>PVHT021183619.1:16696238-16768090 GCA_004024745.2 Catagonus wagneri | reverse complement strand
CGCATTAGTGATTTCCACTAATCTGTCCTCCACCTCACTGATTCGTTCTTCTGCCTCCTGTATTCTACTGTTGGCTGCTTCTAAGGAATTTTTTATTTCAGTGATTGTATTTTGCATCTCTTCTTGTTTAATTTTTACAGCTTGTATTTCTCTGCTCAGTGTTTCCTGTAAATTATCCATCTTTGCCTCCAGTTTATTTTCAATGCCTTGCATCATCTTTAGCATCAACAGTCTAAAGTCTCTTTCTGAGAGGCTGATAATCTCCTCATCACTGAGCTGTTTTTCTGGGCATTTCTCTTTCTCCCTTATCTGAGTTAGAGTTTTCTGTCTTTTCATTTTTATAGGTTTTTGGTGTGGTGACCTTTGTGTTGACAATACAATTGTAGCCTCTCTTAGTTCAGGTGTTTGCCTCCCCTGTGGCTAAAGTTGGTATGGAGGGGGCTTGCTGTAGGCTTCCTGATGGGATGGAGTGATGCCTGCTCACTGGTAGCTGGTGTTAATTCCTCTCCCTCTGATGGATGGGGCTTTGTCTCTGGATGAGATTAGGGGCTGGCTGTGTGCCTGAGGGGTCTTTAGGCAGCCTGTTTCCTGATGGGTGGGGCTGAGATCCCACCTGGATTGTTGTTTGGCCTGGGGTTTCTCAGTGCTGATGGGAGGGACCAGATTTTCCCAGAAATGGCCACCTCCAGAGACATGCAGGCTGCTGAATGTCCTCCAGAGATTCACCTCCAATGCCCTTCCCCCACAACAAGGCACAGTCACCCCTGTTTTCCCAGGAGATCCTCAAGGAGTTGCAGTCAGGTTCCACCTGGATTCCTCTGGAGACTGCTTTGCCCTGAGACCCAGTGCACGTGAAAATCTGTGTGTGCCTTTCAAGAATGGGGTCTCTGCTTTCCCCAGTCCTGTGGAGCTCCTGCACACAAGCCCCGCTGGCCTTCAATTCCAGATGCTCTGAGGGCTCTTTCTCCGGGTGCCCGATCCCCAGGCATGGGGATTTTATGTGGGTTCAGAACTCTCAGTCCTGTATCTGAGTCTCTGTGATGCAGTTACTTTCCAGTCTGTGGGACTTCCCACCCGGGAGGTATGGGGTTGCTTCTATTGTGTAATCGCCCCTCCTACCTCTTGATGTGATCTCTGCTTTGTCTTGGAGCAGAATATCTTTTTTGGAAGTTACAGCCCATTAGGTTGAAGGTTGCTCAGCATTTGGTTGTAGTTTTGCTGTTTTTTGGGAGAGAAGTGAGCTCCAGTCCTTCTATTCTGCCATCTTAATCCAATCTGTACCATGTCTTCTTAATCCATTCACCTGTTGATGGATATTTAAGTTGTTTCCATGCCTTGACTATTGTGAATAGTGCTGCTCTGAACATATCAGTTTTTTTATCTTTTTGAACTATAAGTTTTTTCTGAGTTTATACCCAGGAGTGGGATAGCTGAATTATATGGTAGTTCCAGTTTTAGTGTTCTGCGGAGTCTCTATCCCGTTTTCCATATGGTTTTACCAGTTTACACTCACACCAACAGTGTTAAGATGGCTCTCCTTTTCTCCATAGTCTATCCAACATTTGTTATTTGTAGACTTATTAATGGTGCCCATTCTGACCTGTGTGAATTGTGGTTTTGGTTTGCATTTCTGTAATAATTAGTGATGTTGCGCATCTCTTTCTTGTGCCTGTTGGATGTATATCTTTTTTGGTGAAATGTCTGTTTAGATCTTCTTCCCATTTTTCAGTTGGGATGTTTTTTGTTATTGAGTTTTAAGAGTTTTTGTATATTTTGGAGGTTAAGCCCTTGTTGCTTGCATAATTTACAACCATTTTCTCCCATTGTATGAGTTTTCTTTTTCTTTTTTTTAGTGGTTTCTGTTGCTGTGCAAAACTTAAGTTTGATTATGTCCTATTTGTTTATTTTTGTTTTTATTTCTGTTGCCTTGGGAGATTGACCTAATAAAACATTTGTACTTATCTTTTCAGAGAACCAGCTTTTAGCTTCATTGATTTGTCCATTTTTTTCTTCATCTCTATTTCATTTATTTTTTCTGATCTTTGATTTCCTCCTTTCTATTAAATTTGTTTTTGGTTCTGTATTTGCTTTAGGTGTAAGTTTAGGTTGTTTATTTGAGACTTTTTTTATTCCCTGAAGAAAGATTGTATTGCTATAAACTTCCCTCTTACAACTGCTTTTGTTGCATCCTATAGGTTTTGCATCATCATGTTTTCATTTTCATTTTTATCTGGGTATTTTATGATTTCCTCCTTGATTTCTTAAGTTATCCATTGTTTGTGTAAGTGACATTTGTTTAACCTCCATGTGTTTTTTTTTTCTTAGTGTTGATTTCTAATTTCACATCCTTGTGGTTGGAAAAGATGCTTGATATGATTTTAGTTTCCTTAAACTTACTGAAGCTTGTTTTGTGGCCCAGCATGTGATCCATTCTCGAGAATGTTCCATGTGAACTTATGAAGAATGTGTATTCAACTGCTTTCAGATATAATGTTTTATAAATATTAGTTTTAGTCCATCTCAGCTAATAAATCATTTAAGGCCTGTTTACTTACTGATTTTCTGTCTGGATGATCTGTTCATCAAGGTAAGTATGGTGTTAAAGTCTCCCACTATTTATTGTTGACAATTTCTCCTTTCATGTCTGTTAGTAGGTGCCTTATATATTGAGGTGCTCCTTTGTCGGGTGCATATATATTTACAATTGTTATACCTGCTTCTTGAATTGATTTCTTGACCATTACATAGTGTCACTGTGTCTTGTAACTATCCTTATTTTAAAGTCTATTTTATCTCCTTATTGCTACTCCAGTTTTCTTTTGATTTCCATTTGCATGGAATACATTTTCCATTTTCTTACTTTTCAGTCTTTATGTGTCTCTAGGTCTGAACTGAGTGTCCCAAGGACAGTGTGTGTGTGTGTGTGTGTGTGTGTGTGTGTGTGTGTATTTCTTGTTTTCTGTTTGTCTGCAGTCTTTGTCTTTTGTTTGAGCACGTAATCCATTTGCATTTAAGGTAGTTATTGATATGTATGTTCTTATTGCCATTTTGTTAATTTTTTTGGATTTGTTTTTGTAGGTCTTTTTCTTCCTCTTTTGTTGTCTTATTTGATTGCTATCTTTAGTGTTGTGTTTGGATTGCTTTATCTGTGTGTGTGTGTGTGTGTGTGTGTGTGCGTGCGCGCGCGTGTGTGTGTGTGTGTATCTATTGCAGATTTTAGGTTTGTGGTTACCATAAGGTTTTGATATAGGAACACACACACACACACACACACACACACACACACACACACCACTGTTTTAAGTTGCTGGTCTTATTTTCAAATGCATTCCCAATATCCTACATTTGTACTCTCCTCATGATTGATGGTTTTGATATCATAGTTTTGTGTAGATGATTTCCTACCTTTACCCCATGTTTGCCTTTACTGGTGAACTTTCCCACTTTTAATTTTCTTGTTTCTAGTTGTGGTCTTTCCTTTTCTGCCTAGAGAAGTACCTTTAGCACATGCTTTAAAGCTGGTTTGGTGGTGCTGAATTCTCTTAGGTTTTTCTTGTCCTCAAAGTTTCTGATTTCTCAATGAAGTCTGAACAAGAAGTTTGCTGGGTAGAGTATTCTTGGCTGTAGGTGTTTCCTTTTCATCACTTTACGTGTTTCATGCCACTTTCTTCTGGCCTTTAGTTTCTGCTGAACACTTAGGTGATAACCTTATGAGGATTCCCTTGTATGTTATGTATTGCTTTTCTGTTGTTGCATTTTAGTATTTTCTTTGTCTTTAATTTTTGTCAATTTGATTAATATGTGTCAGTGTGTTTCTCCTTGGGTTTATCTGAGCTTAAATGAGCAGTGTTTCCTTTCCCACGTTGGAGAAGTTTTTGTCTATTATCTCTTCAAATATTTTGTCAAGCCCTTTACTCTGTCCTCTCCTTTGGAACGTCTAAAATGCAAAATTTGATGCATGTAATGTCACAGGTCTCTTGGACTGTCATTTCTTTCCATTATTTTTTATTTATTCTGTTCCATAGTAGTGATTTCTACCAGTCTGTATTCCAGCTCATTTATTCTTCTGCCTCATTTATTGTGCTATTGATTCCTTCTATTGTACTTTTCATTTCAGTTATTTTATTATTCATCTGTTTGTTAAGTCTTCCAACTCTTTGATAAACATTTATAACTTCTTGATTTGAGCCACCATTCTTTTTCTGAGATCTTGGATCATCTTTACTATCATTAGTCTCAACTATTTTCAAGCAGATTGCCTATCTTCATATCACTTATTTGTTCATTTATGGTTTTATCCTATTATTATGTATGGAAACTATTTCTATGATCTTTCATTTTGTCTAACTTCCAGTTTTTGTGGTCTCTGTTCTGCAAACTGCAGAACTGTAGTCCTCTTACTTCTGGTGTCTGCCCCCAGATGGGTGAGATTGGTTTATGGGCTTGTGTGGCTTCCTAGGGGGAAGGACTGGGGCCCATGCACTGGTGGGTGGAGCTGGATCTTGTCCCTCTGGTGAACAGGTCCATGTCAAGGGGTTTAGAGGTGGCTGTGGGCTTTTAGCAGCCTTTCTGATGATGGGGTGACAGTATTACCACTCTGTTGGTTGTTTCGGCCTGGGGTGCTTCAGCACTGGAGACATCAGCCTGTTAGGTAGGCCAGGTCATAGTGCCAAAATGGCAATCTCCAGGATATTTCACACCAATGAGTATTTCCTGCGGCCCCTGCTACTGAGGTTCTTGGCACAACAGTGAGCCTCAGCTGACCCCCACCTTCCCAGTAGACCCTCCAAGACCTCAGGTAGGTTTGGCCCAGACTCCTATGGAATCATTGCTTTGCTCTGTATTCCAGTGCACATGAAACCTTGTTTGCACCCTCCATGTGTGAAGTCTTTGTTTTCCTCACTCGTGCACTCAGGTCCTGCTGGCCTTCGAAGCCAAATTCTCTGGAGGGGCTCCTCCTCCTGCCAGACTCCTAGGTTGAGGAGCCTGATGGTGTGCTCAGAACTCTTACTCCTGTGAGAAAAGCTCTGTGATATAATTATTTTTTAGTTTGTGGGTCATCCACCTGGCAGTCATGGTATTTGTATTGTGTATTGCAGAGTCACTCCTTCTATTGTCTTATTGTGGATTCTTCTTTCTCTTTGGGTGTAGAATATATTTTTAGTAAGTTTCAGTCTTTTTTAATGATGGTTTTCAGAAGTTATGATTTTGTTGTTTTTGTGAGTGAAGTTGAGCTTTCTTGTCTCCACCATCTTATCTCCTCCAGTTTTCTCTCTTGATGTTTTAATTTACATTATGGACTTTCTATTCATTTTTTCTGGCTTACAAATGTATATACATTAAATATACTTGATACATTTTATGAATATATCTTTAGGCAAGATGTAAGATGCAATACTGATATATATTGTAACAATATGTTCATTCTTATTTTTTTTTTACTGCAGTAAGAAGCGCATAATATAGATGTTACTCTTTTAACAAATTTTGTGTTTATGCATATAGTATTGGTGACTGTATGAACACTGCTGCATAGAAGATCTATAGAATTTTTTATCTTCATGAGTGAAATTCTATGCCCATTGAATAGGAACTTCCCAATTCCCCTTTCCCCGAGCCCCTACCACCATTCCATTTTCTGCTTCTATGAGCTAGACTTCTTTATATACCTCATATAAGTAGAATTACACAGATTTATCTCCAGTTATTGGCTTACCTCACTTAACAAATATTCTTGGAGTTCCTGCCATGGCTCAGTGGTTAACGAATCTGCCTAAGAACCATGAGGTTGCGAGTTCGATCCCTGGCCTTGTTCAGTGGGTTAAAGATCTGGCATTGCCGTGAGCTGTGGTGTAGGTTGCAGACACGGCTTGGATCCCGCGTTGCTGTGGCTGTGGTGTCGGCCGGCGGCAACAGCTCTGATTAGACCCCTAGCCTGGGAACCTCCATATGCTACAGGTGCGGCCCTAGAAAAGGCAAAAAAAGACAAAAAGACAAAAAATATATCCTTAAGATTCATCCATGGTGTTACACATTTTTTCATTTTTGGCCACCCCATGGCATATGGAGTTCCCAGGCCAGGGATCACACCTGAGCCACAGTTGCAACCTAAGTCACAGCTGCAGCAATGCTGGGTCCTTAACCCACTGTGCTGGGCTGGGGATTAAACCAGATCCCAGCACTTTCAAGACATCATTGATCCCATTGTACCACAGTGGGAACGTCAAGAATTTCCTTCTTTTTAAAAACTGAATAATATTCAATTGTATGTATATACCTCATTTTTAATCCATTAATCTGTTCACAAACATTTTATATGCTTTTTCTTTGCCCTATTCTTTGACTGTTTGCAGGCACACATGCCATTTAATGCCTATGGTGTCACCAGGTAAAGCGAATGGAGAGTACTGAACTGTCTCATTCTGGAACAATATATGTGTTTACCTTACTTGTTCTGTGCCCTTTTATGAATGGGCTGCTTTGTATAACTCCCAGGTAAAAGTTCCGGGCTTGTGGGTCTTTTTCTTGTCAGGGCCTTTGTTCAGCCTTCTCAACTATAGTGAAATCACTCTTTCAGGATCAGTTTTCAAAGGCTGTGGTAAGAGCAGCTGTGTCTGAATTTCCTCCCTCAGATCCAGGATGGGTCAAGGTCTTCTCTGTTTTGCTTTGAGCTTTTGGAAATCACTTCACTTTGAATAACAAACAAGTAAAGTTGAATTTAATTAAAAAGTAAGTTCCACAAGAGCCCTAGGCTTACAAAGTACTCTTTCCTTATAGATTTCTTTTCTTGTAATAGAAAGGTCTTTTTGTCCTTGCTTATCCTGAGATGTATATTTGCTGCCTTAGCATCCTCTGCAGGGCTGCCTTCACCTCCTGATTCTTGAAGCTGTAAATGAGCGGGTTTATCAAGGATATGATCACACCATACTGTGATCCAGGACTGATCCTGAACAGGGGCTGATGTACCTGAATAGAGCTGTCCCATAGAATAAGAGTACCACAGTGAGATGGAAGGAACAGGTGGAGAAGGCTTTGCCTTGGTTTTTGGAGGAAGAGATACTTATAATGGCAAAAATAATTTTTGAGTAAGAGAAAAGGATTAGAGGAAGTGTCAGAAGTCCTATAAATGCAGTAGACCCAGCCAGCAGGATGGTATTAGCTGTGGTATCAGTGCATGACAGAGGAAAGAATGAAGGCAGTTCACAACTAAAATGGGAGATTACATTGGGACCACAGAACTGTAAGTGCTGAATGCAAAGATTATTCACTAGTGAGTTCAGAAACCCCATCACCATGCTGCACTGACCATTGCAGTGCAGAGAGGTCTATTCATGATCACAGTGTAGAGCAGAGGGTGACAGATGGCAGTATAGCGGTCATAGGCCATAGCAGAGAGCAAGCAGCTCTCAGTGCCTCCAGAAAGAATGAAAAAGAAACTCTGCATGATGCAGCACCACACCGAAATGGTTTTTTTCTGAGCTAGGAAATTCTGCAGCATCTTGGGCATAGTGACTGAGGAGTGGCATATGTCTAAGAAAGACAAATGTCCTAGGAAGAAGTACGTGGGCGTGCAGAGGTGGGAGTCAGCCCTGATCACCAGGATCATCATCAGGTTCCCCATCAGGGTCAGGAATTATATTCCCAGGAAGAGAACAAAGAGCAGGGTCTGGATATCCAGGTCACCAGACAATCCCAGAAGCACAGATTCCTCAATAATGCTAAGATTTTTCATCGTTTCTTAGCTATACTATCCCTAGAAAGAAACAAATACTTTTTCATTTGGTGAGACAATAATCTGAGTTATTCTCAGTAAATATGATTTTTTTAACCTATAAAGGATCTACTTTTTAGCTTTAAGCAGTAATTGAAGCTGAGGATAAAGAATTATCTGACAATCCTATATTAACCTCTTAAATATTACAATTCTCCTTCTCATGCCGAGGTATTCTTATTGAATTCAGATTTTTTCCCCATAACACTTTCTAACATATTGGATAATGGATTTAGTATACTTAAAAATTATCTCTCCCTTTAGAATTTATCTTATATACAGGCAAGGATCATTGTATGTTCATCCATCCCTACCTGTGCCTAAACAAGGATGCATTCCCAAGTCCCAATAATTGTCACTGGTTCCACAATTTTTAAGTAAGAGAAGAAGATCAGGAAATTATCATAGTCTGAGAAATGCAGCAGGCCCAGCTAGAAGGCTCTAAATAAATATTTGCTGAATAAAAGATGAATGCTTCCTTGGCTATCCCTCTTCTCTTAACCCTTTGCTACCATCTCTCTGACTTCTTAGAACATAGACCCCATCAGTCTCTATCCTCACATGCTCTCCCCAGCTTTTCCTCTGCACCTCATATCATTCAAGGCCTCTTGAACCCTAGAAGTTACAACAAGTAGAAAGACACCCATAGGTAAAGAAAGAGGCATCTTTTTGTGAGAGGCTGCTTTTCAGAACAATTAGAGCTTAAATTTTTAGTACCTCTCATCTGAAATGTCAACTGAGATGTGATCTGACCTCATATTTTCAGATGAGGACAGTGTGGGACAAAGGCAGTGACATGACTCGTACCATAACTAGATGTCTCAGGGCCAGGACTAGGCCAGGGGATCTGATTTTACAACCAATTCTCTTACTAGTGCTTCACAGCCAGACAGCAAATATTTGTGGATTCAAGGAGCTTGAGGATGAGGACACTGGTGTGGCTTGTAGGGGACAGGAGTGACCCTCAAATTCCTTGGTCGTGTCAATTGCAATATGTCTTAAGTTTCTACAGCAGCTGCTGTGTTAGAAGAGTGAAACAGTTTATGGTAAATGGAAATTTGTGATCTGTTGAGTGTCAAGCTTATGCATCGAAACTAATTGTTTTGCCCTAGTTGAATATATTACTATTGCTATGAAATTTTTTCACTGAATGTATTTTTTTAAAATAGGAAATGTATTTCCAGCTCCCAGTTCCTCTCAGCCTGATTTCCAAGGATTCATTTGTTCTCTCCAGACATTCTCTCCTGCTGGGATACACTGACTGACCACTTGCATTTTTATTTGAAACCCGTCAGCAAAAACCTTATTTACCTTCCTTCAGCCTTTATGCTAGACATTATAACAAGGTGTTGATCCCATTTAATCCTTAAACAACCTTATAAAATAGGTATTTCCAACCCCATTTCTGAGGGCCATATATGTTAAGTGACTTACACATTCATAGACAAAGTTGTGGAGCTGGGACTCACATCCAAAGTCTTCTGACTCCAAATCCTGTATTTTCCCTTTTTTTCAACTCTTCAAAAGTTTGCCTGTGAGAAAATATTTCCTGTTTTAGAGGTTATGCTTTTTCTCTGGGGAACTTGGGAAGCCAGGCAGAAATGTGAGGTGGCTTTGGCAGTTGGGCCACTGACCATGTCTGAAACTTTTCCTTACCCAGGATGTCCTGCTGCTCACAGAGATGTGGGTTTCAGGGATGTGACCTCTTGGATCAGAGATGGGGGCTTCTGGGCCAGGGGAAATTCCAGAAAGAGAAGACTAAGGCAAAACCAGATTGAGGACTATGAGCAATTCAGGCTAAAAGAAGCAGAATTCTACAGAGGTGGAGGAATTATGGTAGCAGAGGTGGTCCTCCTACTTTTCCCTCCCTGGTTTCCCTACTTGAAGCCTCTGAAGACGTTTTAGCACTGATTCATCAGAAAGTAATTGTAGACATGAAGGATTAGGATTTATTGATAAAAAGAAACTCTCTTCTATTCCTCTCTCCTAAAAACAGCAGCATGTTTAACTGAAAAAAAATATTTCCCCACTCTTATTACACTGTCTTCCCAGCAGTCCTGTGCTTACATTTTGATCCCATCTGGAGGCAGAACACTGGTCAATGACCTTAGAAATCATCAGGATCCCAGACTGTAGGGAAAGTTTTCCAGAGTATTTTTCTGGCTCTCTGGAGTCTAGTTGTTCTGTCCCAGTGCTTCAGGGGCCACCACAAGCACTAAGGGGCTAGTCAGGTGTGTGGGTCTTCCCCCCCACGCCGCACCCTCAAGTACTGTGATCACAGCAGAGCTCTTTACTTATGTTTGATACATATGTAGCTTATTGAGTTTTTTTTTTTCAGTGAACAAAATATTTAGGTAATGAGTTAACATTAGAAACAAGTGGCATTGCACAGAGGTAGGGAGAAGGAGTCTGTCTTTGGTCTCTGTATTCATTCCACTCCACCCATCTTCCTCCTTAAAAAAACTTTGTGTCTGTGTGTGTGTGTGGGGGGGGGGACGGGGTCCAGACCTCTGTTACAAGAAACAGAACAGGAAGATCCCAAAAGGGCAACTGAGTAGAGAGTTCAAACTTGTAGGACAGTTACTACCTAGTTTTCTGACTTTGAGCAGTAATGTTCCCTGTCCTGGATTCAGTTGCCAGTTCCACTAAGGAATTTAGAACTGGTACCCATTAAGATCCTTTTATTTAGCTCTATCTGTGGCTCACTTACCTCCTCACTGAGCAGGGCTGTCCTGAGTCCAAAATATACTCTATTTGAACCAGGCTGACAACTGCCTATAAAGCAGGGCTCCAGGTATTATAAAAAAATCTCAGCAGTGGGGGTGTTCTGCAGAAAGCTCCAACTAGATGGGCACAGAGCAGGCCTATTTCCCAGTCAATACTAGGTCTAGAGTTATGTTCAGTTTCAAAGCAGCTCACATCAAGGTCACTTCTGAGTAAAGGCTAAAGTGTCCTGGCATCCAGTTGATGCCTTTTTGAGTCTTTTGGTCTCAGCTGAGAGAATCTGGTATGCTTCCTTGCCATTATACTCTTCTTTATTCCCCCTCAATCCTGAGGAAATCTCCTGCCCAGCTCTTGTGACATATTTCTTTCATCATCAACCCATTGTAATCTTGTACCAGCTGAGCCCTGGAGAGGAATGTTAAGAAGGATGTCCCCTAGGAACCAGGAACAGTTCACTGCCCATAGGAGAGGCTGCAGCAGCTAGAACCAGAGGCGCCCTCAGTCCAGACATGGACAAGCTACTAGCACTGTCATGATCAGAGGAAGATAGAGGACTGCAGCATGATCTTAGCTATAAGTTTCTTTGCTAATATGGGACTGGGGGAACAGGTAAATTTCAGTGTATGAGGCTTTCTTAGGGCTTCTCTAGCCCCTGATATTCCTGGGATTCTAAACACACACACATACACAGAATCTCTGTCTCTCTCCATACAAGTATACTCACTGTCCTTTCTCACTGTTCTTTCCACTGTGACAAGTTCAATAATTTCATTACTCTCCCAAAGCTATCTACTCCTTTAACTAAACACTCCTAACTCTCAGCTGATAATTCAGAGGAAGTGTTCCTGTTCCTGCTATGTGTGTAACTCCCTAATCCCTACACATGGAGCTATTCTTTTCTCTCCTGCAGTTTGGGGTTTGAGGCCCTTCTTCATCCCTGGCCAGTGCCTCTCTCTGCTCTTCATCTCATATTGACCCTTCTTTTGAGCATCTCTCTGAATCAACCATGTTCTCTCTCTTCTGTTGTCCCTCCCTTTGAGCCTTTCAACTCAGTTTATACAAAGAAACTACTTATATTTATGCATTTAAAATAGAGCAGAAACATTAACTCCCTTTCTTCCATAAAAAACTTTAAAAATAGTGTCATTGAAGACCTTCCTTGAGTGATAAAGTCAGTTGCCTTTAAAGACTTTTTACACATAGACACACTAAGATTTAGATACCTTTCTATATGAAATGCAAGTGGAAAAAGTTATTGAAAAATTTACTCTTGCCCATCTAGATTTTAATCCATTCCTGAGGATATCCAAATTCTTCAGAAAAAATATATGTGGAATATACCACATATTATAAGAAACCTCTGTGCAACCTATAGTCAACACATTACAATTTTGATAATGAAACTTCTGAGTACCATGGGATTTTAAAAGGCTACAAGTATTATAGCCTTATATTTATTAGTCAGTTTCCAGTTTGCCTCCAAATTCATTTTGGAAAAAATGTTTGGTTTTTAGATTTTGAAATTGGAGATGAGGGCTTATAAACCTGTTTTAAATTTCTGTATTTACTGAATTTTATTTCTAGGTTTCCTCTTCTCTTCCTTGATCTATTTCTACAGTAGTGCCATACTGTCTTAATGATTTACATTTAATGCTTTAATATCTGGTACTGCTAATCCCTGTTTATGTTATTGCTTTTTTATAATTTCACCTAAGAATCAGATTTTTAGTTTGAAAAAAAATTCCCTTGAGATTTCAACGAGTTTTTTTTTAACCAATAATTTTAGGAGTAAGCTTTACATTTTATTCTATCTTTACTTGAATCTTTTTTTCTTACAGTATACTTTTTATTTTCTTCACATAGGCCCTAGGCATTTTAATCAGTGTTTTCTACATACAGTTTTTGGTATTTTAATTATAATCTTTGCCATTGAGATTCCCAACTACGTACTCATGGACCTCTGCTAGGGCAGTTCAGCTTTATTTAGAGAGATGTAGAAGCAGCTTCCAGGGATTTTGCTCCAAACTCTTTTTAGAGAAATTGGATTATAAGCAAGCATATTCTGCCAGATAGGGTGCTTTAGCAACTATCCTTCTTGCCTCCACTACTTTCTGCTCCTCTCTGACATCACCAGCCACATGAAGGCAATGAGCTCTCTCTTCATCCCAAACACTGCTGCTGCAAAGGAAACATGTCACCCTATTGCAGTTGTCCACTCCATGTCATATGTATCTGCTGAAGTGTTATTCCAACCAAAGTCCTATTCGTGCTCTTTGATTTTCCCATTCCTGGCTTCTCTTCTTCCACTCAGGAAACTTCCTGGTTGTCACTCCTACTTTTTTGTGTTGGGACTTTCCTACTGGCCCCTACATATTTTCTAGTTACCATTTCCTACTTTAATTTCATCAGATCTGCTTTTCTCCTTTAAGTTTATTAGTAAGTCTTAATTTCTGGTCTTCAAAGAAATCACCCTTTTGATCTGCCAACAGATGAATTCACTTAGAAATTCCTCTTTTATATTTTTCCAGGGTTTTGTTCTTGGAAGAAATACTGAATCATATGCTGAGTATACCACTTTATAATCAAAACCTTACAATCTATATTTTCAAATCCACTGCAGGTTATAAAACAATGAAGCAGAGAGAGAGAAAGAGAAGCACACTGGTCATGAATTTGGATTTTGTAGTGCAAAAGTCCTGGATGTCAACCCTAACTCCATCACGCATTGGTTAAATGATCAGGCAAGTTAACGGCCTTTGTATCCCTCAGTTTTTTTGTTTATTAAATGGAAACTTCTGCCTTACAAAGTTGTTGGAATGAATAAGAAGTTTTTTAAAAAATAGTATACAGAACACTGCTGGTTAAATTATACCTGGATAAATTATACATCTTTTGTCTGTTTTTTGGCAAAAATAAAAGCAAAAGGAAGCATACAACATAAATTATGAAATAACACATTAGGAATAAAGTAAACCCATAGTTTATGACAATGAATGTGAAAATCACAGTAGTATTAAATGTGTAGTTTTAAGTGGCTTCATTAAAAGGCACAGCTTTAAGAAACAAAAATCCAATGGTATGCTGCTTTAAAGATAATCTACATAGAACAAAATAATACAGAAATCCTAAAACTACAATGATAGGCAAAAACATATATGGTGAAAATATCTGAAAAGAAAGAACAAGTGGAAATATTCATATCACAGAAAATGACATTCAAAGAAAAAACAAACTATAAAATAGCCCACAATGAAAACAAAGCTATCATGATCTTTTAAAGCTACAAAGTTGGAGGCAGATCAAGATGGCAGAGGAGTAAGATGTCTCGCTCACCTTCTCCCACAAACACATCAAAAAACACATGTACATGTAAAACGACTTGCAGAAAACATCTACTGAATGCTGGTGGAAGAACTTAAACCTCCAAAAAGGACAAGAGACTCTTGACATAACTGGGTAGAAGAAAAGAAAGAGAGAGAGAGGGAATCAGAACAGGACAAGCATTCCTGAGAGGGAGCTGTGAAGGAGAAAAGAAACCCACATACTGGGAAGCCTCCTAACCAATGGGGAGGTCAGCTGAGATGGAGGGACCTCAAAGTATATGAGAAAAGAGCAGCAGCTGTTCTGAGGAGGGCAAAGTAGAGTGAGAGCCACACAGATCATCTGCACCACCGGCCCAGACACCACAGTCTGAGATGCTTGGGCAGGGGCTGGGCACTGAGACTTTGGCTCTGGAGGTCAGTCCCGGGGAGAGGACTAGAGTTGGCTGTGTGGGAACAGCTTGAGGGGCTAAGGAGCCATTGCACCACAGGCAAGGGAGTGGTGTGCTACGGGCTGGGGAGTGGAACCCCAGGGCAGAGGGAACCCGGGAGATGGTCGGGGCCAGCTGGAGAGGCAAGGTGGTATTGTTGGGTAGGGTGAGAGGAGGAGGGGCAGACAGCCATAGGAATCTCTCTGTGCACTCATGGGCTCTCATATGGTGGGGCGGCTCTGGCTCGGTCTACGGGTGGCAAGAAGCCATTTCCTCAGGTTACAAGAGACTGGGCATTTCTTGTCCAGACTGCAGATGGCTGGGTACCTCTTGTGTGGGCTAAGGGCAGTGCAGGGCTAAGTGGGACATGGTGCCTCTTGTGTGATCTACAGGTTGCAGGGACAGACTGCTGTGGTCTTCTCAGAGGCCAGAGGAAGGCATGGCCTGCCACCACTGGGGGTCTGTGAGTGGGCTCCACCAATGGCCCCAGTCACCTCAGGGGCTGGCAAAAAAAAAAAAAAGAGGGCACTGCAACCAAGCACCACATGTTGTGGATCTCATGGCCTTGGGAACACACCTGCTCTGCAGCTGCTACACCCAAATGCTCTGGGTGGCACCCAGATGCTTGATCACTGTCCCTTCCCAAGACACTACAACTAGGAACATCCCATTTAGGATGGGGTAGGGTGTGCTTCCTGCACAGTCTGCATGTGGCAGGGCAAACCACTGCAGTTATCACTGACTCCAGAGGTGGGCATGGCCCACTACCACTAGAAGCCCCTGAACAGGTACAACTTGCAGCTCCAATCATCTCAGAGGAGGGCAGTGCAATCAAACACTACCTGTTGTTGCTCTCACTCCCCTGGGAACTCACACATCCTGCTGCTGCCACTGCCAAATGCTCTGGGCACCTTATCAATCTGCATAAGGCTCATTACCACTTCTCAGGACCCTGTAACTAGGAGTAGCCATCAGCATCTTCCTGCAGGGCCTTGCTGCTGTTAAAAGCCCAGCAACTAGGCACTGACTACTAGCCCTACCCATTGCCTCCTCCCTGGAAACACACTCAGTACCCTGGGGATAACAGCCTGCTCACACCAAAGAAAGACAGCAAATATTCAAACTCCCACACCAAAAATAAATGGTAGCTCCCCACAAAATACAAAGGGGTGCTCTTACATAGAAGTAGCCTCCTAAGACTACAGTTTGGCTTCCCTAAACTCACATAAACAGAAAATCATAAGCAAGATGAAGAAGCTCAGAAACCATTCCCAGTTAAAGGAACAGGAAATTCACCTGAAGTAGCAAACAATGAAACAGACCTCTGCAGTCTGATAGACATTAAGTTCGAAAGGGAGGTAGTAAAAATACTGAAGGAATTAAAGCTGAATATGAACAAATTAAGAGCAGAGTTAAAAAATAATGCAGATTCTGTTAGAAAGGAACTAGAAGATATGAGGAAAATAGAAAAATTAGAAAATTCATTTGCAGAGATGCAAACTGAGCTAAAGCCACTAAAGAGCAGAATGAATAATGCAGAGGAATGAATTAGTGACTTGGAGGATAGAATAATGGAAATCACCCAATCAGGACAGCAGACAGAAAACAAAATGAAAAAACATGAAAGCAATATAAGAGATCTGTGGGATAATATATGCATAAGAGGAATTCCAGAAGGAGAAGAAAAAGAAAAGGGAATTGAAAATATATTTGAAGAAATGTCTGAAAACTTTCCAAATCTAAAGGAAATTGATATCAAATACAGGAAGCACAGAGGGCCTCAAACAAGTTGAACCCAAATACTCCTACACCAAGACATATTCTAATAAAAATGGCAAAAGTTAAAGACAAAGGATTCTAAAGGCAGCAAGAGAAAAACTAAACATTAAATACAAGGGAACTCCCATAAGGTTATCAGCTGATTTCTCTACAGAAACGCTGCAGGCCAGAAGGGAGTGGCAAGATATATTCAAAGTTCTGAAAGGAAAAAAATCTGAAGCCTAGGATACTCTATCCAGCAAGAATATCATTTAAAATAGAAGGGGAAATAAAGAATTGCTCCAGGAGGAGTTCCCATCATGGTGCAGTGGAAATGAATCTCACTAGGAACCATGAGATTGTGGGTTCAATCTCTGGCATTTCTCAGTGGGTCAACAATCCAGTGTTGCCATGAGCTATGGTGTAGGTTGCAGATGTGGCTTGGATCTGGTGTTGCTGTGGCTCTGCTGTGGGTCAGCAGCAACAACTCTGATTAGAGCCCTAGCCTGGGAACCTCCATATGCCACAGGTGCGGCCTAAAAAGACAAAAAGCCAAAAAAAAATTCTCCAGCAAAGAAAAAGAGTACAGCAATACTAAACCCATTCTAAAAGAAACACTGAAATGGCATCTCTAAATAAAGAAGAATTAAGAAGAAATAGGATGGCGGAAACCACAATTGGAAAGCAATCATCTAAATAAGCCGGCATATAGATCTAAAAGGGGGGGGGGAAGTACTGTAAAAGTGATGATAAACACAAGGAACAGCAAAAGGATACACATGAAGATGTTAAAAAAGGACTACAAAATCATAGACTGTGGGGAAGAAAAGAAAATATAGATTCTTTTTTTTTTTATAATGTGTTTGAGCCTATATGACTATAAGGCTAAAGCAAGCAGATACACATACTTAAAAAACAGGGCAACCAGAAATTAAAACTGAACATTACATACACAAAAATTAAAAAGCAAAGTACTCGAGCATAAAATAAATGGAAATCATCCAACCAAAAAAAAAAAAAAGGAAGAAAGTAACAGGGAATCAACTGGAAAACAAGGTCTAAAATGGCAATAAATACATATCTATCAATAATTACTTTAAATGTCAATGGACTGAATGCCCCAATCAAAAGACCCAGAGTGGCAGACTGGATAAAAAAGCAAAAACCTACATCTGCTGTCTACAAGAAACTCACATTAGGGCAAAGACACATATAGATTGAAAGTGAGAGGATGGGAAAAGGTATTTCATGCCAGTGGACAAGACAGGAAAGCATGAGTTGCAATCCTCATATCAGAAAAAAATAGACTTTAAAGCAAAGGCCATAAAGAAAGAGAAAGAAGGGTACTCTTTAATGGTTAAAGGATCCATTCAAGAAGAGGATATTATAGTCATCAATATATATGTCCCTAATATAGGAGTACCCAGATACCTACAACAAATACTAATAGACACAGAAGGAGAAATTGATGGGGATACAATAGTAGTAGGAGACTTTAACACCCAATTCACATCAATGGTCAGATCCTCTAGACATAGTGTCAGTAAGGCAACAGAGATCCTAAATGACACAATAGAAAAGCTAGACTTAATCAAAATTTTTAGGACATTACATGAAAAAAATCAGAATATATATATTTTTCAAGTGCACATGGACCATTCTCAAGGACTGATCACATACTGGGGCACAAAGCTAACCTTAACAAATTTAAGAGTATACAAATTATTTCATGTATCTGACCACAATGGCATGAAAGTAGAAATCAACCACAGGAAAGAAAATGAGAAAAAAAAACACTACATGGAGACAAAAGAACATGCTACTAAAAAACGAATGGGTCAATGAGGAAATCTAGAAGGAAATTAAATGATACTTTGAGACAAATGATAATGAAGACACTACCACTCAAAATCTATGGGATGCAGCAAAAGCAGTGCTCAGAGGGAAGTTCATAGCAATACAGGCCTTCCTCAAAAAAGAAAAAAAAATCTCAAATTGACAGCTTAACCCATCACCTAAATGAATTAGAAAAAGAACAAACAAAACCTAAAGTCAGCTGAAGGAAGGAAATCAAAGATCAGAAAGGAAATCAATAAAATAGAGATTCAAAAACAATACAAAAAATTGATACAAACAAGAGCTGGTTCTTTGAAAAGGTAAACAAAATTGACAAACCTCTGGTCAGACTCACCAAGAAGAGGAGAGAAAAAACCCAAATAAACAAAAAAGAAATGAAAAAGGAGAAATCACAATGGATACTGCAGAAATACAGAAAACAATTAGAGACTAATATGAACAACTGTGTGCCAACAAATTGACAACCTAGGAGAAATGGACAACTTTTTAGAGACTTACATCCTGCTGAAACTGAATCAAGAAGAAATAGATCAACTTAACAGACCAGTCACTAGAAATGAAATTGACTATGTCATAAAAACACTCCCTACAAATAAAAGTCCAAGAGCAGATGGATTCCAAAGCAAATTCTACCAAACATACAAGGAGGAACTTATACCCATCCTCCTTAAACTTTTCCAAAAGGTTGAAGGAGAAGGAACACTCCTAAAGACATTCTATGATGCCACTATCACCCTAATACCAAAACTAGACAAAGATACTGTGAAAAAAGAAAACTATAGGCCAATATCTCTGATGAATATAGATGCAAAAATTCTCAACAAAATTTTAGCCAACCGAATCCATGATTGAGTGGATTCATCCCAGGTTCACAAGGATGGTTCAACATATGCAAATCGATCAATGTAATACACCACTTAACAAAAGAAAAGTCAAAACCACATGATCATCTCAATAGTTGCAGGAAAAGCATCTGACAAAGTCCAACATCCACTCATGATCAAAACTTACCAAAGTGAGTATAGAGGGAACATACATTAGCATAATAAAAGGCATTATGACAAACCCACAGCAAATATAATAGTCAATGGAGAGAAGGTGAAAGCCTACCCACTAAAATCTGGAATAAGACAAGGATGCCCACTCTCACCACTGTTATTCAACATAGTATTGGAAGTACTAGCCACAGCAATCAGACAAACAAAAGAAATAAAAGGTATCCAAATTGGAAGAGAAGAGGTAAAACTGTAACTGTATGCAAATGACATGATACTATACATAGAAAACTCTAAGGACTCAACCCAAAAATTACTTGAACTGATCAACAAATTCAGCAAAGTAGTAGAAGATTGACATTCAGAAATCAGTCGCATTTCTGTATACTAACAATGAAATATTAGAAGAGGAATACAAAAATACAATACCTTTTAAAGTTGCACCCCAAAAAATCAAATACCTGGGAGTAAACCTGACCAAGGAGGTGAAAGATTTATATGCTGAGAAATATAAAACATTAATCAAGGAAATCAAAAAAGATACAAGGAAATGGAGCGATAGCCCATGCTCGTGGGCTGGAAAAACTAATATTGTAAAAATGGCCATACTACCCAAATATTGTAAAAATGGCCATACTACCCAAAGCAGTCTACAGATTCTGTGCAATCCCTGTCAAATAACCCATGACGTTCTTCACAGAACTGGAACAAACAAACCAAAAATTTATAGGGAACCACAAAAGACCCAGAATTGCCAAAGCAATTCTGAGGAACAAAAACCAAGCAGGAGGCATAACTCTCCCAGACTTCAGGCAATATTACAGAGCCACAGTCATCAAGGCAGTGTAGTACTGTTACCAAAACAGACATACAGACCCATGGAACATAATAGACAACCCAGAAATAAACCCAGACACCTACAGTCAATTAAGATGACAACATAAAATGGGAAGAAGACAGTCTTTTCAGTAAGTATTGCTGGGAAACCTGGACAGCTGCATGAAAATCAATGAAACTAGAACACGCCCTCACACCATGCACAAAAATAAACTCAAAAGGGTTTAAAAACTTACACATAAGACAAGACACCATCAAACTTCTGGAAGAGAACATAGGTAAAACATTCTCGGACATCAACCTTACAAATGTTTTCTCAGGTCAGTCTCCCAAAGCAACAGAAATAAAAGCAAAGATAAACCAGTGGGACCTAATCAAACTGACAAGCTTTTGCACAGCAAAGGAAACCAAAAGGAAAACTAAGAGACAACTTACAGAATGGGAGAAAATACTTTCAAATGATGCAACTGACAAGGGCTTAATCTCTAAAATATACAAACAAGTTATACAACTCAACAGCAAAAAAAAGCCAACAACCCAACTGAAAAAATGTGCAAAAGGCCTGAATAGACATTTCTCCGAAGAAGATATACAGATGGCCAACAAGCACATGAATAAATGGTCACATCACTGATTATTAGAGAAATGCAAATGAAAACTACTATGAGTGCCACCTCATACCAGTATGGCCATCATTATTAAGTCCACAAATAAGAAATGCTGGGGAGGGGATGGAGAAAAGGGAACCTTCCTGCACTGTTAGTGGGAATGTAAATTGGTACAACCACTATGGAAAACATTACGGAGGTACCTTAAAAAACTATGTATAGAACTACCATATCACACAGAAATCCCACTCCTGTACATATACCTGGACCAAACATTCCTTGAAAAAGACACATGCACCCGTATGTTCATTGCAGCACTATTCACAATAACCAAGGCATGGAAACAACCCAAATGCCCATTGACAGATGATTGGATTAAGAAGTGGTGTGTATATATACACAATGGAATACTACTCAGCTATGAAAAAGAAAAAATAGTGCCATTTGCAGCAACATGGATGGAACTAGAAACTCATACTAAGTGAAGTCAGAAAGAGAAAGCCAAATACAATATGATTTCACTTATATCTTGAATCTACTATAGGGCACAAATGGAACTTTCCACAGAAAAGAAAATCATGGACATTGATGACAGACTTGTGGTTGCCGAGAGGGAGAGGGAGGGGGAGGGAGTGGACGGGACTGGGAATTTGGGATTAACAGATGCAAAGTATAGCCTTTGGAATGGATAAGCAGTGGGATCCTGCTGTATAGCACTGGGAACTATGTGTGGTCACTTGTGATGGAGCATGATAATGTGAGAAAAAAGCATGTATATATGTATGTGTGACTGGGTCACCTTGCTGTGCAGCAGAAAATTGACAGAGCACTGTAAATCAGGTATAATGGAAAAAATAAAAACCATTATAAAAAAAGCTACAAAGTTCAGTTTCAAAATGAATGAAGCAAAAACATGGAAATGCCATGAAATATAGCCAGAGGCACAATGATGGTGGCAAACTTAAACTTTTTTAGTCTTTGATAGATGAAGTGAAAGTCAACAACATTGCAATTTCACCATGTAATAAATAGGATAAAACAATCTTTCTATTGATATGTAAATGTCAGTCACTTCTAATTGTAAATATATGTGAACCCTTCCCAAATATATGTTAATTTAATGATATATGAAATGTGTATGTAAAAGGTTTTCTCATGGAATGCAATGGTTATTTAATATTAGAAATTTTTATAATTGGTCCAATTAGAAGAAATACTTGATGATCTCAATAAATGCTGAAAATCTACTTTACAAAATTCAATACTATTTTGATAGTATCTCTACAACTAAAAATGAATACCTAGAACTTGATAAGAGTATCAACTTTATGCTTATATCTAATGTCATACTACTAGTGAATTTTCAGAAGCATTTTCTGTTAAAATTAGAAACAATACATGGCTGAATGCAGAAATTATTATTTTTTTCCTGTTATAAAATTATTAGTTTATGTCAAAAAATAGAAATGCATGTTTCAAGGATGGGAAAGGAGGATCCCCAACTTGTTTTTTTATTGATAAGTTATATCATGTTAACATCATCAGGGACAATGAGTATCTCCGATTAGTTTAAGAGAAAATCAGTGGATCAAGGTGGTAGAGGACTAAGATGTTGTGCTCACTTTCTCCCCCAGACACATTAAAAAATCCATCTCTACATGTAGAATGATTTACATAGAACATCTACTGAGTGCTGGCAGAAGACCTCAGACCTAAAAAAAGGGCAGGAAACCCCCCACATCACTGGGTAGAACAAAAGGGGAAAAGAAAGAAAGTGAGAAGAAAAAAAAAAAAGGAATCAGGATGTGATCAGCATTCTGAGAGGGAGCTGTGAAAGAGGAAAGGAATCTGCATCCTGGGAGGCCACCTAACTGACAGGGAGATCAGCCAGAATGGAGGGGGAGACTTAAGGCCTTGGAGAAAAGCAAAGCAGCCAGACTGAGGAGGGCAAAGCAGAGAGAGAGCTGCACAGACCATCAGCACCACAGCCTGAGACACTTGGTGGGGTCTTGGCACTGAGACTCAGGCTATGGAGATCAGTTCCAGGGAGAGGACTGGAATTTGGGAATTTGGGGTTAACAGATGCAAAGTATTGGCTATGTGGAGACAGCTTGAGGGGACAAGGGAGTGGTGCATCTCAACCAAGGGAGTGAGGAAGGAGGCCTAGGCCTGCAGGAGAAGCAAGGCTGCACTGCTTGCAGCCTTATTCACCACAGAGTTCACTATTGCAGAGGGCCCTGCAACCAAGCCCACCTGTTGCTGTCACACACTTGGGAACGTACACGCCCTTCCATTTCCACCGCCAAGGGCTCTAAGTTCCACCCCTGCCTCCCTGAGGGTCATTGCCATTGCGCCGGGCCCTGCAAGCAGGTGCCAACTGTAGGCATTACCCATTGCTCCAGCCTCTCTGGAAGCATGTGTAGGGCCATACACCTGCACGTCCTCTATCAAGGGGACAATGGTCCGCACACACTAAGGTAAGAGATAGCAAGCATCCAAACCAAAAGCGGCCCTTACAGCAAAAAAAAAAAAAAAAAAAAGTAAGCCCTCACAAGCTACCCAGGGACACTGCTGCATATAAATATCCCTCCAAGACTACAGTAGATAATTGTTTTCCCTAAACTCACAGACTAAGAGAAATATAAGCAAAATGAACACAGGAATCCTTCTTAGTTAAAAGAACAGGAGCATTCCCCTGAAGGAGCAAACAATGAAACGTATCTCTTTAGTCTAACAGACACTGAGTTCAAAAAGGAGGTAATGAAAATACTGAAGGCATTAAGAGTGAATATCAATAGTAACACAGATTACTTTAAAAAGGAACTGGTAAACTATAAAGAGGCACCAAGAAAAATTAGAAAATTCACTTGAGTTAAAATCTGAGTTAAAGGCATTTAAGATAATGAATAATGCAGAGGAATGAATAAGTGACTTCAAGAAAGAATGGTGAAAATCACCCAATCAGGACAGCAGACAGAAAACCAAGTGAAAAAAATAATGAAAGCAATATGAGATCTGTGGGATAATATAAAGCATCCCAATCTACACATATTTGGGATTCCAGAAGGATAAGAAACAGAAAAAAGGATTGAAAATGTACTTGAAGAAATTACAGCTGAAAACTTTCCAAATCTAAAGAAGGAAACATATCCAGATACCAGAGGCACAGAGGACCCCAAACAAGCTGAACCCAAACAGATCCAAACCAAGAGACAGTAAAATATAATAAAAAATATAATTACAATAAAATATAATAAAATTGGCAAAAGTTAAAGAGATAATTCTAAGGGCAGCAAGAGAAAAACAAAGGGTTAATTATAAGGGAACCCACATAAGGTGGGAACCCACATAAGGTGGGAACCCACACAAGGCTATCAGTTGATTTCCTTAGAGAAACACTACAGGCCAGAAGAGAGTGGCAAGATATATTCAGATTTCAAAAGAGAAAAATTTGCAACCTAGAATGATCTCCCCACCAAGATTATTATTTAAAATAGGATTGGAGTTCCCACTGTGGCTCAGTGGTAATGAACCTGGCTAGTATCCATGAGGACGTGGGTTAGATCCCTGGCTCCGCTGCTCAGTGGGTTAAGGATCTGGCATTGCTGTGAGATGTGGTGTAGGTTGCAGACATGGCTCAGATCTGGCATTGCTGTGGCTGTTGTGGTGTAGGCTAGCAGCTGCAGCTCTGATTCAACCTCTACACTGGGAACTTCCATATGCCATAGGTGTGGCCCTAAAAACGCATTAATATAACAATAATTACCTTAAATGTCAAATGGACTGACTGCTGCATTCAAAAGACAGCAAGTGGCATACTGGATTAAAAAAAAATAGAGCCTACAATATGCTGCTACAAGAGACCAACCTTAGGGCCACACAGATTGAAAATGAGGGATTGAAAAAGATATTTCATGCAAATGAAAAATGACAGGAAAGTGGGTGTTGCTATGCTTATATCAAACAAAGTAGACCTTAGAAAAAAGGTCATAAAGATAAAAGAGAACACTATTTAATGACAAAGGATCAATTCAAAGAGAGGATATTATATCCATTAATATATATGCCCCTAATATAGCAGCATCCAAATACATAAAACAAGTACTAGCAGACATAAAAGGAGAAACTGATGGGAATATGTAACAGAAGAGTAACACCCACTCACATCAATGGACAGATCTTCTAGAAAGAAAATCAGTAAGGCAACAGAGATCCTAAATGACATAATAGAACAGTTAGAATTCATTGATGTTTTCAGGACATCACATTAAAAAAAGAACAGAATATACATTTTTTTCAAGTGTTCATGGAACATTTTCTAGGACTGACCACATACTGTGGCCCAAAACTAACGTCAACAAATTTAAAGAGTATATAAATTATTTCAACCATCTTCTCTGACTACAATGACATGAAGCTAGAAATCAACCACAGAAAAAGAAAACAGAAAAAACAGACTACATGGAAACTAAAAAACACGCTACTGAAAAACCAATGAGTCAATGAGGAAATCATAAAGGAAATTAATACCTCAAGACAAACCACAATGAAAACACAACCACACAAAATCCATGGGATGCCACAAAAACAGTTCTTAGAGGGAAATTCATTGAGATATAGCCCTTCCTCAAAAAAGAAGAAAAAACTCAAACAACCTAACCTAGAACCTAAAAGAATTAGGAAAAGAAGAGCAAACAAAACAAATCAGTAGAAGGAAGGAAATCATAAAAATTAGAGAGGAAATCAATAAAATAGAGATTCAAAAAACAGAAGAGGAAAGTCAAACTAAGAGCTTGTTCTTTGAATGGGTAAATAAAATTGACAAACCTCTGGCCAGACTCATCAGGAAGAAGAGAGAGTGAACCCAAATGAACAAAATAAGAAATGAAATTGCAACAGATACAGCAAAATTACAAAAAAAAAAAAAACCGTAAGAGAATACTATGAACAATAATGTGCCAATAAAGTTAAGAACCTAGGAGAAATGGTCAACTTTCTAGAAACATACAGCCCCTGAAACTGAATCAAGAAGAAATAGATCAAACAGACCAATAACTAGAAATGAAACTGCATATATAACAAAAACACACCCTACAAACAAAAGTCCAGAACCATATATCTTCACAGGTAAATTCTACCAAACATACAAAAAAGAAATTACACTGACCCTTCTTAAATTTTTCCACAAGACTAAAGAGAAGGAGCAACCCCAAAGACATTCTATGAGGTCACAATAACCCTAACATCAAAACCAGATAAAGGTACTACCAAAAAAGAAAATTACAGGCAAATATCTTTGAGGAATATAGATGCAGAAATTGTAAACAAAATATTAGCCAACCAAATCCAGTAACACCTAAAAAAGATCAAATGCCATGACCAAGTGGGATTCGACCCAAGTTTACAAGGATGGTTCAACATACAGAAATCAGTCAATGCAGTATACCACACGAACAAAAGAAAAGTCAAAAAAAACACATAACCATCTCAGTAGATGCAGAAAATGCATTTGACAAAATCCAATATCCATTCATGATAAAAACTCTTACCAAAGTGGATATAGAGGGAACATACCTCAACATAATAAAAGCCACTTATTACAAACCAACAGCCAACATAATACTCAATGGAGAAAAGCTGAAAGCCTTCCTGCTAAAATCTGGAACAAGAATGCCCACTCTCACCACTTTTATTCAACATAGTATTGGAAGTCCTAGCCACAGCAATCAGACAAACAAAAGAAATAAAAACTATCCAAATTGGAAGGGAAGAGTTAAATTGTCATTATATGAAAATGTCATGATACTATATATAGAAAACCCTAAGGACTCCACTTGAACTGATAAAAATTCAGCTATTTGAACTGATAAATTAATTCAGCAAGTTAGCAAGATACAATATTAATATTCAGAAATCAGTAGCATTACTCTCTACTAATTGAAATATTCGAAAGGAATATAAAAAGCAATACCTTTTAAAATTGCACCCAAAAAAGTTAAATACCTAGGGATAAACCTGACCAAGGAGGTGAAAGACTTACACACTGAGAACTATCAAACATTAATCAAGGAAATTAGAATTCAAAGAAATGGAAAGATATCCCATGCTCCTGGATTGGAAGGATTAATATTGTTAAAATGGCCATACTCCCAAAGCAATCCACAGATTTCATGCAATCCCTATCAAATTACCCATGAGATTTTTCACAGATCTAGAACAAATAATCCAAAAGTTTATATGGAACCATAAAAGACCCAGGATTGCCAAAGCAATCCTGAGGGGAAAAAAAGGAGCTATAATTCTCTTAGACTTTAGACAAAGCTACAGTAATCAAGACAGTGTGGTACTGGTACAAAAACACATGTATGGATCTATGGAACAGAGTAGAGAACCCAGAAATAAACCCACACAATTACAGTCAATTAATCTTTGACAAAGGAGGCAAGGAGGGAGGGCAAAAGATAGTCTCTTCAGCAAAGCAGTGCTGAGAAAGTTGGACACCTGCATAAAAATCAATGATATTAGAACACACCCTCACACTATGAGCAAAAATAAAATGGCTTAAAGACTTAAACATAAGACTTGACACCGTGAAACTCCTAGAAGAGAACACAGGCAAAACATTCTGACATAAGCTGAAAAAATGTTTTTTCAGGTCAGTCTTCCAAGGCAATAGAGTTAAAAGCAAAAATAAACTATTGGGACATAATCAAACTAATAAGCTTTTGCATGACAAAGGAAACCATTTAAAAAACTAACAAAATGTAAAGACAACTTATGAAATGGGAGAAAATATTTGTGAATGATGCAACACACAAAGATTTAATTGTCAAAATATACAAACAACATATGAAGTAACAACAACAAGCAAAAGCAACCCTATTGAAAAATGGGCTGAAGACCTAAATAGACATTTTTCCAAAGAAGACATACAGGTGGTCACGGCACATGAAAAAATGCTCAACATCACTAATTAGTAGAGAAATGCAAATTAAAACTACAATGAGGTGCCACATCACACCAGCCACAATGGCCACCATTAATAATTCTACAAATGACAAATTTTGAAGAGGGTGTGGAGGAAAGGGAACCCTCCTACACTGTTCGTAGGAATGTAAATTGGTACAACCACTATGGAGGTTCCTCAGAAAACTAAAACTAGAAGTATCATATGATCCAGCAATCCCACTCAGGCATATATCTAGACAAAACTAGAATTCGAAAAAGTACATTCACCCCTATGTTCACATCAGCACAATTCACAACAGCCAAGACATGGAAACAACCTAAATGTTCATTAACAGATGAATGAATTAAGAAGATGTGGTACATATATATCAGGGAGTACTACTCAGACATAAAAGAATGAAGTAATTCAATTTGCAGCAACATAGATGCAACTAGTGGATACAACATGGATACAACAATAACTAAATGAAGTTAAGTCAGAAAGAGAAAGACAAATATCATGATATCACATATGCGGAATCTAAAATATGACACAGATGATCCTGTCTACAAAACAGACACAGACTCATAGAGAATAGACTTGTGGTTGCCAAGGAGGTGGTGGGAATGAGTGCAATGGACTGGGATTAGTAAACATAAACTGGGGTTAGTAAACGTAAACTGTTACATTTAGAATGAATGGACAGTGTGGTCCTGCTTTGTGGTGCAGGGAACTATATCCAGTCTCTTGGGATAGTCCATGATGGAGGATTGGAGGATAATGTAAGAAGGGGAACGTGTGCATGTGTTACAAGCAAAGGTTGGGTCACCTTGCTGTACAGTAGAAATTGGCACACCACTGTAAATAAACTATACTTTAAAAAAAAGAAAAGATAAAAAGATAAAAGGGGTTGTTGCATTGGAACTGGAGCATGTCCAGATTGGAGACAGCCCTATTCGTTTTCCTCATGGATATTATTTCTCTAACACTGACCCTTTGTCTTTTATCTCTGGTCTCCATAAATTAGTAGAATCTAGTTAGTTTTTTTAAATCACCCATCAAATGGAGTATTCTTACCAACAATTCCTAGATCGGGCATTCCTCTTTGTCTAGTTGATATTTCTGTATGTATTTTTAACATTTTTTTGTCTTTTTGCCTTATCTAGGGCTGCACCCGTGGCATATGGAGGTTCCCAGGCTAGGGTCCTAACAGGAGCTGTAGCTGCTGGCCTTGGCCACAGCCACAGCCATGTGGGATCTGAGCTGCATCTGCAACCTACACCACAGCTCAGGGCAATGCCAGATCCTTAACCCACTGAGCAAGGTCAGGGATCGAACCCACAACCTCATGTTTCTTAGTCAGATTCATTAACCACTGAGCCACAACAGGAACATTTTTTAATTGTGTTTTTTTTTTTTATGTCAAAGGCAATAGAAAAAATATTTGAATTTCAAATCATTTAAATATTGGATTTTGAAATTAGCACCTGAGTTTGCATTCTGATTCGTTATGGCAAGGATGCCACATTAAAGTCAAAGCAATTAAATTTGATATCTTATTTGGTAGTGACAGACTAGTATTTAAGACCAAATCTCCTTCCAAAAGCAACTTTAAAAATTAAACAAAATATAAATATACTAGTATACACCTTTTTGAATTTTGAAGGCATCAGAGATGTAGTAAAATCACTGAAATTCAGTGAGTGGTCAATATAATTGCAGAGAAGTATGGTGATATTTGGTACTGCTTTCTTCCTTAAGGCATCTGTTGATTCTGAAAGCTAACTCCAAAGCAATCCTATAAGTCTAGGCAGACAAAAACTCGACCTTAGCACCAACAAAGAAAATGGGATCTAGTAAACACTCCAGATTTTTAGTTAGGACCTTGAAAGAGCTACATGCTAAGTTTCTAGCTAAACTATAAATAGACCAGTCTCATTAAAGATTAATAGTCAGTGTTTAATGCAGCACAAATCTGACTGAATTAAAGTTATCTTTTGTCTACCTTAATTGATACATTCTCTTTGAAGGAAGAAAACATCACATGGGGTAAAATTATTTCCATGATTTGTTTTAAAATACGCAGAATTCAGGAGTTCCCACTGTGGCTTAGCAGGTTAAGAACCCAACATAGTTTCTCTCAGGATGCAAGTTCGATCCCTGGCCTAACTCAGTGGGTTAAGGATCCAGTGATGCCACAAGTTTGCATTGTAGGTTTCAGATGCAGCTCAGATCTGGTGTTGCTGTGACAACGGTGTAGGCCTGCAGCTGCAGCTCCAATTTGACCCCTAGCCTGGCAACTTCCATATGACACAGGTGCAGCCTTAAAAGAAAAAAAAAAGGGCAACTCAGAATTCAGTTTAAAAAATAGTATCAGGCATGCCAGGAGGCAAAACCTCATGACTGGAAAATAAGAGGAAAACAAAAAGAAATAGGACCACAGGAAATCCAGATATTGAAATTATCAGTTATGGACTCACATATAGCTAATTAATATGTTTAAGAAATTTGGCAACAAAATGAGCATTTTTAGGATTGACCTGAAATCTACAAAAAAGAATCACATTTGAGTTTTCGAGTTGAAAACAAATATAACTTGAAGTAATAACTTAATGAATATGTGTATATTAGACATAACAGAAGACAGGTTTGATGAAAATGGCTTGGAAGAAAATATCCATACCCAAGCACTGAGAAAAATACAATAGGTGATGATATAGAGAAGAGCATAAAGAACATGGAAGTAATGCTGAAAACATATAATGCACAGAAGAGGATGGAGGAGAGAATTAGGCAGATGCAATATTTGAAGAAATTATCCCAATGACAAAAGCTGCCATCAACCTACTGATTTAAGAATAACTCCAAACTCCAACAGGATAAATACAAAGAATCTCACAATAAGACATATAGTGAAACAGCTGACCATGAAAAAATAATAAAAGCAGCCATAAAAAAAGATACAGTACCTTCTAATTTGCAATATTAAAACTTGGAGCTGAAAGACAAAGTCTTATAATCCTCAAATCACTGGGAGAAGAGAACTGTCAAGAATTCTATAGCCAGTAAAAATATTATCTAAAAACAAAGGTTAAAGATATGTTTAGACAATCAAAAGATTAGAGAATTCATCACCAGCACCTTTAAGGTAGAGTCCTTCAGGAAAAAGGACAATGATTCACACTAGAAGGAGAGAATCAATAAGGAATAAAGATTAGTAAGAAGAGGTAAATACATTTTTAAATCCAAAAGAATACTGACTATATAACATAAAAACAATAGTCTTGTGATATATATGTATATATACACAGTTATATTTGTACATACAGAGTATGTAGGTCCTAACTAAAAATCTGGAGTGTTTACTAGATCCCATTTTCTTTGTTGGTGCTAAGGTCGAGTTTTTGTCTGCCTAGACTTATAGGATTGCTTTGGAGTTAGCTTTCAGAATCAACAGATGCCTTAAGGAAGAAAGCAGTACCAAATATCACCATACTTCTCTGCAATATACACACATATATTTTCTAATTTAAGTAGAAATCAATAAAAATGCTAGAAAACCCTTAAATATCTGGGGGAAAAGCAATACACTTACTATAACCCACAGATCAGAGAAATAACAGTGGAAGTTAATATTGTTAAGCTGTCTGACTGCTGCTATTAGGTTTGCAGGTTCAATGTAAAAGCTGTAAAATTATCCTCTCCCATTGTTTTATTTGTGATTAAATATTTTACTAATTATTAGTTAGAATGTGTTTCTCTTTTACAGTGATAATTTAAAGTTAAAAGTCCTTTCCACAGTGAGGGGACATTTCAATTGTCAAAGACAAATGAGAGAAAATACTGACTAATCATTTCTTGGGTGAAGTGGAGAGTTAAAGACATCGAAGTGCAGTGAAAAAATAAAGATAGCAGTATCTGCATTATTAAAAATGAAAGACTTTAATTAAGCTGTTTTTTTTAGTATTTTACTGAAATTGTATTAAATTGACTATTTAATAAAAATAGCATATTGGAGCTAAAAAGAATAAATTGTTAACAATAGGAATTCTCCCTGTGGCTCAGTGGGTTACGAATCCAACTGCAGCAGCTTACGTTGCTGTGGAGATGTGGGTTTAATCCCAAGCCTGGTGCTGTGTGTTAAAGGATCCAGTGTGCCACAGCCTTGATTTGGATTCAGTCCCTGGCCCTGAAACTTCCATATACATGGGTGCAGATATAAAAAAAATAATAATAAGTGGTAAATATGGCGACTCAAATGCTGATCTATCATACTCAGAATCAAATGAATAAAATTGGCCAGTCAGACATAAAGCAAGCAAATACAACAAATGATAATACCCATCCCATTAATGTAGTCAATTGGAGTTTTATGAGTTTTATAATATCATATATGTTTATTTTATGTTTGGTTTCATCGTGTTATAAGTAAGGAAGTTATATTTTCTCTTGTTTGAACATATTTTTTTAAATGTTATATGAGGCTGCAATCAAGATGGCAGGATAGACACGAAGCTTACCTCCTCCCAGAAATACATCATAAAATATATCTACATGTGAAATAGTTCTCACAGAACACCAACTGAATGCTGTCAGAAAATACCTGACACCTAGACGTACAATAAAGATCTCCATGCAACCAAGTAGGATGAAATTACAAAAAAAAAAAAAAGAATAAGAAGAAAGAAGTGAGTAAGTGGAACAGAACCTGCATTCCTGGAAGGGAGCTGCGAAAGGGGAAATTTTCTCACACCCTGGGAATCCCCTTCACCAGAGAGGAGATCAGCTAGGACAGAAAGGGAGTTTCAGAGGCAGAGGATAGTGTAGAAAAAAAGAGAGATCCCTGCACAGAGGATCTGTGATACTTCATGAAAGTCCCCAGCCCAAGATGCATGCCAACCTGGACATGCAGGTGTTGGGTGCTGAAACTTGGACTTCAGAGGCTTAGGGTAAGTTCTGCAAAGACAGCCTAAAGGGGATGGAGTATGGTAAAGGCTACAACCCAGGGTGTACATGGCATAAACAAAGTGCCATTGTTAAGCATGAGTGAAGGGAGAGATGGGGCCTGTGATAGCATCCTTTCTTGGCACTGCCTCTACAAGCTCTGGGAGTCTGCAAGCACCAGTGCCATTGGGTTGTTCACATGTGGAGGCCAAGCTCAGAGCCCACTTTCTGTGGCTGAGAATTCTGTGTAATCTGTGTATTTGTACTACCACTGCTGGCTTTGTAAATTCAGTGTGCACGTGACATTCAAGTGGGAAATGGGTGCTGCTGTAGCTGGGATGGGTCTGACCTTAATAGTTGTGGGCTGTGTGGGCATGCACTTGTGGAGGCAGGGTCAGGGTCTGGGCTGCTTCCATAGTGCCTCTGGCAGATCCATGTGTATGACTGTTATAGTTCTGGTACTGACTTCAGTGTATTGACATCTATGGATCTGTGTTGGTGCCTTTATGAACACAGGGCCTGAGGAAACCAGGGCCAATTGCTGACATTCCCACAGTGGAGGCAGGGCTGAGTGTAGTGCAAACAACAATGTATTTGTGAGCTTGTACAGTGGGTGACAGGTGACACCACAGAATGCACTCCCTAGTGGGCAGCACCATTGGAGGAATACTCTCCCATTTGAAGCACTCCAGTTCTACCTAACTTACACCACAGCACAGAAACAGATATGAGGGCTTCTATTCAACCAGGAATCAGACCCTGCCCCCAACAGTTTTGACAACCACAGAGCAAAGAGGAGGCCCTGTTCAATATCCAGCGTAGGCTCTGGTCACCATAACACCAATCATACCCATTACCAAGGCGATAATGTCCAGCACACACTGAAGAAAGATGTGGCAGGCATATATATTAAAAAACAACCCATGGGCCAAAAGTACTAAACCCATGCAAGCTACCTAGGGGTGCTCCTACATAAAAACAGCCTTCCAATAACACAGTAGATAATTTTTTATCCTAAATTTATAGAATAAGAGAAATATAAATAATATGAAGAAGCAGAGGAGCCACTCCCAAGTAAACGATCAAAAGAATTCCCTTGAAAGAACAAACAATGAAACAGACCTCTTCAAATAGATACCAAGTTCACAAAGGAGATAATGAAAATACTGAAGAAATTAAGAAGAGCTATCAGTATAAATTCATATGACTGTAAAAAGCACTTAGAAATTAAAGAGGAATTAAGAAAAATTAGAAAATGCATTTGCTGAGACAAAAGCTGAGCTTTTGTCTCAGCAGATTGAATGGTGCAGAAGAAAGAATAAGTTACCTGGAAGGCAAAATAATGGAAATCACCCAATCAGAACAGCAGACAGACCAATGAAAAAACAAAAAAGGAAATCAATATAAGAGACCTATGGGATAATATAAAGCATGCCAATGTACATGTAACAGAGGTCACAGAAGCAGAAGAAAGAGAAAGAGGGATTGAAAATGTATTTGAAAAAAATTATGGCTGAAAATTTCCCAGACGCAAAGGGGGATTGAAAATGTATTTGAAGAAATTATGGCTGAAAACTTCCCAAACACAGATATCCAGGTACAGGAAGCACAGAGGGTACAAAACAAGATGAATCCAAAGAGACCTACACCAAGATATATTATAATTAAAATGCCAAAATTTAAAGAGAGGATTCTAAAGGCAGCAAGAAGAAAGCAAGGCATTAATTACAACAGAACTCCCATAAGGCTATCAGCTGATTTCTCTACTGAAGTGGTGCAGGTCAGTGTGGAGTGCCAAGATATATTAAAAGTCCTCAAAGGGAAAAATATGCCACCTAGGATACTGTACACAGAAAGATTCTCTCCCTCTATTCTAAATGATAAGGAATTTCTCAGACAAGCAAAAACTAAAAAGAATACCATAATACTAAACTTGTCATAAAGAAAATATTGAAAGGTCTTATCTAAATAGGAAAGAAGCTGGAATCTACAGGAAAGAGATCATAATTAGAAATGAAATCACTTGGGGAGTTCCCTTCGTGGCTCAATGGTTAACAAATCTGACTAAGAACCATGAGGTTGCAGGTTCGATCCCTGGCCTTGCTCAGTGGGTTAAGGATCCGTCATTGCCGTGAGCTGTGGTGTAGGTTGCAGACGCAGCTCAGATCCCGCGTTGCTGTGGCTGTGGTGAAGACCAGCAGCTACAGCTCCAGTTAGACCCCTAGCCTGGGAACCTCCATATGCTGCAGGTGAGGCTCTAGATAAAGGCAAAAAAAGACAAAAAAAAAGAAATGAAATCACTTAAGACAAAAAAAATGAAATCACTTAAATAAGTCAGTACACATTAAAAAAAATTTATATTGGAGTATAGTTGACTTATAATGTATTAGTTTCAGGTGTACAGCAAAGTGAACCATATATATATATACATATATATATGTATATGTGTATTGTGTGTATATATATACATATGTATATATACATATATACATACATGTACATATATACATACATATTCATACATATATATGTATATATATGTGTATATGTACATATATATGTATATGTGTGTGTGTGTATACATATATATCCTTTTTTCCATAAAGGTTATTACTGTTGAGTAGATTAGCCTGTGCTATACAGTAGGTTCTTATTATTTATTTTATACAGTAGTGTGTATATATTATTGCCATCCACCCAGTTCCTCCCTCCTCCCCATCATTTCCCCTGTGGTAACCACACGATTGGTTCTGAAATCTGTGCGGTTTTTTCTGTTTTATAAACAAGTTCTTCTGAATCATTTTTATTAGATTCCACATAAAAGTGATATTATATTTGTCTTTCTCTCTCTGCCTTCACTCAGTATGATAATCTCTGGGTCTATCCATGATGCTTCAAATTGTCATTTCATTATTTTTTAAAGCTAATATTCCACTGTATATATGTACCACATCTTTGTCCATTACTCAGTTGATGCACATTTAGGTTATGCCCATGCCCTGGCAATTGTAAATAGTGCTTCAGTGAACACTGGGGTGCAGGTATCAATGCAATTCCTATCAAATTATCAATGACATTCTTCACAAAACTAGAACAAATTCTTTAAAAATTGTATGGAAACACAAAAGACCCTGAATAGCCAAAGCATTCTTAAAAAAGAAAATTTGAACTGGGATAATCAGGCTTCCTGACTTCAGACTATACCACAAATCTATAGTTATCAAAATAGTATGGTACTGGCACAAAAACAGAAATGTAGATCAGTGGAACAGTATAGAAAGGCCAACAATAAACCCAAGCACCTATGGTCAACAATCTGTTATGAAGGAGGCAAGAACATACATTGGAGGAAAGGCAATCTTTTCAATAAGTACTCCTGAGAAAATTGGAAAACTGCATTGAAAAAAAATGAAATTAGAACATTCTCTAACACCATATACAAAATTAAACTCAAAATGTATTAAGGACCTAAACATAAGGCTGGAAGCTACAAAACTCCTAGAGGAAAACATAGGACACTCTTTGACATAAATTGTACAATATCTTATTTGATCCAAATCCTAATGAAAATAAAACAAAAATAAACACGTGGGACCTGATCAAACATAAGTTTTTACACAGCAAAGGAAACCATAAGCAAAGCAATAAAAGCCACAGAATAGGAGAAAATATTTTCAAATGAAGTGACAGACAAGGTATTAATTTCCAAAACATAAAAACATGCCATGCAGCTTTATACTGAAAAATACAACCCAATCAAAAAATGGCAGAAGATCTAAATAGACATTTCTCCAGAGAAGACAGATGGCCAAAACACACATGAAAAGATGGCTCAACATTGCTAATTATTACAGAAATGCCAATCAGAACTACTATGAGGTATCAACTCACACTAATCAGAATGGTAATCATTAAAAAGTTTACAAAGAACAAATGCTAGAGAGGTTGTTGAGAAAAGGGAACCCTCCTATACTGTTGGTGGGAATGTAAATTGGTCCAATCATTATGGATAATAGTCCGGAGGTTCTTTAAAATACACAAGGTTTTCAATTAAAAAAAAAAACTGTGAAAGTGATGATAACCACAATGAACAGAAAAAGGATAAATATGAAGATGTAAAAGAAGACATCAGAATGAAGACAGTAAGAAAATATAGTGGGGTTTGTTTTTGTCTTTTTGCCTTATCTAGGGCTGTACCTGTGGCATATGGAGGTTCCCAGGCTAGAGGTCTAACAGGAGCTGTAGCTGCTGGCCTTCGCCACAGCTACAGCAATGTGGGATCCGAGCTGCGTCTGCAACCTACACCACATCTCACAGCAACGCCAGATCCTTAACCCACTGAGCAAGGCCAGGGATTGAACCTGCAACCTCATGGTTTCTAGCCAGATTCATTAACCACTGAGCCACGATGGGAACTCTAAGAAAATATAGTTTTTTAAAGGATGTATTTGAGCCTATCTGACTACCAATCTGAAACAAGTAAATATAGGAAGAGTTTAACAAATTTGAAAAACAAGTTAAACACAAATCAAAAACTTTCAGCAGATTCACAGTAACCAAAAAGAAGAGAACACAGGCATAATACAAAAGAAAATCATCAATCAACAAAAGATGAAAAGGAATAAAGAAGAAATACAAAATCAACTGGAAAACACGTTTTAAAATGGGAATAACCACATATGTATCAACAATTACCTTAAATGTCAGTGGATTCAGTGTTCCAATTAAAAGACAGAGTAGCAGATTGGTTAAAAAACCAAGAGCCTACAATATGCTGCCTATAAGAGACCCATTTTAGGGCAAAGGACTTCCATAGATTGAAAGTGAGGTGATGGAAAAAGATATCTCATAATATGGAAATAACAAGAAAGCATGGGGAACAATATTAATATCAGATAAAACAGACTTTATAATCCAAGAGTTCCCATCATGGCTCAGTGGAAGTGAATCTGACTAGCATCCATGAGGATACAGATTTGATCCCTGGCCTTGCGAAGTGGGTTAAGGATCCAGCATTGCCGCGAGCTGTGGTGTAGGTTTCAGATGTGGCTTGGATCCCGCATTGCTGTGGCTGTGGTGTAGGCCAGCAGCTGCAGCTCCAATTCGACCCCTAGCCTGGGAATCTCCATTTGCCATGGGTGAGGCCCTAGAAAGACAAAAACAGAAACAAAACCAAAGTCCATAAAGAAAAGTAAGGAAGGACAATATATACTGATAAAAGGATCAATAAAATAAAGGGGTATTACACTCATTAACATATATGCACCCAATATAGGAGCACCTAAACACATGAAACAAATACTAACAGACATAAAAGGGGAAATTAATGGAAATGCGATAGGAGCAGGAGGCTTTGTTACCCCACTGACATCAATGGCCAAATTCCAGACAGTGAACCAATAAGGCAACAGAGACCCTAAATGACACAATAGAACAGACTTAGTTGATATTTTCTGGACATTACCTTAGGGGGGAAAAATAATACACATTCTTTTCAAGTGCACATGGAACATTCTCTAGAATAGACTACATACTAGGACATAAAATAAGTCTCAACAAATTTAACAGGATGGAAATTATTTCAAGCATCTTTTCTGACCACAATTACATGAAACTAGAAATCAATATCAGAAAAAGAAAAAATGAATAAATAGAGACTAAACAACATACCAATAAAAAAATGGGTCAACAATGAAATCAAAGAGGAAATTAAAAATACCTTGAGACAAATTACAATGAAAATATAACCATACGAAGTCCATGGGATGCAATAAAAACAGTTTTCGGAGGAAAGTTCATAGCAATACAAGTCTTCCTCAAAAAAAAAAAAAAGCAAACAAGAAAGATCTCAAACACCTTTACCTACCACTTAAAAGAATTAGAAAAAGAACAAACTAAAACTAAAGTCAGCAGAAGGAAGGAAATAATAAAGATCAGAGGTGAAATAAATAAAATGGAAATTACATAAACAATAAAAAAAAACAAGAACTGGTTCTTTGACAGTGTAAACAAATTCAACAAACTTCTGGCCACATTTGGCAAGAAGGAGAGAAAGAGAGAACCACAATAAGAAATGAAATAAGATAAATAAGAACTGATACTGTGGAAATACAAAAAAAAAAAAAAACAATTATATGCCAGTAATTGGAGAACCTAAAAGAAATGGATAAAATTATAGAAACATGCAGCCCACCAAAAATGAATTAAAAAAGAAGCATAATTTGAACAGATTGATCACTAGAAGTGAAATAGAATCCGTAATAAAAGAATTCCCTGCAAACAAAAGTCCAGGACCAGATGGCTTCACAGGTGAATTCTACCAAACATACAAATAAGAACTTACTCTGATCCTTCCCAAACTCTTCCAAAAGATTGAAGAGGACCAAACACTCCCAAAGTCATTCTATAAAACCACTCTCATGCTGACACCAAAACCAGACAAAGACACTACCAGAAAAAAAATTATAGGCCAATATCTTTTATGAACATAGATGTAAAAATTCCCAACAAAATATTAGCGAAACTAATCCAATAACATATAAAAAAGATTGAATACCACAATCAAGTTGGGTTCATCCCATGGTGACCAGAATGGTTCAACATATGAAGATCAAGCAATGCAATATACCACATCAACAAAAGGAAAGACAAAAACCACATGATTATTTCAATAGATGCAGAAAAAGCATTTGACAAAATTCAACATCCATTCAGGATAAAAGCTCTTACCAAAGTGGGTATAGAAAGAACATATCTCAATATAATAAAAGCTATTCATGAGACACCCACAGTCAACATAATATTCAATAGTGAAAAGCTGAAATAAGATGGCCACACTCACCACTACTCAATATAGGATTTAAAGTCCTAGCCACAGCAGTTCGACAAGAAAAAGAAATAAAAGGTATCTGAATTAGAAGGGAAAAGTTAAAATTGTCATTATATGCAGACGACATGATAGTATATACAGAAAACTCTAACAACTCCACACAAAAAATACTAGAACTAATATACAAATTCATCAAGGTAGCAGCATACAAGATTAACTTACAAATATTGGTTGCATTTCTTAACACTAACAATGAAATTTCAGAAAGGAAAAGCTTAAAAAAATCCTTTTTAAAAACCACATTAGGGAGTTCCCTTCGTGGCTCAGTGGTTAACGAATCTGGCTAGGTACCATGAGGTTGTGTGTTCGATCCCTGGCCTTGTTCAGCGGGTTAAGGATCTGGCGTTGCCGTGAGCTGTGGTACAGATTGCAGATGCGGCTCGCATCCCATGGTGCTGTGGCTGTGGCGAAGGCCGGTGGCTACAGCTCCTGTTAGACCCCTAGCCTGGGAACCTCCATATGCCGTGGGTGCAGCTCTACATAAAAAGGCAAAAAGACAAAAAAAAAACACATTAAAAAAAAAGAGCCTAATGTAAACCTTGGGAATATAGCTAAGGAGGTGAAAGATTTACACACTGAGAGCTATAAAACATTGATAAAGGAACCTGAAGATGATTCAAAGAAATAGAAAGGTATCTCATGCTCTTGGTTTGGAAAAATTAATATTGTTACAATGGCCAAACTACCCAAAGCAATTTGCAGATTTAATGTGATCCCTATTGAATTTCACATGACATTTTTTCATAGAACTCAAATAAATAGTCGTAAAATTTATATGGAATCATAAAAGGCCCAGAATTGCCAAAGAAATCCTGAGGGAAAAGAACAGATTGGGAAGCATAACCCTCCCAGATTTCAGAAAATAGTACAAAGCTACAGTAATCGAAACAATGTGGTATTGACACAAAAACAGCCATATAGGTCAATGGAACAGAATAGAGAGCCCAGCAATAAACCCATACACCTATGGTCAATTAATCCTTGATAAAATAGGCAAGAATATACAATGGAGAAAAGACAGTCTCTTCAACAAGATAGTGTTGTTAAAGCTGGACAGTGGCATGTAAATCAGTGAAATTAGAACACTCCCTCACACCATACACAAAAATAAACTCAAAATGGCTTAAAGACTTAAATATAAGACATGACACCATAAAAGTCAGAAGAAGAAAACACAGGCAAGACATTCTCTGACATAAATATACCAATGTTTTCTTAGGTCACTTCCACAAGGTAGTAGAAATAAAAGCAAAAGTAAATGAATGGGAAGTAAACTTACAAGCTTTTGCACAGCAAAGGAAACCATAGACATGATGAAAAGGAAACCTATGGAGTGGGAGAAAATAGTTGCAAATGATGTGACTGACAGGGGCTTAATTTCCAAAATATACAAGCAGCTCATACAATTCAACAACAAAAATCCCAATCAAAAAGATGGGCAGAAGACCTAAATATACATTTCTTCAAAGACATGCAAATAGCCAATAAGCACATGAAAAAATGTTCAACACTGCTAATTATTAGAGAAACGCAACTCAATCAGGTACTGCTCCACACTGGCTAGAATGGCCATAATTTAGAAGTGTACAAAAAAAAAAAGCCTACAAATAATGAATTGCTGGAGAAGATGTGGAGGAAAGGGAACCCTTCTACACTGTTGGTAGGAATGTTAAATGATACAACCACTATGGAAAACTATGAAAGTTCTTTCAAAAACTAAAAATAGAGTTACCATATGATCCAGCAGTCCCACTTCTGGGTATATATCCAGAGAAATTCGTAATTCAAAAAGATACATGCATGTCAGTTTCAATGCAGGCTGTTTACAGCCAAGACATGGAAACAACCTAAATGCCTATTGACAGGATGAATGGATAAAGATGATGTGGCATATACATACAATAGAATATTACTCAGCCTTAAAAATGAGTGAAATAATGCCATTTGCATCAACATTGATGGACCTAGGGATTATCATACTAAGTGAAGTAAGTCAGAGAAAGACAAATATATGGTATCACTTATACGTAATATCTTAAAAAATGACACAAATGAACTTACAAAACAGGAGTAGACTCAGAAAACAAACTTGTGGTTACCAAAAAGGGAAGGTGGTGAAAGAATAAATTAGGAGTTTGGGATTAGCAGATACAAACTATTACATAAAAGTTAGATAAATAACAAAGTCCTATTGTATACCATAGGGAACTATATTTGATGTCTTGTACTAAATCATAATGGAAAAGAATATGAAAAAGAATATATATATCTAAATCAATTTGCTGTACACCAGAAACTAACACAACACTGTAAATCAACTATACTTCAGTTTTTAAAAAAAGACATTAACTTTAGGCTTTCTTAAGTAAAGTTAGTATGATTTGAAAAATAATATAGTCATCAAAAAATTAAGCTGGAGTTCTCCTGTCATGCAGCAGGCTAAGGATCTGGCATTGCCACTGCAGCAGCTTGTGTTGTTACTGTGGCACAGATTTGATCCCTGGCCCAGAACTTCTGCATGCCATAGGCCCTGCCAGGAAAAAAAAATTAAGCAGAGTAAAAAAATGTAATGGGAAAAAGCGTGGGAAGTAAAAGGAAGACACAGAAGATGTGGGGGAAAAAATAGAAACCAGTCTGAATTTACCAATAATTACCATAATTATTATTCATTAAACTCTCCAAAGACATGCAAATGGCCAATAAGCACATGAAAAAATGTTCAATCAGAATGCAGTAATATACTTATTACAAAGACATACCTAAAAACACAAAAATAAAAAATGTTAAGTGAAAGAAGCAAGTCATTGAAGAAAACAGTATGATTCTACTGTATAAAGTTCAAAAACTGCTGAAGCAGAACTCAACAATCTTATTTAAGGATAAGAAATAAGTGATAAACTACAAATAAAAGCAACAGGATTAGGGTTATGCAATTTAGGACATCGGTTACCTCTGGGGAGAGGAAAAATGCAATATGACGGGGGCTATACAGATAGCTTTCAGGGCCCTGAAATTGTTCTGTTTCATAAGTAGAGGAATCAGTACACAGTTGATTTATTTTTGTTTTTTATACTGTACATAAAATTTTGTAACTATCATATATAGTTAAAGATTGAAAGAGGTCTATAGTCCTATAGGAAGAATGAGATAAAAATAAGGACTTTTGTTGTCGTGGCTCAGTGGTTAATAAACCTGACTAGTATCCATGAGGATGTGGGTCAATCCCTGACCTTGCTCATTGGGTTAAGGATCCAGCATTGCTGCTGCTGTGGTGTAGGCCAACAGCTACAGCTCTGATTTGACCCCTACCCTGGGAACTTCTATATGCCATGGGTGTGGCCCTAAAAAGACAGAAAAAAAAAAGTCTTGTGGCCAAAAGTACAGAAGCAAGAACTCAGTCTTCAGAGCTTCTGACAGCATGGCCCAGGAAACCAGGTCAGGAAGCAGAGTTTCTCAGTGAAAGTGCTTCCTACCTGAAGGGCTGTCTCTTATGGAATATTGCTTCCACCATAGCCTCAGACTATCTTTGCTTTCTGGGACAAGCTTGTGACCTCCAAGCAGGCACACTGGCTGTTGAATACCCTCAACTGCTCTCAGGTGAGGTGAAGGAAGTGCTTGCTAGTCACTGCTCTGGAGCATCTGTCTCTTGGCCTTATGCTGTGCTGAAGAAACTTTTAAAATGGCAGCCCCCAAATGGTGGCCAAAGGAACAGGCTAGGCTGTGTCTGCCTTCATGGACTGTCCAGCTCTTGCTTTCATTGCAATGCCCTAAAATAATTTAGGTTTTCCTTTTTTTTTGTCTTTTTTGCCTTTATCTAGAGCTGCACCCATGGCATATGGTGGTTCCCAGGCTGGGGGTCTAACAGGAGCTGTAGCCACCAGCCTTTGCCGCAGCCACAGAAACACGGGATCCGAGCGGCATCTGCAACCTGTACCACAGCTCACGGCAACGCCAGATCCTTAACCCACTGAGCAAGGCCAGGGATCGAACCCGCAACCTCATGGTTCTTAGTCAGATTCGTTAACCACTGAGCCATGAAGGGAACTCCACAGGTTTTCCTTTTTTACTTTTACAATTTTTAAAAAAAAAATTTATTGGAGTATAGTTGACTTAACAATGTTGTAATAGTTTCAGATGTACAGCAGAGTCAATCAGTCATATAAATATATCCATTCTATTTTTTCCATATAGGTTATAAACCATTGAGTAGATTTTCCTGTGCTATACAGTATATTCTCCTTAATCATCTGTTTTATACAGTAGTGTATAGGTGTTGTTCCCTCCTTTTCAATTCTTCACTTCCCCCAACAGTTTCACCTAGGGTGACCATTACAGGTTTGCAGGGTGAAGCAGATCATGAGATGACATATGTTCTCTATTTTACTACTCCACTGACCACCTTTCTCATAAGTAGGATTCCTCACTTTGATGTGTCACTATTCTATCTGTTTCCAAGGACAGTTTCTCAAACATTAGTTGGTCTAACATTTTTTCTCAAACTTGAGCATGCATCATGCACCTGGTTGACTAATAAAACACAGATTATTGAGATCCAGCTCTTAGGTTCCTGATTCAGTAGATCAGAGGTTGGGTCTGAGAATCTGTCTTTCTAGCAAGCTTGCTGGTTCTGATGCTGCTGGTCTGTGGGCGACACTTTGAGAACCACTGGCCTCAAATGTCTTTTTTTTCTTCTCCAGGTGTTTCTGAGTATCCTCACTCCCCATTTTCTTTTAACATTTTTTTTAGAGGCACACTCACAGCATATGGAGGTTCCTAGCCCAGGGGTCCAATCAGAACTACAGCTGCCGGCTTATGCCACAGCCACAGCAGCGCAGGATCCAGGCCATGTTTGCGACCTATACCACAGCTTGTGGAAATGCCAGACCCTTAATCCACTGAGCAAGGCCAGGGATCAAACCTGCAACCTTATGGTTCCTAGTTGGATTTTTTTCTGCTGCACCTCGATGGGAACTCCCCATCCCTTTCCATTTTTCTGATTGAACACTACACAGAGAATCCCTCCTCTGAGGAGCACATTCATTGCCTCAGCATCCTTTGCAGAGCTGCCTTCACCTCCTGGTTCTTGAGGTTGTAGATGAGGGGGTTCAGCAAAGACGTGATCACACTGTACTGAATGGATACCACTCTCTCCAACACGGATCCTGAGGCAGGGCTGATGTACCTGAACAGAGCTGTCCCATAGAACAGGAGCACCACTGTGAGGTGGGAGGAGCAGGTAGAGAAGGCTTTGCCTTGGCCCTCAGAGGAGTGGATGTTTAGAATGGCAGAAATGATTCTGGAGTAAGAGAACAGGATCAGGGGAAGTGTCAGCAGTCCCAGAAATGCACTGGACCCTGACAGAAGGAACTCGTTGGCAGTGGGATCTGTACAGGACAGAGGGAATAGTGATGGTAGCTCACAGCAGAAATGGGAGATGATGTTGGACCCACAGAAATGTAACTTGTGGATGAAAAGATTATTTACTAATGAGTTCAGAAACCCCATCACCCATGCTGCACTGACCATTGCAGTACAGAGAGTCCTGTTCATGGCCACGGTGTAGAGCAGAGGATGGCAGACAGCGGCATAGCGGTCATAGGCCATGGCAGAGAGAAGACTGGCTTCAGTACATCCAGAGAGAAGAAAAAAGAAACTCTGGGTAATGCAGCCCCACACTGAGATGCTTTTCTTCTGAGACAGGATGTTCTGTAGCATTTTGGGCATGGTAACTGAGGAGAAGCAGATATCTATGAAGGACAGGTGTCCAAGAAAGAAATACATGGGAATGTGGAGGTGAGAATCCCCTCTGATCAGCAGGATCATCACCAGATTCCCTATGAGGGTCAGGAGATAAATCCCTAGGAAGAGCACAAAGAGCAGAGCCTGGCTGTGGGGATCATCAGACAGCCCAAGGAGGATGAACTCAGTAAAGAAAGTGAAGTTGTTCATTTTGTTTATATATGTCATCCCTAGAAAGAAATCCTCTGCACTTCAGAATCTGAGTAATTTTTTAGCGATCAGAATACTATCCTCACACCCTAAAACATCTCAGCCATACTTCTTTCAGCTTAAAAATGGAAAAGGGAGTTAAGTAATTTCAGTTGTGGCTTTTATGAGTTGAATTGTGCCTAACCCCAGCAAATATGCTGAAGTCTTAACCCCTAGTAGATGCGATCTTATTTGGAAACAGGTCACTGCAGATGTAGTAAAGATGATATCATACTGGAGTAGTATGGGTTCTTAATTCAGTATGACTGATGTTCTTACCAGAGAGATGAGAATGCCTTGTGAAGAAGACACGGGGAGAGCACAGCCATGTGACAGCAGAGCAGAGGTTGGGGTGATGCACCCACAAGTCAAGGACACCATGAATGATGGCCATCACTAGTAGCTGGGAAGAGGCAAGCTCCCTACAAGTTTCAGGATGAGCATGGCCCTGACAACACCTTGTTGTCAGACTTTTAGACAATTTATAGACTAGAACTGTGAGACAGTAAATTCTGTTGACTTAAGCTAGTCAGTTTCTAGTACGTTGTCAAGCGACTTTAAGGGTTTCTTCTCCTTGGCCCTCCCCAACAGGTCTCACTAATTCTGTCAGTGAATACAGCACATATCTTTAGAACCTAAATCAGATGACAGGATTTAACCATTAAGAGTATACTTATGAGAATAAACAGAGAGGTTCAAATGAAACTTTCAGAAAGTAGACATTTAGTTACAAGTTCTTTTATATTTAGACTTGGATCATAAAACCAAGAACTGTAGAACTTACCATCTTATCATAGATGTTCTGGGTTTCAGATGAAGATGGGGAAAGGGACTTGAATGATTCTACTAGAGGTTCAAGAGGCTTTCCAAACATTGCAGGACCACTTCAGGAGTATCCTATTCCTCCAAAGACATATTAGTGGAAAAGTATTTGTGGGACTGGGTAGGAATGGTTCAGGAAGGTTTGCTCCATCCTTGGGCCAGTGAGGTCAGACTCTCATCATCTCAGAGTTGGGGGACAGAGGATCACAGAGGTGAAGTGCCTTGCTCCACATCACACAGCTTATCGGCAAAACAGCCAAGAATTAAACTGCATGCTCTGCTCTCAGTCCAGCATTCTTTCCACCACAGCACACCCAACAGATGGACAACATATATTTTGAGTCATTTAAAGTATCCATATCTTAAACATAGCACTGTCCCTAAAATAAAAAAAGGTAAACCTGAAAAATGGAAGCTATGTATGTGAACTTGAGCAAGAGATCTATCCCTCTGGAAGGTAAATTTTTACATCAACAAAATGGAACAATTTTATCTATCTCACATGGTTGACATCAGCTTATTCTGCCTTGGTTTTAGCTCACAACCTGACAATCAAGTGCTTACTAAGTATTTCATTTATGAGATTTCCCGTCATGCTGCAGTGAAAATGAATCCAACTAAGAAACATGAAGTTGCAGGTTCGATCTCTGGCCTTGCTCAGTGGGTTATGGATCTGGCGTTGCTGTGAACTATGGTGTAGGCTGCAGACGTGGCTCGGGTCTGGCATTGCTGTGGCTGTGGCATAGGCCAGCAGCTGCAGCTACAATTTGACCCCTAGCCTGGGAACCTCTATATGCCATGGGTGCAGCCCTAAAAAGGAAAAAATAAAAAAGAACGTATTTCGTTTCCTTCCCTTCACTTTGCTATTATTGTTTTTTACTAACCCAAAAATGTCCAGACTAGGACTTTTTTAAATGTTCACATTTTTCACTGGGACCTGAACTGGAATATTATAACTGCCTTCTCAGTAGTCTTTTCAGAACTAGTCTCAACACCCACAGCCTCTCTCTCTCTCTCCTCAGACCATATTTCCATGGTTCTTAAAAAGCCTAATAGTGATGACATAAATATGAAAGTTATGCTAGAGGAAATTCAAGAGATAAGCATTTGTGAATATGTTCAACTCAGGTTTTTTTTTCTTTTTTGGCCATACCCACAGCATATGGAAGTTTCTGGGCCAGGGACTGAATTTAAGCTGCAGCTTCAACCCATGCCACAGATGCAGCAATGCTGGATCCTTAACCTACTGTACCAGGCAGGCGACTAAACCTGTGAGGCCGCAGAGACAACACTGGATCTCTAACCTGCTGGGCAACAGTGGGAAGTCCATCGAGTCAGTGTTTTAAAAAGTAAAATAAATCCCACAGTGGTACAGTAGGTTAAGAATCTGACTGCAGTAGTTTAGGTCAATGCTGTGGCTGGGTTCAATCCCTGGTCTGGTGCAGTAGGTTAAAGATTCTGGCATTTCTACAGCTGTGGTGTAGGTCACAGCTGCAGCTTAGGTTCAGTCCCTGGCCCAGGAACTTCCCTATGTTGAGGGTGCAGTCATTAAAAAAAAAAAGTAAAATAAAATAAGATGAATCCAATGTTGTGATTTTTCAGAAAAGTGTGCAAAATAATCCTAGGGAAACTCTGGTGAAAACAATATCTATACATTGTAATGGCATTATAAACTGCATACTTTGAGTCAGCAGTCCAATAAGTCCTTGGATTTATGCTAAAACTATAACTCAACATGCTAAATGTGATATATATAATAATGCACACTGCCTTGTTACATGTTCAGTAAAAACTGAAAAAAAATTAATATCTTCATATTTTGGAATGTCTGAACACTATTTGGATAGATCGTATAGAAAATAAAATGATAATCGCAAAGACTATGCAGCAACATGGGAACATACCAACAGTAGCTATGAAAACTAAGAAATTCCTCTTTGGTATGATTAGAACTGGTCTTTAAGACTCTTTCCCCCATGATCTCCCTTAAACCTCCAGCTTTTCTTCCTTCAAACACCCTGTCAAATCCCTGGCTTTAACTGCACCCAGTTAACAGCAGACATGCTTCTCTTTCTCCTTTGATGATGCACCCAAACAATGTCCTTGCTGCTAAAGCATTTTGCTTAATTTTAAGAGGATCAGTTATTAAAGGAGAGAAAGGTGTCCACTCATGATGAGGTCCCCTAGATTGGAGTCATCTTTCTGGGTACCAGAATCACTCTTCCCAGGGAGGTTCAGACAGCTTGGTAGGAGGGAGCAGAGTGAGCTGACCAGGATGGCTGGGAGGAATTCCAGGGCAAGGAACAGTCGAGGGAGAGGAGATTTAATAGAAAGATACTGACTACCTAAGAAACAGGAAGAGAATAAGAAGGTGCAATCTATGCCCTTCTAAGCACTTGAGGACTTCCCAGTATTCTTTGAGAATATTTGTGGACATCAGCATCGGCTTTTCAAATAAAGAAAACTTCCATTCTCATTCCCAGCTCTGACAATCACGGCAGGTGTTAGGAGAAATCTCCACTCTGAAACTTTCCAAAAGACTGCACTGCCAGATTAATTCCTCTCTGCACATTTGTCCTCTCTGCAGATTTATTCATGTTTGGAGGCAGGAGATAAAGACTTCATAATCACTTGCTACCCCTGAAGCCATAAGATCTTAGAACTCTTGGCAAAATTTGTGCAAGAGGAAATGAGAAGTTCTCCTGTTTCCTGTACTCCTGCCATGACACACATTTGAGGAAATGATCCTCCAGTCCCCCTTCAGGATCCCTCCTGCCAACACCCCCATGCCAAAATATGACCTTTTTCGTCAGGGATCAGGGACATGAAGGGGGAGAGAGAGATCCCAGATGTGTAGAAAGTGTACAAAGATCAACAACTCATGAGAGTATATGCCTTGAAAAAACCTGCCTTACTTGTTTACTTTGGCCATGATATTTCCCTTATGACTATTTCTGTTTCTTTTTCACTGCCACGAGGAATTTCGGTTAGAATCTGGGTTGCGAAAACTTAGGAAAGTTTCTTTTTTCACCCCTATTCTGAGCTGGATGGACTGTTCTAAATCTGGCTCCTGTTTGGGGTCCTGAAGTAGACTGCCTATTGTCCTGAGCACATGGACTCAGAGAGGGACCTAGCTAAACCTTAGGAATTATTTCCTGACAGTTTCTAGGATCAGTCTCTGTGTGGTCAGTTCTAGCTTAAGCCTAAAGAGCCAGTGTTGTCTGCATGGAGACTTTCTGGACTTTACTAAAAATCATCAGTTCTTGCCAGTCTTCTTGTGATAACCTACCTCAGTCCTGAGAAGAGTTCCTGACCAATTTGTAGGAGTCTTATATTCCTCCAGTGCTCTTCTCTTTAGCCATTTCTTTGCCAAAATAGCCCTGGGAGAGAAGCAAGAGTAAGGACCCCAGAGAGCCTAGAACTGCTCACTGCTTGTGGAGGTAGCGGCAACAGTCAGAATCATTTGGGACCTAGTGATGACTTTGAAGCACTGGCTATGACTTGGAAGGAGGAGTGCAGAAAAATTTCCAGGAAGAGCACAGGTACAGTGCAAAATCTGACAAAACTCAGTCTCTGACCTATAAATGTATGCCCAGAGAGGCACAAGTGTTCATCTTCACCTGCACACACATGCTACCTACATACTCTCTGTATACAATCTAACATTCTACTTAGTTTTGGAATTACTCCAAACTCAGATATGCTACATGTATGTTGCACATATTCATCATGTGGCCCTGTAAGAAAATTCAAACCATGAAGCAGAAGCTCTTTAACTTTCTTGAAACCCTACTTATAAATATATTCTGTCTTTTGTTTAGTTAGAGACAGTGGTATCTGCCTTTAATCCAAGACTAGAACCTATACTTTAACTTCTATCTCATCCCAAGCCTCTGGGTCCTTCTCCTTCAACTATGCTGTGTTTTTTATCACCAATTTTGTTCTCTCTTACTCATTTGTACAAGTATATTAAAGTGTCTTCCATATTTAAAACTATCCAACAGACCCCATATTTCACTGCAACTATTGTTTCTATATTGCCTTACTGTGCTTCTCTCACAGCCACTTCTACTGAAAATCTAATTTAACTATACTACCTCCCAAACTTTTCTTACTTCCAAGACATAACACTGACTTCTGCACCCACCATTCTTTTTCCTTCCTGTTCCTAGTGACTTCAACCAATATGAAATTTTCTCCTGATAATGGGATGTAAGGAACTCTGGTTTCAGCCCTCATCTTCTGAATTATTGGACACCTAATCTCTGGACTCTTTACATAGTTAAGAAAAAGTGGTGGGGGAGTTCCTGTTGTGGCGCAGTGGAAAGGAATCTGACTAGGAACCATGAGGTTGTGGGTTCAATCCCTGGGCTTGCTCAGTGGGTTAAGGATCTGCCGTTGCCATGAGCTGTGGTGTAGGTTGCAGATGTGGCTTGGATCTGGCATTGCTGTGGCTGTGGCATAGGCCAGCAGCTGTAGCTCCGATTTGATCCCTAGCCTGGGAACCTCCATATACTCATGGGTGTGGCCCTAAAAAGCCAAAAAAAAAAATGTAGGGAAGAGGGAGTTATTCTTTTGCTTGAGCCATCACTAAAGTAACACTTAGATAGGCATATCTTAGATAGGAAGGAGTCTGGAATTCTTCCCCAGTGGGACCAGATCAGGAGGAGCAGTTGTTTCCCTTAGTGATGGACACTTGGGCTTTACTTCTTCATAGGTTGTAGGACACCAGTTGTGAATGGATGACTTAGATGTAGTTATATTTTATAAAAGTAGCATATAGGTATAAATAATAAATTCACATTGTCTAAGGATCAGTCTTAGGAGTATTACATATAGCATTACTACTTAGATGTTTATTAATCCATATACTACCTTTTTGAATTGAAGTTACAGCTGCAGCTTATGCCACAGCCACAGCAACACCAGATCTGAGCCATATGTGCAACCTGCACCACAATTTGCAGCAATGTTGTATCCTTAACCCACTGATTGAGGCCAGGGATCAAACTACATTCTCATGGACACTGTGTTGGGTTCTTAACCCATCAAATCACAATGGGAACTCCTTACCTGCATGTTTTAAGAAATAAAGTTTTATTAGAATACGGTTTTGCTAATCCATTTACTTATAGCTGTATAAGCTGTATGGCTGCTTTCACACATGGCAGAGTTGTGTAGTGACAGTGGAGACTATACATATGACCTCTAAAGCATAAAATGTTTGCCATCTGGCCCTTTTATAAAAAGATTTGCTTACCCCTTCTGTATGCCATACTTAAGAGCTCAACAGAGTTTATCCTGAGTCTTTATAGAATCATCAGGGAGCCTAGAGTAGACAAACTACTAAAATGACTCCTTCAGAAGCAGATAAAGGATCCTATTCCTGAACAGTATCAATAAATATAAACAAAGTAAACTCACTTACTGAAATAAAAATTCCTTATTTAAGGTTATAAGTAAAACTTAAATATGCAGTATATGCAAGATATATACACAATGAGTTCATAGTAATGAAAGTACAGGGATAAAGTTATACCATGTAAATTGAATGGAAGCCTCTGGGTCCTTCTCCCATCTCAGTAACAGATAAGGCTGAATTGTTGTTAAAAATATTACTCATGTCAAAGAAGAGCATTTTATAACAATGATGATTGTTCTCCATGATAATTGTTTTGAATAGCTGTTTCAAAAAACAATAAAACCTCCAAAAAATCACAAATGTCAGAAATATAATGAAACAAGAGGAGACTTTATTTTTTTTGTATACTTTCTTTTTTTTTACTTTTTAGGGCTGCACCCACAGCATATGGAGGTTCCCAGGCTAGGGGTTGAATCAGAGCTGTAGCTAAAAGGAGACTTTAACAACTAATCAGTTCATCTCAGACCTAGAGAACTAAAAAAGTGAGGTTGTAAATGATCTTTGTAATAAAATCTAATTACATGTAGAAGTCTATAGCTCAAGTGTATTTTTAGACAAGCTATATATTTTATTTGTCTAGAAAAAATCTTAATAAATTTTCCCAAATAGAAAAAAAATAAATGACATTTTGTCAAATGCAATAAAACAAGAAATTAATTTCAAACTAATAAATCATTCTTGCCATCTGTACCATTCTTATAAAGACTTGTATCGAAGAGGTAATCAAAACCAAAATTTTGGAGCTTGGCAACATAGCGGAGGAGTAAGAGGTCGCGCTCAGCCTCTCCGACAAATACATCAAAAAACACATCTAAATATAAAACAACTTGGACAAATCATCATCTGAATGCTGATTAAATTAAACCTCCAAAAACTGCAAGAAACCCTTGAAATAACTGGGTAGAACAACAGAAGAAAAAAAAAAAAGGTGAGAGAGAGAAAAGGAATCAGGATGGCAGCCAGCACCCCAGGGAGGGAGCTGTGAAAAAGAAAAGGAACCCACACCCTGGGAAGACACCTAACCAACTATCAAGGGAGTTAGAAGGACATCAAAGCCTGAGAAAAATGCAGCAGCTGGATTGAGATTGGAAAATTGGAGTTAGAGACTCACACAGATGACCTAAATACCGGCACAGATACCACAGCCTGAGGCACCGGGTGGTGCCTGGGAACTGAGACATAGGCTCCTAAAGTTAGTCCCTGGGAGAGGGCTGAGTTCAGTGGCAGTTGCGAGATAGGCTAGGGAACTGTGCACCAAAGGAAGGGCGATACTATATGGACTGTGGAGTGTAAAACCAGGACAGAGGGAACTGGGGAAGTCTGGTCCCACAGGGGAGGCAAGCCTCCATTGTCAGGGAGGAGGAGAGGAGGAGGGGCTGACCACCATAGGTAGCACCTTGAACTAGTGCAGAAGGTGGGGCGGCAGAGCCCGTGCCACAGAGACAGCAGGAGCAGTGGGGTGGAGCCAGTGGAGGCAGCCATGGCGGTGGCAGGGGCGGAGCCTGTGCCTTGAAGCCTGTGGGTGGAGCACTGTACCAGGTTGTGGACCCAGGTGCCTGCGCCATCCAGCATCAGTGGGGGGCATGGGGCCCTGGAGCCTGCGCCAGCCCACAGAGTTGGTATCTCTGGTGGGCGGAGCCCTACACAACCACACAGAGCTAGCAATCACAGAGGGGCAGAGGAACAAGGAACCCACACCAACCCATGAGCAAGCATAAGCGGAGGGGCGGAGCCAATGCCAGCCTACTGAACCAGTCTCTGACAGGTACCTCCTGTGGTTCTAATCACCTCAAAGAGGACTTTGTAATCAAACACTAGCTTTCGTGGCTCTCACTCCCTGGGGAAATCATACTTCCTGCTGCTGCTACTGCCAAATGTTCTGGACACCAGGTAGATCTGCCTAGAGCTCACGACCACGTCCCAGTGCTGGGAAACTAGGAGTAGACAGTGCCACCTTCCTGCAATTGAGAGCACAGAGACTAGGCACCAACTGTTGATATTAGCCATTTCTACATTCTCCCAGAGTACACTCAGAGTACCAGTGAGATAACAGCCTGCTCACTCAAAAGAAAAAGACACCAAATATTCAAACTCCCACACCAAAAATAAATAGTAACCACACCAAAAAAATACAAAGGGGTGCTCCTGCCTAGAAGTAGCCTTACAACACTACAGTATGGCTTCCCCAAACTCACAGAAAAAGAAAACCACAATCAAGATGAAGAAGCTCAAAAATCATTCCCAGTTAAAAGAACAGGACAAGTCATTTAAAGCAGACAACAATGAAAGAGACCTCTGCAGTCTGTCAGAAATGGAGTTCAGAAGGGAGGTAATGAAAATACTTGAAGAATTAAGGCTGAATATCCAGGAATTAACAGAGGATGCAAATAGCAATGCAGAGTCCCTTAGAAAGGAGCTAGAAAACATAAGGAGGAGCCAAGAAAAGCTAGAAAACTCACTTGCAGAGATGCAAACTGAGCTAAAGGCAATAAAGAGCAGTTTGAATAATGCAGAGGAACAAACTAGTGACGTAGAAGATAAAATAATGGAAATCATGCAATCAGGACAGTGGACAGAAAATCAAATTAAAAAACATGAAAGCAATATAAGAGATCTATGGGATAATATAAAGCAGCCCAGCTTATGCATAATAGGAATTCCAGGAGGAGCAGAAAAAGAAAAGGGCATTAAAAAATATTTGAAGAAATTATGCCTGAAAACTTTCCAAATCTGAAGGAATCTGACATCAAGATATAGGATGCACAGAGGGCCCCAAACAAGCTGAACCCAAACAGACCCACACCAAGGCATATTATATTAAAAATGGCAAGAATTAAAGATAGAGAGGGGATCCTAAAGGCAGCAAGAGAAAAGCAAAGTGTTAATTATAAGGGATCCCCCATAAAGCTGTCAACTGATTTCTCTACAGAAACATTACAGGCTAGAAGGGAATGGCAAGATATATTTAAAGTGCTGAAAGGAAAAGGGCTGCAACGTAGAATACTCTACCCAGCAAGAATATCATTTAAAATACAGGGGACATAAAAAATTTCCCCAGCAAACAAAAGCTAAAAGAGTACAGCGATACTAAACCCTTTCTAAAAGAAATGCTGAAAAGGTTCCTAAGAAGAAAGAAAGAAAAAAAGAAAAGTAAAAAGTAAGAATTAGAATGGAGGAAACCACAGTTAGAAAGCAATCATTCAAATAAGCCCACATACAGATCTAAACATGAAGATGCTAACATAAATAAATAAATTAGTTAAAATAAATTAAATTACAAAAAAAGAGACAACAACCTCATATATTGTGGGGAGGGTGAGTAGGAAAGCATAGACTATTTCTTTTTTTTGTTTTTTTAACTTAAAAATAAAAAAACTTTTTTTTCTTTAGTCTTTTCTTTTCTTAATGTTGTGTTTAAGTCTAGATGGTTATCAGGCCAGAGCAAGCAGATATAAGAAGATGTTAACATACTTAAAAAACAGGGCAACCCTAAACTAAAACGGGATACCTAAACCACAAATACTGAAAAGAAAAGAACTTAAGTATAGAATAATTGGAACCCATCCATCCAAAAAAAGAAAAAGGAGAAAAGAGAAACATAGAAACTGGAAACAAGATCTAAAATGGCAATAAATACATATCTGTCAAAAATCACCTTAAATATCAATGGTCTGAATGCTCCAATCAAAAGACACAGAGTGGCAGAATGGATAAATAAGCAAAACTCTACAATCTGCTGCCTACAAGAGACTCACCTCAGAGCAAAGGACACAGATAGATTGAAAGTGAGGGGATGGGGAAAGACATTTCATGCCAACGGACAAGAAAGGAAAGCAGGAGTAGCAATACTCACATCAGACAAAATAGACTTTAAGGTGAAAGCCATAAAGAAAGACAAAGAAGGACATTACTTAATGGTTAAAGGATCCATTCAAGAAAAGGATATTACAATTGTCAATATATATGCCCCCCACATAGGAGCACCCAAATACCTACAACAAGTACTATCAGACATAAAAGGAGAAATAGATGGCAATACAATAATTGTAGGACTTTAAAACCCCACTCACATCAATGGACAGATCCTCTAGGCAGAAAATCAGTAAGGCAACAGAGATCCCAAATGACACAATAGAAAAGTTAGACCTAACTGACATTTTCAGGACATTACATCCAAAAAAATTAGAATATACATTCTTCTCAAGTGCACGTGGAACATTCTCAAGGATAGATCACATACTGGGGCATAGAGCTAACCTCAACAAATTTAAGAGTATAGAAATTATCTCAAGTATCTTCTCTGACCACGAAGGCATGAAACTAGAAATCAACCACAGGAAAGGAAATGAGAGAAAACATACTACATGGAGACTAAAAAACATGCTACCGAAAAATGAATGGGTCAATGATGAAATCAAGAAAGAAATAAAAAAAATACCTTGAAACAAATGAGAATGAAGACACAACAACCCCAAATCTATGAGATGCCGCAAAACTGGTGCTTAGAGGGAAGTTCATAGCATTACAGGCCTTCCTCAAAAAAGAAGAAAAATCTCAGACTGACAACCTAACCCATCACCTAAATGAATTAGAAAAAGAAGAACAAAAACACCCTAAAGTCAGCAGAAGGAAGGAAATCATTAAGATCAGAGAAGAAATCAATAAAATAGAGATTCAAAAAACAATAGAAAAAATCAATAAATCCAAGAGCTGGTTCTTTGAAAAGGTAAACAAGATTGACAAACCTCTGGCTAGACTCACCAAGAAGAGGAGAGAAAAAACCCAAATAAACAAAATAAGAAATGAAAAAGGGGAAATAACAACGGATATTACAGAAATACAAAAAACAATGACAGAATACTATGAACAATTGTATGCCAACAAATTTGGTAACCTAGAAGAAATGAACAACCTCTTAGGGAATTACAACCTGCCAAAACTGAATCAAGAAGAAATAAATCAACTGAACAGACCAATCAATAGAAATGAAATTGAGTATGTCATCAAAACACTCCCTACAAATAAAAGTCCAGGACCAGATGGCTTCACAGGTGAATTCTACCAAACATACAAAGAGGAACTCATACCCATCCTCCTTAAGCTTTTCCAAACAGTTGAAGAAGAAGGAACACTCCCAAAGACATTCTATGATGCAAACATCACCTTAATTCCAAAACCAGACAAAGACACCATGAAAAAAGAGAACTATAGGCCAATATCTTTGATGAATATAGATGCAAAAATTCTCAACAAAATTTTAGCCAACCGAATCCAACAGCATATCAAAAAGATCATACACCATGACCAGGTGGGATTCATCCCAGGTGCACAAGAATGGTTCAACATATGCAAATCAATCAACATCATACACCACATAAACAAAAGAAAAGTTAAAAACCACATGATTATCTCAATAGATGCAGAAAAAGCATTTGACAAAGTCCAACATCCATTCGTGATCAAAACTCTTATCAAAGTGGGAAAACAGGGAACATTCCTTAACATAAGAAAGGCCATATATGAAAAACCCACAGCAAACATAATACTCCATGGAGAAAAGCTGAAAGCCTTCCCACTAATATCTGGAACAAGACAAGGATTCCCACTCTCGCCACTATTATTCAACATAGTATTAGAAATCCTAGCTACAGCAATCAGACAAACAGAAGAAATAAAAGGCATCCAAACAGGAAGAGAAGAGGGAAAACTGTCACTGTATGCAGATGACATGATACTATATCTAGAAAACCCCAAAGACTCAACTCCAAAATTACTTGAACTGATCAACAAATTCAGCAAAGTAGCAGGATATAAGGTTAATCTTCAGAAATATATCACATTTCTATATACTAATGATGAAAAATTAGAAAAAGAATACCAAAATATTTTACCTTTTAAAATAGCACCCCAAAAAATCAAATACCTGGGAATAAACCTGACCAAGGAGGTGAAAGACTTATATGCAGAGAACTACAAAACATTAATCAAGGAGATCAAAGAAGATACAAAGAAATGGAAAGATATTCCAAGCTCATGGGCCAGAAAAATTAATATTGTAAAAATGGCAATACTACCTAAAGCAATCTACAGATTCAATGCAATCCCTATCGAATTACCCATGACATTCTTCACAGAACTAGAACAAACAATCCAAAAATTTATATGGAACCACAGGAGACCCAGAATTGCCAAAGCAATCCTGAGGAACAAAAACCAAGCAGGAGGCATACTCTCCCAGACTTCAGGCAATATTACAGGGCCACAGTAATCAAGACAGCATAGTACTGGTACCAAAGCAGACAGACGGACCAATGGAACAGAATAGAGACCCCAGAAATAAACCCAGACACCTACGGCCAATTGATCTTTGACAAAGGAGGCAAGAACTTAAAATGGGAAAAAGAAAGTCTTCTTAGTAAGCATTGCTGGGAAACTTGGAACAGCTGCATGCAAATCAATGAAACTAGAACACACTCTCACACCAAGCACAAAAATAAACTCTAAATGGCTTCAAGACATAAATATAAGACAAGACACCATTAAACTCCTGGAAGAAAACATTGGCAAGACATTCTCCAACATCAACCTTACAAATGTTTTCTCAGGTCAGTCTCCCAAAGCAAAAGAAATCAGAGCAAAGATCAACCAATGGGACCTAATCAAGCTGACAAGCTTTTGCACAGCAAAGGAAACCAAAAAGAAAACAAAAAGACAACTTATAGAATGGGAGAAAATTGTTTCAAATGATGCAAATGACAAGGGCTTAATCTCTAAAATATACAAACAACTGATGCAGGTCAACTGCAAAAAAGCCAACAACCCCATTGAAAAATGGGCAATGGACCTGAATAGACATTTTTCCAAAGAAGATATACAGATGGCCAACAAGCACGTGAAAAAATGCTCAACATCGTTGATGATTAGAGAAATGCAAACCAAAACTACCATGAGATACCACCTCACACCAGTCAGAATGCCCATCATTAACAAGTCCACAAACAACAATTGCTGGAGAGGGTGTGGAGAAAAGGTAACCCTCCTGCATTGTTGGTGGGAATGTAGGCTGGTACAACCACTATGGAAGACAGTGTGGAGGTACCTTAGAAAACTATACATAGAACTACCATATGACCCAGCAATCCCACTCTTGTGCATATATCTGGACAAAAATTTCCTTGAAAAAGACACTTGCACACGTATGTTCACTGTAGCACTATTCACAATAGCCAAGACATGGAAACAACCCAAATGTCCATCGACAGATGACTGGATTAGGAACATGTGGTATATATACATGATGGAATACTATTCAGCCATAAAAAGGAAAAATGATGTCATTCGCAGCAACATGGATGGAATTAGAGAGCCTCATACTGAGTGAAGCAAGTCAAAAGAAGAAAGACAGATGTCATATGAAATCTCTTATAACTGGAGTCTAAAACACTGCACAAATGAACTTCTCAACAGAAAAGAAAATCACGAACATGGGGAACAGAGTTGTGGTTGCCAAGGGGGTGCAGAAGGGGGTGGGAGGGAATGGGGTTTAGTGCTTCGGTGATGGAAAAGCAAGGAGATCCAGCTGTATAGCATAGGGAACTATGTCTAATCACATGTGAGAAATACATAAATGTACATGTCACTGGGTCACCACGTGGTACAGATGGAAAAGTTGATAGAAATCTGTAAACCAGCTATAATACAAAATTTTAAAAAAATTAAAAAAACCCAAAATTTAAAAATATCTAGCAAATGTTTTGATAAGCACTACATATCAACCATGGTGGAATATTAATATGCAGAAGTAGAAAGAAAAATTCATAGCCTTAATTACTTAATCATGGAGAAAGAACAAGAATCCAGCATTGCCATGAGCTGTTGTTGTAGGTCGCAGACATGGCTCGGATCTGGTATTGCTGTGGCTGTGGTGTATGCTAGCAGCTGCAGCTCTGATTCGACCCCTAGCCTGGGAATCTCTATAAGCCACGGGTGTGGCCCTAAAAAGACCAAAAAATAAAAATAAAACCCAACAAAATAAATAGAGGAAAGTAAAAGAAAGTCAGTAAGTATAAGCTGAAAAAGGTCAATTAAAAGAAACATCTTAATAAATCCAAGGGTTTGTCTTATGAAGAAATTATGATGAAAGCAGATAAACCATTAACTCAAGAAAAAAAGGAAAAAACACCAAAATGAAAAATGATAATCTATAAATAACCAGATACAGAAGAAACAGACACTATAACCCACTAATTACCATATAAATATTAGAAAAAAATTGTCATTGATCCTGTCCCCAGTGTTATCTCCTCCTCTCCCATTTCCAAAAGTAGTAAGCCCAGGATACTTCATTGTGATTTGTACCAAATCTTTAAGGAAATGATCATCCTAATACTACAAGCAATCATGCCTCAGTATCCAACCCAGGGATTGATTCCAGGTACCGCATCGATACCAAAATCCAATATGCTTAAATCCCTTACATAAAATGGCATAGTACAGCTGTGTGTTTCTCTCTCCACTATTTTTGGAAATATTTTTGTATTTTGTCATCCTTAAATGTTTAATAGGATTCTCTAGTGAAGGCATTTGAGCTTGATGTTTTTGCTTTATAGGGCCACACCTGCAGCATATGGCGCATGCTAGGGGTCGAACTGGAATTGCAGCCACAGCTACACCACAGCCACAGCAATACACGATCCAAGCCACGTCTGTGACCTACACCACAGCTCATAGCAACGTCGGATCCCCAACCTACTGAGCAAGGCCAGGGATGGAAACTGCATCCTCATGGATACTAGTCGGATTCATTTCTGCTGTGCCACAGTGGGAACTGCGGGAAGGTTTTTAATTACTCATTCAAGTTTAAAAAAAGACATAGGACTATTAAGATTTCCTTTTCTTCTTTTCCCTGTTCTAAGGATTTACATATTTTAAGGATTTTTTTTCTATTTTACCTAAGTAGTCAACTTTGATAGAATAAATTGTTCATAATATTCTGTAATTATTATTTTAATACTGGTGGAATTTGTATTGAATTTCCTCTTTCATTGTTGATATTGACCAATTTTGCTGAAGTTTTCACTGATCTTTGTAAAGGAAATGGTTTTTATTTTTGTCCTATTTTTTTTGTTGTTCATTATGTATTTCATTTACTTTAGTTCCTATCCTTACAATATTCTTCTTTCTGATTATTTTGAACATAATTTTTTCTTCTTTTACTAGCTTAATGTGGAAGCTTATATCGTTGATTTTAGACTTCTTTCATTTCTAATATAAAGCACTTAAAACTGTAAATTTCTCTCAAAGCACTGCTTTATCCAACAACTTTCTAAAACTGAGATATTATTGACATATAACACTGTGTAAGTTCAAAGTGTACAAAGTGTTGCTCTGATACACTTACATGTTATAATTGATTACCATCACAGTATTACCTAATACCTCTCTAATGTCACATAACTGTCATTTCTTTTTTTGTCATGAAAGCATTTAAGACCTAATCTCTTAGCAATTTTCATGTACATTGTACATAATTGTTGACTGTAATCACTATGCTGTGCATTAGATCTCTAGAACTTATATATCTTCTAACTGTACATTAGTACATTTTGGGCAATATCTCCCCAATTCATACACCTCCCTGTCCGTGGTGACTACCATAATACTACTCTGTGCATTGAGCTTTTTAGATTCCACATATAAGTGATATCATACAGTATTTGTTTTTCTCTGTCTGAGCTCATTTAGCATAATATCCTCAAGGTCCATTGATGGGTACTTAGGTTTTTTCCATTTCTTGGCTATTGTGAATAACTCTTCAATAAGCATGTAAGTATGGATATCTTTTCAATACCATTTCATTTGCTTTGGTTATTTACCCAGAAGTAGGATTGCTAGATAGTTCTGTATTTAATTTTTTGAGGTACCTACATGCTGTTTTCTATAGTGCCTGCACTATTTACATTCCTATCAACAGTACACAAGGGTTTCCTTTTCTCCATGTCTTTGCCAGCACTTGTTATCTCATATCTTTTTGATGCTAGCTAAGCTAACAGGTGTGAGGTGGCATCTCATTATAGTTTTTGACTTGCGTTTTCCTGATGACTACTAAGGTTGAGCATCTTTTAACGTATCTGTTGGATATTTGGATATCTTCTTTGGGAAAATGTTTATTCAGTTCCTCTGGCTCTTTTAAAATCAGATCATTATTTGTTGCTGTGTTTGAGTTATATGAGTTCCTTATATATTTTGGATACTAACCCTTTATTTGATATATGGTTTGCAAATATTTTCTCTCATTCCATAGGTTGCCTTTTCATTTTTTTGATTGATTCTTTTGTTGTATAGAAGCCTTTTAGTTTGTTGTAGTCCTACTTGGTTTTTGCTTTTTTTGTTTGTGCTTTTAGTGTCATACACACACCAAAAAAATGTTGTCAGGACAAACGTCAAGGAGATTTTTTTCCTCTGTATTTTCTTATAGGAGTTTAAAGGGTTTATGTCTTATGTTTAAGTTTTATTCCATTTCAAGTTAATTTTTGTGAGTGATCTAAGATCAGAGTCCAATTTCATTTTTCTACATGTGGTTATATAGTTTTATCAGTGCCATTTATTGAAGAAAATATCTTTTTCCCATTGAGTATTCTTGGCTCCCTTGTCAAATGTTAGTTGACCATATATGTGGGATGTATTTCTGGGCTCTCTGTTCTCTTCTACTGGTCTGTGTGTCTATTTTTAAGCCAGTGACATACTGTTTAAATTATTAGAGTTTATAGTTTATAGTACAGTTTCAAATTAGGAAGTATGGCCTCCAGCTTTGTTCTTTCTCAAGAATGCTTTGGCCATTTAGAGTTTTTCATAGTTTCATACAAATTTTAGAATTGTCTATTTCTGTGAAAAAAATCCCATTGGAATTTTGATAGGGATTACATTAACTATATAAATAGTTTTGGGAGGTGTGTGTATTTAACAATATTAATTCCTCCAATTGATGAACATGGGATCCTTTCCATTTGATGGTGTTTTAATTTCTTTTGTCAAAATATGTAGTTTTCACTATATAGATCATTCACATCTATGGTTAAATTTATTCCTATGTATTTTATTTTATGATGCTATTGTAAATGTGATAGTTTTCCTTACTTCTTTTTAAGATATCTGTTTATAGAAGTGTAACTAATTATTTTTTTTCATATTAACAATGCATTTTATTTCAGTTATAGGTGTACAAAGATCATAAGTCAATTCGATAGATTTTGTGTCCCAAACCCACAGTGCATCCTCCCACCCCCCAGATTGTCTTATTTGAAAAACCAAGGTTTTCCAAAATCTGTGAGTCATTTTCTGTTCTTCAAAGAAGTTCATTGTGTCTCTTTAGTTTCCACATGTAAGCGGTAGCATTGGGTGTTGCTGTCTAATTGTCTGACTGGTTGCACTTCGTATGATAATTTCTAGGTTCATCCATGTTGCTATAAATGTTGTTATTCCGTTCCTTTTTAATTGCCAAGTAATATTCTATTGTGTGTATGTACCATATCTTCCCTATCCACTCCTCTGTTGATGGGCATTTAAGTTGTTTCCATGATCTGGCTTCTTCCCTCTCTAGCTGCTTTGGATGTAAAATTAGGTTGTTTATTTGAGCTTTTTCTTGTGTCCTGAGGTAGGCTTGTATTGGTATATACTTTCCTCTTAGCACTGCTTTTGCTGCATCCCAGAGGTTTTGCAGTGTTGTGTCTTTGTTGTCGTTGGCTTCTAGGTATTTTTTAATTTCCTCTTTGATTTCTTCAGTGATCCATTGGTTGTTTTCTTGTTTTTGTATCCATTTGACTAGTCTATGTCTTTTGGTTGGGGCATTCAGTCCATTAACATTTAAGGTAATGACTAATATATATGTTCTTATTGCCATTGTATTAACTGTTTGGGGTTTTTGTTGCTTTTTTTTTTTTACCCTGAAGTTTTGATATAGGAGTCTATATACAAATGACATTGTTTTAAGTTGTTGGTTTCTTAATTGCACATGCGTCTCCAGTGACCTGCATTTGTGCTCTCTTCTCACGATTTCTGATTTTGGTAGCATAGCTGTGCATGGATGATTTAGTATCTTTATTGTATATATGCCTTTACTGGTGAGCCTTGTCATTTGTGGTGTTTTTGTTTCTGGTTGTGGCCTTTTCTTTTCTGCCTAGAGAAGTTCCTTTAAGATTTGTTGTAAAGCTGGTTTAGTGTTGCAGAAACCTCTTAGCTTTTGCTTATCTGTAAAGGTTTTGATCTCTGCTTCAAATCTGAATATGAGCCTTGCAGGGTAAAGCAATCTTGGTTGGAAGTTTTTCCCTTTCATCACATTAAGTATATCATGCCACTCCCTTCTGGCCTGCAGAGTTTCAGATGAAAAATCTGCTGATAACCTTATAGGGGTTCCCTTGTATGTCATCTGCTTCTTTTCCCTAACTGCTTTCAGTATTTTCTCTGTCTTTAATTTTGGTGATTTTGATTAATATGTGTCTCGGGGTGTTCCTCCTTGGGTTTATTTTATATGGTACTCGTTGTGCTTCCTGAATTTGACTGAGTGGTTCCTTTCCCATATTAGGGAAGTTCTCAGCTATTATCTCTTCAAATATTTTTTCTGTACCCTTCTCTCTCTCTTCTCCCTCTGGCACCCCTATAATACGGATGTTGGTGTGTTTAACAGTATCCCAGAGTTCTCTGAGACTCTGCTCATTTCCTTTCAATCGTTTATCTCTTTTCTCTTCCGCATTAGTGATTTCCACTAATCTGTCCTCCACCTCGCTGATTCGTTCTTCTGCCTCCTGTATTCTATTGTTGGCCTCTTCTAATGAATTTTTTATTTCAGCTATTGTATTTTGCATCTCTTCTTGTTTAATTTTTACAGCTTGTATTTCTCTGCTCAGTGTTTCCTGTAAATTATCAATCTTTGCCTCTGGTTTATTTCCAATGCCTTGCATCATCTTCAGCATCAACAGTCTAAAATCTCTTTCTGAGAGGCCGATAATCTCATCACTGAGCTGTTTTCCTGGGCTTTTCTCTTTCTCCCTTATCTGAGTTAGAGTTTTCTGTCTTTTCATTTTTATAGGTTTTCGGTGTGGTGACCTTTTTGCCAACAATAAAGTGGTAGCCTCTCTTAGTTCTGGCGTTTGCCTTCCCTTTGACTAAAGCTGGCATGGGTGGGGCTTGCTGTAGGCTTCCTGATGGGAGGGACTGATGCCTGCTCACTGGTAGGTGAGGCTGATTCCTAGCTCTCTGATGGGTGGGGCTTTGTCTCTGGATGAGATTAGAGGCTGGCTGTGTGCCTGAGGGGTCTTTAGGCAGCCTGATTACTGATGGGTGGGGCTGTGATCCAACCTGGATTTTGTTTGGCCTGGGGCTTCTCTGTGCTGATGGGAGGGACCAGATTTTCCCAGAAATGGCCCCCTCCAGAGAAATGCAGGCTGATGAATGTCCCCGAGAGCTTTACCTCCAATGTCCTTCCCCCACAACAAGCCACAGTCACCCCTGTTTTCCCAGGAGATAATCCAAGAATTGCAGTCAGGTTCCACCCGGATTCCTATGGAGACTGCTTTGCCCTGGGACCCAGTGCACGTGAAAGTCTGTGTATGCTTTTCATGGATGGGGTCTCTGTTTCCTCCAGTCCTGTGGAGCTCCTGCACACAAGCCCTGCTGGCCTTCAATGCCAGATGCTCCGGGGGCTCTTTCTCCCTGTGCCAGATCCCCAGGCGTGGGGATTTGACGTGGGGCTCAGAACTCTCAGTCCTGTAGCTGAGTCTCTGTGCTGCAGTTACTTTCCAGTCTGTGGGGCTTCCCACCCGGGAGGTATGGGGTTGCTTCTCTCACGTAATCGCCCCTCCTACCTCTTGATGTGGTCTCCTCTTTGTCCTCTGGAGTAGAATATCTTTTTTGGAAGTTTACAGTCCTTTTGGTTGAAGGCTGCTCGGCATTTGGTTGTAGTTTTGCTGTTTTTTGGGAGAGAAGTTGCGCTCCAGTCCTTCTATTCTACCATCTTAATCCAATCTCTCCTTTGTTTTTATTTTCGTTACTTTAGGAGGTGGATCTAAAAATGTATTCGAATTGTAACTAACTATGATATATTGATTTTATATCCTGCAGCTTTACTGATTGTGTTGATTAGTTCCAACAGTTTTCTGGTTGAGTCTTTAGGATTTTCTATAAATAAGATCATATTATTTGCAAATAATGAAAATTTTAATTCTTTTCCAATGTGGATGCATTTATCTCTGTACCTTACCTGCTTGCTCTAGCTGGGACATCCAGTACTGTGCTGATAGTGGTGATAGCGGTGGCCACTCTTGTCTTGTTCCTGATTTACAAAAAAAGATTGCAATCTTTCACAGTTGATTATGATATTAGCTGTGGCTTTCTCATATATGGCCTACTGAAGTATGTTCCTTTCTACACCTAATTTCTTGAGGGTTTTTTCATGGAAGGATGCTAAATTTTGTCAAATGCTTTATCTATTTCTATTGCGATGCTTATATGATTTTTATCTTTCATTCTATTAATGTGATATATAACATTTATCAATATGCCTATGTTGAACCATCCTTGCATTCCAGGAACAAATCCCACTTGATCATGGTATCTGAATTTTTTGATATGTTGTTGAATTTGGTTTGCTAAATTTATCCCATATGTTTTGTTTATTGTTCTTTTTCTTCTTTTTCTACCTTATTTGTTGTTTTTAGTGTTTAATTTTATCTTTCTACTGTCAAATCTTAGTAGTTACTCATGAGTTTATAATATCCATCTTTAACTTATCACAGTCTACCTGCCAATAAAAGATAGCACTTTATAATTTAAGAACATTATAAATGTGTACTTTTCATTTAACTATTCTTTTTAATTTGTTCATTCATTCATTTATTTAGGGAGGAAAGGATAAAGAAGGTATTCAGTTCTGAATCTCCTGTTCCTGGGTTCTATGTGAAGAAGCCAGCTGCTGCTCAAGGTTGGCAATGTGGCTGCAACTGCTCAGTCTTTGCCTCTTGACAAAATCTCTTTTATTTAATAATATATTTTAAGTCTGCATGTTTTAAGTTCCATAATAATTTCATTTTATTATATCGATACTTATAGTTGAATAAATTTTTAAATCAAAGAATTATTTTTATTCATATACATATTTTGCATTTTTAGCTCTTTTTGTTCTTTTATATTAATCTCAAATTTATATTATAACATATTGCTTCAACCTGAAAAACTTAAAAAATCTTGTAATATTCATCTCCTATTAATGAATTCTCTCAGCAGTGGTTTATCTGAAATATCTGTTTTCTTTTTTCAAAAATTCTGTTGGGCTTAGCTTTCTAGGTTGATGGTTTCTTTTGGCATGTTAAAGAGTCTTTGAGTAAGGCCAGTATGGTTAGAATATGGTAAAACCTGGAGAAAAGGGGAGAAATGAAGTCACCAGGCCCACAAAGCCAAATCCTGTATAAATCAAGGAAAGAGTTTTGACTTTAAATGTGGTAGAAAGCCATCAATTTTTCTTTTTTTTAAATAATGATATCATTTTTTTATTTTTCTAAAAACTTTGGCTGGTTTCTTTATAGATAATAAGTTTTAAGGGATAATAATAGAAACAATGAGACCAGTTAGGATTTCCTTATTAGAAGCTGGGCTAATATTCAGCCAGTATTCATAGCAGATAAGGGACAACATCTATGACTGTCCGTTGAGAATTCATTTTGATGGGTCTGTACTCACGCCTTACTGGTTATTAAATATTTTGAATATCAGCCTTGAGTCCAGGTGGGAGAAAATAGTAGCTTAAATTATACTGAAAGAGGTGGAGGTGGTAAGTGTCCAGGCTTAGGATATATTTGAAGACAGAGCAAAATGGATTTGCTTACGTTTTGAGAGTAGTCTGGGATAAAACGGAAAAAAGATTCAAAGATGACTCGAGTTTTTGATGAATTATGGTACAATTAACTTAAATCATGAGTTCAATTTGAACATGTTAAGTTTGAGACACCTATTGGACATCCAAGAAATACTAAGTAGGTAATTAAATATATGAGTTTAGATCTCTCAAGAGCAATCCAGGTTGGAGATACACACTTTGGGATTCACAGGAGGGAAGGCAAATTTAAAGTCAGGGACTGAATGCAATATTTAAAGTCAGAGATTGAATACAATAACCAGTGGAAGAGGGTAAATAGAAAATTTAGGTAGGATTGTCTCTTGGTTTTGGGCAGATGAGTCTGTTTCTCAGATGTAAAGTTGTGAATCAAATTGTAGTTTGGGTGAATCTTAAGATTATAGATGATAGCTTAAGACCTAGGAGTGGATGAAAATATACTTCACCATTTCCCCCCTACCCTTATATAAGTCAAGAGAATAATTCAGAAGTTATGTTTCAGATTCTATTTATACAGCCTCTTCCAAATTCTATTTGCAAATCTGCTGTTGAGAAATCAAATAGTTTATTTAGCTCTCGACATTGTTTTACCTTGGATGCCTCTTCTTGGCTCCTCAATCATTTCTGTATCTAGCCTTGCCTCCCTGAACCAATTGTTTGCTTGGAAGGGGCAAGAGAAATTCCAGATAAATTAAATGGAAAAAAGCACACCTAAAAGCTAGAAGAAAAATTTTGGACACAGATGGCAAAGGACTTCTTAAGCTTAAAAGCAAAGAAAATTAAACTAAAGGAAAGATAAATTGATATGACTACATAACACAATTTAAAAAGTAAAAATGTAAAACAATAAACTTTGAAAAAGCCTGTAACAACTTATAGCAAAAATTAATATCTTTCTTATTTAAACACATTGTTCAAATAAAAAATTAATACTATGAATGCAGTAAGAAAATAGGAAAACAATGCTAATAATAAAAGAGGAAATATCAATGTTTAACAAACATTTGAGAAATACTGAATACTATTTATGATGAAAAATAAATGCAAATACATGAAATAATTAGCATCTTAAGCTTTTCAAATTGATAAATATTAAACATGACTTAAAAATGATTCACAGGCCTGGCAGATATGCATTGCCAAGCCTTCTAATACACTGCTGGTTGGACTGTGAATCAATACAAATATTTATGCAAGCAAACTGGCAATATAAATCAAGATTATAAAATATTTACAATGGAAAGATGGGGGGAGACTGAGAGTGACAACATAAGGGATGACAGTTTGAGTTGAAGTCATGCTTTTACCAACATAATTCATAATGTATATGTGGGATGCTGGTGAGGGATCTATAGCAGAGGAATCTATAGTAGGAACTGAAAATAAAGAAGCTATAGTAGAGGAAACTATAGCAGAGGAATCTATAGTAGGAACTGAAAATAAAAAAGCTGTAGAGGAATCTATAGTAGGAACTGAAAATAACCTATAGTAGAGGAATCTATAGTAGGAACTGAAAATAAAGAAGCAGGTGGCAAGCACACATAGAAACTTGTGCCAATAACTGTCTCAGTCTCCTAAGCGAGGGGAGATTAAATATAGATTAGTCCTTGGACCCATCTCTCAAAGATGCAAATGAGAAAGAGAATGGTTGCAAGATGCAGATGATATACTATTGATGTCAGTTTGAGTGACTTCATATCCTTTATTAGGGATTCATCTGGGGAAGATTGCCTTTCCCATTATGCCCATAAACTATATCTAAATAGGTCCACTTTAGAGAGCTTCTAAGAATTTTTTTTTAAATGAGGGGGAGCACAGTGACGTTATTATTAACTTTTCCTTTATTTGAAGAGTCACTAAGTCGTGTTAATTCTATCTCCTAACTGTATCTTGAAATTGGATCACTTAAGGGAGAACCAGATACTTCACATGAGGTACTGGCTATATTCTGTACAAAAACTCCTTTTTTCTTGACAAAAATCAGATGACATCAATCCTTAGTATAACTTACCTGAGAGATAATATTTTTCTGAAAATATGATTTTAAAAGTATTTACATCTTTTTTTTTTTTTTGTATTTTTGCCTTATCTAGGGCCGCACATGTGGCATATGGAGGTTCCCAGGCTAGGGGTGTAACAGGAGTTGTAGCTTCCGGCCTTCGCCACAGCCACAGTAACGCGGGGTCTGAGCTGTGTCTGCAACCTACACCACAGCTCATGGCAATGCCGGATCCTTAACCCACTGAGCAAGGCCAGGGATCGAACCCACAATCTCATGGTTCCTAGTCAGATTCGTTAACCACTGAGCCACGACCAGAACTCCAAAAGCATTTACATCTTTAAAAGTACTTCTCTTGTTTGTCTACTATACACTCCCCTACTAATTTTATAGAATTTATTAAATATTTAAGATTAAAATTCATGATAAAAATAAACAAACTGACAATATTTATTGCATTTTTAAGAAATTAAAAAGATGCTAAAGGAAGAAAAATCTTACTTTTGTGTAATGCTGATAAGGGTAAACATAATGATGCATTTTAATTCATTAAAGGAGTCACATGAGCTAGCTACACCCTGGGTTGTGAGCTTATTGTCCCCTCACCTATGAAATTTTGTGACAAGAAACTAATTTATTTGACTGAATATCAAATGATATTGATTTAATAGCAAAGCAACAATGGGCAGTGGGCTCAAGAGGGGTGTGGCTAGGTGGGACCATCAGACACCAAGTGGATTAACTGACTTGATATTCTTAGGGTTGAATGAAAACATCATTACGAGATAGCATAGACATTCACTACTTTGGGTTCCAAAGGATCTATCTTTTTTATTCTTTTTAGGGCCACAACTGTGGCATATAGTAATTCCCAGGCCAGAGGTCAGATCAGAGCTGCAGCTGCTGGCCTCCTTCACAGCCAGAAGCAACACCATATCCAAGCTTCAGCTTGCAGCAGTGCCAGATCCTTAACCCACTGAGCGAGGCCAGGGATTGAACCCACATCCTCACGGATACTAGTTGGGTTCTTAACCCACTGAGCCACAATGGGAACTCTTCCAAGGATATCTCCAATCTAGTTGCCAGACAGCTAGATCCCATTCTAAACACTCAAAATGTCACCACCAGCACACCTGAAACAGTTCTTATTTCTTTGGGTTAGGCAGTCCCACCAATTGGTGTCTTTGCCTTTTGGTTAACTAGGAAGTTATAACTCTGATCTGACACATCAGTATTTTATGTTCCTCTGGGTTAGGTGGATGAAGTAACCCTCATTCAATCCATCTTCAATTAGTAACTAGTTCTCACTTTGAAATTACTTTCATACTTCCATCTTTTTTTTTTAATGCTTAGATCTCCTCAATACTTGGACAACAAGGCAAACAGATTTGGACTCTGTCCACACTATTCCATCCCAGCAACTATTGTCTTATTCTTCACTTTATTTTCTTACCAAATACAATAAAGTATGCAATCACACACTTAAACATCTATTACACAGAACTAAGAGGTTATATTCATCAAATGGCAGATTGTTAAAGTGATCAATTTAGTCATTAATGTTTTAATCCCCTGACTAGGTTTTCTCATTATCTTTAGACCAAACACAACTTGAATCCTCCATACACAGAGGGGCATATTTATCACTTCAACTTTCTATGTAGAGCTGCCTTCACCTCCTGGTTCTAAAGGCTATAAATGAGGGGGTTGAGCAAGGATGTGATCACACTGTCTTGAATGGAGACCACTCACTCCAACATGGAGCCTGAGAGTGGGGTCATGTACATAAATAGTGCTGTCCCATAGAAAAAGAGCACCACGGTGAGGTGGGAAGAACATGTGGAAAAGGCTTTGCCATGGCCCGCAGAAAAATGGATGCTGATGATGGCAGAGGTGATTCTAGAATAGGAGAAGTGGATCAGAGGAAGTGTTACAAATCCTAACAGTGCACGTGACCCACCAAGAGGGCCTCATTGGCAGTAGGATCAGTGCAGGACAGAGGGAAGAGTGACAGCAGCTCACAGCAGAAGTGAGAGATGACACTGAGGCCACAGAAATGTAAGCTGTAAGTGAAGAGACTGTTTGGCAATGAGTTTAAGAGCCCTACTGCCTGCAGTGCAATCACCATCCTAACACAGAAAGGGCCGTTCATAACCAGTGTAGAGCAGAGGGTGGCAGATGGCAGCACAGTGGTCACAGGCCATGGCAGAGAGTGGGCAGGCCTCTGTGCTCCCACAGAATATGAGAAAGAAACTGGGCCATGCAGCCCCATGAAGAGATGGTTTTCTTTTAAGTTACTAAGTTCTGCAGCATCTTGGGCATGGTTACTGAAGAAAGGGAGAGATATAGAAATGACAGGTGACTGAGGAAGTAGTACATGGGTGTTTTAAGATGAGACTCTGTTCTAATCACCAGGCTTGTCATTAGGTTCCCCATCAGGGTCAAGAAATATATCACAACGAACAATGTAAAAAGGATGGTCTGGATTTGGGGATTTCTGGAAAATTCCATAAGGACAAACCCAGTAATGATGGGGAGATTTTTCATGATTAGAGATACTGGCCCTAAAGAGAAATATAATTCAGTTGAGTCATTCCAGATGAAAAGTACCGCCTCTCATGAAAAAATGTGACTTCCAGCTTAAAAGTATAAATA
>PVHT021183619.1:16680888-16695238 GCA_004024745.2 Catagonus wagneri | reverse complement strand
CAACGAACAATGTAAAAAGGATGGTCTGGATTTGGGGATTTCTGGAAAATTCCATAAGGACAAACCCAGTAATGATGGGGAGATTTTTCATGATTAGAGATACTGGCCCTAAAGAGAAATATAATTCAGTTGAGTCATTCCAGATGAAAAGTACCGCCTCTCATGAAAAAATGTGACTTCCAGCTTAAAAGTATAAATACATAAACTATGAAGCCAAGGAATTTCCCTCTGTGTCACACTCATCACCCCTATCACTACTTCAACTCTGGAGGCATACTGCATTCCCAAGTCCCTCCTCCACAGTTGTTTTGTTCACATTTAATACCCATTTATTCAGGAAATGTTTAAAAAGCATCTAAGTACTGGGCACTGTACCAAATCCTGAGGATACAAAATTGCATGAAACATGACTCCTGCCCTTAAAGGGCTTAGAACTTGACACATGCAGATAGATACATAAAGAAGCAAAATAAAGGCTATAATAACAATGCACAAGATACAGTGATGGCACAAATGTGAATCATTACCTCCAAATGACTTGGTAAACATTTGGAGATGCAAAATGTTTAAGCCTAACTGATATTTACTCCACTAAATAGACAAAGTGGAAGATGGCATTCCAGGCAGAGAAAATTGTGTTATCAAATACAGGGAGACGTGATAATAGCACCCAGCTTGGTATGGATGGGTATGGGGTGATACAAGGGGGCGTGTGATGCCAGGCATGAGAGCCATGTGATAAGGTTGGTAGTTTAGAAACATTCACCCACTGGACATGTAGAAGGTGAGATGGAGGCAATGAATTCATTCATTTGGTAGATATTTACTGAGTATCTTCTACGTATCAAGTATAGTTACATGAACTTCAAAGTTTCTGCACAGCAAAGGAAACCCTAAACAAAATGAAAAGACAACCCACAGAATGGGAGAATATATTTGCAAATGAATCAACTGACAAGGGATTAATCTCCAAAATTTACAAACACCTCCTACAGCTCAATACCAAAGAAACAAACAACCCCATCAAAAAATGGGCAGAGGATCTAGGCAGGCAATTCTCCAAAGAAGACATGCAGATGGCAAATAAACACATGAAAAGATGTTCAACATCGCTCCTTATTGGAGAAATGCAAATCAAAACCACTATGGGGTACCACCTTACACCGGCCAGAATGGCCATCATCAAAAAGTCTACAAACAATAAGTGCTGGAGAGGGTGTGGAGAAAAAGGATCCCCATTACCCTGTTGGTGGGAATGCAAATCAGTGCAACCACTGTGGAAAACAGTATGGAGAGTCCTCAGAAAACTCAAAATAGAATTATCATTTGATCCAGCAATCCCACTCCTGGGCATCTATCCAGAGGAAACCATGACTCGAAAAGACACATGTATTCCAGTGTTCACTGCAGCACTCTATGCAATAGCCAGGTCATGGAAACAACCTAAATGCCCATTGACAGAGGAGTAGATAGGGAAGATATGGTACATACACACAATGGAATATTACTCAGCCATTAAAAGGAACGAATTACCAACATTTATAGCAACATGGATGGACCTAGAAATTATCATGCGAAGTGAAACCAGTCAGACAACTAGACAGCAACACCCAATGCTACCGCTTACATGTGGAAACTAAAAAGACACACAGACTTTGGAAAACCTTGGTTTTCCAAATAAGACAATCTGGGGTGTGGGGGGATGCACTGTGGGTTTGGGACACAAAATCTATCAAATTGACATGTGATGATTTATGTACACCTATAATTGAAATAAAATTCATTAAGTTAAAAAAAAAAGCATAGTTACAGACTTCTAGGGTGCACCATTGAACACATCAGACAAAAATCTTTGCCTTCATAGAGTTTACATTCTAGTTAGGAAAGACAGATAAAAAGTAACAGACATAAGTTAAGTGTAATGTGGTAGGAGATGCTATGTGCTATTTAAAATAATAGATCAGGGAAATGGAGATTGTTAATGTGGAGATAGAGGAAGGAAATGAGGTTTTCAGTTTAAAATAGAGAGGTCAGGGAGGGACTAGCTGAACTTCTTAAATGTCATTTAAACAAAAATTTGAAGGACGTGAGGCCAAAAGCCATAAAAACATCTGTGGAAACAGAACTAGGAAAGCACTGCAGTAACCCTGGTCAGAGATGGTGAGGGGCTAACAGAGGCTGTAGCAGTGAGGGAAGATTAGAGGAGACGGATCTGAAAGATATTATTAGTTTGATTCAAAAGGATTTCATCACTAGTTAGATGTCAGGGTGAAAGAAAGTGAATAAAAAATGATTCTTAATTTTCTGTCTTTGGGGAGTAAGGGTTCCCATTCATTAAAATAGGTGACCCAGGAAAAGGAGCATGTTTGAGGGAAAGATGATAAACTCAGTTTTGAATCTGTTGAGTTTGATAAGCCTTTGAGACAGTGATCCAAGAGGCACTTGCAGCTCGGATCCTTGATGCTCAGGAAAATTATTTGAGATGAATATGTCAGTTAAAATAAATCAACAAGCTTACCCAGAAAGATATGACTTATAAGTGAAATGCTCTAGGACAGTTTCATAGAACAGAAAAATCTAATGACAAGAGAGGAAGAGAATTTCACAAAGGACGCCTGCACTCATTCAGCATGGTTAGTCACAGACCTATGCCTCTCTGATCTGAAGGGCCATTGGAGGTCATGGAGGCCAGTGCCCTATGTTTACAGGTGAGGAGACTGAGGCCCAGTGAGTGAGACATGACTTTTAACTCCTTCCTCCAGCTCTATCACTTAACAACCCACTCATCATCTGCATTTCTCTCTTTCTGCCTATCCTGCTAACAACTGTCACGTCTCAGCTTGAGTCATTTCCTCAGAGAAGCCCTTGCTCTCCATCCTGACATGGTAATTTTCTTTTGGTATACTTGTTTCTCTTTTATTTTGCTTGTTATGATTATTTTTTAAAAAATGAAACAAAACAAACAAACAAACAGAAAAACAGGGCTAAGAGATACACACCACCAAAAGGACCCTGAGCCAGACCAAGGATGGGCCGAGCAAGATGACTGGCCAGAGACAACTCAGAAACTAATCCCATTCCCATAAAATCTGAGACTGCCAACCACATGGCCAAACAGTTCTCCTGGGTTCTCTCACCCTGCTCCTTGCTTTCTGCCCAGGTGCCCCTTCCCAATAAAGTCTTCTGCTTTGTCAGCACGTGTGTCTCCTTGGACAATTCGTTCCTGAGTGTTAGACAAGAGCCCATTCTCAGGCCCTGGAAGGTGACTTGTGAAGTGGCTTAAAGAGCAGCATGACTGATGAAAATATTTAAATTCAAATTGTTAATTTTAATGATAATAAATTTATTTCATGCCAACTCTAATTTGGAATCAAAAATAGCAACACCCTTAAAAAATAAAAAAAAATAAAACACTTTTTAGAGTATATAATAAAGCTTTTCCCAACCTCCCTCCACCTGTCCCTATCCCCTGTAGACATCCTCTATACTATTACCCTGCTTTGTCTTCACAACACTTAACAGTACCTGATAACACATTTAAGATTTTTGTCTCTTTTGGTTATTGCTATATTTCTAGCACTTAGAAGAGTGCCTCGTATGTAAAAAGTGCTCAGTATATATTTGTTGAGTGACCAAATGAATTTGTTTCATGTCTGTCTGATTTATAAGTTCCATGAAGACAGACTGTCAGTATTTTTGTCATTATCTCCTCAGAGCTTAGTGACAGTGCCTGACATTTCGTAGGAACTTAGTAAAAGTTTATAAAGTAAAGGTATAAAAACACGACAAAACTAGATTTTACAGAAGCCTGTTCTATTTTTAATGTATCGCATATAGGATATCATATAATTTTTTAAATTACAGAATATGTAAAAGAATGAATGATATAAATAATTGTATAATTCCTAAGCAACCCCATAAGTGAGACCATAACCTCCCCTGGAAAGGAGATGTCACATACACTCCATGGCCTCTTTCCTCTTGCAAAGAAATGGCCAGATTGAGGTTTCTGTGGCACTCCTGAATTCATGGTAAGGGGGCTGTACAAAGATTCAGAGGACTTTGACGTGAGCCTCAGCTACTCTTGGGGCAGTCAGACTTTGTTCAAGGAGGCAAATACGAATCTTAACGTTTTCTCACTTGAGTGATCTCCTGGGTTCACATGACGAAATATAACGACAGGCCCTAAGTCCGGTTTCCGGTCCTAACTCCAACTCTGGTTGGTTTAGTTTGGGAACCTTGGACTTGTCAGTTTACCTTAGAGGACTGGTTACATTGCTGGAAAAAATAGGGATAACAACACATCCTTAATGGAGTAAAAATAATTGCAAAACAAAAGTAATTTATTATATATGAACTCTATTTCTGATAAGAACTAGCTTAACTAGCCATGATCTTGAGTGAGTTAATCGATTTTTCTAGGTTAAGTCTAAACATGCTATTGGGCTCAAGTTACTCTCCTGAATTTCTGCCTAACATATTTTGTTACTCTTTTAATTGTCTCCTCGATATTTAAAAATTTCCCTCTTTCCCTGTCCTTCTACAGTATTTATCCTTTGGGATTCATCATTTAGTACTGACTGATTCCAAAAGCTTTATGTGGACTGTCTGTATTCAGTTTCTCTCTGCTACAATTTCTGGAGCAAAATTAGTGAATGCATGACTGCCCTAAACTCCTATGAAAATACTAGAAATATATATGGGAGATCTCCACCATATTTGCAAATTAAAGCCAGCTGATGATACTGTTTTACATCTGTTAATTTATACGGAAATTAACAATTTTACATTGTAATACACAGTGCTGGCAAGATTTGGTGAGTCTCATATGAACTTATACATTGTTGGTAGCATTATATTTGGTATAATAATTTTGGCAGTATGAACTCTAAGCTCTCTTCTGGGAATTTATCTTAAATAAATAATTCAAAAGAAGAGAAAAAACATGTGTGAAAATATATCCCCAGGGTTTTTTTAAAGATAGTAACACAAGGATCAACCTAAAAGGTTTAATAACTGGGGAATAGCTACTATATTTTTGTAGAAACACCTGACAGAATATTATCTAATGATCAATGATAATTATAGAGGAGAGACAAACAGAAAATATTCATGATACTTAGTAAAAAAGATCAGAATACATGATTAGTATAAATTCATTAATTATGTAAAAATATGCATGCAATAAGGGCTTATGTGGAATTAACAATGGAAAAATAAACAGCTGAGTTGTTAGCATAATGACAAAATAGACAGTTGTTTTGTTTTACATTTTTAAATGTACTTTCAATGAAAAATATCTTTGTGGGGGATGTAATATGAAATCCACATTCTACCCTTTTGCTTCAAACTCAGCAATTAAGTCCAATAAAATATCTGCACCTCTTTCTCTTCCCATTCTCTTTCTGCCATCTACACTCTTAATAAAACTGAACTTGATCTGAGCAGTCATTTCTTCAAGGAGTCTTAGATGCTCAGCTGAGAATGGAAACAGCTCAAGTTGTTTGACTTTTCTGTTACTTATTCTGCCTTTTGTCTACTAGCTTTTTAATCCCATGCTCTTGTGGAGTGGGAAAAAAAGAGGTATGAAAGGTATTCTTTCTTTTCTGTTTCTCATCCCAGTTGCAGACTTTGTGGTCTCCCTGAGTAAATCTTTGTAGACACAAGGTGTTTAGCCTTTTAGATAATGATAACTTTCAAAAACCTTGTTCGCTGACAAGAACCTATAGTAGAATTAGAGATTTTGATTTATCTCTGAAAAATTCTAAGGAATTTATCTCTGAAAACTTCTAAAGAGCTGCACAACTAGGCTGTACTTTCTACAGATCTGATCTTGCTTGGAGATGGGGCCTTGAACTAAATGACCTTTTCAAATTACTTTCAGCTTAAGATCCTGGCATTTAGCAAGGAAACCTCCCACCACAGCTTACTCCAAACTCAGTTACCCGTAAATCAGAATGCTCATTCAGCTTCACACCCAGGAGTTGTAGCTCCCCTGCTCCATTCAATCCCAAAGGAATCTTAAGCTTCATTTTATAAACGAAGGGAAAGGGCACATTACAAATTAATAAACTGGCAAACTATTCAACCTCATAAATATCCCCTCCCAGCTCTGTCATGACCTACTTTTGTGAATTTGGCAAGGCACTTTTTGGTGCTTCTTTTTAAGCTCAGTTACCTCTACTGTGCCATGAAAAGTATGAAGAGTTGCCTAATAAGATTCCTCACATTTGGTGGATGGGAAGCACTGAGAAGGACTGTTGAGTCTACCTGTAGCCCAGAGACCCTTGTCGTTGCCTTCCTTGTCACTTTGAGAGATGAGATGTGGGATGCTCAAAGAACTCAGGTCTCAGGAAAAGCTGGTTTTCTTTCACAACCGGTTGAAAACTGGCTTAAGGCAGTTAGTCACCTGAAGTTGAGTTTGAATAAAGCCTAAAGTGTTGGTATGTCTGGGATCTGGTTTGAGTCTGTAACTTTAAGAAGCTTTGGCCATACTCCTTTTCTTCCTTCTTTATCACTTTTGGTTCTAATGAGGTTCCTGGCCAGTATGTGTGACTTTTATCATTTTTTTTCTAGTCTTTCTCTGCTTGGTACCCATATGTTAGGCAGGGTCTTAAAGAGTGGGAGTAAGTAATGAGGGTCTCAGGGAGCTGGGCAATAATCTGTACTCATGAGGAAATAGCAGCAGTTATCTGAACCCCTGGAAACTCCTGCCACTATTGTAGAGTGGGGACAGAGGAGCATATGGAATGGGGATGGGGTCCTATAAACCCTTCTGTTAGCCGGAGAGCGGTGTGGGTCTTCCTCAGGTGTGACAAAACTCCACCTTCAGTATATGCTTACATGCACACACACTCCTACCCATACTCTCTCACATTTATGCAAACAGATAAGCCTGACTTTTAAAATCACAGGAACCTATGGAGCATAAAGGATCACATGGATCATTTTATTTCAATCTCCAATCCGATGAATGAGCCCCATATAACTGTTGTGGAACTGATTTACAGTGTGTTTGCCTCCATCCTGCCCCAAATCTTGATATTTTATTACTTATGTGACCATTTCTGCAAACACCCGAGCAAGCTTTAGTTATCTCTCATCTCAAAAACAAAATCAAAAGCAAGAAGCAAAAACAAAAAAATAAACTCCCTTGACTTTCCTTAAACGTACTGCTCCATTTTCTCAATCTCCTTCACAGCAAAACTTCTCATAAAGTTATCTATGGTTGCTCTTCATACTTTTTCACTTGCCATTCTCTCATTTTATTCCAGCTATCTGAAACTCCTCTCGTCAATATTTTCAACCACTTCCAAAACCAGTGTTCCAAAGTCCAATAGTAACTTTTCTGTTTTCTTCTTATTTGAATTTTCAGTGGCACTCAACACAATTGACCTCTCTATCCCCCTTGTGGCATTCTCTTTTCCTTGGATTTTGTGATACAAAAATTTCCAGATTTTCTTGCTCAGTGGCTACTATTACTGTTTCCTATATCCCAAGTATTACCCCTGTCCTAGCACCAGAACTTCAAAAAAATACATACACCCGGATACTTGACATTGACAGTTTACCCAAAATGCATCTAACCAACCAGTCAAACTAACAAAAGTCAAATCCTAAACTTTCACCCTCCTAATGCATTTCCCCTAATCATTTTGATTTTAGTAAATGACACCACCATCTACCCAGTTGCTCAAGTGAAAATCTAAGACATACTCAAGAGCACTACAGAGGAACAGATGGAAAAATCCTTACTTCTGCCTGCGGTGCAGTAGATGCTCAGAATGGTGGATACAATGCAGGCATAGGAGAGGAAAATGAGGAGGGCAGTTCCAAGACTATGTGTGACATAGACCAGGCCAGGACGGTAAGTGTGATGGAGGTATCACAACAGACCAGAGGGAAGAGAGAGGGTAGCTCAGAACTGAAATGGGGTATACTTTGGGTCTCACAGAACTCTGAATTGACAGCTCCAAAGATACTGATGTGGTCATCCAGAAGGCCCAGGCCCATAAGGCCGACGCTAGTCCCATACACAGTTGTATGGGACTCATTACCTGACTGAATAACAGAGAATGACAAATGGCAACACAGAGGTCATGGGCCATTGCTAGAAGCAGGAAGGAGTTAATGCCCTCAGGGGAAAATACAAAGAAGACATGGGCCATGCATCCTGCTCCTGAAATTGCTTTCTTTTCAGACAAGAGTTTTTTCCAGCAACTTGGGTACTAAGATAGAAGTGGCAGATATATAGAAAGAAGAGTTGTCCTAGGAAGAAGTACAGAGGTGCCTGGAAATGGGAATCAGCATTGATCACCAGCAGCATCACCAGATTCCTCATCAGGGTTAGGAAGTAAACCCCAAGGAAGAGCACAAAGAGCAGAGCCTTGATGTGGGGGTCAGCAGAGAGCCCGAAGAGGATGAATTTGGTGATGGTGCAGTGTTTCTCCACAGTCACAATGGGAAACTCCCCTATATTAAAATTAGTGTATCAAACCTCATTTTCACCTGTTGTCTCTGGGCCTTAAATTGTTTCTGGAATATGGGATCCAAGGTTTGAACCACCTTCGCTAACTCTTCAGACTCAGTAATATCTTTGACTTTCCTATATTCTATACTTGCAACCCTAGATCAGTATGATGCTGTTCAGCCTTTTATAAAATATTTAGATAGAAGATAGATTACAGTATTTGCTAATGTCAGGAGAAACTGCTAATGCAGGTTGAAGGACTGAGTTTGTTGCAAAGGGGAATATCAATGAGATCTGGAGAATGAAACAGTTTACCTCGGGAACAGGGATTCTTAATCCATTACAAGAGGAAGGAAAGCACTGGGTGCTGGGAAAGATACAGGGAGATCATTGTCTGGAAGGGGAGGGAGCTTCCTGTTTATTCCTTCTATGTCCTCAATAAGGTGAAACAAAGTAACCAGTGGGGCTGTGCAGAGGGGAAACTGGTGTCTGAAATAACTGCTTTGTATTAGTTGCAAGTGGTGAAATCTAGCCCACCTTTTGGTTATAAACTTGAGTCCTGGGATCACTCTTATATGACTTTTTCTTGTTTGGTATATACGGAGAGAAAGTCATTGCATTTATGTCAAGCATGTGAAATAACAAGAGCAGAGATGGCTTATGAAGTTAAGACATTTCCCAGGTGATTAAATGAACAAATCTTACCTGTGTGATGACAGCAGTAAGGATATGAGTGGCATGAGAATGAAAATGTAGTCAACATGAGGATTAATGTTTTCAATGCATGTGAAAAACATTTGGTTTAGGAACACTGAGTTAAATGAATCAGACTGAGAGGTAACTGTGGTAGGAGAATATTTGAAATTGAGGTTTCTGAAGGTGCTGGCTTAATGTGTGAAGGAAAACATCCTTGGAGAGAGGGACACAAGGAAATCAGACTCGGTATTACTTTAAGATGGAAAAATTTTCAGTTGTTCATTTCCCACTCTTCTAGAAGTCATGTGTCAAAACATTTTTTAAATTAATTAATTATTTTATGGCCGCACCCATGGCAAATGGGAGTTCCTGGGCCAGGGATTGAATCTGAGCCACAGCTGACACCTACACCAGAGTTGTGGCAACACTGGATCCTTTTAAGCTACTGTGCTGGGCCAGGGATCAAACCTGTATCTCTGCAGCAACTGAAGCCACTGTAGTAGGATTTTTTAACCCACTGTGCCATGGTGGGAATTCCAAAACCTTTTAAAATATGTAAGGCTTAGAGTTCCCGTTGTGGCGCAGCGGTTAACGACGGGAACCATGAGGTTGCGGGTTCGATCCCTGGCCTCGCTCAGTGAGATAACGATCCGGCGTTGCCGTGAGCTGTGGTGTAGGTCGCAGACGTGGCTCGGATCCTGCATTGCTGTGGCTGTGGCGTAGGCCGGTGGCTACAGCTCCGATTAGACCCCTAGCCTGGGAACCTCCACATGCCGTGGGTGTGGCCCTAAAATTACAAAAGGCAAAAAAAAAAAACAAAAAAGTAAGGTTTTAAAATTTAAAAAGCAGAGCACAGGAAGGTAGTCCAGATCCAGATCCAGAGATGTTCCACTGTGGAAAGGCATCTGTCTCAGTGGGTCATGATTACTTCTTCCCCTCTACAGATCCATAACTAAGCTCTATTTAATAGGGTTACATTCAGACTTTGCTACTTTGTGTTCTCATACCAGATTAGCTAATTTATGCTAACCTAGAATTTGCCCAAGTTCACCCGTCCTAACCTGAAACTCAGAGACACAAACTCAGCCTCAAGATCACTATTCAAAATTGTTGGCTTGGAGTTCCCATCGTGGCGCAGTGGTTAACAAATCCGACTAGGAACAGTGAGGTTGTGGGTTCGATCCCTGGCCTTGCTCAGTGGGTTAACGATCCAGTGTTGCTGTGAGCTGTGGTGTAGGTCGCAGACGTGGCTCAGATCCTGCACTGCTGTGGCTGTGGCGTTGGCCAGTGGCTACAGCTCTGATTTGACCCCTAGCCTGGGAACCTCCACATGCCGAGGGTGCGGCCCTAAAATGACAAAAAGGCAAAAAAAAAAAAAAAGAAAAAAAACTGTTGGCTCAGCTGGTTCATGCTGGCCTCCTCTCTCTCATGGCTGGCACAATTAATTACTTAAGGAAGACTGAGAGTTTTCTCCTATTTCTTCACGCAGCAATCAAGCCCTTATTCTATACCAGGTCCAAAGTAACCTGTGAACATAAGCTAATGAAGCAATCAGTAGACAAGCTGGCAGAATTCATTCAGATCCAGTGACAATGATGTTTAATTGACTTGCAAAATCTGCATTTAGAACTGCCAGGAACAAGTTGGCTCAGTGTACTGTTTATATTTTTTTATTTTCTGTATAATGTGATGTTTTGACATCTTAAAAAACTGGCTGGCTAGGGAGAGGCTGCTTCTCACCGGGGTAGCTAACTCTTAGAGACAGCAAAGGAATCAGCACGCGGAATGCCTTTAGTATGCACACTAGCCAATTCCAAGCCATGTCTCCTCTATGTGGCCCTTACACACCAGGAAAAGATATTCCTCTGCCTTAATCATCCCAGAGCCAGGTATCAGGCAACTAGGGACCACCGATAGAGTGTGGAGCCTGCTGAAATTATTCAAACTAGCCAGTCCCCAAATGTTTCCCCTGCCTTGCACTTCCAGTGAAAATCTTAGTAAAGGCTCTGGGCCATGCTCTCTCCTTCCGCTCTGCCTCCTCACCAATGCTAGTGCTTTCCCACATGGCACTATGTGGCCCGCCATGCCTACTGTTTCCAGTACCTGTGAGTAGCTGTGATTTTGTTTTCCTGAGCCTTTCCTGTGTCTCTTCCATGGACTGAGACATACTCAGGGTCAAGTAATCAAGTCCTAGTCCTATTTCCTACTAGTTGTAGGATCTTCAGAAATTTTTTTAAGTCTTCCTTATCTCAGTTTTCTGATCCATAAAATGGTATATAGTAATACTTCTCTTACATGGTTTTAATGAAGTTACTTATACAACTTATGTGCAGTGCTCAGCATACATTGGTTATGATTAAACATCTGTGTTATTCATTGCCTTAATTTAATCCCTCAGTGTTCTCAAGGAAAGGACAAGAGTTAATTCTGAGGGTAGATGAGAACATATTAGTAAATAAATAAAAATCAGAGAGTTCCTGCTGTGGCTCAGCAGGTTAAGAACCTGACTAGTATCCATGAGGATGCGGGTTTGATCCCTGGCCTCACTCAGTGGGTTAAGGATCCAGCATTGCCGGGAGCTGCAGTGTAGGTCGCAGATGCAGCTCGGATCCCAAGTTGCTGTGGCTCTGTCATAAGCCAGCAGCTGCAGCTCTGATTCAGACCCTAGCCTGGGATCTTCCATAGGCTGCAAGTGTGGCCCCCCAAAAAAGGAATCACATCAAGGAGGGAGAGGTGGAGATGGATGGGGGTGGGGATCTCACTGTAAGAGCAGGGTTTCAGGAAAGCTCAAAGCATAGGAGTTCCCTAGGGGCCTAGGGTTAAGGACTCTGCATTGTCACTTCTGTGCCTCAGGTCTGATCCCTGGCCTGGGAACTTTCATGTGTCATAGGTGCAGCCAAAAATAAATAAATAAGTAAAAAAAGACAAAGTACAGAGCAAAGGAGACACAAAGAGGAAGAGATAAAGAGAAGTGATTAGTGGCCCAGGAGATAGGGAGAGACCTCTACATTCTCTGACCTGTTAACTGGAATGTCTCAATAAACCATAAAGGAAAAAAACAGCAACTGCTCTTTTTTTTTCAAAGGAAACACTTTTGTCTATCTACATGACAGCAGTAAAAGAAGAAAGTGTATTAGTGCATGTGCCAGCAGCCTTCCTGGATAAGATTTCAAAATCCTTTTCTAGATTCTTATAAACTTGGGCTGCTCTGAATCCAAAAAAGAATACAATTTGAAAAGTTCTGATTTTCAGCATATAAATTTTTAAGCAACAACTCAAACCATTTCAAACCCAATTACACAGCTGGTTTTCACTATTTTCTCTTAAGGCTCTAAACATTTTCCCAAGGGCATTACGCAAATAAAGTCTTCTCAGATCTAGCCATTCAGAAAAACTCCTAGATTTAAATATCCAGTGGGTGGGCAGCTGAGCCTACAAGCCCAGGATACAGCTGAGTTGATTCCTTGAATTCCTTGGAATTCAGCCAGAAGCACATTTTTCACCTCATTATCTTAGAAGTTTCCTTATATGCATGTATGTGTGTATTGAGAAATATAGTACTAACATTCCTGGTTTGGTTAAACCATAAACAGGTCTCTTCCCGAGTATAGGTCCCTGATCTCTCTTTTCTTAGAGTATTTGCTTTTTTAAGAAAAAGTCAAATTGTAAATTCTTTCTCTGCCTCTTTAAAATGGATGTAAATCCCCCCTCCCCTTGCCTGTCTTTCTCAAGGACCTGGGAATTATCTCTTTAAAAAGCAAACACTGAAGGAGACAGCAATCCTGTCTCTCAAGCTCTATTGGAGGACAGAAGTCTAATTTATATGGACAACAGTTAGTAAATACAGATGGCCCAATCCCACTGATCAGCCGTGAGTCATGTGCATGCACACACATGCGCGTGCACGCGCACACACACACACACACACACACACACGGCTCTACTGAGTCCCAAGTGTCTAAAATTCCCCCTGAATTAGGTTTGTTTATACATCCCATCATAGATAGCACAGGTTAACAGACATGTCTTAAGAGAGCAGAAATTGCTCCGCTAATTCGATCACATGATCACGTGAGTAAACTAACATGTACCTTATCTATGGGCAGATGGGAAAGAGAAGAAAGGTGGGACTGAGCAATGCTACTTCTCCCTAACTCACCAATCAGGTAACAATTTGCCTTATGGTGGGTTTTGGAATGTGTGACTGAGGGTTAGGGAGTGTCTTAGCTTGGGTTCCCGAGAACCAAAGACTTGAGAGGTGTTCAAGTGCATATAGATTAAAGGAGAATGCTCTTGGGAGAGATCAGTAAGTTAGTGGGGGAATCCATTATATCCAGTGTAGGGAAGATCTGTATAAGAAGGTGGTTTCAGGTAAAGTCTAACAGTTGTATCCTAAACTGAAATCCACTGGGATTTCTAAACTTGACGAGTTGACAATCTCCTATCGTCTCCACTGTTGAATAATGTAGAGTTAATAGGCCCCATAGGATTATTAGAGCATCAGCCAAACACCTAAAGTATTAATAGAAGAAACAATCGTTCTAGCATCAGGTAAGTTATTTCAGGCAACCTGCATAAGTTCAATTCTTTGTTCAGTTAGAACTACATCACCATTGTCAAAGACCGTATGTCATTACCACATGTCATAGCAGAGACATACAGGGGCACGAGGGAAGGGAAACAGAAAATGTGGTTTTAGTGTAACCAGGATAGCAGTCACTCTTTGCTAACTGCCTGAAACACATGGATTATTAACTAAAACACAAGTGGGAACAATCTATTAAGAAGTTATTTTGTTATAAACAATTATATGCCAACAAATTTGATAATCTAGAATTATGGACAAATTTTTAGAGACCTACACCCTCCCAAAACTGAATCAAGAAGAAATAAATCAACTGAACAGACCAATCACTAGAAATGAAATTGAGTATGTCATCAAAACACTCCCTACAAATAAAAGTCCAGGACCAGATGGCTTCACGGGTGAATTCTACCAAACATACAAAGAGGAACTCATACCCATCCTCCTTAAGCTTTTCCAAACAGTTGAAGAAGAAGGAACACTCCCAAAGACATTCTATGATGCCAACATCACCTTAATTCCAAAACCAGACAAAGATACCACAAAAAAAGAGAACTATAGGCCAATATCTTTGATGAATATAGATGCAAAAATTCTCA
>PVHT021183619.1:16667904-16679888 GCA_004024745.2 Catagonus wagneri | reverse complement strand
GGAAGACAGTGTGGAGGTACCTTAGAAAACTACATAGAATTACCATATGACCCAGCAATCCCACTCTTGGGCATATATCCAGACAAAAATTTCCTGGAGAAAGACACTTGCACACGCATGTTCACTGCAGCACTATTCACAATAGCCAAGACATGGAAACAACCCAAATGTCCATCGACAGATGACTGGATTAGGAAGAAGTGGTATATATACACGATGGAATACTATTCAGCCATAAAAAAGGGTAAAATAATGTCATTCACAGCAACATGGATGGAATTAGAAACCCTCATACTGAGTGAAGCAAGTCAGAAGGAGAAAGACAGATGTCATATGAAATCTCTTATAACCGGAGTCTAAAACACTGCACAAATGAACATCTCAACAGAAAAGAAAATCACGAACTTGGGGAACAGACTTGTGGTTGCCAAGGGGGCGGGGGAGGGGTGGGGGAGAGGTGGGAGGAGATGGGGATAACTAGTGCTTTAATGATGGAATAGCAAGGAGCTCCAACTGTATTGCACAGGGAACTATGTCTAATTACATGTGACAAATCCATATATGTACATGTAATCAGGTCACCACATGGTGCAGTTGGAAAATCTGACAGAAATCTGTAAACCAGCTATAATGCAAAAATAAAAAAAAAGAAATAAAAATTTTTAGTGTAAAGCATTAAAAAAAACAAAAACAAAAAAAGGAAGTTATTTTGGTCCTATGCTTTCCCATATTTGTTAGGGCAAAGCCATATACACCTAAGGACGCATCTCTCAGAAAGCAGTATTTAAGATATTGCTTTCTTAGAAAGTGTAAACATTTGCAGTAGTGGAAGTCCCAGTCTCTGGGATGGTTTTGAGGAAAGTTACTTTCTTTGCCTTTCAGAGAATTCAAAATATTTTAATTTCCATTTTGTTCTAGCCTTTGTTTCTGACACCACATGTTAGACCAAATGTGGACTCTGTCTGGACAGCCTTACCTCAATGGTAAGAAGGTAAAATCTGGGGAGTTGTGAGTGAGGCACTGACACACCTTCTTTATCGCTTATGCTCTTGATTAATTATATCATCTTTTATCTTTTAAATTATATTTCCTTCTTGTTTTCATGATAAGACGTGAGCATATTTTTAAAAAATCTATTCAATTGTTCTTTTTGATTTGGGGTGAAAATATTTCAAAAGATAGTGCTTTCCAGGTACTTTGCTGGTTTTTTTTAATTACAATTTTAAGGTTGTAACTACTTAATATCAAAATTGAGAAGACAGCATAATTATTTCTTAGTAAAATATCCTGTCTTCTTCTTTTGTTTATTAAAGAACATTCTTAGGGTGAAGAGTCAATGTATTAATTTGGGGACTATTAATATTTTCGCAATACTGAGACTTCTAATACTTGACCATAGACTATTCTTTGTTTAGATTTTCTTTACTTCAATAATTTTTGTGACTTTATTTTTGGAGTATTTTTGGGTTCACAGCAAAATTGAGAGGAAGGTATAAAGATTTTCCATTTACCTCCACTCCTATGCATGCATAGCCTCCCCTATTATCAGTATCCCCCACCAAAGTCATACATGTGTTACAAATTGATAATCTTACAATGATATATCATAAACAACCAAAGTCTACAGTTTACCTTAGGGTTTACTCTTGGTATTGTACATTCTATAGATTTGGCCAAATGCATAAAGACATGTATAAATCAGTATTCTGTAGAGTAGTTTCACTGCCCTAAAACCCCTCTGTATTCCACCTATTCATCCCTCCCCTACTCCTGGCAGTCAATGATCTTTACAGTGTCACAACAGTTTTGTTTTGTTTTGTTTTGGTTTTTGGCTGTGCCAGAGCCATGTGGAAGTTCGTGGGACAGGAATCAAACCCACACCACAGCAGCAACCTGAGCTGCTGCAGTCACAATGCATGACCCTGAACCAGCTTTACCATAACAAAACTCCTGTTTCTACAGCTTTGCCTTTTCCACAATGTCATACAGTTGGAATCAAAGTATATGGGCTTTCTAGTTTGGCTTTGTTCACTTAGTAATATGCACTTGAGGTTTCTTCATGTCTTTTCATGACTTCATAGCTACTTATTTTTAGCATTAAATAATACTCCATTGTTGGAATGTTTTCACAATTTATTCATTCACCTACTGAAGGACATCTTGATTACTTCCAAAGTTGGGGGAAATATTGACAAACTGCTATAGACATCCATGTGCAGGTTTTTGTGTGGATGCTAAGTATTTAATTCCTTTCAGTAAATACCAAGCAGTAGGATTGCTGGATTATGGTGAGAGTATTTTTGGTTTTGTAAGAAACATTAAACTGTCTTCCAAAGTGATTATCTCATCTTACATTCCCACTAGCAATAAGTAAGAATTCTTCTTGTTCCACATCCTTACCAGTATTTGGTATTGTCAGTTTTTTAGATCTTGCCAGTTCTAATGGGTGTGCATGTTTTATTTGTGTTTGTATTTTCCTGATGACAGATGATGCAGAACACTTGTCATATGCTTATTTGGTACCTGTGTATCTTCTTTGCAAGGAGTCCATTAAAGTGCTTGGCTTATTTTTATGTATTTATTTACTTATTTTTTGTCTTTTTAGGGCTGCACCCACAGCATATGGAGGTTCCCAGGCTAAGGGTAGCCACAGCCTCAGCAATGCCAGATCTGAGCCATGTCTGTGACCTACACCACATCTCACAGCTTCGCCAGATCCTTAACCCACTGAGCAAGGCCAGGTATTGAACCTGCATCTTCATGGATGCTAGTCAGATTCGTTTTCCTCTGAGCCACAACGGAAACTCCTGTTTACTTAATTTTTATAGCTTGAGACATATGGAAGTTCCCAGATTAGCGGTCAAATCAGAGCTGCAGCTGCCAGCCTATACTATAGCCACAGCAATGCTGATCCTGGCCACATCTGTGACCTATGCCACAGCTTGCAGCAATGCCAGATCCTTAACCCACTGAGTGAGGCCAGGGATCAAACCGGCATCCTCATGGATAATATTTCAGATTCTTACCCTGCTAAGCCACAACAGGAACTCCTGTGCATTGTTAAATTATGGGGTTTTTTTAATTGTTTAGTTACAGGGATTGTTTATTTTGGATAACAGTCCATTATCTGATGTTATAACTTTTGCAAATGATCTGTGACCTGTCTTCTCACTCTTGACATTGTTCACAGAGATGTTTTTAATTTCAATGAAGTCTGGTTATCAATTATTTCTCTCATTAATACTATCTTTGGTGTTGTATCAAAAAAGTCATAGGCATCACTAAGCTCTTCCAGGTTTTCTACTATGTTAATTTCCAGGACATTTATAATTTGCATTTTACATTCAGTTCTGTGATCTATTTTGAATTAATTTTTGTGAAGGGTGTAAGGTCTGTGTTTAGATTCTTTTTTTCTTTTTGTGCATGTGGATATCCAGTTATTTCATTGTCATTTGCTGAAAAGACTCTCTTTGCTCCACTCTATTGCCTTTGCTCCATTGCAAAGATCAGTTACCATATACATGTCTATTTCTGAGCTCTTTATTCTATCCTGTTGATTGATTTGTCTATTTCACCAGTACCACACTGTATTGACTACTGTAGATTTATAGTAAGTCTTGAAACAAGATAGTGTCAGTACTACAACTTTGTTCTTCTCCATTAGTATCTTGTTTGTTATTCTCGGTCTTTGCTGTTCCATGCCAACTTCAGAATCAGTTTGTCAGTATCCACAAGATAACTTTCTGGAATTTTGGATAGGACTGCACAGGATCTATATATCAAGTTAGGAAGTACTGACAGTTTGTCAATAGTGAGTCTTCCTATCCATGAACATGGAATATCACTGAATTTATTTACTTGTTCTTTGACTGTGTTCATCAGAGTTTTATCATCTTTATCATGTAGATCTTATATATATTTTACTAGGTTTAAACCTAAGCATTTCAGTTTTTGGTATCAATGTAAATGACATAGTATTTTAATTTCAAATTTAAAGTGTTCATAGCTGGTTTTTTAGAAAAGCAATTAACTTTTGCATATTAACCTTGTATCTTACAACTTTGATGTAAATGCCTATTAGTTCCAGGACTATTATTGTCAGTTGTTTTGGATTTCCTACATAGATGATCATGTCATCTGTGGGCAAAAGCAGTTTTATTTCTTCCTCCATAATCTGTATACCTTTTATTTCTTTTTCTTATTATATTAGCTATGACTTTCAGTATGATGTGGAAAAGGAGTGGTGAGGGGAGGGGACATTCTTGCCTTGTACCTGATCTTAGTGGGACTACTTTGAGTTTCTCAACATTATGATGCTAGCAGTATCTTTAACTTATCAGAGGATACTTATAAATAATATTGTACAAATTCAAAAGTAGTATTGAACTACTACTGTCTTATATGCTATTTCTGTCATAAATTTTAATTCTACATAAATTAAATCTGCCCAAATACATCATTATTGTATTTGCTTTAAGCAGTCAACTACCTTTTTTTCTTTTTACACAACACTGCAACATATAGAAGTTCCTAGGCTAGGGGTTGAATTGGAGCTACAGCTGAAGGCCTGCACCACAGCTATGGCAACACTGGATCTGATCTCATCTGCTTGTGGCAATGCTGGATCCTTAACTCATTGAGCAAGGCCAGGGATTGAACCCACATCCTCATGGACACTATGTCAGATTCTTAACCTACTGAGCCAAAAATGGGAACTCCTCCAATGGGTTTTAGGAAGATTAATAAATGAGATACATGCCTTTTATGTTTGTCATTTTGGGAAATTTTGTGTATATCCAAATTACCATCTGGTGTCATTTATTTCCTACTTGAAGAATTTACTTTAACATCCTCATAGTCGATTCTACTGACAATGAATTTTTTCAGCTTTCCTTTGTTTGAAAAACTCTGTATTTCATCTTAAGACATTGTCAGGTGTCCCCGTAGGGGAAGAATTATTCCCTTTTGAGGAACACTACCGTGGAGTAACAACTGAGAAAATAGTTTGAGATGTCAGAGGTATCAACAAAAGAAACAAGGTGCAACACTAGAAAATATCTAAGGCAAAAGAAGGTGGTAAAAGAGGAACAGAAGAGGCATGAGGTACAGAAAACAAATGGCAAAATGACAGACTTAAGTCTAACCGTGTTGATAATTATATTAAATGTAAATTGATAAAGCAGTGCAATCAAAAATCTGATATGGCCAGACTGGATTGAAAAATAGGTCTAGTATATGCTGTCTGTAAAAGAAACACATTAGTCACAGACTGAAAATTAAAAGGTGGGGAAAGATATACTTAAAACAGTAACACTATAAGGACTAGAGGTACTCGAGTTCCTGTGTTGGTGCAGCAGAAAAGAATCCGACTGGTATCCAGGAGGATGTGGGTTCAATCCCTGGCCTTCAGTGGGTTAAGGATCCAGTGTTGCCATGAGGTGTGGTGTAGGCTGGCAGCTACAGCTCTGGTTTGATACCTAGACTGGAAACTTCCATATGCCACAGGTACAGCCAAAAAAAAAAAGGACTAGAAATACTGATATATTCCATGCATGGTTTAATCACAAAAACATATGCTAATAGAAATCACCCAGAGTAGCAGAAAGCAAAACAAAATTAAAAAAAAAAAAGAGAATAGTTGAAGGGGCCTCCAGGACAACATCAAGCATACTAACATTCACATTAGGGATTCCGGAAGGAGAAGAAAGGGGTAGAAAATATATTTGATCAACATATGAATGATAAATTCCTGGATCTAAAGAAGGAAATATGTATCAAGGTACAGGAAACACACAGTGTCCCAAACAAGATGAACTCAAAGAGACCTGCACCAAGTGATATCATAATTATAACAGCAGAAGTTAAAGACAGAGAATTTTAAAGGCAGCAGGAGAAAAAAGTCACATATAAAGGAACCCTCATAAGGCTACAGCTGATTTTTTAGGAGAAACTTTGCAGGCCGGGAGGGAGTGGCATGATATACTTAAAGTGCTAAAAGGAAAAAAAATCTACAACCTAGGATAGTCTACCCAAGGAGGTTTACATTCAAAAGTGAAAGAGAGGTAAAGAGTTTCTTAGATAAGCAAAAACTAAAAGAGTTTATCAATATGAAACCAACCTTTTGAGAAGTGTTAAGTAAAGAAACACCACAATATGAAATAAAAGATTTTTTTGGATTTTTGCCATTTTGGGGCTGCACCCAAATTTGCTAAGCATTTAGTAAGACATTAAAAATATGAATATTCATAAGAGAATAGTATGAATAGTTATATGTCAAAAAATTGGGCAACCTAGAAGAAATGGATAAATTACTAAAAACATAATCCTCTAAGACTGAATCAGGAAGACACAGATAATCTGGATAGAATGACTACTGGTATTGACATTGAATCAGTTATCAAGTAGCTCCCAAGAAAGAGAACAATCCTATATATAATCATATTAAAAAAAACCTAAGAATAAAATTGACCAAGGAGGTGAAAGAATTGTAATCTGAAAACTATAAGACACTGATGAAGAAACTAAAGATGATACAAATAAATGGAAATATCCCATATTTGTGAATTGGAATTACTATTGTTAAAACTCCATACCATGCACAGCAACCTATAGATTTAATGCAATCCCTATAAAAACATCCATGACATTTCTCACAGAACTAGAACAAATAATCCCCAAATTTGTATGGAATAAGAAAGTACTCAGACTAGCAAAAGCAACCTTGGAGAAAAGAACAGAGCTGGAGATATAATGCTTTCTGACTTCATAATATTCTACAAAGCTACAGTAATCAAAACAATATGGTGTGGACACAAAACAAACAAAAATCAATGGAACAAAATAGAGAGCCCAGAAATAAACTCACAAATTTATGGTCAATTAACCTACAACAAAGGAGGCAAAAATATACAATGGAGAAAGATAGTCTCTTAAATAAGTGGTGCTGGGACTACTGGACAGCTACATGTAAATGAGTGAAATTAGAACAACTTCTTTACTATATACAAAAATAAACTCAAAATGTATTAAAGACCTATAAGCAGGACGAGAAACTAAATATCCCCAATGAAAACATAGGCAGTACACTCTTTGACTGAGTCTTGGCAAAAAAAAACTTTTTGTATCTGTCACCTCAGGCAATGGAGACAAAATCAGAAATAAATAAGTGGGATTTAATTGAACTTAAAAGCTTTTGCACAGCAAAAGAAAGCATCAATAAAATTAAAAGACAACATATTAAGTGGAAGAAGCTATTTGCAAATGAAATCTCTGATAAGGTGTTACTATCCAAAATATACAAAGAGCTTATAGAATGCAATACTAAAAAATAAACAACCCTTTTTAAAAAAGTAAACAACCCTTTTTAAAAAATGGGCAGAAGACTTGAATATGCATTTTCCAGTGAAGACATACAGATGAACAACAGACAAAGGAAAAGATGCTCAACATCACTAATCATCAGGAAAATGCAAATCAAAACCATCATGAGATATTACCTTATAACCTGTTAGAATGGCTATCATCAAAAAGAGAATACATGTTGGTGAGGATATGGAGTAAAAGGAACCCTAGTTCATTGTTGACAGGAATGTAAACTGGTGTAGCCACTGTGAAAACAACATTGAGCTTCCTCAAAAAATTGGAAAGAGAACTGCCATGTGATCCAGCAATTCTACTCCTTAGTTTATATCCAGTGTAAATGAAAACACTAATCAAAAATATATATGTACCCAATATCCATAGCAGCATTATTCACAATATCCAAGATACTGAAACAACCTGTGTCCATCAACAGATGAATAGATAAAGAAGATACAATTTACACACACACACACACACACACACACAGACACACACACACACACACACAAGGGAATACTACCTATCCATAAAAAAGAATAAACTTTTGCTATTTACAACAACATGGATGAACCTGAAGGGTATTATACTTAGTTAAATAAGCCATACAGAGAAAGACAAATACTGTTTGTATTTACTTATATGTGGAACCTAAAAAATAAAACAAACAAATGAATATAACCAAACATAAATAGACTCATAGCTACAGAGAACAAATTAGTGGTCACTAGTGGGAAGAGAGGGAGGAGTAGGGGAAGTATAGTGGAAGGAGTTAAGCGGTTTGAACTACCAGGCCTAAAATAAATAATACATAAGAATGTAGTGTACAGTACAGGGAATATATCCAATGTTTCGTAATAACTTCACATGGGGTAGACTCCATGAGTATATCAAATCACTACGGTGTACACCTGAAACTAATATTGTAAACCCATTGTACTTCAATAAAAAGGAATATGTTTTTGAAAACAAGAAAGGAAAACAAAACGAAACGAACAGATCCTAAGTAAAAGAAGCTAGACACAAATCACATATTGTACAGTCCCATGTAAATGAAATGTCCAGAAAAGGAAAATCTGTGTCTGAGGATGGAAGGAATGACTGCTAAAGAGTACAAAGGTTTTTAGGTGTTATAGAAATGTTCTATAATCGGACTGTGGTGATGGCTGCACAACTCTGTAAATGTACTAAGATCATGGAATTTACACTTAAAAAGTGAATTGTATAGTATATAAATTATACTACAATAAAGCTGTTAACAAAAGATAAATGAGAGATGTATAAAACAGCCTATGATATTTCAGATTAATCCATGTAAAACATAATAGGAAAAAACAGATAACTAACTCACCAAAAACCTCAGATAGAGACCACAGAATTTAATGTATATCATCTATTCAAGGGAAAAGAAAGTAATATTTAATAAATATTGTTGTCTCAGTGACTTTAAATCCATAAAAGAATACATTTAGGCATTCATATTATACCAAAATATAAGTAAACTCCAAATTGTTAAATCATTTACTATAATACAAACCAAGAAAATTAAGAGATAATATGTACAATTGAGTAGTTAGAGAAAGTCTTAATCAAAACAGGACATCTGCATGCTTCCAGAGAAAACGCAGGACATGCTTGACTCTGTAAATATTTAAACTTTCTTATGACAAAAGAAATAGACAATAATCTGGATCAATATTTGTAACATACAAATGATTGTTCATATAGCTACCATACAAAATATCGCTAATGGACAAGGAAAAGACAAACACAAAAGAGAAATAGGCAAAATATATGAATGAGAAACTTATAGGAGAGTAAATCCAAGTGGTTAACAAATACATGAAAAATAGTAACACTCACTAGTAGTAAGAAAAATGTAGATTAAGCTAAAGAAAGACACAACCTTGTACCCACCAGAAGGCGGAAAGTTTTAAATGATCTGTAACAACTATATCTAGAGAGTATATAGGAATATGTGAATATTCCAGAAAGCATTCTAACAACATATATTCAAACTAAAATACATGTTCACTTTAACTTTAGAATCTCATTCTTGAGAATCACTCCTATAAAGGCATCCAAAATTTAAGGATTTATATACAAGCATATTTACTGAAATATTATTGTGTCTGGACGCAGAGGTAATACTCAAATAAAAGATATCTGTATAGATTATGGCACATCCTTACCATGGAATATTAGGCTACAATTTGAGAGGATAAATTATAACTAAACCATTTGACCTAGATTAATATGCCCACAGTAATGTTTCATGAAAAAAACAAGATAAAGCCCTCATGTTTAAAGGTAGTTTTAAAAACAAAACAGCCATGGATATGTAAAAATGAACATATCTTCATATATGAACACATATATGATTATATGAGCATGGAAAAATTATTAAAGAAAATATATTCAGTTAACATGGGGTTGTGGAAAAGGAAGTGATAAGTGAGGTTGGAGGGAGAATAGAAATTGGGGGAAAAGGAGGCAAGTAGAAAAAGACTGAATCTCCATGAAGCACTATACATTATCTCATAAAATTATACTCATGTCTTTACGTGTATAAAAGATTTTAAAATTAATTTTAAAACATCAGGTCCACACTCCCTGGTTGAACATACTTTAAATCATTTTCCATAAATTATCTTCATAGTATTGAAATGGAAATTAATGGACTACTATTGTTATTTTAAATCCAAAGCTCCTAATATCTTTTCTGAGTCTTCATTTCAGCACAAGTCATGTTAATTTTGAATGCTGGAAACTAAAAGAGTAACAGGAAGGGATAGCAATGAAAAGAATCCTATGCTTTTTCAATAAAGGAAGGAAAAGGTCGGGTGAGGGAGCACAGTGGGGATAGTTTTGAGCGGTTTGGAAGTTTGGTATTCTGAGTCCTCATATCCTCCCAGGTGCAACTGTTCAATTCTTGATTAATTCCATAAGTATCCCAATATGATAGTTCATTCTCATGGGGGTGTAATTCAGCAAGCCAGAGAATCAACCTCTGAATTTGGCTTTTGGTCATCTCTGGGTTTCAAGTAGTAAGGTCAGAATTTCCAGATTTGAACTTGTCTTGCTTGACATTATCCTTGGTGCTTAATATTTTTATCCCTACCGTATAGGATAACAGCAACAGCTTCTTAATCCCTATAATTTCGTTCTCTGTGGTGCACAGTTTTAGATGATCACAAGTGTAAGTATACATTTGCCATTGAATATCGTGGTGTGTACATTCTCATCAGAGAATCTAAATAGAAGATTTGCTGTGCTTTGCACCTCCTTGTATATTAATCAGAAAAATCCCACTGGGGGTCAAGTGAAGGACATAATTTAATTTTTAGTGCCAATTTGCGTTCTTTTGACTTCTCTCCAATCAGCATAATTTGAATTTAGGTTCACACTAATAAAGAAAAGGATGTTTTCCAAAGTAACAGACTCTAGAAAGGGTTTGTGAAAATGGACTCTGAATTCAGACTTCCTGGCTTGAAATTCTAGTCCTCCTCACCTGTAAGCCACTTTTTCTGGTTCTGAGTTATTTATCTGTAAACAGGAATAATAGTACTTAGTTCCTACAAGATTGCTGAGATAATTAAAGAGGATTATATGTGTAAGGCCCTTTAGGCAGAGGTCTTTATTAAAAGTTTGCTATTGTTATCTTGCTTGTTGAAAAGCCTCCTGGGAGGAAGCCCAATGGGCATGGAATCACCGGAGATCTCAGTAGCAGAAGGGCCTAGACAGTCTCTTGTTAGGACGCAGGGCTAATGACCAACCTTTGTGGGTCACATGGTCTTGTGGTGAGTGGGGACAAAGAGGGTACCATGGAGAGTTCCACTGGGCTTCATAGAATGGGGAAGTGTTCATTTCCCTAAGCAAGAGTGCTGTGCAGTTACTGGAAGAAGGGTGAAAGTATGCTAGGCAGTCAAAGACAACAGATGTTCTCTACAACATACATAGATAAACAATACTTTGGAAAATTACCTGACCCATTTCTCAGCCTCTGAAGAGGGCCAACCAATAAACATCCTATGATAATCCTATGATAGAGCTTGCTGCCTTCACAAGCATGTATTAAGAAGCTCACACATACAAAGCTTTCTATATCTGGCATGATAGTCAATCAAGAAAAAATCCCTTGTTTCTAAGAACATTATTTGCAAGCTGCATTCAGACCAGGATTATATCAGTGAATAGAAGTGATCCTCATTCTGTAAGGCATGTAGTGAAGGACTTAAGAACACTAATAAAAATGCTTTTAAGAATGCTAAAAAAAAAAATCCCCCCAAACACCTTAACTTCCAGGTTGATCTTGTTACAGAATAGTTTAGCTTCTCCATGGTCCTGTTTCTTTGGTCCCCTATATGAAAAAGTTAACATATCTTCTTAACATTCTTCTCATAGCTGCTTTCACCTCCTTATTCTGCAGGCTGTAGATAAGGGGATTCAGCATGGGTGTGACCACACTGTACTGCAAGGGCAAGATCATCTCCAGGGGGGAACCTGAGGCTGGCAAGAGATAGCTGAGGAAACCTGAGCCATAGAACAAGATCACAGTAGTGAGGTGAGAAGAGCAGGTGGAGAAGGCCTTGCTTCTGCCCGAGGTGGAGCTGATGCTCAGGATG
>PVHT021183619.1:16642462-16666904 GCA_004024745.2 Catagonus wagneri | reverse complement strand
CAAGACAGAAGAGCAGAGCAGGAGTGTGAAATTGGTGGAGGTATCAGAGCAAGACAGAGGGAAGAGAGAAGACAGCTCACAGCTGAAGTGGGGAATAGTGTGGGCCTCACAGTAGTCTAAATTGACAGCCAGGAGGATATTGATGAGAGCATCAACAAAGGCCAGGCCCCAGGAGCCCCCCACCAGCCCCACACAGAGCTGGTTGCTCATCACCTGGCCATAGAGCAGAGGGGAGCTGATGGCTACATAGCGGTCATAGGCCATCACAGCCAGCAGACAGGCCTCTGTGCCGCCAGTGGCAAACACAAAGAAGGCCTGAGCCAGGCAGCTCTCTACAAAGATGGTTTTACTTTCAGAAAGTAGATTCTCCAGCATCTTGGGGACTGTGACAGAGGAGTGGTAGAGGTCCAGAAATGACAGCTGTCGCAAAAAGAAGTACATGGGTGTGTGGAGGTGGGGATCGATCTTGATAACCAGCAGCATCACCAGATTCCCCATCAGGGTCAGGAGGTAAATCACCAGAAATAACACGAAGAGCACAATCTGGGTCTGAGGGTCAGCAGAAAACCCAAGGAGGATAAAATCACTGAATAGGCTGTGGTTTCCCATGTTGATAAAAGGATTTATCCTGGGAATCCAAGAAAGGGAGACATTAAAACTCCTTTTGTGCCTCATGATTACCCCCAGTGCCTTAGCCATCTTATTCATATACATCATTTCATAACTGTACTGGAAACCACAATCACATATTTCTAGGCAAACTTCCTTATCATCATGATAACTTTGATACTGGCTGGCAGTCTATCAACCCAATATCAACTCCCTATGTTATTTTGTGGACCCTTGTCTTATGCCTCCAGAGGTTTCTTTTATTTTTAAGATGGGTATTAATGCAAAGAGCTTTTTGTATACTTATGGGAATAGAAGTTATTGATGCAGCAGAATAGGATGTTAACAGTAGAAGTACAGTCTTTAAGAAAGGGAAAAGGAAAGAGATCCAGACAACACAGGTAGAGTTTTGTCTATAGATAGGAGGAGGGCCCCTTTATCTTTTGTAAACAGCATGAAAGGTCAAGAGAGTGAAGACTGAGCAGTTAGCTGAGAGGATTTTATGGCTGGAGTGTGAGAGACTTTCTAACTGATTGCTGCAAAGCTTTTGAAGAATTGTCAGATGAGACCATGAGCACGGTCTGTCTGTATCTATCTATCATCTATCTATATCTATCTATCATCTATCATCTATCTCTATCATCTACCTATCATATCTGTGTGTTTCTAGTGAGTTGGTGATGAGGGATTTTGATGAACCAAAAACACGATACTCAGGTATATCAAGTGGAAGACCAGTTTAATAAAGAAATACAGTAGGATAAACTTGCAATATATTTGCCCATTTGAAATTCTGAGACCACACTGAACAAGTGTGCAAATGTTTCAGATATTTAGCTGCTTAGGCACATGTGTGGAACAGACAGATACTTGGTTTTAAATGGGGTTTGGGTTTTTTTTTTCCAGGCGTATTAAAAGATAAAGAAAAAGGAAGAAGTAAGGAAGTAAAGTGAATTAATCACAGAAACAAGGCTGGGCAAGGAATTAAATGGGGGGACATGCAGAGGTTTATTATGAGGGCAAAAATTGTAAAATCACTGGTTTGGGTTTGAGAATTGCCTCTGTAGGGACACCAGGGTAAAAAAGTTGTAAGATTTGGAGATAGCGGTTAGATAGAGCGATGCTTGAAATTCAGATTTTGTGGGTACAAGTATTGATGAGAAAGTGATGGGCGCTTTCATGGGAGCAGGGGCTAGGATGGGTTAGAAGATTCAGTCTCTGGCACAGTAGAGAACAGAATCTAGAGTGCTGAGTTAGTCTGGTAGGGAATTTTTTTCTGTTTGGTTTTTTTTTTTTTTTTGCTTGTTTCTTAATTTTATCCCATTTCCTTCATTGGAGATAAGTTTTAAAATTTAATGAAAAGATACTTCAATTTACAAAAATCACTTGAGTGATAATAATTGTGTGCTGTTGGAAGAAGCACCTCCTTGCATTTGAAAAGAGAAGCTGTTCCTTGGAATAGGGTAATATCTGGCCACATTTTCCATGCCAAGCGTAAAGGCCTTCTAATAGTTTTTATAACAAGCTCTGCTCCTGCCAGTGCCTCAGCCATCTCTGAAAGTCTATCTACATGCCAACCCAACATACATTTTCATGCTTCAAGGCTTGTCTGTATTCTTCTGCTTTGTTCTCACACCCTTGACTTGTAACCTCAGACTCAGGAGGTTCTATATAGGTTCCACAATTCTATAATCCTGTCTAAATCTGGCACACTGTCCTCTCCTTCTAACTCAAGACAACTATATACAGCTGATCAAAGAAAATTAGGGTTTCTCTTCCCCTGACCACTAACCAAGCACTGGATGGCTAAGTTCAATTACCTGTCTGAATGGCCAGTAGCACCAGGTGGTGGCAACAACACGTTGAGATCCAGTGACACATTATTCATATCCAGGGGAAATTATTCACCTTGTGAAGCTAGTGTTGAGAATCCTACATTAGGGCAGAATTGGGAAGAATTCTATTGAAAATATCTGTGGTGAACTATGCTGGCAATAAGGATGAATTATGTATATCATTTTTCTTATATCTTTATTTCCAATTTTTTGAGGAATAGAATATGAAAATAATGGATACATTTTTCATATTTCACTCATTAGCTTAGATCTGATTATGGTGTCCACTTGGGCACCTGGTGCTCAGATCGCATTATCTCCAGAGGATACAGGCAAAGCAGCTAGTAAAGAACTGAAATGTGAAATCCTTTTTGTCAGGTAAAGGGTCTACATTAGCCACTTGTGGAAGGGGAGGGACTACCATGCCTCTGTGATGTGATTTCAGGGCAATACAAAGAAAAACCTCTTTTCCTATCTCCCACTTCCAAATACATCCCTACTTATTATCTCCAAAAGATTCAGTGAATCATGGAAAGAATTTAACCCTTGCAACAAGGTGAAAGATGGGATTAACATGCATAGTGTATTTGTGCACATAAAATTCAGTGACAGGAAAAAATGTTGTTGTCCACAGGACGTGCCTGTCACAGAAGCATTGCATCAGATTTCTTTTTAGGGAATTTTCAGAATGTCTGAGGAATTCCCTCAAAATAAATAAGTAAAATAATAAAAATAACTTTCTTTCTTTTTTTTTTTTTTTTACTGTGGCTGATGCCCAAAGTGTCACCATTAGGATTTCTTTCTTTTGCTGTTTCTAAACATAAAATGTTAAAAACTTTGGAAAACATGACATAGTAGTTTTGTTGCCAGATATTAACATTATTAGATGGAGAACATTCATTGCACCTCATACAAAGGAAAGGCAGATAAGTACCAGTCATATCAGAATGAAATATGATTTTATCTAATAATGTTGATCAGAAAGTACTGGCAAAGAACATTACTAAGTATATGAATGAATAGGAAAAGGAGAAAGTGACTCAGTGCATTATCGACTTGGGAAGATAAGCCCAATCATAAAGGAGCTTCAGGTCCTGTGTTTATGAAGAGGTACCTGATATGAAGGAAAAAACTCTAAAACCAGAGCTAAGCAGGTATTAGAGATAGGTATAACCTATTTTAAAATTTTGCTCAGATGGTGCCATGATCCTACCCCACAAGATTATTTTAATTGCAGATAAAGCAAATCCCTGAAGTTCCTAAGACTGTGGTTGATGAGGCAGCATTTTAAGGCATGAAGAATAGGATATGCTGCTACTGTCCTATCGATCCCTATCTGAGCTGCTCAGATGGTGGACCCAGCTTCTCCAGGACAAAACACAGGCTTTCTGCCTCAGGTTCAGTAAGTGCAGCAGAATGTTGACAACATTCTGCAATTTAGAGATAGGTCTATGTGTGGTATAACCCAGTTATGTCATTTACTATCTGTTTAAATTTTGTGATATTGTTTGATCTTTTAAATTATAATTTTCCATATGTAAACTGAGTAAACTTGTAGGAAATAATATATTTTACATTTGAAGTGGCTGAATTAGCTTATACGTGAGGAGCTGGAAATAGGATTGCTGATATATTGTAACTTGTTAATGCATACCAGAAAGAGTAAGAAGAAGAAGGGAGGAGGATCTCCTTCAGGGGAATGGATCTAAGCATGTTAGGGAGGAGATGGTATAAAGTCATAAAGCAGAAGAGCTGTCCCTAGATCTGGAAAGATTGTTTACACTGGAAAAGAGTGAGGAGATGAACAGCTTCAAAGGGAGGCTAAGTCTCTTGGGAAGCAAGAGTAGAGGAAGAGAGTGTAGGGGGGAAGGAAGTACCTCAAAGAGTAAGTCAGGAGGAGACAAAGCACCAGAAGATTCAGCAGAACATTTCCATGCTCTTAGCTTCTCCTGGTGTTCTGGGTCCTGGAGCTTTGGTTCAGTAGATACAGAGATCAGGGATCAAGTGATATTCATTAAAAAAAAAAGATATACTATAACTCCCCAACTCTGGGAATAGATATAGTTTTCTTTCTAGGAGGCTGAGTGGTGGTGGAGGGGGAGGAATTACATTAGCTCAGGCTCTAAAACACATGTTACTTGCACAGAAAGTGTTCAGAATCCTATTTGTACTCTTACCCCATTGTGGCTTTGAAGAAAAGACAGGAGAAATATCTTGAAAATTTCAAGTTCTTGACAAGTTGTACTAATTTCTCTCATACTATCTCAAGCTTGGTCTGAGTAGGTACACGAATGTTACTTTGCGCACATTTTCCTCAATGACTTTAAATATGGTGCTGGTTTTATTATGTGGACAAATGATTCTGATGTCTAGCCAATCAAAGGAGCAGTTGTTTTAGGCTGAACTAAGGAACCCAGAGGACTGGCTCAATAATATATATTCCCAGGAGTTACAACCTGAAGCTAAAGTCTAGGCTCATTTGCTAAGAGGCTTGAACTTTTCAAAAGACTTATGGGGTATTGTCATGTGTGACCTTTGCAACTTGTGAACTGAAGCAGTAAACTTCAACTCCTAGTCTTCTGGGAACTGAAGAAAGGCAAGAAAGAAGAAGGGAATTTGGAACCTATGAAGAAAGCAAGAAATTTCCCTCAGGAATGTATAGACTACATGGACCTTTACAGAATTCACTTGGGATCTGAAATTAGCTAAAACCAGATAATCTTCTCGTGTGTATGAGAAATTCAACTGGATTTAACATCAATCACTGTTAATATGAAGTGAGGTCATTTTTTTAAATTAGCATTTTATTATACAAGAAATAGATTGTCACGGTAAAATGTACAAACAGAAATAAGTTTCAGTGGCTTTCCTGTGATCTCTCCCGTTCTTACCTTACCTCATGGATCAGGGGGCTAATAGCGGGGAAGATACCTGGTCTAACTACATTCAGTAACTGGGAAAATATGCAGAGGAACCAGAATGGTGCTGGACCCATGAAATACAGGAGCAGCAAAGGCTTTTATTTTCTTTTTACGGCCACACCTACAGCATATGGAGGTCCCTGGGCCAGGGGTCAAATCAGAGAGGCAGCTGCAGGCCTATCCAACTGCCATAACAATACTGGATCTGAGCCACATCTGCAGCCTATGCCACAGATCACAGCTGAGCCAGGCCATGGATCAAATCAACATCCTCACAGAGACAAGTTGGGTCCTTAACCCACTGAGCCACAGCAGGAACTCCAGCAGTGACATTTTTTGATGTGGCTGAATGTGTATTGCACACATATGATAGAGTACTTTTAAGCTATAGAAAGAAGTGGGAGAGCTATGTATTACTACGGAGTGACCTCCAGTATACAAAGAAAGCAAAACGTAGGGCAGTCTGAATAATATGCTGACTTCTGAGTAGCAAGCACATATCATGTGCATACAAGACCCACAGTCTGTTTAATTTTCAAACAATATTGCAAGTATAAAATAAAAACAAAATGATTACATACGGAGCATGGAGAAAATAAACAGGGCAGAAGAAACAAGGATGAAAGTGATACTGCTTTGAACATAGTTTGTTATAAAGTATTGACTGCTGAGTAAAACTTTTGAGTTTTACAAAATAAGATTAAATTAAAAAATTCTAAAATCAAAACAAACTAAAACAAATGAGGCCAGCTGTTATCAAAATAGTGATATAACCACAATAGAAAAGAATTAAACAGAACTTAGATTATAGGATTTTGACTAGGCTGCCTCAGTGAGAGCAAGAGATTTCATTCAGTAGTCTTATCATTAATAATAATATTGGTATTATTTTTGAACTATTAGACATATATTTAAAAGATAAAATAAGAATTATTCTAATATTGTTAGGAATATTCCTAACACAAGAATATTGTTAGGAATATTTCAGCACAAGAGCAAACTGAGACAACATAAAACCAAAGAAGTAAGAGTTTTGGTAATTTTACAAGTATTTATTTGAAATTAATCTTGAACTTGTTACAGTTTTGGGATTTTTTTTTTTTGCTTTATAAGGCTCTGCCCATTGAAAAAGCCTAGAAGTAAGGAAACAGTAGTAGTGATCATCCATGTACCCTAAGTTTGTTCCCAAATACCATTAAAGGAAACAGGACTCCTTGGAAGAATGGCTTATTTTTCTAACAGAGACAGGACATTAAGTGCACATAATAAATCTAGGAATTATTTTTATGCCAGAAAGAAAGGCATTGAAGCCTATTATTGTCATCAGAAGGTCACAGCAACCAGCCCACAGGCCAAGAATGGAGCATTATAGTGACAAGTAATGACTGATATTGATCAAAACATATTGCATATATAAAAAGATATGATCTCATGACAATTCCCAATCAGTCATTCAGTTGGTAGATAAAAGGACAGAAAGAAAAAGCTCATTGCACATCATGGAGGTTGCCCTGAAAGTTTATAATTAAAAAGAAACAATTTGTTGTCATGACTTCTGGTATAATTATATTTCAGGGTAATCATGTCTAATGGATATGAGAACTTAACTTTTATTCAGATGAATTCCAGCTAATAAATGCAAAAAGAATAGTAAAATCAGAAAATTACCATTTTGAGGCGTTCTCGTCATGACTCAGAGGAAAATGAATCTGACTAGCATCCATGAGGACGCAGGTTCGATCCCTGACCTGGATCAGTGGGTTAAGGATCTGGCGTTGCTGCGAGCTGTGGTGTACGTTACAGACGAGGCTTGGGTTTGGTGTTGCTGTGGCTCTGGCATAGGCTGGTGGCTACAGCTCTGATTGGACCCCCTAGCCTGGGAACCTCCATATGCCATGGGTGCAGCCCTAAGAGGCAAAAGAAAAAACAATTACCATTTTGAAATTTCTAATGAAATAAGTGCTTTAGGTAATGATCATAAGTGGTTTTTAAATATCTAAGTAAATTGGGGAGAAAATAATAAAATAGAGATAAAAAAATAGAGAAAACATTTGGAGTGTCTGTTGTGGTGCAGTGTAAACAAATCTAACCAGTATTCATGAGGATGCAGGTTTGATACCTGGCCTCACTCAGTGGGTTGGGATCCAGTGTTGCTGTGTCTGTGGTGTAGGTTGCAAATGTGGCTTGGATCCCACATGGCTGTGGCCAGCAGCTGTATCTCTGATTTGACCTCTAGCGTGGGAACTTCCATATGCTGTGGGTGTGACTCTAAAAAGCAAAAAAAAAAAACAGAGAGAGAGAGGGAGAAAGCGATAAAAACAAGAGTTCTTTCAAAGGATAAACAAGCTGGTTATTTGAAAGGGTGAACAAAATCAACAAACCCCTGCTCTAGCTATGAGGCATTGTCACTGCTACAGCTCTTATTTGATCCCTGGCCCTGGAACTGCCACATACTGTGGGTGTGGCCAGTAAAAGGAGAAATCTCAACTGATGCCACAGAAATACAAAAATCTATAAGAAAATACTATGAATAAGTATATGCCAACCAACTGACAATCTAGAAGAAATGAACAACTTTTAGAAACATGCAGCCCAGCAAAACTGAATCAAGAAATTTAAACAGGAGTTCCAGTTGTGGCTCAGAGGAAACAAATCTGACTAGGAACCATGAGGTTGTGGGTTTGATCCCTGGCCTTGCTCAGTGGGTTAAGGATCCGGTGTTGCTGTGAGCTGTGGTGTAGGTTGCAGATGCGGCTTGGATCCTGCGTTGCTGCGGCTCTGGCGTAGGCCAGAGGCTACAGCTCCGATTCAACCCCTAGCATGGGAACCTGCACATGCCACGGACGCGGCCCTGAAAAATTACAAAAGAGACAAAAAAAAAAAAAGAAATTTAAACAGATCAATCAGTAGAAGAAAAAAAAAAAAGGAAAAGGAAAAGACAGCCTCCCACAAACAAAAGTCCATAACCAGATGGCTTCACAGTCAAATTCTACCAAACATACAAAGAAGAACTTATACCCATCCTTCTAAAATTCTTCCAAAAGATTGAAGAGAAGAAAACACTCCCAAAGACAGTTTATGACACCAGCATCACCCTAGTACTAAAACCAGACAAAGATACCACCAAAAGAGAAATATAGGCAAATGTCTTTGATAAATATTGATGCAAAAATTCTCAACAAAATTTTAGCAAACTGAATTCAACAACACATAAAAATGATCATACACAATGATCAAGTGGGATCCATCCCAAGTTTACAAGAGTGGTCAATATATGCAAATCAGTGTAATGCACATTAACAAAAAAAAAGTCAGAAACCACATGATCATCTCAATAGACCTGAAAAATCATTTGACAAAAATCAACATCCATTCATGATAAAAACTCTTACCAAAGTGTGTATAGAGGGAACATAACTCAACATAATAAAAGCTATTTATGACAAACCACAGCCAATATAGTACTCAATGGATAAAAGCCAAAAGCCTTCCTGCTAAAATCTGGAACAAGGTAAGGATGCCCACTCTCACCACTTCTATTCAACACAGTATTAAAAGACCTCGCCACAGAAATCAGACAGGTGCAGAGTTTCCACAGTATAGTGGTTATCATGTTTGTCTAACACAGCAATCGGACAAGAAAAATAAAAGGTATCCAAATTGGAAGGGAAGAGGTAAAACTGTTACTATATGCAGATGACATCATACTATATGTAAGAAGCCTAAGGACTCCCTACAAAAGCCACTACATCTGAACAATCAATTCAGTAAAGTAGCAGAAAACAAGATTAAAATACAGAAATTGTTTGCATTTCTGTATACTAACAATGAAATATCAGAAAGGGGATATTAAGAAATACTTTTAAAAATTGTACACCCAAAAAGAAAATACTTAGGAATAAACCTGACCAAGGAGGTAAAAGGCTTATATACTAAGAACTATAAAACATTAATAAAGGAAATTAAAGAGGATTCAAAGAAATGGAAAGATATCCTATACCCTTGGATTGGAAGAATTGGTATTGTTTTTGGCTTTTTTTTTCTTTTTAGGGTGGCACCTGTGGCATGTGGAAGTTCCCAGGATAGGGGTCAAATTGGAATTGCAGCTGCTGGCTTACACCACACCACAGCAATGCCAGATCCAAGATGCAACTGCAACCTACACTGCAGCTTGCAGCAATACCAGATCCTTAACGCACTAAGCGAGCCCAGGGATGGAACCCATATCTTCATGGATACCAGACAGGTTCTTAACCTGCTGAACTGCAACAGGGACTCCAAGAATTAGTATTGTTAAAATGACAATACTACCCAGAGCAATCTACAGATTTAATGTGATCCCTATCAAATTAACCATGACATTTTTCACAGAACTAGAAAAAATAATCCAAAACTTTATGTGGAACCACAAAAGACACAGAAATGCCAAAGCAATCCTGAGGGAAATAAACAAGGCAGGAAGCAGAACTCTCCCAAACTTCAGACAATACTACAAAGCTATAGTAATCACAACAGTGTGGTATTGGTACAAAAACAAACATGCAGATCAATGAAACAGAATAGAGGCCAAGAAATAAACCCAGACATATGGTCAATTAATCTTTGACAAAGGTAGCAAGAATATATTATGACTCTTCAGAAAGTGTGCTGGGAAAGTTGGCCAGTTGCATGTAAATTAATGAAATTAGAAAACACCCTCACACCATGCACAAAAATAAGCTCAAAATGGCTTAAAAACTTAAACATAAGACATGACACCTTAAAATTCCTAGAAGAGAATATATAGAAATTATTTCTGACATCAACTGTACAATTGTTTTATTAGGTCAGTCTTCCAAGGCAATAGAGTTAAAAACAAAAACAAATGGCACCTAAGCAAACTTATAAGCTTTACGCAGCAAAGGAAACCATTAAAAAGAAATGAAAAAATGAGTTCCTGTCATGGCGCAGTGGAAACGAATCCGACTAGGAACCATGAGGTTGAGGGTTCGATCCCTGGCCTTGCTCAGCAGGTTAAGGATCCAGCTTAGGGCTGTGGTGTAGGTCGCAGACGCGGCTTGGATCCTGCACGGCTGTGGCTGTGGCACAGGCTGGCGGCTACAGCTCCCATTAGATCCCTGTCCTGGGAACCTCCATGTACCACGGGTGCGGCCCTAAAAAGACAAAAAGACAAAACAAAATTCAAAAACAACCTACAGAAGGGGAGAAAAATATTGCAAATGCTGCGACCAATAAGGGCTTAGTCACTAAAATATACAACTTATACAATGCAATAACAACAAAAACTAACAACCTAATCAAAATAGCCAGAAGACCTAAATAAAAGTTCCTTCAAAGAAGATAGACAGATGGCCAACAGGAACCTGAAAAGATGCTCAACACTGCTAATTACTAGAGAAGTGTAATCAAAACTACAATATGGTATCACCTCATACAAATCAGAATGGCCAACATTTTTTTGTCTTTTTGCTTTATCTAGGGCCGCACTCACGGCATATAGAGGTTCCCAGGCTAGGGGTCTAATAGGAGCTGTAGCTGCTGGCCTATGCCACAGCCACAGCAATGTGGGATCAGAGCTGCGTCTGCAACCTACACCACAGCTAACGCAATGCCAGATCCTTAACCCACTGAGCAAGGCCAGGGATCGAACCCACAACCTCATGGTTCCTAGTTGGATTTGTTAACCACTGAGCCATGACAGGAACTCCAGAATGGCCAACATTGATAAGTCTACAAATGACAAATGCTGAAGAGAATGAGAGAAAAGGTGACCCTCCTACATTTTTGGTGGAAATGTTAGTGCAATCACTGTACAAAAAAGTATGGAGGTTCCACCTAAAAGTAAAAATAGAACTATGATATGATTCAGCAATCCCACTCATGGGCATATATCGGACAAAACCATAATTCAAAAAGATACATGCACCCCTATCTTCATAGCAGCACTAGTCACAATAGCCAAGACATGGAAAAACCTAAATGTCCATTGACAGATAAATGGATAAGAAGATATGGTACATATATACAATATTATACTACTTAGCCTTAAAGAATGAAATAATCCCATTTGCAGCAACATGGATGCAACTAGAGATTATCATACTAAGTGAATTAAGTCAGAAAGAGAATGATAAATACCATATGATATCACTTATATGTGGAATCTAAAATATGGCATGAATTAACTTATCTGTAAAGTAGAAATAGATGTAGAGAACAAACTTGTGGCTGCCAAGCGGGAGGGGGAGTGAGAGGGAGAGACTGGGAGTTTGCGGTCAGTATATGGAAACTATTACATTTAAAATGGATAAATGACAAGGTCCTACTGTACAGCACAAGGAACTATATCCCATCTCCTGGGATAGACGACGATGGAAAAGAATATAAAAAAGAATGTGAAGACCCCTGCCTTAGCAGTGAAGTAAGTTTTGGTAGCATGCATTGACAGCCCTGGTTTTCCTCTTTTGTAGGATCTCCTGAATCCATTACCTTCTCTAGAATCTGATTCTGTTATCAGGAATATTCCTTGTCCATTATCTTGCAAGGCCATATCTGAGAGGAGCACTGGAGAGAACATTGTTCTTAGCAGCTGCAGAGATTTCACTTTCACTGCCTGCTTTTTATTGATGCCTAGTGCTTCAATTCCTGGAATTTTCTTTACGGATTGATCTAATACTGGTTTTTTTTTAAGGCAAGCTTCCTATCCCTCTGTAGGTATCATAGCTCTAAATTTTGAATAGACTTGATTTTAAGTCTGAGGAGCCTTCACTTTATTAAAGGCAAACATGTTCTGCATCACCTCGAGTCTATCTGAATAATGGGTTTAAGTGAGAAATAACACTCAAAACCTTATTTTGTCAGTAGCTTTTTGTCTTTTTGTGTGGAAGGAATTTAGTCTTATCTCCTATTATGGCTGTTGCATCAAAACCAAGACTTAGGAAGTTCCTTGTGGTGTAGTAGGTTAAACATCCTGGCATTGTCACTGCAGCAGCTCAGGTTGCTGCTGTAGCACAGGTTTGATCCCTGGCCCAGGAACATACACACACTACAGGTGCACCAAAACAACAACAACAAAACAAAACAAATAAAACCCCTCAATGCTTATAACTGTATCAGTTTCAGATACAGTCGAAATCAACATTTCACTCTTGCAAGACTCTAAATTATAGAACTCTCAGTTAATACAGATTAACTGCAGGCATAAATTAACTTGGTAAACTGCATTTCTTTCCATTGATGTTTGCAACAGATTTCTAGCCAGAATTTATTTTTTATAGGACTTTGCTAAAATTGGCAGAAGGCAGTCAACACCCAGAAATATCTTACATTTTTACTATTATTTTCTCCAATGTTTGTCATCAGTCAGCATGTGGATTGCCTTTAATCTTCCATGGATGAAACTTTGATTGAATAATTTACTATAGCTTAAGCAGGATGCTGTACTTTCTAGTCTGCCGTCTCAAAATCTTTACTTCTGGTTGCTTAACTGTTTGTGCCAAACCAAAGACACATATTATAGGTTTTGTTACATGGAGCACTCCCTGGAATCAAATTCTATATTCCTTAGAATAAAACTTATTTACCAAGTTTCTGAGACCCAAATGATACTAGCTTAAACAATATAGAATTTTATTTTTGTCATGTAAAAGTCTAGAGGTTGAAATTCAGGGTGGGTATGATGGTTCTACTGCCCCAAATCTTCAGCATCTGACCAATTCATATTTGTATTTATATGAATGACCTCCATTTCAAAATCATGTATTGTACAACATGGGTATTCTAGCTTCTGCATTATAAATGCTAGCTAGCAACAACAAAGAGAAAGGAATAAGAACATGGAAAAGAGCAAGATATAGCACTCTTTCTTTCAAGGATGGCTCCTTGAAACTCTCACAGTGTACTTCATTGGTCTGATTTTAATCACATTGTCACATGTAGCTGCAAGAAAGACTGGCTAAAGAATTATTCTGCATGGAGTTCCCATCGTGGCTCAGTGGTTAACGTATCCGACTAGGAACCATGAGGTTGCGGGTTCGTTCCCTAGCCTTGCTCAGTGGGTTAAGGATCTGGCGTTGCCGTGAGCTGTGGTGTAGGTTGCAGACGCAGCTCGGATCCCGCGTTGCTGTGGCTGTGGCGAAGGCCGGCTGCTACAGCTCCTGTTAGACCCCTTGCCTGGGAACCTCCATATGCCGCGGGTGCAGCTCTAGAGAAAAGGCAAAAAACAAACAAACAAAAAAAGAATCATTCTGCATACACATGTGTCTAGATAAAGAACATTAATAATTCTATGATGAGGCAAAAAAGGATAACAGATACTTGGCAACAACAAGCAATTTCTACCACATACAGGGCATACTATTAACATAAAATGCAAAAAGATAACCAGGAAACTTTAATATTATGCAAAAATTCTGAGTAAACTATTAGCAAAAGGAACATAACAATGTAACAAACCAAAATTCAATAAGACTAAACTAATACCAAAATGAAAGGATGGCTCAATATCAGTAAGGCTACTGCCAAAAACATTACATTGAAGAAGACAGCCTTAATGGTTCCTCAGTTTGACTAATCTTTAGATGAGTTTCTTCCTGCCTGATGATATCCCTTTACCTCCCTTTCCTCAGACCTTTTACTTTAGAAAACTTGTCATTAAGAATCACTTCTTTACCCCATTGAGTTTGAAAATCAACCCCTTTGAGAGTGAGTTTGTAAATCAACCTCCTTCATGAAGATACAAGAAAGTTTACTTTTCCCTTGGGTAAAGCCAAAGGAAGACAGGTAGCTTAGGATCTCTCCCTCACCCCTGTTATTAAAATCCTACTGCCTTTTGTTTCAGTGGAGCTGAATTCAGACTCAGTTCTGGTCTCTATTCCCTACTACAATGTCCTCCAACACAGCCTTCTTGGCTTCTATATTTTATGCAGTGCAGTTTTTACTTTGACAACAGTAATGTATCAAAGAAGTAAAATTGTGTGGCAATAGTAACAGATGCTGAAAAATAATTTGTAAAATTTAGCATCTATTGCTAATAAATAGGGATAGAAAGAAACTACTAAAATAAAATACATTATAAATAACAATCACAGGAGGTTATTATTTCAGATGTTTAACACTAAAAAAAATCAGTTATATTCTAGAATAGGCCAGGGATGCCCACTGATATAATTATTAAATATTATTTTACAAGTTTTCATAAAATGAAAAGAGAGAAATGAAAGTACTATATGGCTCTTGAAAAAGAAGCCTATAAAGTATCTCTTGTATTCCTTTTGTCATATAATTACATGTCTAGAAACTTAAGCAATAAAAGGAAAAGAGAGTTGTTAAGATTTTGGTACTGTGGCTTATTGCATCCATCTGGGTTCAGCTGCAATCACATAAAGAAATTTGATACAGGGATGGAGACTTACAAATATCATCAAGAAGGGCTGGAGGAGCCAGCACAAGGATGATCTCCTAGTCTGCGCCCAACATTTAGAACCTCTCCTTTGCCATAATAGAAAAAGCTGCTGCCACTGGTGCAGACAGTCAAGGAATCAGGGAAGCTTTACTACTGCTGTTGACTGACACGCTACTTTCAACCTAGTCAGGAGCTATCTCTACTATCATAGAAGCTGCTAAATCAGGGAGACTTCAATATGGTTATCAGTTATAGAGGCAGGCCATCTCTGCCATGATCTAGGTCAGCAAAATGAATGCCCCACATCTTGCTTCTCTATTCCCAAGATTCAGGTTCAAATTTTCATTTCAATGAACGTGTCTGATTGAAACCTAAAAAAGAAAACTTCTTAAAACCCAAAGCCAACAGAGTTTACAAATACAATTTTTACTTTCTAGTTCCTGCACACTAGAATAGGATTGGAAGGGATGCAAACAAATGCATTCTACAGTATTTCCTACACTGGATACAACAGTAGTTCTATAAAATTTGCCAGCTTTTCACTGTATTAAGAGTAAGAATCTATAAACAAAAATGGGAAGATATCCCATTTACAATGTGATAGACACTTTAAAAACATACAAGTAGATTTTATAAGAATGGAATGATAATCTGTGAAATTTTATTTAGAGATATGTAAATGATGTCTAACAAATTGAAAGAAAAATTCATATTGTGAAAATATTCTTATTGGTATGACAATGTCAATAAAATGTCTACTATCGCCAAAACAGTGTTTAAATTTTAGGCCATTTAAATTGTAATCCCAATATAGTATTAATTGAAGTTGAATAAAGGATGTAGGAGCTCATAGAAAATAATGAGAAGTAATTATAATGGTTGTGGAGGGGATGTTGTTGAAGGAGGCTTATCTTGCCAAATATCAATATAACATTTTAATTTAAAAAGATAAATACAACATTGATTAAAAAATTTTTAGAAAACAAATTTAGCTCAGATATTAATGTGTGAGTCAATTGCTATTTTAATTCAGTTAGAAAAGAATACTTTATTAATTAAATGTTGCTGTTGTAGATATTATCCATCATAACCTATTCCACATCAAATAAGGACAAACAAGAATTTCAAATGATTATACACGTAAATATAAAAAACTTTGAAACTAAGTTTAAGAAAGTGTACTTAAGGAACTATTTTAAAATTCAAATGTGAAGTAGCCTTTTACTTCAATGGGTAAAGAGATTTATTGTTTGAAGAAAATAAATTATATAAAAGTAAATACAGCTAAAAACTTTTGAATGGCAAAGGACAATATAAAAAAAGACAAGAGCAAATAGCAGAGTTGGAAAACGGAACGCCTGCTGCATAGAATACAAATGAAAATATATCTGAAATGTAAAATGCCCTTAAACATTGATAAAAAACAGCAAAAATGCTGAAAGAAAAATGGGTGGATATGATCTTCACAAAAGATCAAATCAAAGGACCAACCAATATACGAAAAGATGTTAATACTGCCAAGTGGGCAGAGGAATGCAAACCGAAATAAAAACAAAATAACACCATGTAATAAAATATAATGCACTGCAGGCTCAGTAGTGGTTAAAGGGCAGTCTCTGCTGGTGGACATGTGGTGTTATTGCATACCTGGAAGCAATTTGGCGATATCAATTAAAATTAGAAAAATAACCTCTCTACAAAAGAGAAACAGACTCACAGATATAGAGAACAGACTTGTGGTTGCCAAGAGGGAATGGGGAGGGAATGGGATTGGATGGGGAATTTGAGGGTGCTAGGTCAAACTATTACATTTAGAATGGATAAGCAATGAAGTCCTACTCTACAGGACAGGAACTATATCCAATCCCTTCTGTAGAACATGGTGGACGACAGTAAGAGAAAAAGAGTGGATACATATGTATGACTAGGTCACTATGCTGTACAGCAGAAATTGGCACTACACTGTAAATCAACTTTAATTAAAAGAAATAAACATACACTTTACAATTATATTTCTGGGAATCACCCCAAAGAAATAAAAACATTTAAATTTTATATTGTATACATAAAAATATTTACTGTATCATTTTTGCAGTGGTTAAAAAAGAGAAGTAAAGGGAGCCCAAATCTAGGGGAACGGTTTGAGAAACTATAGCACATTCACAAGATGTAATTTTACGCTGATACACAAAGAATAAGATCTATGCCATTTGCTAAATTGATCTACACATTTTATAATTCCCATCGAATGAAAAGGAAACAAGAAAATGTGTATTATTATACATAGTTTTTAAACCATCAGAGATGGAAAACTGTGTGTATATATATATACATATATATACACACAGTTTTATATATATATATATATATATATATATATATATATATATACACACACACACACAGAAGTCTGAGCATGACTATATATACCCAGAGAAAGCTAAGAAAGATATATGCACTCTGTAGTTAACATGGGTTATCACCTTGAGTGGAGAATAAATAGGAAAAGATGTGGAAATATTAGCAAGCCAAAAAAAAAAAAAAAAAAACTCACCAAGAAATGGATTGTATGATGTGATCCCATTCAGGTGTTTATATAAAATGAAGTCTGAATGAATGAATGTAGGTATGTAAAACTGGGAGATAGGATTAAGGTGGTGGAATAGAAGGACTGGAGCTCACCTTCTCTCATGAAAACAACAACATAACAACCAATTGCTGAACAACCTTCAACAAAATAGACTGGAAACTACTAAAAAAGGTATCCTACTCCAAAAGACAAAGAGGAGGCCACATCAAGATGGTAGAAGGAGACATTACATGATATAAGAAACTCCATACCCACCTGATGGGCAGCCCACAGACTGGAAAGTAACTACATCACAGAATCACAGAAGCACCCCCACAGAAATGAGAGCTCTGAGCCCCACATCAGGTTCTCATGCCTGGGGATCTGGCATTGGGAGGAAGCACCTCTGGAGATTTGGTGTTCAGGGCCATCGGGGCTTGTGTGCAGGAGCTCCATGGGACTGGGGTAAACAGTCTTGAAAGGCACACATGGGCCTTTGTGTTCAGATGTCATAGGAATCTGGGCCAGACCTGCCTGCAGTTCTTGAAGGATCTCCCAGGAAAACAGGGGGTGACTGTGGCTCATTGAAGGTGAAGGGCATTGGAGGGAAAGGTCTCAGGAATAATCATCAGCATGAACTCCTCCAGAGGTGGAAGTTTTTAGAAAAATCTGGCCTACCCATCAGGGCTGAGAAGCCTCAGGTCAAAAAACAAACCAGGTAGGAACACAGCCTCACCCATCAGCAGACAAGCAACCTGAAGACCACCCAGGCAGAGTCACCTCTAATCACACCCAGAGACAAAGCCCCACCCACAAGAGGGATAACAATCAGTTCTACCTACCAGTGGGCAGGCACAAGACCCTCTCATCAGAAAGCCTGCAGCATGCCCTCATACCAACTTCAGCCACGAGGGCAGATATCAGAAACAAGAGAGGCTACAAGCCTAATGTCTGCAAAAAGGATACTATACTAAAAATCTACACAAATGAAAAGGCAGAGAATTATGAAAATCAGGTAAAAGAAAAAGAAAAAAACACAGAAAAATGGCTAAGTGATCTGGAGATTACCAGCTTCCATGAAAAAGACTTTAAACTAATGATAGTAAAGAAGAATAAAGATCTTGGAAATAAACTAGAGGCAAAGATTGATAAATTATAAGAAACACTGAATGAAGAAATAGAAGATATAAAGATTAAGCAAGCATAGATGCAAAACACAATAACTGAAATTTTAAAAATTCACTAGAAGGAACCAGAGCAGTATACAAGTGGTAGAAGAACAAATAAGTGAGGTGGATAGACAGACTGGTGCTAGGAGCCACTCATGACCTGAGGGCTGCCGGCACGTAACAGGGACGAAAGTCTTTGAGTGCTGATGCCAGGCTCTGAGGTTGATCAGTTAAAGACAATCTCTGTCCCGCCACTTCTTCGGAATGTTTATGGCAGGAGGTCTTGGGCTGCAGATAAGAAACCTGGGAGGTGGGACCCTGGTCGAAACTATTTCCAGACCTCCGGCCACAAATGCCTTTAGATACAATCACTGTTGGTTAATGTTGTACCAGGTATTTAGGACTTAGAGAATAGCCTTTAGCCAAACAATGTATATGATTGATCATGTCATGATGACTTGCAGATTCTGGTGAAAATGCTTAAAAACCAAGCTGGGAATAAACTCGACGTCCACTCTGAGCCTAGCATCTGGTGGACTTAGAGTGCGACCCTCTCAACCCCACCTTTTGTGTCGTCTTTCTTTTCTTAGTCCTGTAGCACAGGTTTTGGGACCTGCTCGTTGTCGGCTGGCTCTGACAGACTGGTAGAAATCACTGATACAGAACAGAAAAGAGATAAAAGATGAAAAGAAGTGAAGACAGTCTAAGAGAACTCCGAAACAACATTAAATGCACCAACATCCACATCATAGGAGTGCCAGAAGGAGAAAAGAGAGAGAGAGAGAGCCAGAGAAAATATTTGAAGGGATAACAGCCAAAACCTTCCCTGACATGGGGAAGGAATCACTCACTCAAATCCAGGAAGCACAATGAGTACCATATAAAATAAACCCAAGGAGGAACACCCCAAGACACATATTAATTAAACTGACCAAAATTAAAGAGAAAATATTGAAAGCAGCTAGGGAAAAGAAACACCATACAAGGGAACCCTGATAAGGTTATCAGCAGATTTTTCAGCAGACACTCTGCAGGCCAGAAGGGAGTGCCATGATATACTTAAAGTGATGAAAGGGAAAAACTTCCAACCAATATTACTTTACCCAGCAAGGCTCTCATTCAGATTTGAAGGAGAAATCAAAAACTTTACAGACAAGCAAAAGCTAAGAGAATTCAGCACCACTAAAGCAGATTTACAACAAATACAAAAGGAACTTCACTAGGTGGAAAATGAAAGACCACAACTGGAAACAAAAACATTACACATTACAAGGCTCACCAGAAAAGGCATACATATAGTAAAGGTAGGAAATCATCCACATACAAATATGCTATCAAAACCAGAAATCATGAGAAGATCAGGATACATATGCAGGGTAGTGGGAATGCATTTGCAATTAAGGGACCAACAACTTAAAAAATCATATATATATATATATATATATATATTTGTATCAAAACTTAATGATAACTACAAATCAAAAAATCTACAATTGATACACACACAAATAAGAAAAAGCAATCCAAACACAGCAATAAAGATAGTCATCAAACTATAAGAGAAGGGAAGAAAAAAGGGCAGCAAAACCAAATCCAAAACAGTTAATAAAATGGCAATAAGAACAGACATATCAATAATTACCTTAAATGTAAATGGACTAAATGCCCCAACCAAAAGACATTAACTGGCAGAATGGATGTAAAAACAAAATGCATACATATGTTGTCTTCAAGAGACCGACCTCAGTTCTAGGGAAATATACAAAGTGAAAGTGAGAAGATGGAAGAAAATATTCCATGCAAATGGAAATCTAAAGAAGGCTGGAGTAGCAATACTCACATCTGGCAAAATTGACCTTAAAATAAAGACTATTATAAGGGACAAAGAAGGACATTACATAATGATCAAATGATCAATCCAAGAAGAATATATAACAATTGTAAATATATATGCAGCCAACATAGGATCACCTCAATATACAAGGCAACTGCTAACAACCTTAAAAGGAGAAATTGCCAATAACACAATAACAGTGGGGGACTTTAACACCCCACTTACAGCAAAGGACAGATCATCTGGACAGAAAATCAACACGGAAACACAGGCCTTAAATGATAACTAGACCAAACGACTTAACTGATATCTATAGGACTTTTCACCACAAAGCAGCAAAATATACTTTCTTCTCAAGTGCACATGGAACATTCTCCAGGATAGATCACATCTTGGGCCACAGATCAAGATTTGGAAAAATTTTAAAAACTGAAATTATCTCAAGCATTTTTTTCTGACCACAATGCTATGAGACTAGAAGTCAACCACAAGAAAAAAAAAAAAAAAACAGCACAAAACACAGACTCCTGGAAGCTAAACAATATGCTACTAAACAACCAATGGATCACTGAAGAAATCAAGAGGAAACTAAAAGATACTTAGAGACAAATAACAATGGAGATACAACACCCTCAAATCTATGGATGCAGCAAAGGCATTCTAACAGCAAAGTTTATAGTAATACAAGCCTACCTTAGGAAACAAGAAAAGACTCAAATAAACAACCTAACTTTACACCTAAAGCAACTAGAGAAAGAACAAACGAAACCTAGAGTTAGCAGAAGGAAGGAAATCAAGATCAGAGCAGAAATAAATGAAATACAAACGAAGAAGACCATAGGAAAAAAAAAATCAATGAAATTAAAAGCTGGTTCTCTGAAAACATCAACAAAATTAATAAACCCTTAGCCAGATTCATTAAGAAAAAATTGGAGAGGACTTAAATAAATAAAATTAGAAATGAAAAAGGAGAAGTTACAACAGACATCACAGAAATACAAAGGATCAAGAGACTACTACAAGCAACTATATATCAACAAAATGGACATCCTAAAAGAAACGGACTAATTCTTAGAAAAGTACAATCTCCCAAGACTAAACCAAGATGAAATTAAAAGGTTAACAGACCAATCACAAGTACTGAAACTGTGGTTTAAAAAATTTCCAACAAACAAAAGTCCAGAACCAGATGGCTCCACAAATTCTATCAAAACTTTAGAGAAGAGTTAACAATTATCCTTCTGAAACTATTCCAAAAAATTTTCAAAGGAAGGAACACTCCCAAACTCATTCTATGAGGCCACCATCACCCTGATACCAAAATCAAAGATATCACAAAAAAAGAAAATTATAGGACAATATCACTGAGGAACATAGATGCAAAAATACTCAAAAAATATTAACTGAATCCAGCAATACATTAAAAAGACCACAAACTATGATCAACTGGGATTTATCCCAGGGATGAAAGGACTTTTCAATATCTGCAAATCAACCAGTTTGATACACATTAACAAACTGAAGAACAAAACCATATGATCCTCTCAAAAGGTGCAGAAAAAGCTTTTGACAAAATCCAACAACCATTTCTGATTTAAAAAAACCTTCAGAAAGTGGGCATAGAGAAAACCTCATAATAGGGGCCATGTATGACAAACCCACAGCTGACATCACTCTCAATGGTGAAAAGCTGAAAGAGTTCCCACTAAAATCAGGAACAAGACACGGATGTCTGCTCTCACCACAGCTATTCAACATAGTTTTGGAAGTCCTAGCCAAGATAATCAGAGAAGAAAAAGAAATAAAATGAATCCAAAGAATGAATTTGATAAAGTTGCAGAATATAAAATTAATACACAGAAATTGACTGCATTTCTATATATTAACAATGAAAGATCAGAAAGAGAAATTAGTGAAACATTCCCATTGACCATCACATAAGAAAGAAGAAAATACCTAGGAATAAACCTACCTAAAGAGACAAAACACCTGTGCTCTGAGAACTATAGGACAGTGATGAAAGAAATCAAAGATGACATAAACAGATGCAAAGCTATACCATGCTCTTGGATTGGAAAAACCAAAATTTTCAAAATGACTATACTACTGCCAAGGCAATCTATACATTCAATGCAATCCCTATCAAATCACCAAGGACCTTTTTCACAGAACTAGAACAAAATATTTTAAAGTTTGTTTGGAAGCAAAAAGACCCAGAATAGCCAAAGAAATCCCAAGAAAGAAAAATGGAGCTGGAGGAATCAGGGTCCCTGACTCCAGGCTATACTACAAAGCTACAGTCATCAAGATGATATGGTACTGGCACAAAAACAGAAATATAGATCAGTGGAACAGGATAGAAAGCCTGGAATTAAACCCACGCACCTATGGTCAACTGATCTATGACAAAGGAGACAAGAAAATACATGGAGAAAAGACAGTCCCTTCAATAAGTGGTGCTGGGAAAACTGGATAGCTACATGTAAAAGAATGAAATTAGAACACTCCCTAACACTATACAGAAAAATAAACTCAAAATGGATTAAAGACCTAAATATACAACCATATACTATAAAACTCTTGGAGGAAAACACAGGCCAACACTCTCTGATGCAAACCACAGCAATATCTTCTCAGATCCACCTTCTAGAGTAATGGCAATAAAAACAAAAATAAAGAAATGGGACTAATTAAACATAAAAAGTTCTTACACAGCAAAGGAAACCCCAAACCAAATGAAAAGACCCACAGAATGGGAGAAAATATTTGCAAGTGAAGTGGCTGACCAGGGCTTAATCACCAAAATATATAAACATCTCCTGCAGCTCAATACCAAAAAAACCAAACAACCCCATCATAAAGTGGGCAGGAGATCTAAACAGAATATTCTCCAAAGAAGACATACAGATGGCCAAAAAACACATGAAAAGATGTTCAACATCACTAATTACTAGAGAAAGGCAAATCGAAATTACTGTGAGGCACCACCTTAAATCAGCCATAATGGCCATCATCAAAAAGTCTACAAACAATAAATGCTGGAGTGGTTATGGAGAAAAGGAACCCTCTCACACTGTTGGTGGGAATGTGAATTGGTGCAACCACGATGGAGAACAGTATTGAGATTCCTCAAAAAACTAAAACTAGAGTTGCTCTATGGTCCAGCAATCCCACTCCTGGGCATCTACCCAGAGAAAACCAAGACTCGAAAAGATACATGTACCCCAACTTTCACTGCAACACTGTATACAATAGCCAAGACATGGAAGCAACCTAAATGTCCATTGACAGAGGAGGAGATAAAGAAGGTGTAGTACATATACACAATGGAATATTACTCAGTCATGAAAAGGAAAAAATAGCGGCGTTTGTAGCAACATGGATTGACCTAGAAATTATTATGCTAAGTGAAGTTATACAGTGAGACACAAACATCATATGCTATCACTTTTTTATTTGTGGAGTCAAAAAAGGATACAATAAACTTATTTTCACAAAAGAAACAGACTTACGGACTTTGGAAAACTTATCATTACCAAAGGAGACAGGTTTGGGAGGGGGGGCTAGTGTTTGGGGGTGGAAATGTTCTAAAATTAGATTTTAATAACAGTTGTGAAATTATAAATATACAATTCACTGAATTAAAAAAAGACATGAAAACATGGTTCAAAAAACACTATATAGAAATTAAGTCTACTCTCCATAGTTAAGAAAAATTAAATTTATTCCCCGAAATAGTCTCTAGATTATTGGGGAAAAGATCATCTTTAACTGTATTTTTTCAATGTAATCCATTCCCTTGTAATTCTGATGCCATTTTTCAGGCCATGTTGCTTTCGATCCTTGACCTCAACAGGGTAATATGGAAGAACACAAGACTCATAGAGTAACTAGCTTTTATCTATTAGTAAGTCACAGTATGCTGAGGCAAGGGAAACATGGTGATTTTAGAGAGGTTGAAGGTTCATGGTTCTCCAAGTCCTCCAAATTCTTCACGAGATCACTATACCACTATTCCATGATGCTGAGGTGATATAATTTCCTGATCAACAGCCATTTCTCCCTTAAGCAAACTGCTGTGCTAGTGAAATCACTGAATTTA
>PVHT021183619.1:16585114-16637903 GCA_004024745.2 Catagonus wagneri | reverse complement strand
GTCCAGAAATGAGAGCTGTCGCAAAAAGAAGTACATGGGTGTGTGGAGGTGAAAATCCACACTAATCATCATCATCATCAAGAAATTTCCCATCAGAGTGAGGAGGTAAATCAGAAGGAACAGCACGAAGAGTACAGCCTGAATATGGGGGTCTACAGACAGTCCAAGGAAAACGAACTCACTGATAGCACTGTAGTTTTTCATTGCTATATAGAGAAGTGTTCTCTCTGGAAAACAAAAAAATATGGTCCATCAAAACCCTTTTAATGCTTCTCAGTTACCCCAGCACCTAGATCTTATTCTGCATAAATGTTATTATTTTTTATTATAATCTTTTGGGGGACTAGAGTATTTTTATGTGGTCCAGAGTGATACGTTTCAAAATAAAAGTTTTCTGACATGAGAGGAGAGTGGAGAAAAAAATTTCAGGAGTGAATTACCTGAGGAATGGAGAGAGCATATTAAATCTAGATGCAAAGGACTTAAGTAGGAGCAGAGGCATTTTGTCTATTCTGTGTCTAGAAGGAAAGGTCAAGAATGCAAGTAGTTAAGGGAGTTTCTATTTAATTAATTTAATCTAATTACTTCTATTTGTCTTCAATAAAGTGTAAATGAGTTTATTGGTCATGCATGTGTATGCATATGAGCATGTCTGTATGTAAAGAAATTATAAAGGCATTGATAATGATAGAATTAATTGTGCAACCATGGGAATAGAGGCCAAGGTGAAGTGTAAGCCATTAGTGGATAGAATACAATAAGACATTAAAGAATTCAGAAAGTGGATATTGAATTAGATTGCTTTGGATTTTTCTTGTTTTAAATTTCATTTTATTTAATGGAATGTTATTGAAGTTTAAAATTTATTAATATAATTGTAATAAATTAAAAAAAAACTGTTAGCCTTTATTAACATGCCAGGAGTATTTTAGTTGGGATTTTATAGGCAATGCTATGACCGCAATGAGTTCGCAGTAACAGAAAAATTCTCTGGGTAGACACACCATGCTCACCCTAAAAACCTATATATTCAATAAGAGATGTAGTCACCACACCTGTCTAAGCCATTATAGCAAGTTTTAATGTCCCACATAGTTATATAAACTCTATCCTCATACTTTAAAAACTTGCATATATATATATGTATATATATATACACACACATATATATACATATACATATATACATATACACATATATATATATTTCCATACTGTCTTGATATTCTTACTTCACCTGAGTCTCAATATAGCTATTCAATACTCTTGCCTCAATCTAGAGGCCTGCCATGGCCTTTTATGTCCTAATTTAAAACTGGTTCATATAGTTCATCATTGAAGATGCAGGAACCTATCCTTTTATCCATCCATTGACTGACTAGCTGAACATCCCAGCTCAGGTGAGGAACAAAACCCAATTACCTGAATTCTCATTTAGTGATACACCGGTTTGTGGCAACAATATTTTCAGACCCAGAAAATGGTAAAACTGCTTAGCTGCTGGTGTCAACATTGAGAATACTGCTGTAGAGAATAAATAGAAAATCATATTGAAAGTTAACATTTATGATGGACGCAATACTAACAATATAAAATGATAAATTGTGGATAATCTGGACATTTATTTACAGTAATCCAGCATCAAGATAATGGAGCTAACTTATTAAATTCTACCTCTTTCAATCTTTGTCTACAGCCACACTGTATATGGGGGTTCCCAGTGCTCATCCTGAGATCACCCCAGAGCAACGAAACCTGAAAGGGAACCTAAGTAAGGGTTCACAGTAGTCAGGGGTGAGGCCTTTATTGTATGATTTCAGGGCCAGCACACACACACATAAAATCCATTCCTCTTGGCCACCAACAAACATAGTTCAACCAATTAGATCCAGAGATTCCAAAAATTGTAGAGAAATCCCAACTTTGGGTCAAGGCAATATTTTGCACAGAAATAACCACTGTGATAAAAGTCAATGCCAGAGGTTTGATTTTATAACTTTTTTTTTCTTTAAAGTTATTTATAGATACACAGAGCAATGTTTTTAAAGTAATATTATGGAGGGGTGTTAGCAAGATGGTGGACTAGAATGTCCCAGGCCATATCCTCCCAAAGAAAAAACAATTTAACAACCACGTATGGACAAAAATACCTTTATGAAAGATCTGGAATCCAAGTAAGAGGTTATAGCACACAGGCAGAACAAAGAAATGAGAAAAGATACATTTTAAAGGGCAAGGATTAAAAAGTTTCATTTTACCCATGTCAGCCTTCTCATAACTCAGCACAGAGAAGGCAAAAAAGATATCTTTGTGAGTTCTTCTATGAGGAAAAGAGAGCAAGCACACCTGTTGATGCTAGCACCAGATTTACCTGCCAGTGGATCCCAGCACCAGGCCTGCTTAATAATGTTTCCTGAAATCCAGCCCAACCACAACCCCCTAGAGCAGGCCTGTCTGTGTATTTTGGCATCAAGCACATCAACCTACAGACTGTAGCACTGGGTAAGCTCATCTTCAGTTGTAGCACAAAGCCCACCTGCTCATAAAACCTGGAACAAGACTGGCAACATATTCCTGTTTATGGTCCCTACCAACTAGACCACACAGATCTCAGGCCAAGCTAACTGGTAAAGAACTTTCTTTACTGAAGCTGAACTATAAAGACTCAAGGAAGTGACTCCTTATTCAAGGTGACTCAAGGAGATGACTATTATTGCAATAATACAAGGCTGCAAGGATCATGAAGAGTCAGGGAAACATGGCACCAACAAAGAACAAAACAAAGATTCAGTAACTGACCCTAAGAAAAAGAAATATATGAAATGACAAAGAATTCAAAATAATTCAGTGAACTACAAGAGAACACAGATAGACAAACGAAATCAGGAAAATAATAGATGCAAAAAATACAAAGTTTGGTATTTTAAAAGAGAAACCATAAAAAAGAATCTAATAGAATGTTTTAGAACTGAAGAATACAATGACTGAGCAGAAAAATAGCTTTAACAGTAGACTCAACTAAGTAGGAAAAACAATCTGTGAACTCAAAGAGAGATCAAACTAAATTATCCAATCAGAGGAATAAAAAGAAGGAATAATGAAAAAGAGTAAAGAAAATCTATGGAACATATGAGACTCAATCAAGCACATCAAAGCACATTGTATCCCACTAGAAGAGGAAAAAATAGGGCATAAATGTTATTTAAAGAAATAAATGTTGAAAATACCCAAATCTGAGGAAAGAAATGGACATTCAGATTTATGATGCACAATGAATTTCAAACAGTTTAAATCCAAAGAGGTCTACACTGAGACACATTATAATCAAATGTCAAAAGTCCAACAAAGAGAGAATTTTGAATGCAGGAAGAGAAAATCAACTCATCACATAAAAGAGAATCCCCAAAAAGACTGTCAGTGGACTTCTCAGCAGAATCTTTGCACAACAGAAAAGAGGAGGATGATATTTTTAAGTCTGAAAGAAAAAAATCTGCCTACCAAGAACACTATGTGGCAAAAATATCCTTTAAAAATGAATGATAAAGACTTTCCCAAACAAATAAAAATGAAGAAATTCACCACTGCTAAAACTGTCTTAGAAGTACTAAAGGAATTTCACCAAGTTGAAACAGAGGGATTCTAAACAGCAACATCAAAGCATATGAAAATATTCATCTTATAGATAAAATGAATATATAAACAATCATAGAATAATGTAGTCCTGTAAAGGTAGGGCATAAATCACTTTTAACTGCAGCATAAGAGTTAAAAGATAAAAGTACTAAGAATAATGAACATGGTATTGTATAACTGAAAGCTGTTGAGAGTAGATCTTAAGCATTACTGCTGCATGGACACACACACAGTTTTTTATGCTAACTATAAAAGGTGATGGAATTAATCATCTTGATCCAATGTATATGTATCAAATCAGCATGTTGTATACCTTAAATATATATTTGTCAATTTCTTCAAAGTTAAAAATAATGATAACCACAAAAAATTGTTAATAAACACACAATATAAAAAGTACATTCTGACATCTGTAAAAAGTTTGAAGTAAAAGAATTAAAAGTGTCGTTTCTGTACGTTATTGAAATTAAAGTTGTTATCAGCTAAATAGGCCATTATAACTAGAACAGATTTTATACAAGCCTCATTTTAACCACAAATAAAAAACTTACAGTAGATAGCAAAAGTGATAAAGAGGAAAGCATCAAAGTATATCACTAAAAAAACACCATCAAATCAAAAACAAAGAAAGAGAAGAGAGGAACAAAAGAATTGCAAAACAGACAGAAAACAGTGAACAAAATTGCAATAGTCCTTACCTCTCAGTAATTATTTTAAATTTAAGTGCTAAACATTCCAATAGGAAGATATTGAGTGGCTGAATGGATTAACAAAAAAAGTTCAACTATATCCTGTTTACATGAGACACACTTTAGCTTAAAGGTCACACATAGTATGAAAGTGAAACGATGGGAAAAGATATGCCAAACAAGTGGTAATCAAAAGAGATCAGGGATAGCTATACTTATATTATACAAAACAGTTTTTTAGTAAAAAGCTGTCAGAAGAGACAAAGAGGTCATTACAATAATAAGAAAGGAGACAAGGCACAGAGATATATAACAATTATAAATACATATGCCTACAACATCAGAGAATTAGATATAGAAAGCAAACATTGACAGACCTGAAGGGAGTAACAGACAGCAAAAGAATAATAGTATGAGGCTTTGATAATCTATTTTCAATAATGGATAGATCATCCATACAGAAAATAAATAAGGAAATAGAGCTGAACCTAACACACATACAAATAATATCCCATCCAAAAGCAATAGACTAGGCATCCTTCTCAAGCACATATAAAACATCAACCAGGATAGATCATATGTTAGAACACATGATCATATGTTAAAACATCTTAACAAATATAACAGGATCGAAATCATATCAAGTATTTTTTCATTCACAATGGTATGAAAGTAGATATCTATAACAAAAGGGATATAGGAAAACTCAAAAATACCTGGAAATTAAACAATATACTCTTGACAATCGATGAATTAAAGAAGAAATTAAAAGGGAAACTAGAAATATATCAATATAAACAAAAACAAAGACACAACATACCAAAATTTAAGGAATATAACAAAAGCAGTATTCAGAGGGAAGCTTATAGTGATAATTGCCTACATTTAAAAAAAAAAGAAATATTGCTAACAAACAACCTAATTTTACACCTCAAGGAATTAAAAATAAGAAAAACTAAGCTCAAAATTATCAGATGAAGGATATAAAAAAGAGTAGAGTAGAAATAAATTAAACACAGAATAGAAAATAAGATATAAATCAACAAAGAGCTGTTTTCTTCAAAAATATAAAATTGACAGCTGTTAGCTAGACTAAGCAAGAAAGAAAAGAGATGATAGAACAATAAATGAAGGAAAAGATATTACAACTGATATCAGAAAAATAAGAACCTATTACCAATAATTATGTGCCAGTGAAGTAAGCAACATTGAATAAATGTATAAATTCCCAGAAACATACAACCTACCAAGAATCAAGAAGAAATAGAAAGTATGAACAGGCCAGTTATAAACACGGAGATTGCAACAGCAATCTAAAACCTCCAACAAAGAAAAGTCCAGGGTAGGATAGCTTCACTGGCAAATTCTACCAAACATTTAAAGAAGAATGAGTACCAATCCTTCTTAAACTCTTCCAAATAACAGAAGAGAGAACACTTTAAAATTCATTTTATAAGTCCAGAATTACCCTGATTCCAAAGTCAAAGTTAACAAACAAAAATAGAAAACTATAGGCCAATATCCCTGATGGGCATGGATATAAACATCCTCAATGAAATATTAGCAACTGAATTCAACAGTACACTAAAAGGATTATATACCAGGATCAAGTAGGATTTATTCCTGGGAAGCATGGATGCTTCAATATATACAAATCAACCAATGTGACACACTACATTAACAGGATAAAGGATAAAAACCACAGGATAATCTCAATAGACACAGAAAGAGCATTTGACAAAATTCAATGTTCTTTTATGATAAAATTCTCAACAAAGTTTGAAGGGAACATATCTCAATACAATAAAGGCCATATATGAAAAACCCATAGCTAACATCACAATGGTGAAAAACTGATAGCTCTCTAAGATCAGGAACACTTTCCACCCTCTCTTGCCACCCTTGCTCAACACAGTATCAGAAGTCCTAGACTGATCAGTTAGATAAGAAAAAGAAACAAAAGGCATCCAAACTGTAAGGGAATAATTTAAATTGTCTCTCTTCGGAGATAAGACAATCTTTTTTGAAAATTCTTTATATGGCTGCACCTACGACATATGTAAGTTACCAGGCCAAGAGCTGAGATGGAGCTGCAGATGCCAGCCTACACCACAGCCATAGCAATAGCAGATCCAAGCCACATATGTGACCCACGCCACAGCTTGTAGCAAGACTGGATCATTAACCCACTAACCAAGGCCACATCCTCACAGAGAACCCACATACTCACAGAGAAAACATTGGGTCCCTAACCCACTGAGCTACGATGGGAACTCCAATAACACAATCTTACATGCAGAACCCTAAGAACACCAAAAAACTGTTAGAACTAATAAATGAATTCAGTAAAGTTGCAAGACACAAAACAAATACATAAAAACATTTCATTTCTATACACTAACAATAAACTAGCTGAAAAATAAATTAGGAAAATAATCCCATTTACAATAGCACCAAAAAGAACAGAACACCTAGTAACAAATTTAACCAAGGAGATGAAAGATCTCTATGATGAAAACAAGAGTTTGATGAAACTGAGGACAGAGATAAACAGAAATATACTCTGTTTACATGGATTAGAAGAATTAATATTTTTTAAATCTCCGTGTTAACCAAAGTTATCTACAGGTTCAATGCAATCCCTTTCAAAATACCAGTGGCATTTTTCACAGAAACAGGACAGTCCTAAAATCCATTTGGAACCACAAAATACCCTAAATAGCAAAAGCAGATTTGAGCAAAAAGAAAGCTAGATGCATCACACTTCCTCATTTCAAAATATAGTATAAACTTACAATAATAAAAACAGTACAGTTCTGGCAAAAAAAAAAAAACACATATAGAGACCTATGGGATAGAATTGAGAGCCCAGAGATAAACTCATGCATCAAAGTCAGTTAATCTACAACAAGAGTGCCAAGAGTACACAATGGACAAAGGATAGTCTCTTCAATAAATGGCACTGATATAACTATCCACATGAAAAATAATGAAACTGGATTCTTATTTTATATCATACACAAAAATTAATTCAAAGTGGATTAAAGGCTTAAATATGAGACCTGAAAGTATAATACTACTCAAAGAAAACCGTAGGAAAGCTTCTTGATATTGCTCTTGGCAGAGTTTTCCTGAATATGACACAAGAAATAACAAAATAGACAAGTGAGACTATGAAACTAAAATGCTCTGCACAGAAAAGGAGAAAAAAAATCAGCAAAATGAAAAGACAACCTAAGGAATGGGAGAAAATATCTGCAAACCATAAATCTGTTAAAGGGTTAATATCCAACGTATATAAGGAATATTATTTATTATTAGCAAATCACCATCATCAACGTCTGATTTTTAAAAAATGCGCAAAGGATCTGCATAGACACTTTTCAAAAATACATACAAATAGCCAATAGGTACATGAAAACAGGTATCACCTCACACCAGCTAGGATGGCTACTATTAGAAAAAACAATAAACAACTGTAGGCAAAGAACTGGAGAAAGGGGAGCCCTGGCATGCTGCTGGTAGGAATATAAATTGGTAGTCACTTAGGAAAATACTGTGAAGCTGCTAACAAAATTAAAATTAGAGCAACCGTATAATCCAGCAATCATTTGGGTATAATTTCAAAGGAACTGAAATCTATATCTTTGGGGTGTTTTGTTTTGTTTGTTTTGTTTTGGCTGTGCCTAGAGCATATGGAAGTTTCCAGGCCTGGGATTGAACCTGCTCCACAGCAGTAACCAGAGCCTCAGTAGTAACAATGCTGGATCCTTAATCCACTGAGCCGCCAGGGAACTCCTGAAATCTAGATCTTGAAGATATATCTGCACTCCCATATTCATTGCAATATTATTCCCAAGTAGCCAAGACATGGTAGCAATCCAAGTGCCCACCAACAGATTAATAAATAAAGACAATGCAATAAATAAATCTAGTAGGATATGATTTAGCCTTAAGAAAAGGAAATCCTACCGTTTGCAACAACATGGATGAATGAAGAGGAAGGACTAACTGTATGTTAGGTGAAATAAGCCAGGCATAGAAGGAAAAATGCTATGCGATACCTCTTATATGAGAAACCTAAAATATTTCAAATAATAGAAGCAGAGATTAAAATGGGGTTGCCAGGGTCTGGGAGGAAGGGGAAACATGGGGGAATTCGTCAAATGGCAAAAAGTTTGTTATACAACATTAGTAAGTCCTAGAGAGCTACCATGCAGCATAGTGACTACAGTTAGTAATACTGTATTGTATACTTAAAAATTGGTTAAGGGAGTTCCCTCATGGCTCAGTGGGTTAAGAACCTGACTAGTAACCATGAGGACGCAGGTTCAATCCCTGGCCTTGCTCAGTGGGTTAAGGATCCGGTATTGCAGTGAGATGTGGTGTAGGTCGCAGATGTGACTCACAGGTGCGGCCTTAAAAAGACAAAAACAAAATTGGTTACAAGCATAGATCTTAAGTATTATTGTCACAAACAAACAAACAAAAAATCACAGTAATAATATAGAGGGTAGGAGCAAACTTTTTTTTTTTTTTTTTTTTAGGATTACACACTTTAATTTGATGGACATGGAGGAAGCAGGGAGGACATGAAAAAAGTTAGTTTTAGCTCTGCTTTATGCATAACCAAAGGCTCCTTTTCCAAAGAGTAAACTCAAGTTTTCAAAAACCACATTTTATCAGAATACTTCAGGAAAACATACCATGTGTAATCCAGGAAATACATTATTTGCAGAATAGGAAAATCATCATGGGCAATAAAAGATGAAAATAAAAGGAAGCACCAGGGTTTTGAGCAGGACTAATCCATGTTTATGGCATGGATTGTCATGATGGTTTCACAAAGGCCCACTTATTTCCAAACTCATCAAGTCATATACATTAAATATGTACAGCTTTTTCTTTGTCAATTACACCTCATAAAGTGCTTTTAAAATTGTTTTAAAATTTCTGCTTTTACTGTGGCATAAATATCACACTGATTTATTTCTTCACTCTCTATTTAAAATTTAAAATAAAACTTATGAACATAATTTTTTTAAAATATTAACACCATTATGTGGACGATATTAGTTGGTACCTGACTCCTGCCTACAGGAAAATTTCCCTGAGAAGTGTTAATTTTAGAAGAAAAGAGTATCAAGCATAATAAATAATCCCTGATCCTTGGGATCTTTGGTTAGCAGCATTAAACCCATATTTTCACAGTCAAAATGGTCCAAAAGCGGCAACTCAGGTCAATCACAGAAGTGGAAAACCTGTTTTGATTTACCGAACTGTTTGATTGTCTTGATGATTTTTAAATATTTTAAATAATTTAATTTTTAGGTATAGAATAAAAGACACTGTTGAACAAAAAACCTACAAATAGATGATTGTGCTGTTACTCCATAAATATATATGAGTGAGTTTTATGGTATTGTGGGGTTTTTTGGTATGTATCCTACTGATTTTCCTGTGTTCATTGTCTTATGTTGATATCAGAAATACTACATATTGCCAGCAAGGATATATTAATGCTGACAATAATTCCAACTTCTGTTGTAAAGGAATTAGAAGTTTATCAGTACAATTGTACTATATGTTGTATAGTCAGTTTTGATTTTATTTACTTCTTGGTTTTATAAATGTATATGAATACATAGTGGCAAGATTTTCAATTATAAAAACAAGACCCACCAAATATACTTCTTAAAATATTATTTTATGGTATTAGTTTTTAAGGAAATACTGACAGCCCATATATTTACACGGAATAAATCTACAACATCTGACAGAAACTGATTTTTTTTTTTTTTTTTTGGTTTGGCCATGCCCAAGGCACACGGAAATTCCTGGGCCAGGGGTTGAACCCACCACACAGCAGCAAACCAAGCCTCAGCAGTGACAATGCCAGATCCTTAGCTCACTGAGCCATCACAGAACACCCATGATTTATATTTTAATTGGCAAAAAAATACAACTCTCTGGAATTCAGAGTTAGAGGAAATTTTAATCTATGAAGATTAGAACTATGCGCTTGATGTCCTTACCTGCCCACATGGTAACCTCAGTAACATCAACCTTTTCAGGTCCTAATAAAATGCAGCTCTAAGCCAAAAGGAAAGGAGAAGCAACAGAGGCATGGCAGACCTCCTTGGAGGCACACATATGTGAGGCGTATCCTACCCTGCTATTTTCAAAATATGTGAGGCTTGAAAATATATATATTTTTAAATTTTAAATTACCCTTATACATGTGAGCATAGCAACATCAAGTTTTCAGTGTTGTAAGAATTTGATTGAATAATTTACATATAGTAAGAGCATTCACAATTTCAGTTTTCAATTTAAGTATTTAGTATTTCAAAGGAACAAGAAAAAAGGCACATTTGAGAGGCTGACCATAACATTTCAGGGAACAGAAATAAACTAGTCATCCTAGAGGACACGCAGGAGAGCTCTAGGACTGTAAAAAAGAATTTAGATGAGGGGAATCAGACATCTTTCTAAGCATCTTAGAAATCCATAAAGAGAAGGAAGGATGGAGGGGAGAAGAAAATAGCTCAAGGAGTCAGTCAAAAGCAACAAAAACATCAGAGAATTTAGTGAGAACAGAATTATGCTCATGGCTTGTATTCTGGAGTTTGGAGATAATAAGTAAACTTATTTTAGCTCAGGTGATTTCCATCAAGAGAGCATATACAAGGACTTCTCAACTCTGAATAAATAAAGTTTTCAATCTATAAAGTTGGATAAGAAAGAAGCATGTTTACCCAGGCTCCTTAAAAGACCTGTAGACAAATCTTCAGAAGTTTTTCTAAATTCTGCTTGAGAATAAACTTGAAATATTCAAAAATTTGAGTAATTTCTTTCATTTTTCTTAATCCTGATCATGCGATCTTTTGTCTGCTTAATTTCCTCTATACCTAATATTTTGTTGTTACCATTATCCAAATAAAGGATCCTGCAATACATTATCCTACTTGAGGAAAACAGTTGGCTGTTGAAGAATTAAATGGAGAGTCAAAGAGGAAGCTAGCTAATTTTAGGCACTCCCTGGAGTAGCTCAAAAGTTTGACTTTGGACTCATTAACTAAAAAGAACTTTTTTTAGAGCAACAGGGGACTTTATTATGCATGGTCTTTGGAAATTCTGAGTTGAAGCAGTCGCTTTGAACTATTCAATGACAAATCCTACAATTCTGATGAGGATTCCAGAGGAATAGGGAGGAAGAAGGAAATTAGTTCCCAGTGTAGGAAGCCAGGATTTTCCCACAGGGCAAATATAAACTGTCTGGGGTTTACCATGGAAGCTGAGAAATGAGTGAGTTTATCTCCTGATCATCTTCCCATGTAAATGTGATATAGATTTGTAAATTAAGCTGGGCGTCAGGATAGTCAAATGAGTAAAGACAATACAAACTTGCTTTTCATGAGTATTTCATCATACAAGAACTTATGAAACCATCTCCTGCCATATCATCAGACATTACACTCTCCTACCTAGATGTAATGATTTAGCAGATATGCTTAGAGGCACTTTCTTTACATATATGGGATCCATATATATGATCCAGCTTGTTTTATCATTTAATTATTTACGTTGGAGATCTTTTCATGCATACTCACAATATCCAGCTTATTATTTTTTACACCTGCATGATATTCATAATTTAGATCCACCGTAAATTATTTAACCATTCTCCTATTGATAGTTATTTGAGCTGATTCCAAATCTAATCTAATTAATATTATACTGAGTATTATTGCACATATTTCTTGGGTATGTATGCTAGCGATTTTGTAGTCTAGAGCTCTGTATTACAATTCCTGCATCACTATCCAAGAGATGTATATTTAAAACCTGGTTTGATAGTTAACATACTCTACCTCTCAGTTATATCAGTGTATTAGTTGTGCATTTGTCTCATCTCAGTGTGAGGTCTGTATGCACTCAACAAGACTCCAAATCAATGCTAATTTCATGCTGCTAACATGTAAAGGGGAATGTGAAAATACACAAGCTCAGATCCTGTTTGTGAAGTCATTTAGCCTCTCAAAGGAGAACTTCTCATCTCTGGGAGAGAATAGGAGGCTGCATATATCCACAGTTACAGCACAAAACCACTTAAAGAGGACCTGTAATATAGAGCCAATATATTTACATCAACACAATACCAGAAAAGGTGATAAAATAATATTTATATTTTGTCATCATAATTTTTACAATTAGAGCTGGCACAGATCAATACCAACTGCAACAGGGGTTTCCAATGAAAACCAAGCACGTTTTATTTGACACACTATTCCACTACAAACATATAGCAATGACAGTTAAAGTGCAGAAATAATTTGTTCGGAATTTCTGTTGTGTCTCAGTGGTAAAAAACTGGACTAGTATCTATGAAGACATGGGTTAAAACCCGGCCCAACTCAGTGGGTTAAGAATCCACTGTTGCTGTGAGCTGTGGTACAGGTCGCAGATGCGGCTCCAATCTGGCATTGCTATGGCTGTGGTGTAGGCTGGCAGCGGCAGCTCCAATTCGACCCCTAGCCTAGGAACTTCCATATGCCATGAGTATGGCCTTAAAAAGATAAAAAATAAATAAAAATAAATAAATAATTTGTCATTTACTTGAAATCTGATCTTGTAGTATTCAATTCTGTAAATATTTCACAGTTAACTTATCATTCTGCTAATAGATATTTGAATTATTCTAGTTTGTGGCTGGTATGGATAAAGCTATGAACATTATTACAAAAATCTTTTATGTAGACATATGTACTCATATTTTCCTTGTATATTACTTGGATAGAATTTCTGGGTCATAACACAGCTATGTGTTTAGTTTTATTAGAAACTGGCTGTTTTCCAAAACGGTTGTAAAATTTTGCATGCTCAGTACCAGTATATGAGGGTTTCAGTTGCTTCATTTTCTTGCAACATTTCCTATTGTTGATCTTTCGTAGTCTTTTCAAATTTTAGCAAATCAGAGGTATGTGAAGAATAAATTAATTGTTATTTAACTGAGTTTGAAGTCAGTGATATTAAATAATATCCACTGAACTGCAAAGGAAATTTGAGACCAAAAAATGAAGCAAGCAATTCCATAAAGTGCAATTTTGAAGTTTATTGTGGGTAACTTTATATAAAGGCAGGTTTGGGCGGATGACAATTCAGAGTCATTCACAGCTATACTTCACAACCCAAAAGGGAAACAGGGGACACCTAAAGGGGCCAAGCTAAAAATACAATGACTACCAAGGGAGAAGAACATCTGCAATGAGGGGAACCAGGTCTTTATTCTCCCTCTGGGAGTCACATGACCATTATTTCTCATGGGTCATTAACCATCTGCCTCAGAAAAAAAGCATTCTTCCAGTTTTCATATAATATGAAAGCAAGGTTAAAAGTTGAAAGGAGCTGACCAAGATGGTGGAGGAGCAGGACTTGGAGCTTACCTCCCCCTACAAAAATACACCTATGTGTGGAGTAAGTCTCACTGAAAGTTAACTTGAAATTTGCAGAAAGACTCTTATATTACCAAGGCCATAAGAAAGATCCACACAGAATTGGGTCAGAAAGGAAGGAAGCCATCATGTTGGGACATGTGCCCCTGGGAAAGGACTCAGATGAAAAGGCAAAAACCTGCCACAAGGAGTAGTTGGAACCATATATTGGATGCCCCAATCCTGGAGTCTGACACAGGGAAGACGAGCCACCTTGGCTGGTTGGAGAGCCAGTGGGGCTAACAGGAAGGTTATGGGAAGGCTGGACTCAACCTGCGAGGAGCCTGTGTGCATTGGCTTAATCCCAAAGCAGGATGGAGAGGGTGGAATCTAGACTGCTAGAGTGGATACCCAGTTTCCCACGACTGCCCTAATGTGCCCAGCCTGAGTTGAGCATAAGTTCCAGTCATTTCTTTATGTTCACTTCTACAGTGGAGCAAGGCCAGCTATGACTGAAGAAAGAGCTCAGCCATGAGACTAGGAGGCAACCACACCTAAGGTAGCACAGTGGTCAGAAACTTGCTTCATATGAGTTCAGTTTTCTTAAATTACTGAGGCTTATTTTGTGGCCCAGTGTATGATCTATCCTAGACAATGGTACATATGCACTTGAAAAGAATGTTATTATGCTACTATTAAATGTAATGTTTTATATACATCTATTAAGTTCATAGGATCTAATGTGTCACTTAAGGCCATTTTTCCTTATTGATTTTCTGTCTGAATGATTTGTCCATTGATGTAAGTGAGGTGTTAAAGTCCCCTACTATTCCTGTTTTACTGTTAATTTCTCTCATCAATAATATTTGCTTTATGTATTTAGTTGTTCCTATATTGGGTGTATATATATTTACAGTTTTATACCTCTTTTTGGATTGATCCCTTTATCATTATGTAACAGCCTTCTTTGTCTCTTCCAACAGTCTTTAAAGTCTACTTTATCTGACGTGAATGTCACTACCCAAGCTTTATTTTCATTTCCATATGCATGGAATATCTTTCTCCATATTCTCATTATTAGTCTCTGTGTGTCTTTAAATCTAAAATGAGTCTCTTGTAGGCAACAAATACATGGGTCTTGTTTTTTGTTTTTTATCCATCCCACCACTCTATATCTCTTAACTGGAGCATTTACTTCATTTACACTTAAGGTAATCATTGATAGATACGTACTTATTGCCATTTTGGTAACTGTTTCTTGTATTTTGTAGTCATTTTTATTCCTTATTCTTTTGCTCTGTGTGTTGATGGTTATTTTTAGTGTTATATACAGATTTCTTTCTCTTTTTTGTGTCTAATGTAGGGTTTTGGCTTGTAATTACCACAGGTTCATATGTAACAACCTATACATATGTGATTATTTTAAATTGATGATCTCTCTGTGTGTGAAGATCAAATGCATTCTAACTGCCCTATATTTTTGCTCCCCTGCCACATTTAATATTTTGCCATCATATTTACAACTTTTCATTTTGTACATCCCTTATCTACTTATTGAAGATATAGATGATTTTATTACTTTTGCCTTTTAACCTTCCCACAGGAATTATAAAGTGTTCTTATATTACCCTCTTTGTTTGACTTTACCATTAAGATTTCTTATTTTGTAATTTTCATATTTCCACTTGTGGCCTTTTCTGTTTAGAGAAGCCCCTTTAACATTTCTTATAAAGTAAGTTTAGTGGTGTTGAACTCTTTTAGCTTTTTGCTTGTCTGTAAAACTATCTCTCCTTCAAATGTGAATGATACCCTTGTTGCATAGAATGTTCTTGGTTGTCAGTGTTTTTGTTTTTGTTTTTTTTTCCATTTTATCCCTTTGATTACATTTTGCCACTCTTTCCTGGCCTGCAAAGTTTCTGCTGAAGTTAGCTCATGGGATTCTCTTGTATGTTATGAGTTGCTTTTCTCTTGCTGCTTTTAAGATTTTCTATCTTTAATTTTTGTAAGTTTAACTATAATGTGTGTTGGTGTGGACCTCTTATGGTTCATCTTACTTGGAACCTTCTTTGCTGCCTGGATCTGGATGCCTTTTTCCTTTCCCTAATTAGGGAAGTTTTGCTATTATTTCTTCAAATGAGTAATCTGTTCCATTCTTTCTCTTTTCTCCTTCAGGGACCTCAACCCCTATAATATGAATGTTACTATGCTTAATATTGTCCCAGAGGTTTCTTAAACTATCCTCATTTTTAAAAATTATTTTTTTCTATTCAGCCTGGTCTGTCTCTCTGCCCTCCTTTCCTCTCATTTAATCTACTGCTGATTCCTTGAGGTGTATTTTCTATTTCAGTTATTGTGTTCTTCAACTCAGTTTGGCCCTCCTTTACATTTTCTCTTTGTTGAAATTCTCACTGTGTTCATCCACTCTTCTCCAGAGTTTGGTGAGCAACTTTATGATTACTACCTTGAACTCACCACCAGATAGATTGCTTATCTCCACTTCATTTAGCTCTTTTTCTGAGGTTATGCCTTGTTCTATCATTTGGAACATATTAATCTGCCTCCTCATTTTGCCCAATCCTCTGTGTTTATTTCATGTAGTAGGTATATTACTTAAGTTTCCCAATCTTGGAGAAGTGGCCTTATGTAGAAGACATCCTACGGAGTCCAGCAGCATGCTCCCACATGGTCCTTGGGTCAATGTATGTTCCCAGTGTGCCACCACATAGGCTGCATGAACTCTTCTGTTATGAAGGAGCCAATTATGTAGGCTTGTTGGTAGGCATTGCCACCCTCTAGCTAGTTTAGCTGTGAGGCCTACTGCCTGCATGTGGTGGCTGTGGGCCTGCTGGATGGTGGTGTAGGCTTCCTGCACGGTTGGCTTCACAACCTAGGGGTGGTGCAGGGCTGATGTCAGCCTGCTGGTGGGTGAAGCTGGTCTCCAGTAGGTACTAATAGACTACAGTGAGGATTCCAAAATGGTTCTTGCCAACAGCAGTGTTACTGTATTACAATGAGCTACCCATAATGGGTGCAGCCAGTGTCTCTTTACCCAGGCGGAGTCCCAGTTGCCCCCTGCCTCTCCAGAAAGCTTTTCAAGATAAGCAAGTGGGTTTGACCCAGTCCCCTTTCAAATTACAGCCTCTGTACTAGGACTCAGAGCATATAAGGTTTTGTACATACTCTCTAAGAGAGGACTCACTGTCCCCACAGCCTTCTGTCTCTCCTGAGCCCCACTATTTTCTGAGGCCAGACATTCAGGAGGATCATCTTCCAGGTGTAGGACCCCTGGGCTGGGAAGCCTTATGTGGGCTTGGACTCCTTTGCTCCTTAGAGAGAACCTCTACAATTGTGATATCTCTCCGATTTGTGGATTGATGACTCAGTGTGGGTCCTAATTTTACTAGCTCCACCCCTCCCACTCATCTCATTACTGCTCCTTCTTTATATATTTAATTGGTGAAAATCTTTCCAGCTAGCCTTCAGATTGTTCTCATAATAACTGTTGCTCTGTAAGTAGTTGTGATACTTGATGTGTCCATGGGAGGAGGTTTAGGGTCTCCTTATTCTTCCATTCTGCCCACCACTCGCCACTCTCCTTTACTTTTCTTTTTTTCTTTTTTTATTTAGCTGCACCCAAGGCATATAGAAGTTTCCAGACCAGGGATCAAACCCGCACCATAGTAGTGACAACACTGGATCCCCAACCTGCTAGGCCACCAGGAAACTCCTCTCCTTTACTTTTCCTAACTGTCTTTTGATGAACAGAAACTTTTAATTTTGGTGAAGTACAGTTAGTGTTTTTCCCTTTTGTAACAGTACTTTTGTTTGCTCATCCCAAGGTTATAAGTATACTTTCCTAAGTTTTCTTCTGGAAGGTTTATTGTTTCACTAATCACAACTAGGATTAAGCATAGAAAACCACATTTATATATGATGTGAGATAGATCACACCATATGAGATATTCAACTGATCCAGTACTTTCTTTTCCACTTAATTACGTTAGTACATTTGCTACAAATCAAATGACCAAATATGTATGAGTCCATTTCTCTGAGCTATTGGGGACTTTAAATATCAAAATGAAGTTGAAAACACTTGTCAATTTCATAAAAGCATTCTGTGATTTTTATTAAGATTATACTGGATATATAAATCAATTTGGGAGAACTGGCATCTTAACAACATTGTTTTCCAAGCCATAATTAAAGTATATACGTACATTTATTTTGCTCTTTAATTTTTCTCATTAAGGAGCCTTTAGTATGCAAATATTTATTCATCTTTGACTTATTCCTACATATGTAATACCTTTGATGATATAAATCATGTCATTTAAGAGTTCTTGCTATGGTACAGTGGGTTAATGATCTGGGTTTTTTTTGTTGCCAGTTCAATCCCTGGTCTGACACAGTCAGTAAGGCTCCAGCATTGCCATAGCTGTGGTGTAGGTCATGGCTGTGGCTCAGTTTTGATCCCTGGCCCAGGAAATTCTATATATCATGGGTGTGGCTGGAAAAGGAAAAAGAAAACAATGATTTTAAAAAATAGTAGTAAATAAATGGTGTCATGTAAAATACTATTTTTATTTAATAATTGTTTCTCGACTGTATACAGGATACAAATGCTTTTAAAATTTGAGATATAATTCACATGCCATAAAATTTACTATATTAAACCATACAATTCAAGGAAGGGTTTTGCAGTATATTTAAAAAGTTGTACAACTATCACCATTATCTACTTCTACAATATTTTCATCATCCAAAAAGAAACTCTGTATCAATTAGATGTCGCTCCCTTTTTTTAAATGATTTTTATTTTTTCCATCATAGCTGGTTTACAGTGTTCTGTCAATTTTCTACTGTAGAGCAAGGTGACCTAGTCACATATACATATATATACATTCTTTTTCTCACATTATCATGCTCCATCATAAGGGACTAGATATATTTCCCAGTGCTACACAGCAGGATCTCATTGCTTATCCATTCCAAAGACAATAGTTTGCATCTATTAACCCCAAATTCCAAGTCCATCCCACTCCCCCAAATTCCAAGTTCATCCCTCCTCCCCCTTGGCAACAACAAGTCTGTTCTCCAAGTCCACAATTTTCTTTTCTGTAGAAAGGTTCATTTGTGCCAAATATTAGATTCTAGATAAAAGTAATATCATATGGTATTTGTCTTTCTCTTTATGATTTACTTCACTCAGTATGAGAGTCTCCAGTTCCATCCATGTTGCTGCAAATGGCATTATTTTATTCTTTTTTAAGGCTGAGTAGTATTCCATTGAGAAGTCACTCCATTTTACTTCTCTACTCCAACCCTGACAATCACTACTCTACTTTCTGTCTCTATAGATTTGCGTATTTTGGATATTGGATGTAAATGGAATCATAAAATATGTGGCCTTTCATGTCTGACTTCTTTCAAATAGCATAATATTTTTGTTGCTGCAGTCTAAGTCAGCACCTCATTCCTTTTTATGGCTAAATGATATATTTTGTGTGAATAGATCACATTCATAAGTTGATGGACATTGAGTTCTTTCTAATTGGGGGCAATTATGAATAATGCTTCTGTGCACATTTATATACAAATTTCTGTAAAAACATGTTTTTAGCTCTATTAGGTATGGAGTTGCTGATTCATATCATAACTCTAAGTTTTTGAGGAACTGTCAAAATGTTTTTCAAAGTAGCTATACCATTTTACATCTCTAGTGTAAGAGAGTTCCAACTTCTCCTCATCCCTTCCAACACTTTTTACTGTCTACCTTTTTTTATCATACCCATCCTTGTAGGTGTAAAGTAATATTGTGTTGTTTTGCTTTGCATTTTCCTCATTGTTAACAATGTAGAAGACTTATCTTGTACTTATTGACAATTTGTCTTCTTTGGACAAATATATATTCCAAATTTTTGTCCATGTTCTAATTGGATTATTTGTCTTTTTGTTCTAAAGTTTCAGGGGTCCTTAGTATAGCTGAATTCTAGAACTTTATCTGATATGTGACTTGTATTTTCTCCCATTCTGAGGGCTGCTTTTTCATTTTATTGATAGTGTCCTTTAGTTCAGTGCAAAAGTTTATAATTTTGATAAATCTCTATTTATGCTTTCTTCTGTATCTTGTGCTTTAGGTATTAAATCTAACAAAAACTATTGCTTAACTCATAGTCATGAATATTTTTGTCTGTTTTCCTCAAAGAGTTTTAGCTCTTACATTTGGGTCTTTGATACATTTTGAGCTTTTTTGTGTATGATATAGGGTAGGGGTCCAACTTCATTATTTTTCATGTTAACTGTCCCCATATCATTCATTGAAAAGTACTTTTTCATCACTGGATTGTCTTAGTACCCTTGGTTGAATATCAACTGACTACAAATATGTGGGTTTAAATTCTATTCCATTCATTGATCTATATGTCTATCCTTATGCCAGTATCACATTGCTTTAATTGCTGTAGTTTTAAGCATCATTTATTTCTAAAGGATTGTCTTGCTGGATATAGAGTTTGTAATATTCTTTTTTTATATTCACTATATTTTTATTCTTGTTTTTTTTTTTCCATTATACCCAGCTGTACAGCGTGGTGACAGGGTTACACATACATATATGGATTCATCACAAGTGGTTAGACATAGTTCCCAGTGCTATACAGTAGGATCTCCTTGCTTTTCCAGCCCAGAGGCAACAGTCTACAACTGTTAACCCCAGACCCCACTACCATCCCACTCCCTCCCTCACCCTTTTCTTTTAATACTTTGAATATGTCATTCTATAGCCTTCTACAGCCATGAATTTTTTATTAAAGTATAGTTGATTTACAGTGTTGTGTCCACTTTTGCTTTACAGCATAGTGACCAGCCCCCCACAAATATATATATACATGTGTATATATATATATACACACACATTCTTTTTCTCATACAATCTTCCATCATGCCCTATCCCAAGAGACTTAACACAGTTCCCTCTTCTGTACAGTAGGACCCCATTGCCTATCCATACCAAATATAACAGTTTGCATCTACCAACCCCAAACTCCCTGTCCATTCCACTTCCACTCCCCTCCCCCCTGCCCTGGCAACCACAAGTCTGCTCTTCCTGTCTGTGATATGTTTCTGTTTTGTAGATAGAATCCAGCAATCCTACTCCTGGGCATATACGAGACAAAATGTTCATTCAAAAAGATACAGGCACCCCTGTGTTCACTGTAGCACTATTCACAATAGCCAAGACATGGAAACAACTTAAAGGTTTATCAACAGATGAATGGATTAAGAAGATGTGGTACATATACACAATGGAATACTATACTACTTAGCCATTAAAAAGACAAAATAATGTCATTTGCAGCAACATGGATGCAAATAGAGATTCTCATACCAAGTGAAGTAAGTCAGAAACAGAAAGACAATTACAATATGATAGCATTTAAAGGTAGAATTTAAATATGGCACAAATGATCCTGTCTCCAAGCTTTTTGATGAGAAAATGTCTATTAATTTTACTGAGAATTACTTCTTGCTGCTTTGAAGATTCTCTGTCTTTTGCTCTTGACAGTTAGATTTTAACATGTCTATATTTGGATATATTTGAGTTTATCTTAGAGTTCATTGAGCTTCTTGGCTTTAGAGATTAATATTTTTCATCAAATTAGGGGAGTTTGAAGAAATTATTTCTTCAAATATTCTTTCTCCCTTTTTCTATTTGTCTTCTTTTCCATTGTTGGTATGCTTGATGTTTATCCCACAGGTATCTAAAACTTGGTTCATTTTACTTCCTTCTTTATATTCATGTTCTTGGATTGGATGGTCTTGATCCATTTTTTAGTTTTTTAATTCTTCTGTCTGTTAAAATTTTTTGTTGAGCCTCTCAAGTGAATTATTCATTTCAGTTATTGCACTTTTCAACTTCAGAATTTCTATCTGGTTCCTTTTAAAATAATTTTCATTTTTTTTTTGTCTTTTTGCCTTATCTAAGGCCTCACCTGTGACATACGGAGGTTCCCAGGCTAGGGGTCTAACAGAGCTGTAGCTGCTGGCCTTCACCACAGCCACAGCAATGTAGGATCTGAGCCACATCTGCAACCTACACCACAGCTCATGGCAATGCCACATCCTTAATGCACTGAGCAAGGCCAGGGATCGAACCCACAACCTCATGGTTCGTTAACCACTGAGCCACGATGGGAACTCCAATAATTTCTATTTTTTATGATACTCTCATTTGGTGAAACACTGTTCTCATACTTTCCTTTAGTTATGGTTTCATTTAGTCCTTTGAACATACCTAAAAGAGCTGATTAAAAATTTTTAACTAATAAATCTGGCTACTCCAAGAACAGTTTCTATTGACTGTTTTTTTCCCCAGTGTACGGTCCATACTTTCTTGTTCCTTTGCAAGTCTTAAAATGTTTTGTTGAAAACTGGACATTGAAGTAATATAACGTGACAACTTCAGAAATAAAATGGTCCTTCTTCTCCAGGATTTGCTATTGTTGGGATTTGTTGGTAATGGGTTTTTTGTTTGCTTGTTTATTTAATTACTTCACTGAACTAAGTCTTAAAGTCTGTATTCCTTGTTGATTGTGTCCACTAAAGTCTGTGCTTGGTTATCTTAGTGGTTAGCAAATGAACGCACAGAAATTTCTTTATATCCCTAAAGCCAGTAAGTTTGTCAAGTCTTTGATAAGGTGCTCTGTGTGCATGTTGAGGTATACCTCCAACATTGAGTCAGGAAGTTTACATATCCACCTTATCACAAGAAATCCTTGCACATATCCTCAAGACAGGCCAGATGTGAGAGCTTAGGTCCTTTTGGGTCTTTTCTAAGTGTGTATATAGCATTCGGCATACATAGAGTCCTACACATAAACATGTTTTTTTAGGTTCTCAGGGATATGTCAGAAATTTTCCTATGGGCATCACCTTCTCCATGTGTCCTTTTCATTAGCTTATTGTTTGCCCCAAATCAGGCAACCTTAAGCAGCAACAATATAATCTAATTGGTTTTGGCAAACATGTTCAGGGAGAGCTGTTCACCCACGGAAAGCACTATGTTTGGTCAAATAAAGATAGTCTTACAAATAGCATCTTCCAGAGAACCACCAGATAATTCAAGAAATGAAAATTCTATGGAAATGAGGCTTTGAAGAAGTTCCAATCCCATCCTGCTCTCTGCCGGCCTGGTGGGTTTTTTTTAACTGCAATTATGGACTGTTAGTTTTCATGAGTACTGCCTAGCTGGAGAATGAGGATGGACACAGTACAAGTTAAAATGTCAAACCTTGCTTTTCTATTTGAGAGTGCCCTTTTTTTGTTTTTTCCTTTTTCTTTTTAGAGCTGCATCTGCAGCATATGGAAGTTCCCAAGCTAGGAGTCAAATCAGAGCTACTACAGCTGCCAGCCTACACCACAGCCAAAGCAACGTGGGATACAAGCTGCATCTGGAACCTACACCACAGCTCACGGCGATGCTGGATCTTTAACCCACTGAGCAGGGCCAGGGATCAAACCCACATCCTTATGCAGTACAGTGCCTCTGGATCATTGCAAACATTTGCTTATTTCCCAGAGTTCTGATAAAAACTGACACTTTTTTATCAGTGTTGGTATTGCTTATTTGGAGGACATAATTATTAGAAGTTCATATTCCACCATCCTCTTATGTCTTTCCTCAAACATTTTTTGTAGATTGTCTTGCTAAATTCACTAAATAGCTCTAATAATTCTTAGATTTAGAATTTCTTTTTCTATGGCTGAACCTGTGGCATATGGAAGTTCCTGGGCCAGGATTGAATTCCAACTGCAGCTGTGACCTACACTACAACTGCAGCAATGCTCTGGATCTTTTAACCCACTGTGCCTGGCCAGGGATCGAACCCATACCTCAGCAGCAACCTGAGCTGCCACAGTCAGATTCTCAACCCACTGTGCCACAACAGGAACTCCTAGATTTTCTGTACATTCAAAAATGTCATCTGAAGATAGACATTATTTTTGCAACTTTATGTCTTTTTAAAAATTTCCTTATTGAACTGAGTAGGGTATTTTTTTTAACATTTTGCCAAATTAATCCTGAGCAAGTAAATTCAATAATTCAATAGTGGATACTTGTTTTGTTTTGTTTAGTTTTTGGCTGTGCCCATGGCGTGCAGAATTCCTGGGTCAGGGATTGAAATTGAGCCACAGCAGTGACAATGCAGGATCTTTAACTGCTAGGCTGCCAGGGAACTCCCCTGGGTAGGATTTTTAGTATAATTTGTTTTTCTTGTATTATTATTTTTTTCATATTGAAATACAGTTAATTTATAATATTGTGCTTTAGGTATACAGCATAATGATTCCATTTTTAAAATTATATTCCATATGTTATTATAAGAATTCTCTGTACAAAACAGTAAATCCTTATTGCTTATCTATTTTATGTATAATAGTTTATGTTAATCCTGTACTCCTAACTTGTCCCTCTCCCTCACCTTTGGTAACCATAAGTTTGTTTGCTATGTCTGTGTCTGTTTCTGCTTTGTACATAGATTCATCTGTATATATTTTAGATTTCACATACAAGTGATATAGTAGTATCTGTCTTCCTCTGACTTTACTAAATAACAAAAACTTCCACTATTGATTGTCTTTTCTCCATTATATATACTTGTCTACTTTGTCATAGATTAATTAACCATGAGTGCATGGATTTACTTTTGGGCTTTCTATCCTATTCCATTGATCTATGTATCTGTTTTTGTGCCAGTACTATACTGTTTGATTACTGTAGCTTTGTAGTATAGTCTTAAGTCAGGAAGTGTGATTCCTCCAACTCTGTTATTCTTTCTCAAGATTGTTTTGGCTATTCAGGGATTTGTAGGTTTCCATACAAATTTTAAAATTACTTGTTCTAGTTCTAGGAAATAAATGTCATTGGTATTTTGATAGGGACTCTATTAAATCTATAGACTGACTTGGATAGTATGGTAATTTTAACAATATTGATTCTTTCAGTTCACCAACATGGGATATCTTTCCATTTGTTTGTGTTTTTTTTTTTTCAATTTCTTTCATCAGTGTCTTATAGCTTTTGGAGTATAGGTCTTTTGTCTCCTCAGGTAGGTTTATTTCTAGATACCAGATTCTATTTGATGAGATGGTAAAGAGGATTGTTTCCTTAATTTTTTCTTTCTGGTAGTTCATTGTTAGTATTTAGAGATGCAATAGATTTCTGCTTATTAAATTTGTATCTTGCAACTTTACCAAATTCATTGACAGAGTTCTAGTAGTTTTCTGGTGGTGTCTTTAGGATTTTCTATGTATAGTATCATGTCATCTGCAAACAGTGACAGTGTTACTTCTTTTTTACAATTTGGATTCTTTTCTTTTTCTTCCCTGATTGCCATTGTTAGTACTTACAAATCCATGTTGAAGAAAGGTGGTGAGAGTGGCCATATTATTTCATTCCTGATCTTAAAGTAAATCTTTTCATCTTTTCACCACTGAGTATGATGTTAGTTCTGTGTTTCTCATATATAGATTTATCATGTTGAGGTAGGTTCCCTCTGTGCCCACTATCTGGAGAGTTTTTTTTTTTTTTCATAAATGAATATTGAATTTTATCAAAAGCTTTTTCCGCATCTGTTGAGATGATCATATCGTTTTTATTCTTCAGTTTGGTATTGTGATCTATCATAATGATTGATTTGCAGATATTGAAAAATTCTTGCATCCTTGGGATAAATGCCACTTAATTATGGTGTATGGTCCTTCTAATGTATCGCTGGATTTGGTTTTCTAGTATTTTGTTGAGGATTTTTCCATCAGTGATATTAGCCTGTAATTTTCTTTTTTTGTGATATCTTTACCTGGTTTTGGTATTAAGGGGGATGCTGGCCTCATAGAATGATTTTGGAAGTGTTTCTTTTCTGATTTTTTTTGTCTTGTCCTCTTTTTGGCCACATCTGTAGCATATGAAGTTTCCCAGGCTAGGGGCTGAATTGAAGCTGTAGCTGCCAGTCTATGCCACAGCCACAGCAACGCCAGATCCAAGCTGTGTCCATGACCTAAGCCACAGATCACGGCTATGTTGGATCCTTAACCCACTGAGCAAGGCCAGGGATTGAACCTGCATCTTCATGGATGCTAGTTAGATCTGTTTCCACTGAGCCACGAAGGGAACTCCTGAAATTTTTTAGAATAGTTTCAGAAGTATAGGTATGAACTCTTTTGTAAATGTTTGGTAGAATTTACCTGTTGATTCTTTCTAGTGTATTTTTTATTTCAGTTATTGGATTCTTTACCTCTTTTGGTTGCTCTCTACATTTTCTAACTCTTTGTTAAAATCTTCTAACATCCCACTCTGTGAATCCATTCTTTTCTTAAGTTCTTTGGTCATCTTCATGATCATTACCCTGAACTCTTTCTTGGGTAGATTGTCTATCTCCACTCAGTTCTTCTGGGATTTCATTGTTCCTTTGTTTGGAACATGTTTCTCTGCTGCCTCATTTTTCCTAACTTGCTGTTTTTATTTCTGTGTGTTAGGTAGGTTGATTATGTTTCCTTACCTTGGAGAGTGGCCTTTCATAGGAGACATCCTATGTGTCTCAGCAGCACACTCCTATCTCATTACCAGAACAATATGCTCTAGGGGTACCTCCTATGTGGGCTGCATGGGTCCTTCTTCAGTGATGGGCCCACTACTTTGGGTGGTCTGGTAGGCTTTGTTGGCCCCCAGTCTAGCTGATTACCAGGCCCTGCTGTGGGTGGAGAATACTAGCTGCATTCATGCGGCTGGGACACGAGGAGGCTAGCTGCTGAACCCTGAGAGGGCCCCTGGACTATATAGCTGGCTTACTGTTGGGTAGAGTCAGGGTTCAGAAAATCCTGGGGCTTTTGCCTGCCCACTGATTGGTGAAGCCAGTTCTGGGGCTAGTGCTGGCCCATTGGTGGGCAGAGCCAAGTCCTGAGGTCCAGAGGTCCCAGAGGTGGTGTCAGACCACTGGTCAGTGAGGCTGGTTCCTGACACAGCTGACTACAAGGTCTGGGGTTTCTCAAAGATTGTCTTGGCTTATCATTAAGTGGGGCTAGGGCCCAGTCAGGCTGGTGCTGCCCTGCTGGTGGGTTGACTGGGTCCACAGGCAGTGAGGATGGGGTTGTCATACAGCTGGTGTCCACCTGCTGGCTGGTTAGTCTGGTTTCTCTAATTTCTCTTTCTGATCTTTCATTGGTAGTATTTAGAAATGCAATAGATTTCAGTGTATTAATTTTGCATCCTGCAGCTTTACCAAATTCATTGATGAGCTCTAACAGTTTTCTGGTAGCAGAGGGATCCATTTTCCTTGCTGTGTAGCAGACTGGATACCCTCAATGACCACTGAAACAGGAAAAGTTACATCACTGGACATAGTATTTTTTAAGTTACCATTTAAAATGTATTTGTGAGATTATAAAAAAAGAAGTATTCTGCAAAGTCAAAGTGAAATGAAAGCCAGAATCCAATGATGTGAGCACAAAATCTGACTTTTATCCCAAGGGTTTCTGTTGAATTCCAGATGCTCCATTTTAATGATTACCCTTAGCCTAGGACCTATGCTTGGTGGGGATTTTAATTTAGAATTATGTATAAAATGGACCCAAAAGTTTAAGTGAGCAACAGTATCACCACTGGTTCTCAGTGGAAAGGAAAATGTTATGGTCCTAACATCAAAGCAGATTTCTAAACTGCAGTTTCTTTACGTGATTCTAACCATATCAAGTGAGAAATTTAATTTTAAATAGTCCCAAGTTGACTGTACTCTGGAACAATTTGTAGAGACAAATTCAAATTTACTGAGGAATACAACTTCAAGTTTCAAAGTATTCCCACAGATAAAGTTCTAGGAAAAATGAGACACAGATCTTTAAAAAAAATCAAACGCACTGACAAAAATCCCACTATGAATGAGAATCAAGAATCAGAAATACCCAAGATATTTGATGCAATAATTATTATTTACCAAATATAAAATATATTTTTAGAAATAAAAAAAGGTGATGTAATCAAGGAATAAAAATTACTGAACACAATGAAGTCATTTTAGAAAAAAACACTAAATTATAGAACTGTCATACCCATATGCACACACATACATGTATAATTAAAGCTTATAATAATAAATAATAATAGTAAAATTTCATGGATGGATTAAACAATTATAACAATAAATAATAATAGTAAAATTTCATGGATGGATTAAACAACTGACTAAATACAGTTTTAGAGAGAACTGATAACTTGTGCTATTAAATCAAAGAAATGAACCCAGACTACAGTTCTAAGAACAAACAGATTAATAATATTAGGAAGAGGGTAAGAGAGATGAACGATAAGGGTGAGAAGATATAACATGCCTAATTGGAGTTGCAGAAGTTCACAAGATGATGAAGAAGAGATAACATTTTAAAATATTCCAGAAATTCCAATAAATACCAAGCAGATTAATAAAAAAAATACAAATCTAGCTACATGATAGTGAAATCACAGAATGTCAAATGCATGGAGTATAACAAAACAACTAGAAAATAAATGACCAATTATCTACATGGGAATGGCAGTTGGATCAGAGCTTACCTTCTCCATGACACCAGCAAAAGCCAGACGACAGTAAGCTGACAGAGAGTATATATCTAGAATTCCAGGCTCAATGCAATTAACTTTCAACAGAGAGTTAAATTAAGGCAATTTCTGACAATCAAATAACAGAGAACCTAAAACCAACAGCTCCACAGTAAAAGATTTACCTAAAAAGTGTGCACGAAGCAACAGGGAACTTATGTGAAAGCTCTTGAGATGCAGGAAGGAATGGCAGGGCGATTACCAATGATCACCATGAAGTAGGGCTGTTGCTATATAACAGGAATAATAGACAAAATGTGAGGCACTCTAGAGTCCTTGGGATGTCTCTTGGTCTGCAGTTATAGGACCCCTATCTTGGCAAAGGCAGAAATTGTTTGAAAACAATTCAAAAAATGTGAGCTGATGGTGAAGGGAACCTCAGATGTATTAGGGAAGGGACATGAGGAATATAAGTTATGGTCTAGGGACTAACCATAGCAACAAGAGCTGTAATTCCCACTAGTCTTGTTTTTGTAAGTTGTGGCAGACACAAAGATAAACTGTCCGTATTCCACTTTAATAGGACCTGCTGCTCAGATGCAGAGAGTGCAGTTAGCAGACATCTTCAAGCTGTGAATTATTTCAGTGTCTGCTTCAGGTGCAGGGAGCGACCTTACACAAGGTTATGTCCTTCTAGGGACGGACTGCACCACTGATTAAGTGAGGTATCTGTATAAGGCCTGGCTGTTTTGGCCTGATGTGGGACAACTTTGATGGTTAGTACTCACTCCAAGGCTTCCTGTGGATTGTCTAAAGCTTTATCACACATACATCACAGTTCAATGCCTCCCTTTGCCCAATTATGCTTACCCTCTTTTTGTCACAGGTGTTAATCTCTAATAAACTACTCTGTACTGCAACCTCCAACTCAGCATCCACTTCTGGAGAACCCAAATTGTGATACAAATTTTCCCTACAGAAATTATGACCAAAATAATTTTGAAAGAGGTCTGACATGGTGGAATTAAATTAGAGTGAGACCTGTGTAAATATGAGTGGTGTATTGGGTACCCTACAGTGGACATTGTCATGTATTCTTAAGCACCCCATTCATCTTGGGGGTGGGGGGAGGAAGGAAGGAGAAGGAAGGAAGGGAGGAAGAAAGAAAAAGAAAAAGGAAGGAAAGAAGGGAGGGAGGGAGGGAAGGAGGAAAGGATCAAATTCTGACTCAAAATAAGTTTGCCAACCAAAATTCTGAAACATACGAAAAGAGTACTAAAAATCTAGCCAACAAAATCATCACTTCACTACAATTTTGGAACCCTATAACATATACTTTATCATACAAGCTTTTAGGACACTAAAGGGAATAAATGAATAACACAGTTAAAATATTAAAAATAATTTCTGGAAAAACTAAAAATTAATCAAGATCAAACAGCTAATGAAATAAATGATTAGATATCTTTAAAATTATTCTCATTAAAATTTATAACTGTAAAGGATCGAATAATCTCTGGTTACAAAGGAATGGGTGACTCTGAGAACAGTACTAAAAAATTCTCTCAGAATGCAACATAGAAAAATAAAACATTAAAAAGGAAGAGCATTTAAGAGACATATAAAATAGATTGAGGAGTTCCCATTGTGGTTCAGCGATAATGAACCCGACTAGTAATATCCATGATGATGCAGGCTGGACCCCTGGCCTCACTCAGTGGGTTAAGGATCTGCTGTTGCTGTCAGCGTGTTGCAGGTTTCAGATACGGCTGGCTCAGATCCCATGTTGCTGTGGCTGTGGTGTAGGCTGGCAGCTGCAGCTCCAAATCAACCCCTAGTCTGGGAACCTCCATATGCCACAGGTGTGGGCCTGGAAAAAAAAAAAAGATTGAGAAATTGCATATATTATAGGGCCTACTGAAACTGTCCAAAAATTCCAAAAGGGAAATGAATGATAGAGAATAAATATTTTAATAAATAACCAGAGAACTTTCCATAAATAAAGATATATTTTATTTATTGGAAAGTGTATTAATATCAAGCAGGATAAATATAAATCAATACTAAAGTATATTCTAGTGAAACTGACAAATACCAAAGATTGTTTTAAACTATTTTAACCATTTTTAAAAGTATAGTTCAGTGGTCTTAAGTACCCTCACATAGTTGTGCAAATGTCACCACTATTCATCTGGAAAATTTTTCATCTTCACAAACAAACTTCCACGCCCATTAAACAATAACTCCCTATTCTCCCTTCTCTCACCCCCTAGCAATTAATATGCCTTCTGTCTCTATGAATTTTTTTTCTAGGTACCCCACATAAGCACAGTCACACAATATCTGTCCTTTTGTGATTGGCTTATTTATCTTAGGATGATGTTCTCAAGGTCCATCCATGTTGTTACACGTGTGAGAATTTCTTTCCGTTTTATGGTTGAATAACTTTCCATAGTATGCATATCCACATTTTGTTTATTCATTTGTCAACAAATGACTGAGTTCCTTCTAACTTTTGACTCTTGTGAATATTGCTGCTATGAACATGGCTGTAAAATAATCCATTCAAGGCCCCAGTTTCAATTCTTTGGGGTATACAGACAGAACTGTAATTGCTGGATCATATGATAACTCTATATTTAATTTTTTTCTGAGGAATTGCCATCCATACTGTTTTCCATAGTGGCTATAATATTTTACATTTCCACCAAAAGAGCATAAGGGTTGCAATTTCTCTACATCCTTGTCAATACTTATTATTTTCTCTTTTTTGATAATAGCCATTCTAATGGTGTGGAATAGTAGCATCAAAGACTTTTTTAAATGTTAAAAGCTTTTGGAGAGACTGGAAATATTACTAACAAGAAAATAAATTGATGGAAAACTTTTTACATCAAGAATGAAGTACAATAAAGTGAGACTGTATCAAACTAAAAAAACAGCAAAGGAAATTATCAGCAAAGTGAAAAGGTAAACTAATTAATGGGAACTAATATTTGCAAATCAGATATCTGATAAAAGGTTAATATCTAAAATACATAAAGATCTCATAAAACTCAATAGCAAAAAAAAAACAAAAACCAAGCAATCCAATTTTAAGAGTGGGCAGAAGATCTGAATAGACATTTTTCCAAAAAAAAAAAAATACAAGGAGCCACTAGGTACATGTAAAGGTTCTCAGTATCACAAACTATGAGGGAAAGGCAAATCAAAATCACTAGAAGATACCTCCTCACATATGCTGTAATGGCCAGTATCAAAAGCCAAGAAAGACCAAGTGTTGGAGAATAAGTAGAGAAAAGGGAACTCTTGTGTGCCCGTTGGAAGGAATATAAATTGGTATAGCCATTAAGAAAAACTGTACAGAGGTTCCTCAAAAAATTAAAAATAGAACCAATCTATGATCCAGCAATTCCATTTCTGGGTATTTATTCAAAGAACTAAAACACTAATTGGAAAAGAATATATGTACCCTCATGTTCATTGCAGCCTTATTTACAATAGCTAATATCTGAAAATAACCTAAGTGTCCATCAATGGATGAATGGAAAAAGACGTTGTGGTGTAGCTATACAATTGATTATCATTCAGCCATTAAAAGAAATGAAATCTTGCCACTTGTGACAACATGTATGGACCTTGAAGGTATTATGCTCAGTGAAATAAATTTGACAGAGAAAGACAAATAACCATAGGAACTCACTTACATGTGGAATCTAAAAACAAATAAAAAAAACAAAACAAAAAACATACAAAAAATCACCAAGCTCACAAATACACAGAAACAATGATGGTTGCCTGAGCGAGGTGATTGGAGTAGGCAAAATGGATGAAGGGAGTCAAAAGATGCAAACTTATAGTATAAAATAAATAAGTCATGGGGTTGTAATGCACAATATGGTGACTAAAGTTAATATAATAATACTGTGTTGCATATTTGAAATTTGCTGAGAGAGTAAATCTTAAAACTTCTCACAAGAAAAACAACTGTTACTATATACGGTGATGGATGCTAACCATATTTATCGTGGTGATCATTCTTCAATATAAACAAATGTTGAATCATTAGGTTATACATCTGAAACTAATGTAATGATATATGTCAATTATATCTGAATAAAAACAAACAACTTCTAGAAAAAACATAGGAGAAAATCTCTGTGACCTTGCACTGGGCAAAGATTTCTTAAGGTAGGAAAAGCAGGAAGTACAATAGAAAAAGTGAATTAGATTTCATCAAAATTAAAAAATTTGTGCTTAAAATACATACAAAATAATTTTTTTAAAAAAAACCCACAGACTGGGAGAAAATGCAAAACAGATTTGACAAGTACTGCTCCCTAAGATACATTTAAAAACTCCTGCTACTTAATAAAAATATAAAAGTCTTGATCAACTATTTCATATAGGGAAATATATGAATGCCTACTAAACACCTGAAACAGTGTTCAACAATATTAGTCATCAGGGAAATGCCATCTAAAATCATAGGATATTTCACCAGAAATCCACAAAAATGGCTAAAAGTAGAAAGTTGAGCACACTGAATGCTGGTAAGATGTGTTGTAACCAGAACTCACAAACACTGTTGGTAATATCCGACAGTTTCTTATAAAACGTATACCTACTATGACCCAATAATTCCAATACTTGATATTCCCAAGAGAAATGAAAATAATTATGTACAAAAAGGGCTTTTTTACGAGAAAGTTTTTAGCGGCTTTATTCATAGTAGTCCCAAACTGGAAACAACCCAACAGCATAAACATGTGGTGATACATTTATACAATGGTAAATTACTCAACAATAAAAGCAAAACAAATTACTGATACATGAACATGGATGAATTTCAAAAACAGACAGAATGAAAGAAGCTTGACACAAAAAATGACTCTGCTTATATGGTGTTTTGCAATAGGCAAAAGTAACATATAGAGGAAAAAGCAGAACAGCGGTTTACAAGTGAAGAGTGGACCAGAACTGACTGGAAAGGGACATGAAGTAGTCTGGCCTTTGGTCAGGCCCTGTATACAAACAGGGATCTGAATTACACAGCAGTTTGAATTTATAAAAATTCACTGAATAATACTCTTCCTACTTCAAGCACGTAAAACTTCATCAAAAGAAAAAGAGGAGGTGCAGTCAAATTTGAACTCTAGTTAACGATATGCATGCTGAAGTATTTAGGGTGAAATGTACTGATGGCTGTAACTTTTTCTGAAAAGCATTAGAAAAAGGTAGATTGAAGTTCCCTTGTGGTGCAGAGGGCTAAAATCTGGGGTTGCGTAGCCCCAGGTCCCTGCCTTGGTGTAAGCTGGATCCCTTGCAGGGAAACTTCTGCATGCCAAGGGTGAGGCTAAAAAGAAAAACAAAAACAAAAACAGTGGATTTGATAAATGGATAGATGGATAGGTAAGTGATAAAGCATGCATGTAAAATTAAGATTTTGATTATATGCATGTTTACTGGTAGATTGTTTTCAACTTGCCTGTATGTCTAAAATTTTTAATTTTTAAATTAAATGCTAAAAAAGCATTTCAAAATTATGTTATAAGCAGCAAAACACCACTTAAGTTATACACAGTAAATGGGTCCCTCCTCCCTCTATTTGAGTAGCCAATAGCAGCCTTTAGCTCTGGATCTCCTGCCACTGCACCAGATTGCAACCAGGCAGATACCTTTTTCCCCCATTAGGAAGCATTCCCGCTACAACAAAAGGAAGAGAAGGAAGCCAGGGCAGAGGAAGAGCGGGAACTGGGGCAGGCGACCACAGGGAGAGGCCAGGGTATCTCCTATCTTATCAACAGCCCCAGGAATTAGTAACCAATCTACTGTATGTGAAGAAAGGGGAGGGAAGGGGTGGGAGAGGAGAATGCACAATTAGCTTGGGGGAAGAAAAATAGCCCGCTGAAAAACCCAAGTTACAAACTCAAAATGAAACAGCTCCGCACAACAGATGACACTCGGGCTGAGTACAGTGCTCCTCGGAGTCCCTAACGATCACCTACTGATTTCTGTCTCCGTGGACGCAGGTCTTGAGCCACACCCGATAAATACTTTCACTTACATTTTAAGACCCCATAAAGGAATTACTCAAACGTCAGCTCGTTCACCTGATCAAAGAATGCTGCTGGGGTGGGGGGCAGCGGGGGCGAGAGTGGTATTAAAGTATAAATCTACCCTCACAGGTGAGGACAGAAGCCGGCAAGGAGGCAGGGGCTCCCCAGCCTCGTGACATCACTTGATAACTAACCCAGGAGGGTCTTTTCTCCATCTCCCTGCAGGGAAAGCATGCTGAGCCCCTGGTCCCTTGAAAAGGGGCAGCAGGGGCGAGAAAGAGGCAGATGGTTGTCCTCCGGGCCTTTGCCCACCCTGGGGAGAAAGCCTGGGTGGTGAGGCCTCAAGTCTTGTCAGCAACCAGGGGGAGGGGGTGCGCCTCACCTCTTCCCTCTTCCATCCCCCAACCCCATCTGACTTTACAGAGAAATTCTGTAAGGGAGCAGCGGGGAGTGGCAGGCTCATCCCTGCCCCTTCAAGCTCCCCAATTCATTTTCCCTTCCAATTACCACTGTCCCAGAACCAGGGCCTTGCAGGGAATTACACGGAATCGCCCCACCAGTGGTTCCATGTCCGTGGTGCAGGAGAGGGAGCAGAGGTTGGCAAGCATGTCTCTGGGATGCTTGGACTAGAAATTGTTTTCGCTTTGGTCGCCACTCCGACCCATGTGTTAAAAACCTTTAAAAGGCACTTAGCCTTATACGCTAGAAAAGGCGCGTTGCCTTCTGGGCAAGCCTGCGCGTCCTTTTTTGAGCGCAGACTTAAGACTTAGATTTAGAGAAACAAACACACAAAGCGCCTGTACTCTGACTTTTAAATCTAAACTAGTTACTGTAGGGAGAAAAAAACAGAATGTTGGCTTTTCCTTATTCCTTTTCACTCACTCAAGGGGAGAAAACAATAGGAAAAAAAAACATTAAATAATTAATAACCAAAAATTACAAATCACTAAAACTGACTCTTGGAAAAATAAAACACTCAGTACATCACTAATTATTAAAGGAAATAAATTGGTAATCAAAAATTTTTCTCCACAATAAAAAGATAAGAAATCCTTAAAATTTTATTGTTGGGTTTATAAAACCTTCAAGGAACTGATAATCCCTTTTTTATACAAGTATTTTAAGAAAATACAAAGGTGAAAGAAAGCTTACTATTGATGTCAAGATAGATGTCCAATATAGGTAAATCTATATAAGCAAAAGTAGATTAGTGATTGCCTAGGGCGGAGGCCTGGGTTGCAGGTTGGCAATGGGTAGTGAGTGCCCATGGTACGCAGTTTCTTCTGGTGTGATAAAAATGTTTAGAGATTGGGTCGTAGTGATGGCTGCACAACTCTATAAATGTGCTAGAAACCACTGAATTGTACACTTTGAATAGGTAATGTGTGAAACATCTCAATAGAGCTGTTTAAAAGAATAGACCAGATGAACGCACGGAAAAAAATTATACTATCTCACTTATGAATGTCAATAGGAAATTCCTAAGTTAAGTATTGGCAAAAGTTAATTCAATTTTTACTACCCTACCGAAGTAGGGTGATTCCAGGAATGTAAGATTTCTTTAACTACCAGAATTCCTACTGATACAATTTATTATTAAAAATTAAATATAAAAACCATATGAATATTTTAATCAAATTTATTTTTTATTCAACATGTATTACTGCATTCCTATTATGTAATGGAGACTACACATTAGTAAAGCAAAGAGATAAAGTCTTGATCCTTAATAGAAACAGGAAAAGTATTTGATAAGATTTCATACCAATTCTTAGCAAAATTCGTTAGGAGAGAATTCTTGTAATAAGTTAAAGGTATCAGAAACAGAACAAATATGGTTAATGCAGAAATATTAGAAGCTTTCTTATTAATACCAATAGAAAAACTTTTATGGTAGAGGTCCTAGCCACTGAATTACATATATATATGTGTGTGTGTGTGCATGTATGTATATATATGTAAATTGCATAGAAAAAGAAAAAAAAGTTTTCCTTAAGATGAAATGATTAAAACGTGATTTTAAGAATCCAAGAGTATCTATAAACAAGCCACTAGAACTAGGAAGATAGTTCAACAAAGTTGATGGATACAATCTCTGTATAAAAAATACCACAGAATTCTTATATACTAGAAGTAAACAAGCAGTGAATATAATTCACAACAGAAACAAATAATGGAAAGTACCTGATAATTGTATCTAACAAAATTGGTATGTACTCTTTAGCAAAGTAATTTTCACAATTGGCAACAGCAGATCAGCCTTGGTGAATGAAAATGTTGTTGGACCTTTGCACAGCCATGACCTTGCCCAGCCTTGGGCACACTGTTTATGAGTCTGTGGACCAGAACTAGGCTCCCTAGGAAGGAAGACACTGGCAGTCACACAGTAGACTATTCTACTTATAGGATGATTTCAAACTGCTTTGGCAGTGGGGCCCCTCTGGAGAGAACTCATCCTAAATATATTCTCTGTTCATTTGCTCATGATTTATACATTAAAAACAAATTTATTGTGCAACATGCATGTTTGAAACTATTTTAATATTCTTGAAAAAGGAGTGAAGATACCAGAAAATGTCCTTGCTCTCCTTGAGTTTATACTCTCTGCTCCTTGGGAGTGCAAACTGAAGGGGAGGATGACAGCTGACAGTCTGTAAAAATGCACAGGTAATCTCAGAAAAAAAAATGTTTTTGACCGTGATAATTTTACTTAATACACATCTCCTAAATCTCATTCTCCCGGTTTCATGAACTAAAGGGCCTTTGCCAAAATTCTCTTGGTTTTTCCTTGGCATCTGTCTCAGGCCCTGTGCAGCACTTGTTCTGCAGCTGACTTGCTCTCATTCTGCCTTTTCTGCAGCATCATCAGGGCCAAGTGGCAGAGCTACTTGTGGAGCAGTATGTAAGAGCCAGGAATCTGCTCTTGTCACAGCTGGAGCTGGCTGGCCATTAGGTAAATGACTTGAAGTAGATAAACAAATGCATTATTTGCAGTCTCTATTGGACACTAGTAGGTTCAATGAACAATTTCAAATATCCTAAGAGAATGAATGGTCCCACATTGACCATGAGCTCATTCTTCTACTAGCCACTGGGTCAGGAAGAATGAATGAATAATGAGAGGAGGAGGGGGAGGATTTGGGGACGCTGTGACTAACAATCTCCCTGGAACTATATTGAACACATGGAGTTTAGTTACTGGAAGAATGACAAAATAACCTAAACAGGCAATAACAACGTCTACCATACTGTGTGTAATAAATTAAATATTTTTGTAATAAAATTGCTAGACAAAATGTTTATCTGTCCTCTTCCCTCTGACTTGGATTGAACTGGTATTATTCCAGAAAATAACTCTATCTTTCTGTAAGTAGTTTTAAGAAAAACTGTATGGCATCTGCAGACCCTTATATGAGAGAATTCTTCTCAAGATCTAGCACCATTGACGCCAATTCTATCCAAGTTCCTCATCATTCTGATTTTTTTAGTCTATGATCTGAAACACTAGAAACATTTTCTCAACATTCTTCTCACAGCTGCTTTCACCTCATTGTTCTTCAGGCTATAGATGAGGGGATTCAGCATGGGAGTGACCACACTGTACTGCAAGGAGAAGATTAACTCTTGAGTGGATCCTGAATTTGGCATGAGATATCGGAGTAAACCTGAGCCATAAAAGAAGATCACGGCAGTGAGGTGGGAGGAGCAGGTGGAGAAGGCCTTACTTCTGCCTTTTGTGGAGCTGATGCTCAGGATGGTGAACAAAATGCGAACATAGGAGAAAACTATCAAAAGGAAGTTTCCAGTGAAATGCAGGAGGCTGGAGCAGAGCAGGGCAGTAAAACTTGCAGACACATCAGAGCAAGACAAAGGGTAGAGAGAGGGCAGCTCACAGCTAAAGTGGTGGATATTCTGAGCCTCACAGAAGTCTAAATTGAGAGCTACAAGGATATTGATGAAAGCATCCAGAAAAGCCAAGCCCCAAGAGCCCCATACCAGCCCCATACTCAGCTGTCTGTTCATCACCTGGCCATATAGCAGAGGGGAGCTGATGGCAACAAAGCGGTCGTAGGCCATGACAGTGAGTAGGCAGGATTCGGTACCCCCAGTGGCAAACACAAAGAAGACCTGAGCCAGGCAGCCCTCTACTGAGATGGTTTTCTTCTCTGACAGGAGGTTCTCCAACAGTTTGGGCAGAGTGACAGAAGAGTGGCAGAGATCCAGGAAGGACAACTGTCCCAGGAAAAAGTACATGGGGATGTGGAGCTGGGAATCCACCCAGATCACCAGCAGCAGCAGCAGGTTCCCCATCAGAGTTAGGATGTAAATGACAAGGAACAGTACAAAGAGCAGAGCCTGGATTTGGGGGTCAGCAGACAGTCCAAGGAGGATGAACTCTGAGACAATGCTGTGGTTTCCCATTGCCTTCAGTATTATCTTTGGAATGCAAGAAAAAAAAAATCAGGTGAAGTCTCTTCCTATGTCTCTCACACATCTAAGTGTATTAACCCTCTCTATTCACAAAGTTTCATGCATACTCAAAAATTTATGATCTGAAATGACAATTTTCCCAAAGTCTCTAGATTTACCAACCTGTAAGAATTTTTTCTGCAGGATTCCAACCCTAGATCAACTCCCTTACCACCATTACTGTTCTTTCTTTAATGTATTAGAGTTTGTTATTGTTTTATTATTAAAAATTACTGTAGGATGTTTGTAAACTGTTGAGAATAGACTAGCAGAGAAGGGAAAATTGTAGGAAGAATAAGATAAAATTGCAGAAATAATATATCCAAAAGCAGTTGGGTCTCAGAGTAGAGGCAGAGCATGGCCAAAGGTGGGAACGGGTTTCCTTCATCAAACATGCACTGAAGTCAGTAGATCTGGCATTAGGAAGAAAGCAGTTCTCACCTAATGACTTTTGCTTTTCACTAAATTTTTAAATAGGGTCATTAATGGAAAGTGAAGAGGGGCAGTGGCTGAAGATTTGCAGAGTGGGGAGATCCAAGGAAATTAGAGTGATCAGCATAGAGATATCCCAGATGTCATATAATTGATCGTAAGAAACCGCTGACCAAGACAGGAGCATACTCTGCTCACAATCTCCATGCCCAGCATGTACAATCTACCCAGATTCAGCCTTTGTCTGTGCCCTCGTGCAATTTGTAAATATAGACCATCTACCAATTATCTCAAGTTTAGCCTTCTTTTTCTCTATTCTCTATTCCAACTTACAACCAGTACAGGGTAACCCTTCAACACGACTCCACCACCACCTCAGTCCTGCCTATTCTGCTCTGTCTCTCTTGTTCACACTGCAAAACTCATACTCTCAGTTTCTTGAAGAACTTAGGATTCCTCTCCCATGTTTATCCAAACAATGCCCGGAATTAGGGCTATGCTTAGAAATCAGGTTCACATTACCTGTATTTCCCACCTAGTTGAGCAATAACTTGCCCAGAATGAAACAAATACTTTTTTAAATCCAGTGATCCAGAAGATGACGAAGTTTGAATGTCAGTGTGAGAATTCAGTGTTAAGATGGAGTTGAAAATTCCTGTTGGACATAGAGCTCTTTCTTGATTTCCAAAAAGAGGAAAATAAAAGGGTAAGTTGTGTATATTATTGCTAAAACGTATACATTTCCTCTTATGTGGGCATTTAAAGATTTCCTATTACTAATTTTTTTTCCCTTACACTCACCATTGTAGCCCTAGCTACAGCAACCTGTATTCATCCTGAGACAATCACATCGTTTCCAGGAGACACTGGAAAATCAAGTCATTAAATACATACGGAGAATCACCCATTATAATTCTAGAGGGCAGCAAAAAGAAAGGTCCCTTCCATTTTATTCATTTCTAAATGAAGCTCTACTTACTAGTGCTAGAAATCCCTTAAACTTTAGAGAAACTTATTCCCTTACAAATAAAAGTGAAGAGTGAAAACTCTTGCATAGGGTATTTTCATGACGGGCAGACCTAGAAACTGTACCCTATCAGGGGCCATATTTCCTTACAGGTATTGGTATGCTGTGTTAAGTTATTTGAGGCAGTCACAGAAATAAATAAAATCACTTATTTCTTTTTAACCTGGAGCTACAATTTCATGGTACTCAGTGAACAGAATCAACTCTTCATTTTCTCAGAATCAATGCTTCAGATGCCAAACAGAATGGGAACAGCTCTGAGAATGTTACCGCTCTAAGTTTTCACTATTAGGTGGAATAAGTTGATTAGATCACATTTCCATAGAAAGACGGCCTGAGTTCATTGTAGAATGAGATGTACGAAAGTAACCAGCACTGTGACTGGCCCATAGGAGTATTTAAACAATTAAAATGAATGCACGAATGAGTGAATGAATAAGTGAATGGAGGAAACTCTGCTTTACCACCCATAGAGAACATATCTCATTAGGAACCAGTAAGGGATTTAGACACCCTGGGCTTGCATGAAACCAGATGTGGGAAGAGCACTGGAGAAACATTTTGTCAAATAGGGAGGTTTACCCAATGCAGTGTTTCATGTACTAAACTTCCACATCCCTATGAGTACATAATTATAGGGAACACCGTAATTAAAAGCATAATTAGCTTCTGGACCCTATATGTTTGGAGTACTCAGAGAGGGTTATTTTTGAGTCATGAGGTGCCCAAAGTCCATCATTTTCCCGATCTCCTCCTACCTCTTATAGATAGCTCTCAGGTATTAGCTTCCCCAAATTTCCAGGTGTTTGATACAACATGAGCTTTCAGCACCAGAAACAGGACTACAGGAAGTTCCCGTTGTGGCTCAGTGGTTAATGAATCCAACTAGGAACCATGAGGTTGCGGGTTCGATCCCTGGCATCGCTCAGTGGGTTAAGGATCCAGCGTTGCCATGAGCTGTGGTGTAGGTCACAGACGCGGCTTGGATCCCGCGTCACTGTGGCTGTGGCAAAGGCCGGCGGCTGCAGCTCCTGTTAGACCCCTAGCCTGGGAACCTCCATATGCCACGTGTGCAGCCCTAGAAAAGGCAAAAAGACAAAAAAAAAAGGAATACAGTACCATATAGGAAAACTCTTGTCTTAATTGTCCCATATATGCAACAAAATCTAAAAATAATTACCTTGGAACATTGTGAGGACTTAATTTACTAGCTTAAGTGTGGTAGTGAAGACAACTAAGGTACTGAAGAATCATTAGATTCTTTTCTTCACCTTTAACCCAAGTGTTTAATTTTCCAAAAAGGAGGACGAGAAGTAATTTTGAGCAGCAGATCAAAACATTTTAGGTAACAGAAATGAATACCATGTCAGAGATGCTTGAAGGGGCAACACCGGAGCCCAGGGGAATATAGGTAAGATGAGGGAACTGAAAGAGAAAGGAAGGGCCTGATGGGGGCATGGTAGGAGGTGCTGGGGATGGAGGAGAGGAGGGTCTCACACAGGGAGCACAAGGGAAGACAAAATATCAGAAAACAGTTATAAAAACACTGCCAAGATTCTCTCTTTTCCTAGTGCAAAACCCTGTTTCTCTGAGCTGGCGGGCATGCCTCTGGGCTCAGGAGAATTCACAAGAGAGAAAATACACCACGACTATCCCATCATATGAACTGACACTGATTTTTCTATTTAAGATGTTCTGTGCATCAAGAGAACTATATAAGCTCAGTCATCAAAAGCCCCTGCATTAAAGACTTCAGAAAACTGTCCTGACCTTTGATAGCACTGCACTCTTATCTCTTAGTGACTCCCTAAAATGACAAAGAAAAGAAAAACAAAATTCCTAACAAATAATAAAGCAACTTCTTTCATACGTCCTCTAGCATAACTGCATGAGCTTCTCTTCACATGTCTCCATTACCGTTGATACATTGCTAAGAACATCATGCTAACAAAGGAGGCTCAAGTCTACCATTCAGAAGGGCCTGTGGGTTAAGGTGGCTAATGGGATAACAACATGTTACCTGAAAGCCCAGGGGACATCTAGGTCCATCCGGATTGCTGGAAAGCTCAGCCTGAAGCGTCCTTTTGACTCGTCAGCTAAAAACAGTTACTGGATGATCCCTCTGGGAACTCCCACTGAAGCTAAGTAACTCGTAGCTTACCTTTAGATAATTTGGTTAATGCCATGTATTTAATCATTACAGATATTAAAGACATTATATATCAATGGATAATCCATTATAGATCAATGGATAAGTTTAACACAAAGTCGACAAAGCTGAAGAGATATTATTAGTAACTCAGAAGATAGGCCTGAAGAAAATACGAACTTCCACCTGTATTTTCTTTCCCCTTTCATTTTTCCTTTAGTGCTAGTCTTCTAGTGATATATTTACCTTCATTCTTAAAGGATGTTTTACCAGGCAGAGAATCCTAACGGGGGAGGAGGGTTTTTCTCTTTAATCTGGTACTTTGAAGATATGACCTCATTATCTTCTGTCTTGTTTAATGTTTCGATAAGTCAGTTGCTGGTGTAATTGTACTTTTTTGGAATTAATTTGTCTCCCCCCTTGCCACTTTTAATATTTTTATTTTCATAATTTTATTATGATGTGACAAAGTATGACTTTCTTTTTATTTATCATACTTGGGATTTAACTGTAGGATTCCTAGCATTTGTAGTTGATATATTTTTCCAGTTTGGAACATTTTCATTCCTTATCTTACACAGTGCCCTATTTACTTATGTATTACCTAATTCTCTCTCTTCTTTAGAACTCCATGCTTATCCTTCTCCTATGCATTGCATATCTCATACTCTTCTGTTTTTTCTTTATCCTTTCTCTGCCTTACTGTTTACTATCCTACAAGTTTTACTTGTTATCTATCCTACAAGTTTTTAGTACACTCATCAATACTGTCTTTGAATTTATCCATTAAGATCTTATTCGGCCATTGAGTTTTCCCTTTCCAGGATCTTCATGTAGATTTTAAAGACAGTTTCCAGGAATACTAGGCCAAAATTCTCAATCTTGTCTTTAACCTCTAGGAATATTTTAATTATTTTAAAGCTATGTGTCTGCATATGTTTTCACTGCCTCTACTTTTTGTCTCCCCATATTCTTGTTACATTTTTTCTGTTTAGAACAGGATATTATTATGAAAAATTATGGAAATAACTTAAGGTTCTGCATTATATTCTCGTTCTCCAGAGAAACATTTTACTTGCTTCGGTCAGAGAGCAGTGAACATTAGCAGTGATCCAGGATGACTCTCCTGTAAACCTCTCATGTAAATTGGGGGCCGAAATGAAGCTGGGCTCCTGTCCAGACAAAGCTGGCCTGCTTCCAATCCACTCTTACTTCAGAGTGTGGCCCTTTAAGGTCCAACCCAACCCTTGGTGGTCCTTGGATTACATTTCCCCCAACTAACTTTAGGAAATTGTCAAAATAACTTCATATTTTCAATTACCTCTTCAAGATACCCTTACAGGAAAAAGAGACCCTTAAATGCAAGGCTTCCTTCTCTGAGTTTCCTTCTTCTTTGGGATGACAACTCCCTAATTCTTCACTGCTTCTGTGGCTTTCAAATACCTTCAGAGCAGATCTTTAAAATATGCTGTTCAGCTTTTTAAAATTTTTTAATTGTTTGTTGACCCAAATTATCTAGCTAGTAGTTAGCATAAGTGGAAGTCCCGGATAATTTTAGCCCATTCATATTCTATTATTATTACTGTTGCTAATACACATATTTTATAATGCTGATTTTTTAATTTTTCAGTCCTCGTTTGGTTTACTGTTCTACCTTTTTCTCTAAGGTTTTACATTTTTTCTTTGCTCCCTGCCTTTTCATTAATTTTATTTATTACTTTTGTTTTTTAGGGCCGCACCTGTGGCATATGGAAGTTCCCAGGCTAGGGGTCAAATCAGAGCTACAGCTGGCAGCCTGCTCCACAGCCACAGCAACATGGTATCCTAGCTGCCTCTGTGACCTACACTGCAGCTCACAGCAATGCTGGATCCTTAATCCACTGAGTGGGGCCAGGGATCGAACCCATATCCGCTGCACCACAACAGGAACTCCCTTATTTTTTTTTATTTACTTTTTCCTTTCTTTAGGGCCACACCCATGGCATATGGTAGTTCCCAGGCTAGGGGCTGAATTGGAGCTACAGCTGCCGGCCTTTGCCACAGACACAGCAACTCTCGATCCAAGCCGCATCTGTGACCTACACCACAGCCCACTGCAACAGGGGATCTCCAACCCACTGAGCGAGGCCAGGAATCAAACCCACATCCTCATGGATATTAGCAGGATTCATTTTTGCTACGCCATAATGGGAATGCCCCCTCCCTTTTTAAAAGAAATGTATGTTCCTATTACATTTGTATCAAAAGAAGCATATGCAAAGAATTTGAATTTTTTTAGTTTAATTTTTTCACAAGACTGGCTCCTTCCTCTGTCTTTGCATTAAATACCAGTTAGGATGCATCGGGATAAAAATAAAACAAAACCTAAACAGCCATAGCCTAATCCATAAGAACATTATTCTTACTTAAGAAGAAGTCTGAGAGGGGAGTTTTATTGTGATTTTATTCCATGATAAGTAAAGTTATTGTTTCAGGGTGACTGTGATATTTTGCCCTTTCCAGCACAGTCTTAGTACAGCTTCAGTAGCTCCCAGCATCACGTTCTTATACATCGCCTCCACATTAGAAAGGAGGGCAGACTATTGCACCAGGGGGTGTCCCTTAGACTCAGTGGCCAACACTGCATCAGATACCTTCAGAGCTTAGCTGCAAGGGAGACTGGGAAGCTGCTTATCTGGGAAAGGAGAGTGGAATTTCATGAATGGTTTAAACAATAACAAAGCATCCCCTGCTGCTGGGTTTCTAAATAAAATTAGAGATGTCAGTAAGTAAAAAGGCAAAATAACAAGGCAAGAAATGGTGTCCACTCACATATGGCATGATTCCTTCCTTCCTAATTTTGAATGTCTTTACTGAAGTATGCTAGAATGTGCACTGAGAACCTCACCTTTCTATTCATCTTTTCTATTTACTATAGATTAAGAGCTTGGATACTTTGCTGTATGCATTTTTTTGGCATGCATATAACAACATGTTCACCCATCTTCCTGTGACTGGATACTTCATATATATAACTATTTTTACTCCCTCCTTCAATTTGGTAGATGCTATGGACTGAATGGGGTCCCCTCAGAATTCATATGCTGCAGTCCTAAACCCCAATGTGATGGTATCTGGAGGTGTGGCCTGTGGGAGACAGTGAGCTTTAGATGAGGTCATAAGGGTGGACTCTCACCATGGGATTGGTGTGCTACAAGACACAGGAGAGCCTTTTCTCTTTTAATCTCTACCACTCAGTCTATGGCACTTTGTTTAAAAGACTGAGCTAATACAGGACAGGAAATGTCCATCTCAATGCAACACAAACGCTTCCGCCTGTGCTTTAGATACTATTCCATTCTGCTTCCTCTGGGACATAGCTCCCTCAACTTGCTATTTTTCTGGTTGGTATTCAATTTTTCCCCTCCATTTCTCTTTTACATTTAGCACTTAGCACATTTAAACTATCTTCTCTATTTGCGTGCTTGTGTTCATAATATATATTATTTTCTAAAACTACTTCCCAGTCCCACATACCCTTACGGGTTCTGACTTCTCTCACTTCCTCACACTCAAGTATACTGAATAACTATATTACCTGGCAACAATTTCTGCACCAGCCACTCTTCTCCATGGTTTATTTGTGATCTCTGAAGCCAGTATGAATTTGTTCTAAAACTCTGAGGTGCATAAAACACCATTTTCTGCACTATTCAATGTTTTATGTTTTGTATTTTAAAATGTGTTTTTATTCTGTAACATTTCAAACCTTCATAAAGACTTCAAAATACAACATCCATTACACGCCATGTATATTTAACTAATTTTAACTTTTACTATATTTACCGATTATTTTTCAAAAATAGGACATAGGAGATTTGAAGTCTTCTTTAAACCATTTCCCAACCCCTTCCTCCCTACCCGTAGATAACCACCATCCTAATGTCAGAAAGTGGCCTCCTGTGGTAAGTAGAATGGGTCCCCAAAGATGTTCATTCTCTAATCTCTGGAACCTGTGAACATGGCAAAAGGGACTTGGTACCGATGTTTAAATAAGGAGAGTATCTTGGATAACCCAGGTGAGCCCAGTCTAATCACACGATCCCTTAAAAGCAGAGAACTTTCTCCCATTAGCATGAAAGAGGTGAGATAGAAACAGAAGTCAGGAGTTCCCTTCGTGGCTCAGTGGTTAACGAATCCGACTAAGAACCATGATAGTTGCGGGTTCGATCCCTGGCCTTGCTCAGTGGGTTAAGGATCCGGCGTTGCCGTGAGCTGTGGTGTAGGTTGCAGACGCGGCTCGGATCCCGCGTTGCTGTGGCTGTGGTGAAGGCCGGTGGCTACAGCTCCTGTTAGACCCCTAGCCTGGGAACCTCCATATGCCGCAGGTGTGGCTCTACATAAAGGCAAAAAGACAAAAAAAAAAAAAAAAAGAAACGGAGGTCAAAGAGATTGGAAGCGTGAGGAGGGATACACAGAAAGGATGATAAGTAATGCAGTCAGCCTCTAAAAGCAGAGCCCCACCCCCAGCTGACAGGAGCCTCAGTCCTACAATGTCAAAAAACTGAAGTCAGTCATCAGTCTGAGCCTAGAAGTGGATTCATCCCTGGGACCTGCAGAGAGGAATGTAGCCTTGCTAACACTTTGATGTCCACCTGCTGAGACTCTAAGCAGAGGACCAGGTTGAGCACACTGTACTTGGACTTCTGACCTACAGACCCTTGAGATAATACGTAGGCACTGCTTTAAGTTGCTAAATTCGTGGTAATTTGTCACTGCAGCAATAGAAAGCTAATACACTTCTTCATGCATGCCTTTATGTGTTTTACTACATATGTGTCTATGTTTTTAAACTCTCTATAGATGTCTTCCACTATAGGAAACATTCTGAAATGAGTTTTTCTTTTTCATGCAACATGTTTTAGAAATTTATCCACGTTGATATGTAGAAACAGTTTATTCATTCAATTACTAGATAGTGTTCCACTGTATAAATACACCATTCTTTATGTATTTTTCAGAAGATTAGAGTACATGTGGTGAATCTGATTAGGTTTTGGTTAATCTGCAGATTCTACAGGATTTTCTAGGTAGAAAAGTGTGTCATCTTCAAATAACCCTTCTTGTTCCCTTTCTTTCTAATTCTTAAGTTTTAATTTCTTTCATTTCCTTATCTCACTGCACCATTTGGGACTTTCAACACAATATTAAATTGTAGAAGCGAGAGTGGCCATCCTTGTCTTCTCTTAATTGAAGAAAAGTTTGTAAAATGAATTATTTAAGCAAAAATTTACTGTAGGCTTTATATTTACTCACGTTAAGATCCCTCTGCTCCCAATTTGCAAAGACCTTTACTGAATAAGTGCTGAAATTTATTAAATGCCTTTTTGCACCATTGAGATAACATATGAATTATTCCTTTTAACACTGATTCCAAATATCATATAGGCATTTTGTTTTGTTTTTTGGCTTTTTTTTTTTTTTTTTTTTGGCCATACCCAGTGGCACGGGGCATGCAGAAGTTCCCTGGTTGGGATCAAACTCACGCCACAACAGCAACTTAAGCTGCTACATTGACAATGTCAGATCTTTACCACTGCACCACAAGAGAACTCCCCAAATATCATATTCTTATAATAGTGTTTGAGTAACACTGTAACAGAGATTTACATTTTTTCGATAAGTGAAATATGCAAAGCTCAAGGTTATACATTTGTGGAGACAAAACAGTAAATATGCCAGCTGGTTCAGACTTAATGGTTAGGACACCACTGCCTCCTTGTGGTGCAATTCCAGAATGACAAGATTGGATTCACAGAAGTTTATTTTTCAAGTCACAGCTTTGACAACTAAGGCTATGCCTCTGGGTAGAGAGTTACTACATATCTCAGAGAGACATGAGAAGAATGGAAAATTTTGACAGACACACAAACAGAGAATTATCCAGGTTTTTCTTTTAGGACGCCCAGGTATGGGAGCAGAGAGACTGAAGGAAATACACGAGTAAGGAGAAAATCTGGAGTTGGGAGGAGATGAAGATGGTACAGTAGAAGATACCTCCAGTCCCGTGTTCTTAACAGCATTATGTACAATAGCAAGATTTGGAAGCAACCCAAGTGCTCATCAACACGAGAGGATAAAGACATAGTATAAGAGAATACCAGTCAGCCACAAAAAGAATGAAATTTGCCATTTGCAACAACATGGATTGATGTGGAGAATGTTTAGTAAAGTATATCAGACAAAGAGAGAAAAACATCGTATGCTTTCACTTACATGTGGACTCTAAAAGAATAAAACCCTGACGCCTGTGATCAATTAATCTTCAATAAAGGAATCAAGAATATAAAATGAGAAAAAGTCTATTCAGCAAGTGGTGCCAGCAAAACTGGACAGCTGCATGTAAATCAATGAAACTAGAACATACCCGCACACCATGCACAAAAATAAACTCGAAATGGCTTAAAGACTTAAGCAAAGACAAGACACTATCAAACTCCTAGCAGAGAACATAGGCAAAACAGTCTCTGACATCAACCATACAAATGTTTTCTTAGGTCAGTCTCCCAAGGCAACAGAAATAAAAACAAAAGTAAAGCAATGGGACCTAATCAAACTTAAAAGCTTTTGCACAGCAAAGGAAGGAAACCATTAAAAAAAAAAAAAGCCTATGGAATGGGAGAAAATAGTTTCAAATGATGCAACTAACAAGTGCTTAATCTCTAAAATATACAAACAACTTATACAACTCAACAGCAAAAAAAAAAAAAAAAAAAAACCCCAAACCCAGCAACCCAATTGAAAAATGGGCAGAAGACCTAAACAGACATTTTCCCAAATAAGATATACAGACGGCCAATAGGCACATGAAAAAATGCTCAACATCGCTAATTATTAGAGAAATGCATATCAAAACTATGAGGTACCAACTTACACTGGTCAGAATGGCCATCACTAATAAGTTCACAAATAACAAATGACAGAGAGGGTATGGAGAAAAGGGTACCCTCCTTTATTCTTGGTGGGAATATAAATTGGTACAACCACCATGGAGAACAGTATGGAGGTACCTCAGAAAACTAAATACAGATCTACCGTATGACCCAGCAATCCCACCCCTGGGCATATTTCCAGATAAAACTTTCATTGAAAAAGATACATCACCCCTATGTTCTCTGCAGCCCTATTCACAATAGCCACAACATAGAAACAACTTAAATGTCCATTGACAGATGAATGGATTAAGAAGATGTGTTTTATATACATAATGGAAAACTACTCAGCCATATAAAAGAACAAAATAATGTCGTTTGTAGCCACATAGATGGAAGTAGAGATTCTCATACAAAGTGAAGTAAGCCAGAAAGAGAAAGACAAATACCATATGATATCACTTATATCTGGAATCTAATATACAGCACAAATGAGCCTATCTACAGAAACGAAACAATCTCATGGACTTGGAGAACAGACTTGTGGTTGCCTGGGTGGGGGGTAGTAGGATGGACTGGTAATCTGGAGTTAATAGATGCAAGCTATTGCATTTGGAGTGGATAAGCAATGACATCCTGCCATATCACAGAGGGAACTATATCTAGTCACTTGTGAAGGAACATGATGGAGGATATGACTGGGTAACTTTGCTGTACAGCAGAAATTGACAGAGCATTGTAAATCAACCACGATAAATTTAAAAAATAATAAAAATTAAAACAAAGGAATGAATATAACAAAACTGAAATAGACTAATAGATACAGAGAACAAACTAGTGACCAGTTGGGAGAGGGGTAGGGGATTAAGACATACAATCTACTACATATTTAATAAATAAGATACAAGGATGTAACAGAATGTACAGCACAGAAATATAGGCAATCTTTTACAATAATTTTAAATGGGGTATAATCTATAAAATATCAAATCATTATGTTGTACACCTGAAACTACTATAATAGTGCAAATCAAAAATACTTGAGTTAAAAATAAAGAAGGAGGGAGTTCCCTTCATGGCTCAGTGGTTAACGAATCTGACTAGGAACCATGAGGTTGCGGGTTCGATCCCTGGCCTTGCTCAGTGGGTTAAGGATCCGGCGTTGCCGTGAGCTGTGGTGAAGGTTGCAGATGCGGCTTGGATCCCGCGATGCTGTGGCTGTGGCAAAGGCCAGCAGCTACAGCTCTTGTTAGACCCCTAGCCTGGGAACCTCCATATGCCGCGGGTGCGGCTCTACATAAAGGCAAAAAGACGAAAATAAAAAAAATTAAAAAAATAAAGAAGGAAACGTGGAGTTGAGCAGTAGCAGAAGCACGCCAGCATCCACAGCATGAGTATACAGAAAAACTAACAGACACTAAATCATGTCTAGATTATAAGTACTGTAATACACACACACACACACACACACACACACACACACACACACACAGAGGCCTGGTCTTATTTCTTTCTTTCGGGTTTAAAATATGTCTTTTGATTGGACAGCTACATGTAAAAGAATGAAGTTAGAACACATTTAACACCATGCACAAAAATAAACTCGAAATGGATTAAAGACCTAAACATAACACTGGATACTATAAAACTGTTAGAGGAAAATATAGGCAGAACACTCCTTTGACATAAATTGCAGCAATACCTTTTTTGACCCACCTAATAGCGTAATGAAAATATAAACAAAAACAAATCAGACCTAATTAAGCTTAGAAGTTTTTGCACAGTGAAGGAAACCATAAATAAAATGAAAAGACAACCTACAGAATGGGAAAAAAATCTTCGCATATGAATTAACCAACAAGGGATTAGTATCTCCAAAATATACAAACATCTCATACAGTGTTATATCAAAAAAACCCAAACAACCCAATTAAAAATGGTCAGAAGACCTAAACATACATTTTTCCAAATATGACAGATGGCAAAAAAGCACACCCAAAAAATGTTCAATATCACTAACTATTAGAAAAATTCAAATCAAAACTACAAGGAGGTATCATCTCACACCACTCAGAAAGCCATCATCAATAAGTCTACAAAAGAATGCTGGAGAGAGAAAAGCGAACCCTCCTACATTGTTAATGGGAATGTAAATTGGTGTAATCGCTATGGAGAACAGTATGGAGGTACCTTAAAAACTAAATATAGAAGAAAAAAAAAACTAAATATAGGAATACATGATGATCCAGCAATCCCACTCCTGGGCATATATCCAAAGAAAACCATGATTCAAATTGAACCAGAGGATTGGATTAAGATGGCGGAATAGAAGGACTGGAGCTCAACTTCTCCTCCAAATAACAGCAAAACTACAACCAAATGCCGAGCAACCTTCAACCAAATGGACTGTAAACTTCCAAAAAAGATATTCTGCTCCAGAAGACACAGCGGAGACCACATCAAGAGGTAGGATGGGCAATTACGAGATAGAAGCAACCTCCCAGGTGGGAAGCCCCACAGACTAGAAAGTAACTGCATCACAGAGACTCAGCTGCAGGACTGAGAGTTCTGAGCCTCACATAAAATCCCCATGCCTGGGGATCAGGCACAGGGAGAAAGAGCCCCCGGAACATCTAGCATTGAAGGCCAGCGGGGCTTGTGTGCAGGAGCTCCACAGGACAGGGGGAAACAGAGACCCCACTCTTGAAAGGCACACACAGACTTTCACGTGCACTGGGTCCCAGGGCAAAGCAGTCTCCAGAGGAATCCGGGTGGAACCTGACAGCAATTCCTGGAGGATCTCCTGGGAAAACAGGGGTGACTGTGGCTTGCTGTGGGGGAAGGGCATTGGAGGTGAAGCTCTCAGGGACATTCAGCAGCCTGCATTTCTCTGGAGGTGGCCATTTCTGGGAAAATATGGTCCCGCCCATCAGCACTGAGAAGCCCCAGGCCAAACAACAATTCAGGTGGGATCTCAGCCCCACCCATCAGTAAACAGGCTGCCTAAAGACCCCTCAGGCACACAGCCAGCCTCTAATCTCATCCAGAGACAAAGCCCCATCCATCAGAGGGAGAGGAATCAACCACACCTACCAGTGAGCAGGCATCACTCCCTCCCATCAGGAACTCTACAGCAAGCCCCCTCCATACCAACTTTAGCCACAGGGGAGGCAAACACCTGAACTAAGAGAGGCTTCAACTCTATTGTCAACACAAAGGTCACCACACCAAAAACCTACAAAAATGAAAAGACAGAAAACTCTAACTCAGATAAGGGAGAAAGAGAAAAGCCCAGAAAAACAGCTCAGTGATGAGGAGATTATCAGCCTCCCAGAAAGAGACTTTAGACTGTTGATGCTGAAGATGATGCAAGGCATTGGAAATAGACTGGAGGC
>PVHT021183619.1:16553797-16581211 GCA_004024745.2 Catagonus wagneri | reverse complement strand
CCTTCTATTACTCTGTTTCCCTATCAATAGAATACTGACAATCATAGCAACTACATCAGTGAGGTTTTACTATTCAGTTTAGTAAGTTTTGCATTACATAATGATAATAAAAACAATTATTAACGCATTTTCATCTTTATGATGTGCCACATGCTATTTTAAGTCATGATATTTCTTTTCAAGACATTTATAAAGCATGTAAACCTCTTTGTTAATACTATGTCAGCAATTTATACTCAAGAAATGATATTTTTAAAGTCTGTAAAGTTTTCTGTATATCTCAATCAAGTAGGAGGAACACATTTATTTAAGCAATTTAGCCAAAGATTGTTGTCCAGACACTGGGACGTGCTCTGGGGATAAAAAGGTGAGTAAGAGAGAATCTCTGCCATTAAGACCTACGCACTGTAACAAGATATAAAGTTGGATTCACAGCCGTAATACAATATAGTAATTTATATTCTAACAGTATGACAAGATGACTGCTGGAGTTAGGAGGAGGGAAAAAATATCATCTGTATTAGATGGTCAGGATATTCTTTATAGGAAAGATCCTATTTGACTCTGCTTTGTCTAGATAACCAAGTCTTAGGAAGAGAACTACTAGAAAAAATCTTCCAGGCAGAAGAAACAGTTTAGTAAAGGGAGAAAATGTGTAACCTTTGAGATTAAGACCAAGAACTTCAGAGTGAAACACAGATGAACTAAAATTTCAGCTCTGCTCCTCACCTACCTTATGACCTTGGGCAGCTAGGTTTCTTTCTGCTCTTCCCTGCCTAGAAAATGGACTTGATGGTTATACCTTATCATCGCTTGGTTGTGAGAATTAAACAAGATACGCACATATCACTTCACACACTGTGTAGCCCATTAGTGCTAGATTATTAATATATTTCCTTTTAAGCTGTCATCCACTGTAAAGAGTAAACCACTTACTAATTGCTAGATTTTTGTTGTTGTTGTTGTTGAGCAGAATTAACCACATTAAACACATATATTGCTTGTAAGATGCATCGGATTTCAGAAATATTAAACTATGAAAAATGTGCATCTTTAAATCAAGGAAAGTGCATTATCCTCATTATGAGGACTAATACACCAAGAACATTTAATGCCATGCTGTATATTTAGATATGACCCAGTTGTTAAAATCTTTCCCTTCTTGATGGCTTCTAGACATTTTGTAGCTCTTAAATCACACATTGAGGTTAATGTTTAGTTTTCTCACTCAGGTGGTCTCTGTCTAACTGTCTTCAGCACATAGAAGACATTCCAAAGATTATGGAATTAGATCAAATCTGACCAACTTGGGGGTGGTTTACGGCGAGAAGTCATTATCACGGTCCCATCCTAGAGCTCAAAGGAATGAGCCAAGGACAAACAAATGCCAGAAAAGGAGTTTTTGTCTGAACCTTATAGCTGATAGAGAGCTCACCTCCTCCCACTATGTGCAGGGTAATTGTACAAAAGGAACTAGTGCAGCAGTGATTACCACACCTAGCATGCATCTGTGTCATGTGTTAAAACACCGCTTACTGGACCTCACCCCCAGAGTTTCTGATTCAGTAGGTCTGGAGTGGAGCCCAATAATTTGACTTTCTAACACTTCTTAGCAGTACTGATGCACCTGGTCTGAGGACCACACTTTGAAAATTACTGAAATAGAGAAAGTGGGGGCTCCAGAGCCTCAGTCCGGGGCAATTTTTCCACTGGGGCCATTGGCTCATCTGACCCTTTCTCTAGCGAGACTGGTAAGCCTGTCTCAAGGCCCAGAAGGCTTGTGAACCTCTCTGATTTGGCTCCCTTGTGTTTGGCATTCTCTGCATTCACAATGCAGAGAACTATTGTCCTGGGAAGAAGCAACTGTGATCCCACTGAGCATTATTAGCCAGAGGGAGAGATGACTGGGGAGGAGGCTCTGCCAGCTGTCTCGGTTGTTATTGCTACAAACCACCCTTGCCGCTTCAGGCTCCTACAGCTTCTGCCTCCTCCAACAGATCATAGGAAGCTTAGCTGAAGAAAGTTTGTGGAAACAGCTCCCCAGTGTCTGAGTTGAGAAATTATTGCCTGAGGGTGAGAACTTTAGTCTCCTTCATCTAGAGACTGCCAAAGAAATTGGCCAGAAGCCCACTTTGTCTTCAGCTTCCTCTCAGCAAAAGCATCAGAGTGCAAAAAGAAAAAAATAAGGTATACCCTTGAGGCTTTCCTAGTGACCTGCCACAGCCAATTACATGCGCAAATTTCCCTCAGCCTCACTCACTGCAATTGTTCATTAGCTAGCTGGGAGAATATTCTGGATTTAGAAAATATGTGTTGACTGATACAGACAGTAATTAGAGCTGTCAAGATTCTGAACCATAAATATTTAAAACACATAATAATTAAGCATACATGGCATTTTATTATTAGGGTGTTTGGTCAGAATACACTCTTTCTTCCCATAATTGTTCACCTACCCTTTCTACTGCTTTGTTGTGATTGTCACCACTCTGTTAACCTCTATCCCCAATTAACTTTGTCATTTACTGCAAGGCTCACCCAAACATTACTGCTTAAGTACAAAACAGCTTCTCAAGGACTGGGACCATTTGCCTCCAGTGATTTACTCCATTTCCAACCTAGTGCTAAAAACACAGCAAGCGCCTAATAAACAGTTACAAAATAATCAGCTAATGTTACCATCAACTTCCTGATCTCTAGTCATTACTGTGTTATACCTGACACCCTCTCCACGAGTCACCTCAGTTGCTTTTTTTTTTTAATAAAACCACAGTCATAGTGATACCTCTCTTTGTATTTTAGAAGCAGACCCAGCCGGCTCAGCGTGGACGAAGATTCATCAACCTCTAGCCTTCACGGAAGCATGTAAATCTTTAATTAGATTTTTAAACAGAGGTTTTAATCAGTGTAGTAGAATTTATCAAATCTTACCTATTTCTACTGCTGTTTTTCAAAAGCATGTTCAAGTATACTGACATAATTTCCTGCCCTACAATTCTTTTCATAAACTCTACTGCCTCTGGAAGCTGGCTTTCATCTACCCTCCTCTTCAGGAACTGCATACTATTTATGCACCAAAATCTTATTCTTGGCATATCTTAAGGACCTCTCCCTCCTTTGATTTCTTGATATGGTTTGAATACTATCAAAGAGCACTTTCTGAGTCACCTCATACTTCTTGTAATTCTTTTTCTCTGCTTAATAGGTCCTGCTGTCTAAATTGTGGAAGTCTGAAGCCAGGACTTGTCCAGCCTGCAGATGCTATGGTAATTAGCAGTGTTATTCACCAATATTCCAGTTCTTTCACTGAGCACATGTGGGAGAGAACATCTCGCCTACCTCAAAGTTAAGAGTGACTTGTTTGGGACAATGAAATGTGAGTAGAAGTTATGTGTCAGTTTAGCAAGATGTTTTAAAAACCGGCATGATTCACCATGTTTCTGTTTTCCTACATCAAAAACTGCTGAAGCATGAAGAAGCCTGGTTACTTGAGTGAGGGTGACAGAGCAGAGCCTTTCCCCTAAATCCACCTAGAAATGACATGTAATGTGAAAAATAAAAACAAAAACTTTTCCAGTTTTACGCTACTGAGATTTGGGGGTTGTGTCCACTCCCTAAATCATCACTTCAGACTTGAAGATTCACCAGAAGCTGTCTTATTATGGTTACAGTTTATTACAGGAATAGGAAACAGATCAAAATCAGTCAAGGCAAGAGATCTATGTGGCAAAGTTCAGGAGAAACCATGCATAAGCCTCCAGGTGTCCCTTAGTGGAGCTGCATGGGGCACACTTAATTCTCCCATTAAGGACATGGACAATACATGTGAAGCACTGCCAACCAGGGAAGCTTCTCTAAGCCACGAGGTCCAACATTTTTATCGGGGGTCAGTCACATGTGGTGACTGACCTCAGCTACTCAGACTCAAGTTCCCTCCAGATCAAAAACAGCCATTCAGGAGTTCCCACTGTGGCTCAGAAGGTTAAGGACCTGATGTTGTCCCTGTGAGGATGTGGGATCCCAGGATTTGCTCAGTGGGTTAAAGATCTGAAGTTGATGCAAGCTGTGGCATAGATTGCAGATGTGGCTCAGATCTGGTGTTGCTGTAGCTATGGCTATAGCACGGGCCTCAGTTGCAGCTCCAATTCGACCCCTAATCTGAGAGCTTCCATATAAAAAACGAAAACAAAAAAACCCAGTCACTCACCATAAATGTATATTTATCTGATTAAACATGGCTTAAAGCCTCAGGCTATGAAAACACTCGCATCAGGCATAATATTCCAAGGATTAGGAGATTACCTCCCAGGAACCAGCCAAGGACCAGTCCTGAAAATAGGCCTTTCTTTGGAATGTGCTGGGTTTGAGAAATCCAGGCCTGCTGAGTTTACTCTTTCCTGCACAGGGAGTTGACTTGGAGTCACACAACTTCTCCTGCTTGTTATAGGTACCCAAGTCATTTTCAACTTTTGAAGCACTCATTGTACTAAAAAAATTAAGAAATTTCAAGCAAAGTTATAAAGAAAGGTAGAATAATTTAAATGTTTACATTTAATAAAATAAAACTTCAGAAATATGACTTTTTGAGACATACAAAAGTTGAAAGAATTCATTACCAGCAGATATGCACTGCAAGAAATTTAAAGAAAAGTCCTTCAGGGAGGAAAATGATATCAGATGGAAATCTGGAGCTACATAAAGAAATGAAGGCACCAGAAATGATATTTACACGGGTAATTATGAAAGACTTTATTCTTTTAAAATCTCCTTTAACAATAATTGACTACGTAAAGCAGAAAATAATGTTTTGTCATATGTCTAACATATGACAACAATAGCACAAAGGCTGCTGGGTATAAATGGAAGCACACTGTTGTAAGATTTTTATGCTATACATAAAGGAATATAAAATCACTTGAAGGTAGACTCTAGTAAGTTAAAGATATAAACTATAAGCCATAAAACATTCCCTAAAGTAACACAAGGAGGTATAATTGACAATCCAAGAAGGGAAATCAAAAAAAAAAATCATTAAAAACCTCAATTCACAAAGACACACACACAAAAAGGGAATCAGAATAGGTAAGACAAACAGAAATCAGAATGGCAGAGTTAAACCCAAAGTTATCAAAATTTGCATCAAATGCAAACTAAATTTCCTGATAACAGGGCAGAAATAACCCAAATTAGGTTAAAGAAAAAAAGCAAGGCCTAACTATATGCTGCCTCCTGGAAAACCACTTTAAATATAAAAACACAAACATATCAAAAGAATAGTGATGGAAAGTGATATTTCATGACTGGAGTACCCATTTTAATATCAGACAAAGTATTTTTCAGAAAAAAAGATTACTATGGCTAAAGAAGGTAATTTTATAAAGATAAAAGGTTAATTAATAACTAGAATATCCAGCATCTTACAAAATTCATGACATAAAATCTAAGAGCACTAAGGAGAAACAAATTCACAAACAGTTAAGAGTTTTCAATACTCTCTCTTTATAACTGACAGAAAAAGTAGAATGAAAATCAGTAAGTTTGTAGAAGAGCTGAAAAGCCCTATGAATCAACTTGACCTAACTGAAATTTCTATACATTCCACCCCATAAAATAAAAGCATAATATATACACGTTCTTTTAAAATACATATGGAACATTTTCCAATAGAGATCACATTCTGGGCCATAAACCAGGTCTCAATATATTTTCAGAGATTCAAGCTATACATAGGTGTTGGCAATAATGTTTTGGGTATGACACCTAAAGCAAAAGAAACAAAATGAAAAATAAAAAGCTGGGCTACATCAAACTAAAATGGTTCTGCACAGCAAAAGAAAAAATCAATCAAAATGATGAAAAGACAACCTATGGTAAAAAAAAATCTGCATACTATATATCTGATATGGAGTTAATATCTAAAACATATAAAGAATTCATGCAACTCAAGAGCAAAAAGTAATAATAATAATCCTATTTAAAAATGGGCAAAAGACCTGAATAGACATTCTGCCAAAAAAGATATATGAAAAGCCAACAGGTACACGAAAAGATGCTCAACTTCACTAGGCATGTGGAAAATGCAAATCAAAATTACGAGTTATCATCTCACACCTGTTACAATAGCCATGATCAAAAAGACAAGAGACAATAAATGTTGCTGAGGATATGGAGAAAAGGGATCCCTATGCACTCTTGGTGGGATTGTACACTGGTATTGCCACTATGAAAAACAGTACAAAGGATCCTCAAAAAATTAAAAATTAAAAATACCATGTGATTCAGCAATTCTACTTCTGGTAATATAGCCAAAGGAAATAAAAACATTAACTCAAAAAGATACATGCAGGAATTCCCATCGTGGCTCAGCAGAAACGAATCCAACTAGGAACCATGAGGTTGCGGGTTTGATCACTGGCCTTGCTCATGGCAACGCCATGAGCTGTGGTGTAGGTCTCAGACGTGGCTCGGATCCTGCGTTGCTGTGTGGCTCTGGTGTAGACTGGCAGCTATGTCTCCTATTAAACCCCTAGCCTGGGAACTCCACCTAAAATGACAAAAATACGAAAAAAAAAAAAGATACATGCACCCCCATGTTCTTAGCAGCACTGTTTACAATAGCAAGACAGGAAAATATAAGTGTTCAGAGTCAGATGAGTAAAGAGAAATACACACTCATATATGTATATATGTATGGAATATTATGTAGCCAAAAAATCATACATACAATGGAATGTTATTCAGCCAAAAAAGGAAATCCTGCCATTTGTGAGAGAGTGAAAAACAAATACCTTATGATCTTACCTATACATGGAAAAGAAAAACAAAACAAAAAAAAACAAATAACAGTAAGAAACTTACATAAAAATGGATCAGACTTGTGGTTAACAGAAGTAAAGTTTGGGAAGAGGAGAGGGAATAGGAAAGTAGTCCAAAGTTACCCATTTCCAGTTACAAGATATTTAAGTAGTGCACAACATGATGATTATGGTTAACACTGCTTTATGATATATATGAAAATTGTTAGAGAATAAATTCTAAGAATTATCACAAGGAAAAAAATTTTCTTTTTCTTCCTCTTTTTATTGTGTGTGTGTGTACAGTAGATTGATGCTAACTAAAATTGTAGTGACAGTCATTTCACAACATATGTAAGTCAAACTACTATGCCTTATACCTTAAACTTATAGTGATGTGTGCCAATTATATCTCAATAAAACTTGAAAAAAATTAAGTCATAAAATTATTTGGTCTAACTATAAGAAAATTAAATTAGAAATCAATGGCAAAAAGATATTTGGAACAGTTTCAAAATTTGGAAACTTACACACATCCTTACAACCCAAGGATCAAAGAGGAAATCAAAAAGAGAAATTAGAAAGTCTTTTGTACTAGATGAAAATGAAATGCAATATTTCAAAATTTGTGGAATAAAATTAAATCAGCAATTAGAGGGAAATTTATAGCATTAAATGTGCATATAAGAAAAATAATCTGGAGGGATCAAGATGGTGGAGGAGTAAGATGTCACACTCACCTTCTCCCAAAAACACATCAAAAACACACATCTACATGTAAAATGATTCACACAGAACATCTACTGAACGCTGGCAGAAGAAATTAAACCTCCAAAAAGTGCAAGAAACCCTCTACATAACTGGGTAGAACAAAAGAAAAAAGAGAGAGAGAGAAAAGGAATCAGGATGGGACTAGAATTCCTGAGAGGGAGCTGTGAAAGAAAAAAGGAACCTACACCATGGTAAGCCACCTAACCAATGGGGAGATCAGCCGAGATGGAGGGACTTAAAAGCCACCGAGAAAAGTGCAGAGGCTGGACTGAGGAGGGCAAAGTAGAGTGAGAGCTGCACAGATCATCTGTACCACTGCCCCAGACACCACAGCCTGAGATGCTCAGGTAGGGGCTAGGCACTGAGACACAGGCTCTGGAGGTCAATTACAGGGAGAAGACTAGGGTTGGCTGTGTGGCGACAGCCTCAGAGGCTAAGGAGCGGTGTGCCAAGTCGAGGAGCAGTGCGCTAATGTCTGGGGAGTAGAACACCAAGGCAGAGGGAACCCGGGAGAAGGTCTGGGCCTTCAGGAGAAGCAAGGCGCCATTGTTGGGGAGGGTGAGAGGAGGAGGGGCAGACAGCCATAGAAATCTCCCTGACTCTCAGAGGGCAGGTGCCTCTGGTGCAGGCTACAAATGGCGAGAAACCACAGCTTGGGCTACAGGAGACCAGGCGCTTCTTGTATGGGCTACACATGGCCGGGTGTCTTTTGTGTGGGCTAAGTGCGGCAGAGGGCTAAGTGCAGTGAGAAAGACAAAACCATATGGTATCACTTATAGCTGGAATCTAATATATGGCACAAATGAACATTTCTACAGAAAAGAAAATCATGGACGTGGAGAACAGTTTGTGGTTGCCAACCAGGAGGAGGGAGTGGGATGGACTGGGATTTTGAGGTTAATAGATGTAAACTATTGCCTTTGGAATGGATAAGCAATGAGATCCTGCTGTATAGCACTGGGAACTGTATCTAGTCACTTATGATGGAGCATGATAATGTAAGAAAAAAGAATGTATATATGTATGTGTGTGCATCACCTTGCTGTATAGTAGAAAATTGACAGAACAATATAAACCAGGTATAATGCAAAAAAATAAAAATCATTTAAAAATTAAAAAAAATCCACTCACCTCCCTCTGGGTCACTGCCACTGCCAAGGGCCTGGTGACCAGGCACTGCCTGTAGGAACCACCTACTGCCTCCACCTCCCCGGAAGCACCTGCTGGCCGTACACTGGCACATTCCCTATCAAGGAGATAAGAGCCTGCAGATACTGAAGAGAGAGCTAATACCCAAATCAAAAGCATCCCTCATGCCATAAACACAGGAGCTCAGGGATGCTCCTGCACATAAACAGTCCCCCAAGACTGTTTCCCTTAAATTCACAGAGTAAGAAAAATATAAGTAAAATGAAGAAGCACAGAAACCATTCCCAGTTAAAAGAATTGGAGAATTCCCCTGAAGGAGTAAACAATGAAACAGACCTCTTTAGTCTAATAGACACTGAGTTCAAAAAAGGAGATACTGAAAATACTGAAGGCGTTAAGAACGCCTAATCAGATTACTTTAAAAAGGAACTAGAAACTACAAGGATGAGTATAGAGGCCTGAAATAATTGAGGATAAATGTTTGGGAGAAGAATATTCTGGGAAATGGGGACAGCAGGTATGGAAACCCTGAGACAGATGTGTGTTAGGCACACTTGAGGAAAACAAGGAAGCCAGTGTGACTGGAGCAGAATAAGCAGGACAGAGGTGGGTAAGAAATGATACCTGAGGGGCTGGTCTGGACATGGAAGGCTGTATACTTCATTCTAAGGATGATGCAAAGGGAACACACGGTTTTAAAGAAGGAAGGGATGTGATCTGTATGCATTTAAAAATCATCATTTTGGCTGCTGCAGGAAGATAATGGACCAATTAGAAGGCTTCAGCAGACTTCAGAAGATAAATGGTATGGCCTGATCTGGATGAGAAGCGACCAGATTCAGGATACGGTTTGAAGGTATAGCCAGTAGGATTTTCTGATGTGAGATGAAAAAGTGAGGATGACTCCAAGGTTTTTGAATTAAGCAACTGAATGTATGGTGGTACCATATTTTCAAAGTGTAGAATCAAGAATTCAGTTGTAGATAGTGAAAGATTTCGGATAGAGTTAGGTCATGGCATGTATCTGGTGATACAAAGATAACAGTTCCTGTGATGAAAGATGATGGAGGGAGGATATTAGACTTTTTGTAGAAACTAAGGCAAATTGGGGGGAAGGTCATGATAGGAATGGCCTCAACTGTTTCTTAGAGGAAAGGAGAGAGTAACCTCTAACCAGAGCCTCTTCTGGTGACCAGTCTTTCAGGCAGTTCATAACAGCAAGAAGGTGGTGCTCAGGGAGAGTCTCTGGTGCCCTACTAGTAGCACCTGAAACTCTAAAAACTTCCTTTCAAAACCAGAAATGGGTAGTGTATCTTTGTTTAAATACTGCTGAAGACAGGTGGAGAGGCAAGCAAATGTCCATGCCTTTATTTATGAATGCACCATGGCCTTTTGCTACAAGGGTCATACATTGTGAGTTGTCTTCAGATTTCAGACCTCCTCCTCCACTCAGTATTTCTGCATCAGCCATCACCTGGGAAGGCTGTGGGGAACTGGAAGGTACTATCTTAGGCCCTGTCTGCTAAATACACCACACCACAAGTCCCACCTGACCACAGTCTCCTCTACTGACACTGCTCCGAGGCTGCTCTTAGAGCTCCTGTCTGCAGGGAGGAAGTAGGTTTTTGGTCCCTTCATTCTCAGGCTTTTACACCCATTTGAATTTTTTTTTTAAGGGTCACACCTGTGGCATATGAATGTTCCCAGGCTAGGGGTCGAATCAGAGCTACTTCTGCTGGCCTACAACACAGCCATAGGAATACCAGATCTGAGCCACATTTGTAACCTACAGGAAAACTTGTGGCAATGCCAGATCCTTAACCCCCTGGGCAAGGCCAGAGATTGAATCCACATCCTCATGGATATCCTGCTGAGCCACAATCGGAATTCCCCCATTGGGGAATTTTACACATACAGTCATCAAAAAGCAGCTGTCCCTTTTAAGAGATGCACACCTACATCTAACTTTTCTCTAATATTCACTTCCTGCCTTCTTTTTGGCACTGTTACACTTATTTTTAACATCTATGGCCATAGATATCACTTTTTTTTTTCCTTTGGAAAAATGTTTTCATCCCCTCTAAGGCTTAACAGCCATAATTCATCAATCTGAAATAGGGAAGGACAAATCTGACTCCATATTACATCTGCTACTTTTACTCTAACCTTACTTTAACCTTTGTACTCTGCTGCCTGTGCTTAGTCATGCTCTTCACCTTTTATAAAAGAACTTTGCCTATAGCTTGAAATACATAGGAATATCTCACCTGACCATGACCAGAGAATAACATTGGTCTTGCTAAGGGTTTACAGGAACTTTGTGATCTGACCTTGACCTAACCTATGTGGGAAGCTGCAAGAACAAAGAAACTGACAACAAAAAGTTTGCAACAACTAACCACACCCTCCCTCACCTTGCCTATAAAAATGTAACAGGGGCGGGGCAGACACCCAGCCCTTAGTGTGTGCCTGTATATGTGCAGCCTTTCAGTGAGATTAGTGCTCCAATATTAGTGCCTGTGATCATTAGCCCAGGACCATTAGAAGTCCGCTCCACTACCAGTGGTCCACGCAGCCGACTGCGGTGAGGAGCAGATCCCAGCCTTCTCCTGGGTGCCCTCCAGCCCTCTGGCCTCAGGCCAGTGGGTGAGCTGAGGAGGAAGGGGGAGGCCGAGGGCTGTGTCCTGCAGAACTCCAGAGCCCTTGCCACAGCTGCCCACCGGCCCGGCCCAGGCCCACCTCAGTGATCTAACGGTGGCAGTCTTCTTCCTGGGTAACAGTCCTCAGGACCTGGTTGTTGTTTGCTTGGCCTAAAGAGCCTGAGGTCTTGCTGGATCCTGGGCACCTTACTCCCTCTGTGTCAGCTGGGCAGGGTCTGGGTCTCTGGCCTAGAGGGCACCTCTAGCTGAGATCTGCCTTTTCAGCCAGGCCTAGGTGCTAATGGGGAGACCCAGACTGGGTGCTGGACAAATGCTCCCAGACAGGGTGTCCAGCCAGTGCTCTGCCCCTCTCCTCTTAGCCAGGGTCTAGACCTCAGAGAGTCAAAGTCCATGCTTGGGACCTGGAACAAATAAGACGGGGGTAATAATATTGCTTTGCATATGGGATTTGTTAAGTGTTAAAAGCCACAAGGGGACATGGAGACAGAATGCCTCCCCTTGCCTTTCTTTTATACTACACTTTTAGATAAAAAGTTGCAGAACAGAGAATAACATTTGTTTTGATGAGGTTTGCAGAAACATTGTGAGCTGATCTTTACCTGACCTACATGAACAGCTGCAAGAACATAGGATCAGCCACTACAAAGTTTGCAACAACTAACCACACACCTCCTTCACCTTTCCTCTAACAGGGCTTTGCTGAAAGCCTTGGCAGAGTTTGGGTTTCTAAGGCATGAGCCCCTCTCTCCTTACATGGCCTTGCAATAAACCTTTCATTTCAGTTTGTGTGACCTCACTGTGCATTGGGCATGTAGACTTACTTTCAGTAACAAACTTTCATGGATCTTTCAAATCACACTTTTGGAATTCAAAACACCATCATATCTCTCAAAGACCTACCTCTTGAAATCAAAAGACTAACATTTTTAGACCCTGTTTTAAATTTCAAAATAAAAAAAATGGATTCTTCTGGGATCATTCTTCTTTCTAAGAAGTATTAAATGTCTAAGGTGGAGGTCAACAATGCAACAAAAATTCCAAGTTAAAATTAAAATTTTACCATATTATCTCACTATTTTATCATTACCATCTGGATCAAATGAAGCCTAAGGTGAGGTTGGGAGGAGAAAACCAGTTGTCTAAGATCTATGAGATCACTGCTGAGGTCACAGAAGAGTTGAAAAGGGCTAGGCTGGTAGGAGGGCAGATGAGATGAGGCTGTTGTGAGATGGGGCTCAAGGAGGAGAAATTCTAGCAGGGAAGGGGGGGTGGGAAGAAGAGCAGTTTGGAGAGCCCAGCTGGGTAAGCTTCTGGATATAACTGGCCTAGTTCCTGATTGGAGTTAGGAGATGGGAAAGATGGAAGGGGGGCACTGGGAAGCAACTTCTCAAAGGAGGATTTAATCTATCAGGTCACTGATTTGACCCCTCGGACCCATGTGTCTTTAACAGTACCAACTGTAGTGTTTCCCTCTTCCCTACAAAGCACTTGAAGGCTGGAGCTGAGAGACAGTAGTTGACCATGAAGATTCTGACTGTGAGGTAGCATGGGATGGGGAATTATCCAGTCTTGAATTCATTTTACGCTACTTTTTATCCTTGCCCTAGAGCTCACCTTCACCTCAAGAATCCTCTGGCCAACTCCCTACCCCAAATCCCTGCCAGCTATTATTTTTTACTTAGTTTCTCTATAATTTATTCCATCTACCTTGACACTGCAATTTCGGTCCTCACTGAAAAAGACAAGGAGACTTTATACAAACACTTCCCTTCCCTGACTCTTATCTTTCTTTGCCCATATGTACACATGCACACACACACACATACACACACACACACACATGCTCTATTTCTCCCTCTCTCCCTCCCTCCCTCTCTCCCTTCCTCTTCCTCCTGCTCCTTCTCTCTCACAAACACATTCACAAAACACACTAACCCATTCAAGACACAGGTGCTTCCTGACCTATGGAGACATCTCTCCTGGTAGTTTTCCAATGAATAAGTGCTTCTCTTCTCACCATCCACCTGCCTCAGCCCCCTATTCATTTATGCTTCCCCAGGACGTGGAGCTATCTCCATCTTCAGCTTCAGAGTCTCTGGTTTCTATTCTAAGACAGATGGCACAGCATGCCCTCCATGATCAAGAACAAAATTCAGAGAGGACCTCCAGGCAACGGACAAGGTAAATGGGGCTAATGATGACCTTCAAAAGTCTTTATATAGGATATTCTCTATGTGAGAAGAATCGGGGTCTTCTGTCTTGCCCCCTTCCTATGGCTGCACCCATTTCCTGGTTGGGGAAAGCTGACAATTTCATGTGTCCTCTGACCTCTCCACTTTGTTAAAAGAAGGAACAAAAGCAAATCGTTCTACTTAGAGGGTGGACATCAATCTGAAATTCCTCCAGGAGTTATTTATTTATCTCAAGGCCAACTTTCTCTAAATCCTTATGTCCTCTAGAATGTAAATCAAGGCTAGATGTCCCAAAGCCATGCTTTCCTCACTCTGGGGTGGAGAAAGGCCAAACCTACTGCTTGGGACTGAATATGAGATGCAGGCAATGTTACCTACACAAAATCAGAAACAAGTTAACAAGCACATGAAAAAATGCTCAACATCACTGATGATTAGAGAAATGAAAATCAAAACTACCATGAGATATCACTTCACACCAGTCAGAATGGCCATCATTAATAAGTCCACAAACAACAAATGTTGGAGGGGGTGTGGAGAAAAGGGAACGCTCCTGAACTGTTGGTGGGAATGTAAGCTGGTACAACCACTGTGGAAAAGAGTATGGAGGCACCTCAGAAAACTACACATAGAACTACCATATGACCCAGAAACCCCACTCTTGGGTATATATCCATACAAAACTTTCCTTGAAAAAGACACTTGCACACGTATGTTTATTGCAGCACTATTCACAATAGCCAAGACATGGAAACAACCCAAATATCCATCAACAGATGACTGGATTAGGAAGATGTGGTACATATACACAATGGAATACTACTCAGCCATAAAAGTATAAAATAATGCCATCTGCAGAAGCATGGATGGAATTAGAGACCCTCATACTGAGTGAAGTCAGTAAGAAGGAGAAAGACAAATACCATATGATATCACTTATACGTGGAATCTAATATACTGCACAAATGAACCTTTCTACAGAAAAGAAAATCACAGACTTTGAGAACAGACTTGTGGTTGCCAAGAGGGTAGGGGAGGGAGAGGGATGGTATGGGAGTCTGGGGTTAACGGTTGTAGACTATTGCCTTTGGGATAGAAAAGCAAGGAGATCCTGCTGTATAGCACCCGGAACTATGTCTAACCACTTGTGATGAATCCATATATGTATGTATAACTGGGTCACCACGCTGTGCAGTTGGAAAATTGACAGAAATCTGTAAACTAGCTATAATGGGGAAAAAAAGGTTGTTGTAGCTATTGTTGCTTTGTTTTTTGGTTTTTGTTTTTTTAGCTTTTTAGGGCCACACCTGGGGTATATGGAAGTTCCCAGGCCAGGGGTCGAATTGGAGCTACAGCCGCGGGCCTACACCACAACCACAGCAATGCAGGATCTGAGCCTAATCTGTGACCTACACCACAGCTCACAGCAATGCCGGATCCTTAACCCACTGAGCGAGGCCAGGGATCGAACCCACAACCTCATGGTTCCTAGTTAGATTTGTTTCCTCTGCATCACGATGGGAACTCCATAGCAATTGTTACTTTTAATACTCTTTGTTTTAACTTTTATATTAGCATTAAAGATGATTTAAGTACCACCCTTACATTATTAAAGGATTCTGAACTAGACAATATACCTACCTTTTCCAGTGAGATTTATACTTATTTATGTTTTCATTCTGCTGTCTGATATCCTTTCAACCTGAAGAACTCCCTCTAGCATTTGCTGAATGCCAAGTCTAGTAGTGATAAAGTTTTGTTTGCCTGGGAAAGCCTCTGTCTCTACATTTCTGAAGAGTAGCTTTGCCAGGTAAAATATTCTTGGTTAACAGGTTTTGATTATATCACCCTACTCCCTACAAGGTGTCTACTAAGTCCCCTGATAGTCCTCTGAGAGTTCCCTTGTATGTGGAAATTCACTTTTTCTTGCTGCTTTTCCCAATTCTATTTGTCTTTGATATTAGACAATTTGATTATAATGTCTCAGTAAGATCTCTTAGCATTCAGCCTCTTTGTAATTTTTGAGCATCCTGGATCTAGATGTCAATCTCCCTCCCCAGGTTTGAGAAGTTTTTTGTCATTATTTCTTTAAAGAAACTTTCTTTCAGTCTTTACTGACTGGCTTCATGAGTGAAAGATCTTCACCATCCAGCCCACCTAAAGATTCTGGGGATCTCTCAGGCCTTTCCTACGGATGCACTCGTTCCAATCTTTTTGTTTCCCCTTGAGGAGAGTTCAGAATTTTGTGCCTTTTCTTAATCCCACAAAGTCAGTCTGGGAGTTGAAAGCCTCTTGTTTATTTGCCCTGGAGCATTCAATATTGTGTACCTTGTCCCATTCCCACAGTGTTGAGCCAGCTGCTGATAAATACATGCTGTCTAAAGAAATTTGCACCTGCCATATCCAGAGGCTTACACGCACCATCTCGTGGAGTGTGTGAAGTGCTGGGGCATGTGTCAGTCAGTTGAGGGGGTGATTTGCAGGTAAGTGCTCATGGGTAGCCCTCTTGGTAGAGCTCACAGACCAACTAGTAGAATCTGTAGCTGGTTTTTGAGATCCATGTGGTGGATGCTCTGAGTGCCCACCCCGTTTCTCTGTTCCAGCTGCCACAACACTATTCAGCTGTGCCAATCACCTCAGTGACCTGGGTAGGATGAGGCAGAAGTGGGTTTCTTGGTCAGCGTCTCACAAAGCTGGGAAATCAAGGTGCTTATTCCACTCTCACTTTCCCCCATGGGAGAAATTACAGGCTGAGAGGGTTTCTACTGGCACTATGCTATGCTGCCTTTGAGGAGGACTGACATGGGTAAGGTGAAACTGTTTTCCTTACCCTCTTCAATGTACCTATTCATGGATTATTTTTGCTTGAATGAGGTGCTAGAATCTTTCCCCTGGACTCTTAGTTTCCCAAAAAAAGGTATTTCCATCCACGGATGGTTGTTGAAATTGATGTTTTTGTTGGAGATACTAAGGCTGTAATCCCCTATTTTGTCATCTTGCTGATGTTGCCTACACAGTGTCTCATCAGATTTACATCACCTTTCTTTCCAGAAAATCCACTGAAGACACAATGAGACCAAAGGTGGGTAAGACTTCCAAATACCTGGTTCCTTTGGGGATCCTGGATCCTGGGGAAAGCAGAGGTGAAAAGGCTGTAGCCAGGAGGCAGGAAAACTACCTAACAAGAACTATATCTTGGAGAACTTGGGCACTATAGCTTAGCACGCTTTTGTCCAGCTGGTGTGTCACTGTCTACCAAGACTAGGTAACGACTTCAATACCACTTCTATACTGGATGGCTCCAGAAACAAGCAGGCTGTGTGGGTATTAATAAGGTTGGTAAACATATGAGTCTGTCTACACCTGTCACCCACTGGCTAGATTGAGACGTGCTAGACAATGAGCTGAAAATGATGCCATAGAGTTGAAGAATACTTTGGGCTGCCTAACAGAGTGATTTCAAGTGTATATCTCAATTCCAAAAAAATGTAGTGCATTCTGTCAGTTTCACGTGTCAGTTCAGGTTCTGGGAGAGTTAGGGTAATGTTCCCAAAGTGTGTCTCTTATTTTAACAGGAAATGGAGCTAACGATCACAGAAACGCTGTGGGACCAGGTGAGTACAAAGGGGTCATCTTAGACAGTATGGTGAGAGATGGGAGAAAGCAGAGAGGGCTTAAGGAAGGAGCATGCTTCTCTCTTTCCCCTTGTGTAATCTGCTTATTAATGGTAAAGAATTCTATGCTGCCTCCCATCTGGTTCTATTATTCATCCTAGTCCCAAATCCTCCTTGTGTCTGTGCATCTCAGGGCACATTCTCAACACCCACTTGTCCATTAGATAAGCCCTTTCAAATAGGTTTTCTCTGCCAGTTTTTTAATAAGCACTGTATAATGAATAATTTAAATCTTATCCACTAGGAAGCATCCACGGGCAAGTATTCAAAAAGCTATATGTTTTAACTATTGAATGAGAAGACAACAGTGTCGCCATTTTGTTATGAAAATTAAAGACCCTAACTCCATCTATAATCAAGTTACTTTACCTCTAGAGCCACTCAAATTATCTGACAAATAATTAACTGTGGCCCTTGAGAATAATGGCTAACAGTAGAAAAATACTCCTGGAGCTTTCCTGTTCTTCAGTTTATTAAATTTGAGAGATTCAGACCTGTTATTGGAGAGTTATACTATTGAAAAGAAAGTAAAAAAAGTTCCCTTGTGGTGCAGTGGGTTAAGGATCTGGTATGGTCACTGCTGTGGTGTGGTTTGATCCCTGTCCCAAGAATTTCCACATGCTGCAGGCACAGTCAAAAATAAACAAAAATGAAAAAGAGAGAAAAGAAAAAGAAAGTAAAACGTTAGTTTTTACTTGGATGTGAAGAACTGCCATTTTTGTGCCGATGAAAAAGATAATATTTTCATTTCATTTCAAGGAAATTAGATTAAATCACAAATTGTTTTAAAGAGATTTAGTCAAAAATATCTTTCTTTGTAGAAGATAGATAAAGCATGGTTGAGAATGGACAAAATTGCTGAATCCTATCAAGAGAGTGTTTTGGGTTCTGAAACCTATGAGTTAAAAAAGAAATGTACATTCATTAGGTCACCAATGGGAAATTCGTCGCCTTCAGTCTTCTAACTGAAGCAATGCCACAAACAGTTAGTCTCAGAAGCCACATTATTAAGCCTCGTTTTTTGAAACTACTTTAAAATAGAATTATAGTTGATTAATGTGAGAGTATATTCTTTTAATTCCATAAAAGGGTTTTTTTTTCACTTTGATGTAATGCTCTTGGTTTCCCAGAGATAGGAAAATGACAACCAAGGTGACCAGTTCTCAAACATGAAAATGCCAGAGTTCACTTTATATTTGAATGATCCACCAGTGCAGAAGTTAGCTATGCCCTTAGATAGCCAAAACAAACTGTTGTGGACTTTCACAGAACACAGATATTTAGTTTGAGTTTCTGAGACACACCCTAAAATATCAGCTACCTCAACTTTGCAATCTTAACATTCTAGTTGCACGTATATTTAAACTCTGATATAGAGATGAGAATTAGAGGACAAGTGATCACTTTTGAACCTATAACATCAATTGTCCATATGAAGATAAGCAGGGCAAGATTTTATTAAATCAAAGACTATGAATTTTTATTTTTTTAAAAAACATAAGTGAAAGTCTCCCTAGCCTCTCCTGCAAGTTCCCATTAAACAATACTATATTAAATAGTAATGTGACTTTTTTATTCTCTGTGACTGTCAATGACTCTTCCTATAAGTTTTACAGAAAGAAATAATTAAAATGCTGTATTAGAATAACCTATGTATTAGAATAACCATGCTTTTGGGAATCAGTACATAATTGGATACCTATGACATAATAAAGGATGAATATGATAAAGAGTGAACACAGACTTGCTAAGAGGAAAAAGCTGGTGACTGGCACAATCCACCCCACTGACTATTCAGCTTCCATGCACCCTTATACACATGTGGAAACTCCTGAATACTGATAAAAACTACCCGGTATTTCCACCAAATAGGATAGAGCTATCTGTCAGTAAGTTCTCATACTTCCCCCCAATGAAGAAATTCAGATTTCCAATGTTCACTGTATCCCTCTATGTCTGGGTGAGAATATAGGCACACGTTTTATAAGAAACTGCCAGAGCTTTTTCCAAAGTGATCACATAATTCTCTATTCCTTCCAACAATGTATGAGAGTTCCGACTGCTCTATATATTCACCAACACTTGATGTTTTCTTCCTGTGTATTATAATCCCAATACAAATGTGCTGGTTTTTCACAGCTATGCTTCATTGTTAGCTTCAGAACAAGGACAAATGGAATGAAATAAATTATAATAACGGGTTTCATTTACAGTCCTTTCACAACTTAGTCTTCTTTAAATAACTTCCTGTATTTCACCCACTGACCAAATAGAGAAATGGTGGCCCAAAAATACATGTAGAGTGGAAGTCATACGGATTTATTGCTTAGAGCTAGGAAGCCACAGTCTCTTGGCATTGACACTCTACTGCCTAATAACTGGGAGATTCTAAATATAAAATCCCTTTGAGGTAAAGTCTACAACATTAATTTTTCCATAATTTTTTGTCTTCTGTCAGGTGCTAATGGCTTTTAAGGATATACAAAAGGAGGTGAGATTAAATTTCCATTCTCTAAATTCCCTGGCCACATCATTTCCCTTGCTCCTGCTTTTCCCATACCCTGCTGTGATGTTAACTCTGATCAAGGTTTTAGTTTTATGTCTTTATCTAGAGATTTCTCCCTTAAAAGAGTAGTACTGATCTGTCAGTCAGAAAGTAGGGCAAGAAGATGCCTAACAATTCCCTTGTGAAAATATGATAATATATAAAGAAAATTGTATCTACCGGAACTACTCTCAGCAAGAATATTTTATGTAGCTATATGAAACACTGATAAATGACTGGGTTGGGAGAATCCCAAATGGCTTGATAAACTGCCTTATTAGCAGAGTATGTCTATCAATTACAAGGTAGTACAAATAAAAGTAAGCTAAACTTTGCTCTGCAACCATCCTCCTCTTTTGCTCCTCTTCCACGCATATTTCAGTCTTTTTTCTATACAAATACCGATCAAATATTTAAAAGTACAATCAATCATGCAATGTATTATTGGCCTGCCCTAGACTGAGTTACATTAGCTTGTGCCAGGTGTTGACATGTCTCAGTCCTACCAAGCCTGCTGACCCACCTTAATTTTTTGCTGTTTGTTGGAGCAGAAGACAATAGGCATTCCCTACACAATTACTTATCAACTGACTATTTACATAGGCAAACACATATCTTGGGACAAATACTAATATAAAACTAGGGCAACTGGGAAACTTTCGTACAGATTTCTTAGCTTTTGTTCCTTTGAATAAAGATATTATTTAATTAAAATTAGAATTTAAAAAATAACAGAAAAATAATAATAATATAAGCCTCCCATGGACTTATGAAAAATAGCTCTCTCTTCCTGTTTGGGGAAAAGTGATGGGTAAAGATACTGAAAAGGCACTGAAAAGAAATTTCTTCTATTTCGCTATCTGGACCACATTTAGCCTTTGAACTAAGCCTTTTTCTATAGTCCAAGAAGACATGCCATTTTATCCTGCTGCTGTGTCCAGGACTTTCTCCAAGAAAAAATTACAGCAGCCTTTGTAGCCACCTAGCCATGGATACAAGGGGGCAGAGATCAGAAGCTTGATACTTTCACCCAAGTTTTCCTTGGGGTCAGCAGGGTGCCTCTGCCCTACCCAGAACTTCAGTCCCCTGAGACCTAAGTGTCCTCCAAGCAGGACTTGAGCTAGTGAGAGGAGGAGGCTTGTCCACAAGTGGTACTTGTATGTGATCTCCATTCTCTCAGGGCCTTAAACAAGGTTATCAGTCCCATCTGACATCCTCTATGCTGAAGCTGTCTTCTAGTTCAGTTCTAGTGCTTCTTCACGGGGTTCATCAGATACAGCCCTTGCCCTCATAGATCATCCAGGCTGTTACAGATCATTCCGTTAGTCTGACAGATACCCTGGTCTCAAACATATTGTAAGGGAAATTTTTGTGCTTAAATAACAAGAGAAGAAAGTCAAGCAAAAAGCAGCTGGGAGAGACAGGATGTACTTTCTTTCTAATGAGGCAAATGTTAAGACCCTGCTCTAGAGCACTGTTACGTAGAAACTCCATCCAGCAGGCTAGTGGGGGCTCAGGAGGCTCAGAGTTCTATCAGCAGCAGCTATTTATTCTGGGATGAGTAAAAGGGAATTTTTTTAAAGGTCCTTCACAGATACTTAAAGGTTTACCTCAGAGAACCAATGCATAATCAATGAGGAGGGTGAAAGGGGCCAGGAAAGGGAGATCAGATAGGCCAGAAAGAATAAAAGAACAGAGGTCACTGCATGAGTAATTATGACTTTTAGGTAATGAATTGTGTCTCCCACCCCTAAAGAAGCCGCAGCTTGTCCTTTTATTTATTCATTTTTCAACAAACATTTATTGAGAATGTGCTATATGCAGGGCATTACATTGAGTGATTTGGTATGAAAGATAGAAAAACAATACAATTCTTTCAGGAAACTTGGAATTTAATTCTAGTCCCAAGAAGCCCACATGTCTCACACAGACATCTCTACATTTGACCAAATCTATAGCTGGTATAATGACAAGAATACCAGCCTCCAAGTCTCTGACTTTCTCTGAATTCTCATTATTTTTTAGCTGCAAGAAGATGCTCGGACTCGAGGTACAAGAGCAGTGTTTCAAGGTTTGGATAAACCAAGAGTGGTGGGAGGGAATAAGGAGGCGTTCTACCAAAGTCCCATCATGGGAACTTCTATTTGGCTGAGAGCTGGCATTAAGGCACTGCCAGTCTCTCCTCTGTCTGGCCCAGTTATCTGGACAGGGAGGGCAGGATCCCTTTTTCTCTTGGGATGGCTGTTAAGGGTCTGAGGACACACTCAGCCCTCAGTCAGACATGGCAGTTTTCAGGAGAGGAGAGACGACAGTCAGAGGTGAGCAGCTTCCCAGCTCTGTGTAAGGGTTTGGCAAAGCTGATACAGGGAAGGACTGAACAGTGGGGTGGTCAGAATGGAATGATTATTTAGGGTAGTTAAGTTCCAGTGCTCAGGTGCCCAGATGCAAATTTTAGTGTTTCAGGAAAATTAATCAAAACACCCAAGAGCCTAAAATTATAGCATAAAAGGCATATTTGGAGCTCTTTCCAAGAAGGATCTTACAAATCAAGGCTTTTCAAACTTTGCATGAATACGAATTATCTGGATGCCCTGTGAAAAAGCAGATTCTGATCCAACAGGTCTAGAGTAGGCCTGAGATTCTGAGATTCTTTAGTTCTAACAGGCTCCCATGTGACACTAGAGTTGCTGGTTCAGGGATCAGACATCCAGTACCAAGGGTATAAATGACTAAGCCCACTGAAATACCCTCTAACATCAGAATGAAATGAGATTTAATTCAGGGACTCTCAAGGCCCATGGAAAGATTGAGGAGACTTCATATATGGATGCAGGAATGAGAGAGGAGGAAATAAAAAGGATATTCTGAGTCCAGACGTTTCTCTGGATGTTGGCACTACTAGAAGCTTTTCTAGCTCCTTCACAAAACGGAGCTCATAAGAGTCTGAATCATCTTAGGGCTTTTTAAATACAGCCAGTCCAGAGAGAACACCCTGTGATCTTTCTCCAAGCCTGCTCGTCGCTTTCATTATAGAATGATAAGAAATATGGTCAAGCAAAATCCATCATCAGGGGAAACTGTCTTGGCTGCTGACCCCTAAGGGTTAACAAGTCAAAAGAGCCAAGGTTAACTTAGTTTGAAGGTTGTGCTCTTTTGTTCAAGGAAGGCCAGTTTCCAAATAGGTCACTGCAGAGCCCTAGAATACCTGCTTGATGAACCAATGTGAAAATGTGGATTTAGGATCTTAACTGCTATTGTTGTATTTCTGCTTCCTAGAAGGTAGGCAGTAGGTTGGCGGGTTGGGGAATTCACAGTAAGATGAGAATTCAAGTCTCCTTATACCCATTTTCTAAAACAACAAACAAAAAAGGAGACAAGGACCTATTCTAGTGTTACTGCCCTGAGACTGAGGCATTTGGCTAATGTCGAATGCCTAGCACTGATTAAATGGGTCTGGTGGCCATGATTCAATATGCTTTATAAGTAAGTGACCAGATATCTGGTGCCGCATTCTGCAACTGCTTCTCTGACAGGTCTATAGGTTTTTAGCTTCCCTACAATTTCTGGCCTCTTCCACTTTGGCTACACTCCAAACTAAGGATGTGATCAGGGCTCAGGGCTCTCAAGGAGACACATCCAAGAGCCCTTTAATGGAATGATTCCTTCCTGTGTCCCACCCAGGGATGAGCAACTGTTCCACAACACCTATATCATCTGCATCCAGGACTGGGTAAGTGGCCCTCTTTTGACAGTCCCCAAAGGAGATGATAAACACCATACATGGATGTAGTGGCTAGGAATACTGCTGGCTCTCATCCTTAGCCTTCAAATGCCTGTGCCTTCAATATACGCCTCTTCTAAAGGGGCTGGAGGTGGTCTTCTACCACTCTCAACTAATGGTGAACTACAAAGTCAGCGCTTCCTCCTCCATCCTCAGCTCCATCAGAAATCTCTGGAATATCAGGATCAGTCTTGGACCTGACCATAACAGGTTTGGGGAGATGCTATTTATTCAATCGAGGGAACATGGAATCATAGAAAGAATGATGAGGAGTTCCCATTGTGGCTCCGAAGAAGAACTTAGAAGGAAATTTTAAAAACTTGAAAGACCAGTGCCACAACATTGGGAAATATCAAGTTCTTTTCCATAAAAAAAAAAAAAAAAAGACCAGAAGAAAAAGATCAAGCTATGACACCAAAGATTTAATTTGGACATTAGGAATGATTTTCCAGTAATGAGAACTGAAAAACAGGATACTGGGTAGTTAAGACCATAGCATCATGTCCTGCAGCAGACGTCAGAATTACTTTTTAAAATCAGTTTGATATGATTTTAAAGCTATGGTTCCACGTGAACCAGGAAATGGAGAAGGTGAATTCCCTAGATCCCTGTTTCAACCAAACTTGATCTTATCCTAGACGGTTGACTCTGGTGAAATAAAAAACATTCTTCTTAAAGAGACAGAATATTATACTTTAAATTGATCTGCACTGAAAGCATGAAAGGCAATAACTGATCTCATATTTACATAAACCTTACTGTAATTACTGTAAACCTTTACCTATGAGGAGCACTTTTGATTGGTCAAAACCATATTGGATCAATAATTTTACCTTATTTTAATATTCCGCTGAGTCAAACATGAGGAATTTTCCTGACTTTTCCTGATGAAAACATAGGCTCTGATAAGTTAAAACACAACATATCCTAAGGCCCAGCAAGAGCTCTTTCCTATGGGCCAACATCACTGGGAACTACAGTTCCCAGAGCCTGTGATGTCCACTCCTGGTGGAGTATGACAACAAAGTCCTTAAGGACTGTGGAGGCCAGGGGTGTGGGGGTGGGACCTGGGCCAGGGATGGGATCTCTCTCCCTCATACATTTACAAACTCCTCTTATTTGGCACAGAAGCGTCAAGCCTGCAGATTCTGGGATGACCCCAAAGTTGGGAAGATTGCTGAAAAGCACTGGAGATCCAGGGGTCCAGGGCCATAACCTGAGAAGACAGTTCTCTGATCAATCAGCTTGCTATCCGCTTAAGCCTTAACCCTACAACCAGGGAAGAAGACCATCTTTGCTTCTGCCAGGTGTTTCACCCAGTCAGCCTTTCCCCTGAGCTCTGCCCTGCCCGTATGACTGTAGGCAGGAACCCAGCCTCATAAGTCCTCACCCCAACACAGCAGAGCAGCATCTCCTTCCAGCAGGTGTGGCCCAGTATGAAGGGCAATGGGTGAGAGGGTAGAAGCCTGAGGACAGGGCCACTCCAGGATCAGGGTGTATTAGATGTGGGTAGTTCTGTATAGGGAAGAATGTTCAGGAATCAGAGACAATTATGGGCTAGAGAAACAGACAGAAAGGTTAAAAACACACTAGGAAATGTGAGGTCCATTATTCCTTTCTGGAAAGTGCTCTGGAAATGTATACAACCTTTAGGGCTTAGTTCAGAACCAGCAGTCAAATAATGTAGGTCCACAACAGACTCCACTGTCAAGATTCTCATTGATAAAGCACTTGAGCATGCTGCCCTCAAAGGGCCTGCCTTAAGGGATGGGCCATTTCCTCAACCGCCTTAACTTCCCTGCTCCCTAGTTTCTTCTAAAGCCTAATTTCAAATGGAGAAAAAGACTGTCTCAGATGCTCACCTGGGTCACAGAGTAGGCCAGCAACACCCTCTCTCTGGCCATGTCTAAGGCTTATTGGTCATTCCTTTTGAAAACTGAATCTGAGTGATGAGTGACAGAGAAAATTAGGTTCATCTGCATGTGTCTAAGTACAGTGACTCTGGGTATTTTCTTGAATTGTCCCCCTTCAAATACTTTATTCTATTTCCCCCATATAGCAGCAACATACACAAAATGTCCCAATATTTTGGCCACCAGATCATACCTTTCTGAAAGAACATACACACTTACAAAACCTCTGTGATTCAAAACTCAGTTTTGACTCAGAAATTAAGTCGGAAAACGTCCTTCTTCTTCAGGACAACATAGGCGGTGAGTGTAGGACAGCATAGAGTGGGCATGACAGAAAGAAGACGGTATACCCCAATGGATCTCCTCCCTTAGTGGGTCGTGGGTATCCTGGGATCATGGGGTCATGAGGGCATAAGTATCACCAAGAAGACTGTTTTCACTTACAGAGCCACCTGCCTGGTAAACTCAATTTCTTTTTTCCCATCCATGTAACTGTAACATCTAGGACACAGCTTTGGTTACCTGCAAAACAAAATAACTAGGCAGACATCACCACTGACCCACAAGAGAGGGCCATAATCATGGGCAGCGATGCCAGGGTCTATGTCTCCAATGGGGAACTTGGAAACCGAGTGAGACCTACGCAAGTCACAACAGCCAAGCAAAGAAACCAGGGGGGAACAACTAATAAAATAAAGGTGGTGTCAAAGACGTTTTCCCTATTAGTTCTTACTGGGTAGTGGAATGGAGTGCTTGGGCACAAGTGTGGTGTGGCATTTGACTCAGAGAACAACACCGCAGATTAGGAGAAGATCTGGATTTTGACTTTAGCCTAGTTATTCTGCTTTGTGGGGCTCCATTTCCTCCTCTGTAAATAAGGAGGCATTACTGGAAAATTCTACTGTCATTTCATTTCTAATATCCTATGATCCAGATGGTCTCACGGTCCATGATTCCCACATAGCTATCCTCTAGACTATGAAAAAGGAACCTCATCCAAAGCATTTCTTACAAGAAAAAACTACTTAGGATATTTGTCAAAGATGGTGACCTTTGCACATATAAATGCACATATGACATGACAGGGAAGGTGGAGTTTTTAACTCTTACTTGCTCTTTTCCAAACAAAATTTAGACAAAAGAACACAGCATATTAAAAATTATACAACACAGAATTAAACCCCAGGTGTGAGAATTTGTCACAATACCAGTAAAATAATAAGCAAGAATACATTATAACAACAAAAGTTTTAAAAGCTCACTTCATTAGATGTTGACTGGGCATTTGTTGAAAGACAAATGTTGTTTTTTTTAAATTAAGACTACAAAGGTAATGAAAAAATTTTCACATGATAGAGATTTCATAATTTCAGGGTTGTACTGAAAACTGAAACTGCACAAGAATAACTTCTATTTCCATGCTGCTTTGTCAGTATTTATAAGGCTTTTGGTTGGTTTCCAGTTCTGAAAACAGATAAATATAAAATCCCTTAAGACATTTTATACATGTTGACAAATGGATGGCAAAATTCATCTAGAAAAATATGTAAAACTTAAAAAAAATATTTTTATGAAGTTACCATCAAAATTTTACTTCTAAAAGTCAAGAGAATGAGAAGTCACAGACTGCAAGAAAATATTTGCAAAAGACACATCAGATAAATAAAAATATACAAAAAATTTAAAACTCAACAATAAAAAATTCAATTTAAAAACCGACAAAAGAACAGATTCCTCACTAAAGAAGATATAGACAGAAAATAAGCATATAAAAAACACACTCAAAATCAGTGTCACTAGAGAACTTGAAATAAGTTACTACTTGCTAGACATCTATCAGAACGGCCAAAATCTAAAACATGACACCAAATGCTAGTAAGAACGTGGAGCAACATGAATTGGTGGTGGGAATACAGAATGGTACAGCCACTTTGG
>PVHT021183619.1:16497776-16542603 GCA_004024745.2 Catagonus wagneri | reverse complement strand
ATTGCCCCCGAAGTACTATAAAATGCTAATTTATAGCATTCATATCCAGGTAATATCCAGGATAACAGCTAAAACAAGGGTAAAATATTTCCTCTTGATAGAAAGGAAAGAATTGCATGATTTTTTTAAAAAAAGATTAATCCAAAAGAAAGCAATAAAGGCGAGGAAAAGAAATATAGATGAGAAGGTATGACAGTGGTGAGATGGGATGTTAAATCCAGCTACATTAGCAATTATACTAAATGTAAATGGATTAAATACTCTGACTAAAAGATAACAAATCAAATAATGCTTAAAAGACACCTTAAATATCAGGTACAGAAAGGTTGAAAAAAAGATGAAAAATGCTGCATCTTATAAATAATTTAAAAAGAAAGCTTGTCAAGCAGCAATAGAGGAATCCTGTAAGAGCTTGTCCTTTGTCCTTTTCCAGGAAGAGATGTTAGAGTTGGAGAGGTAAGTCATCATAAGATTAGTGAAGTGGGGTGCTCCTTACAATGGATTCTGGTTTGTACACATAGGCAAGATCAATAATCGACTAACAGATTCCTTAGGAAATATGCAGTCTAACTCAAAAAAGTAGAGATAGTATTTTGAGAGGGAATATTCCTTTTAGCTCAAACATGTGGATGTACTTCTGGGCCTGGGACCACTGGAGCTGATAAAACAAATAACATTAAAATTAATATTAAAAAAAATGTCCAGAAATCTCTTAAAAAGGGAGAGATCTCATTTTCAGATTAGACACATATCCATCTAATTGAGCTAGGAAGCCTTTTATGATTTGATTATGTCTTTAAAGAATATATCTGAACTTCCCATTCTAATTGTTCAATTAAATCACTGGTCTAAAGGTTTTAAAGAGTCTTTAAAATAACCTGTTTCCAGGACCTTGATAGTATTTCAGAGTCTGATTCAGTTAAAGATTAAGAAAAGATCAAATAGAAATGCACTGGGAACTATGTCTAACCACTTGTGATGAATCTGTATATGTATGTGTAATCCTGTCACCACGCTGTGCAGCTGGGTATAATGGGAAAAATAAATAAATAAATAAATAGTGCTTATTTTTACTGAAATCCTTCTGAGTGCCTCAGAAACACTGGCAGTGGTCCTATGTCAACCACCTTTTAGCATTAGGTCAGTCTTTGTTCTTAGAAGATTCTCCCCAGGGGCAGTTTGGAGTAATTTTTCTCTTTTTAATATCCAGGAAATTACATTAGTAACCTCCACAGCATGACTTTATATGTTTTTGTAACATGCATTTTTGCATGGCTTGGATACTTCCATGCCTGCTCATCTCATGGATCGAAGTGGCTGCCTGCATCATCTTGGCATCCTGTTTCTCCTCCAAGCCAGTAATTGGGTTCTTTTGGTGAGCACCCATATGATCTACTTTAATTTTCTTTCTGAATTCCTTAGGCCTTCCACAACTCTGTTATTTATATACAGTATTATTTAATTGTTCATCCAGCAAAATTTATAAGCACCATTTATAAGCTAGACCACTGGGTATGGTCTAAGAGTCTGTGATATCCTGACTTTTTAATTTTTTGGCCACACCCACAGCATGCAGCAGTTCCCAGGCCAGGAATCAAACAGGCCACAGCAGAGATAACACTGGTTCCTTAACCCTCTAGGCCACCAGGGAACTCCAATCCTCATTTTTTCATACAGTATTTTATATTACTTAGGATCTTGTTCTAGAGAAAAATTAAGTTACTTTGTACTGCTTTATGAACTGCTTCCAGTTTTAGCCCATGTGCAGAATTACCTTTGAATTTTTTCTTTTTTGTGTGTGTGTTAATTACTGAATTTTAAGTTTTATTTTTTATTTTATTTTTTTTTACATTATACCCAGCTGTACAGGGTGGTGACAGGGTTACACATCACAAGTGGTTAGACATAGTTCCCAGTGCTATACAGTAGGATCTCAATGAGGGATTTACTATCTGCTGGACGACTAGAAGCAGACTTCCATATGAAGTGTCATTTTTCAATACAAGAGCTTCCACTGGTGAAGCAAAAGCCTATTACAGTTCAGTGGAAAGAGAGTGATAAAGTCAGATCATTCACAAGCATGAGTGGGTGTTCTGTCATTGATCCTACAGGTAGAGAGAGGCTACCTACTCATGAATATGATACACTCACTCCCTCTCAGCATATTCCTAAGTGTAACAATTATGTTTTATCAGGAACTTTGTTGTACAGCTCTCTTTATGTGAATGTCTTTCTTAAATCACTCATATTAAAATATGTATCTTGGTAATAGGTTTTCCTTCAGTCATATAGGCAGTTTCTCGTAACAGTTTAAGGGCATGCCAGTAACTGTGTCTGAATTGGGTTGTACTTAATAATACATAGTTTTCTAATTCAAGATACCAATAACTGCCATTGGGTGGCAGAAGTAGACTTTTCCTAATAACTCCAGTCTGCCTGAGTTTTAACAGTAGACATGTATAAAATCATTGGTGAAATATAGACACAGAGGTGCAGCTTGTCCTTTAACCTTTGCATATCCTCAAAGATTTCCTTTGTTCCAGCTTACTCAAATTTAGTCTATTTTCTCTAGTTAACTCTATATGAGAGAAGACAGGATACCCAAATGTGGTATGTGTGTCCACAAGAACTTGTAGATTCACAAAACTTTGTGCCCTTTTCTTATTAGTAGAACAGATAGTAATTAGCTCTTTACTATTTATGAAATGTCCCTAGAGGCCTCAATTTGGGATATTCCCAAATATTTGATTGATTGGCTTCAGCCCTAAACCAGCCATCCTTGACTACTCCTTCACACTATAATTTCCAAATGCTTTTGGCTTCCTCTTCCAAAGAGGAAATTATTACATTATCAAAGTTATGCATCAGCTTTTGAAAGTAGTCAGATCTAAATCTGATCAGGTTGTGACAGTATGATGGATAATTCAGGTACCCTTGTAGATAGACAGTGACTAACATGATGGAGTCCATCTCACATGAAGAGGAACTGTACTTGACCTGCTTTCCAGAATGGCGTACAACAGACAAGTCACTTTAAGAAAATCAGTCACCTTTAACCTGCTGAACTGTTGAAATGTTTTCCTCTTTTCTGGCTCAGCAAAGACTATGGAGAGAAGTACTTTTAAAATTGAATAATCAATAGTCAGCCATGCAGTGTTTTTCATAAGCCATATAAGAATATCATAGAGTTAGAGGGGACTTGCACTCCTCTTTCTATTGCTTTTTAACAAGGGCTGAGGTTCGCTGTCCTCTTGCATACAGGTACTACCTACTAATTACTGCAGAAGAGGGTGCACACAATTCTAATGGAGTCCATTTAGCATGTAATTAGAACCAGCAAAGGGTGGACTTGCCCAGCATTTGACTACAAGCTGATAATGGCAAGACCCTCTACTTATGCATCATCTCTCTTCAGTTCTCACTTCTCATTCCCTTGTCTACACATTTATTTAGTCTTAGTACCTTCTGCCACAGAATCAGTATACCATCCCAAGGTTTACTTTGGGCCCCTGAATATGCTGATTTCCCTTCAAATATAACATGCATCATGTACCAGAATCCCTATGGAAATTAACATGTTTTCAGTGTTAACAAAGATGGAGGTTCTGATGGTTCTAATTTGGGAGCAATCATGGACAAATCTAAGAGAGAGATCAAAAGGTTAGAAATGAAGTTCTCCTTGCCTGTATCCAGAACTCACAGAGCCAGGAGTCTTCAACAGTCATATGGTTTTAAATATATGTAATTTAATTGCTTAATAAGGAATCCTGAAAAAGGTACCGTATTAGTTAACACAGCCTGATCTAATTGATCTTCCTCCTTCCTTGGTCCAGGGCTGACAGAATCTATTTCCACATATACTCTTGTTTTTGCCAATATAAATTAGGAAAATCTTGCAGTTCCTTTGTAAGCAAGCCTTCTTCTCCTGCATTTCACTTTATAATTGCCCCACTCGACAATCTGAGATTATTCTGGGATCTCACTGCATTTGTAAGTCTGGAGACAGTGAGGAGAGGTTTTGAAGCTGGGTCATAAGAAAAACTGATATCCTTTTGAAAACTGTAGCAGTTACTGGTACAGTACAAACTCTAGTTAGTTGAAGCAGAAATAGAATCTATTAGCATTTATTAGTTAGCTCATAGAAGCTGGTACTGTTCACCAGGCCCAATTACCATGAAATCAGTTATCAGCAGTCCAGTTTTTTGCCCTACAGAATGTCAGGAAGATCAAGGTCTCTTATGATGGCAGGGGCAGGGGGTAGCCCACCACAGATCAAAGGCAATGAAGTGAAATTCTGTCTTTAATACATGAATGTAAATTTCTTTGTTCCTCTTCCCTGATAAGGATTTAAAAAAATGTATCTGCCAGATCAAGAGCCTTACATTAAGTGCCAAAGGTTGTGGTGATAGGTTTTAATAAATAAACTCAAGTGACTGAATGACTCTTATTGGATTTAACCCTTGATTGTACTTATAGAGTCTACTTCTGCAAAATCAAGGTCAATGCCAAAGAATTAAATGAGATATGATGGAGACAACATTTGCACCCTTATGGTCTGTCTTTGAGAGAGGCATTAATCTCTTCAATTATAGCAGAATGAAATATTAGTTCTGATTTACTAACCTGGCTAAAGTTAGAAGGAGATCAGATTCAAGAGCTCTTCTTTGGCCATCCCTACTACAAAAGCTAAATAACATAGGTCAGAGCAACAGTGTGTGAAATCTGCCAGCTCCTAAGTATTTTCTCAATTACTCTTTCAGGAATCAAGGATATCACACTGGATAGGTCCATGGACCCACAAGACCCACTTTGAGATAATTTGGGCCAATATGACATTTATCACCTAGTCTTCATATGCTGTTATGACACAAGGACTTGGTAGTGTTTCATGTCTCAGGTATCAGGATCCACCTTAGATCCTGTACACAATGGCCCTCAAAAGATCTAGATGTTTTGCTTTCTTCAGTACATACTTACTCTGATAAATGGCCAGAGAACAACTTGGGAAGAGAATTGGGGTAATATTGTTAAATATTCTATATGTAGCTATGGGACCTTTCTTGAGAGTGCCTGGCTTTCCCTTAATTATATGGACTCTGAACCACATTTAGAAACTTGACGTTGGGTTTTAGTCTTTCGTTGTAGCAGCTGACATAAATCTTTTGGTCACCTGTTCTTGATCCTGTTTGGTTGTCATTATTAATACTTCCTTGTCTGCCTGTCTCCCCCTAGGAATACTTCAGTCAGTTTACATCAGTACAGATATATCCAGGTCAAAACACCTTGGTTACCACTATGGTATTGGTTCCCGTCACAGTAATTATGTTCATATTGCATTTGACTCAATGACAGCAGCCATCTCGCCTCTGCTATTCCAGAATCTCATCTCTATTAACAATAAGGAGCCCAATTCCACAGCAGCATCTCCTACCATAAAACCTGGCCTACATAGGACAGACTCCCCTGAAGTTCTTGATGATTCTACTGCTCTTCTCAGTAATGAATTCCCTAGAGCTTTAGAAAAAGGGAATGATCAGATGATGGGTAGTCTGGTCTTAAATACTAAATCCATTTAACATACACATCTTCCCTTCCTCAATGCAAAGCAGTTCTGGCAGCCACCTAATTTACTCCATTGTGTGGATGCTTCCATTGTGTCTTTGCCAGGACATAAATTCTAAATTATGTGACAGTGCGGCCATTCAAATAAATTAACTGCCCCACACACAACACCCTCAAGAACATACCCTCATGTATTCCCCAAATTCCTGCTAGTATATATTAACTATACCCTGCTGTTCTTCCAGTGAGAAGGCTATTTCTTCCTACTAGGATGCCATATTTCCTATTTAGACAATTCTGAAACCTGACCCATGTTATTGATCTAGAGGCAATGAGAAAAAGGGCAGAACTTGAAGAGGACACACATCATCTTGTGAAGCATGTGCTTAATGTGGGGCCTTTTTATCCAAGCAATGTGAGAGTAATAGACTTTAATCACCTTTATTAAATCATTGCTGCATAGGTCTGTGGACCCACAGGACTCATTATGAGCTATTTTGGGCCAGGACAACATACAATAATTTAATATGATTCCCTCTTATTAAAAACATGGATCTCTTCTAGAAGCCTGAAGGTTTAAGGGAATTGTGGGTTTGGTGTTCTCAAACATGTCCACCAAAATATTTATATTCCTGACCTCAGGGATCAATACCTTATACATTGAGGCCTTGGATTAAACTTAGGAGACCTTGCAGAGCTGCATATTTAGATTTCTTTATGGCCCAGGCACCTTAAGATCAAATCAAGGGCCTTGTGTGCAGCACAGTCTCCTCTTCTCCAACAGGATACGAAGATTCCTTCAGTGCTTCCATATGACACTTTTGGATAGCTAAGTTGATAGCTGACTGAAATGAAAATATCATTCTCTACTTCTAGACTTGTAAGCCAAATAACAAATTGGCTTTCCACAATCTTTATAATTATAATTATCTACATATTTTTGAATTGCTATCGCTATTGCATGAGCCAATACTCTTCCAAATATACAGCATCCAAATCCACCGCAGACAAGAATTCTAGTAATTGGATGGCACAGGGGTTATCTCAACACTACTCCTATAAAAACAGTTCCTGATGCCACTTAACTGGCAAGGGATGCAATACCAGAATCCTACTCTTCTATAGGACTACATCTAGTACCAATGGTCTTCTTATTCATTCTCCCAAAAGCAGACAGTGAGACACATGGACTTGGGTACTAGTAGAGTATTTTGAAGAGGATTCAGGGTAGCACAAGAAAGTAAATGGAAAGCATGAGACAAGAAAGAAGAAAAACAATAAAGGATGTGCTAATGACTATATATTTATAGTGGGAAACTGGAGTTCAGTCCCAATAAGGATCCTTAGAGAAACCATGTAGAACATACCTCAGAAACTTCCCACAGACAAGTTGGGGCATTTATCCAGCAGCTTCCATTACCTACTGGTTAAGGATGATCCCCATGAACAATTGCTCCCTGGATTTTCCAGTTGAGTGTGTGTGTTTGGAGCAAGATCCTATTCTAGTGATCATCCTCTGTTGTAGAAGCAAAAGATGCACATACTTGAGCTGGGAATCTATCTCGATGCAATTGAGTTCAAGTGAGTCCCAAGACAAGTGGCTGGAATATAAATATTATACCTCTGTATGAATGTCAATATTTCAAATACACAATGTTAATTTTATGAATAAAACTAGTATAAATAAAATAATTTTAATAACCACATAGGTTTCCTGCAGAAAGACAGTGTTCTAAAATGGACCTGAGAATTCCAATTTTCTTACAATCTATTTCTTATGCTTATATAATAAATTGACAGAGGGAGAATGAAAATCACTATTAAGCATTCTAGCTTGAATGATAACTTGAGAGCACATCATAATCTATTATGCCTCAATACATGATATATTTAGTAAATAAATGCTTCTTTAAATAAAATCTTAATCACGAAGCATTAAAATTGTTACACAGACATTGCATGGTTTGAGACTATATGGATTTGTCGTACTACAAAGCATTTACAGGACAGTTTAACCAAATGACTGGTTATTGGGCTTTTTTTTTCCTTTGAATTTATTACAATTTTTTACTCATATTATCTTCAACTCACATGTACATAGTGTCAACTGAAAAATATTTGCTTTTCTACAAGGAAAAAAGTTAAATACCCATTGCCTTCTCTGTCTCCTATAAAGTTCCTTAACAGGAGTTCACATTTTGTGGTTCTGGTCATTGTTTCAACCTACAAGTTCCAAATGCCACATTCTGGGGAACCCCATTGATACTATTGACTACAAAGACTTAGTTGAAGTTCTCACTGCAGGGAATAGCTGGCATTGCTTCATCCATCCTCTGGGTTACTGATGCCTGGCAGTCAACCCTCAAGGTACCTAATAATAGCTGTTCTGAGGATCAGTTAGACCAAAGTATCCTATAAATGGTTGAGACAAGGTATTTAGAAAAGCAGAAAAGGTTTCAGGGTAATGGTGCCAGGGTAATGAAAACGTGCCAGGGTAATGGTGTTTCAGACTGTTTGAGAGGAACACTGCCCTATAGTCTTTAGCTTTAATAATGAAGAATATAAGAAAACATTTCATTATCAGTGGAATTTTATAATCTCAGCCATAAAGCCAGGTGTAAAAAATATTTTCTCCAGACCATTTCCATTATTAGCAGTTGAATCAACACAAGCCCTGCAGCCACACTGAGGTGCAGATTGTCTTCTAGAGAAGATGCATAGGCAACATGCATTTGGGTACCGGGAAGGGAAATGGGATGTGTTAAGGGCTGAGCAGTTGAAAAGTAAAGACTCAAAGTTGGGAGTTCCCACTGTGGCTCGGTGGTAACATATACAACTAGTATCTGTGAGGATGTGGGTTCAATTCTTGGCCCTACTCAGTGGGTTAAGGATCTGGCACTGACTTGAACTGTGGTGTAAGTCACAGATGAGGCTCAGCTCTAGTGTTGCTGTGGCTCTGGCATAAGTCAGCAACTGCCACTCATATTCAGTCCCTAGCCTGGGAACTTCCATATGCTGTGGGTGTGGCCCTAAAAAAAAAAAAAGACTCAGAGCTCCCCTTAGCTGAGTTATGAGTTTATTGGCAACAGGGCAGTATGGCCAAGAACAGAAAACTATCAAGTGACCCAGAGGTCCAGTTCTAGCACATCAGACTATAGCTGGAACTGATGGATAATATCCAGTGTTCAAACAGGGAGAGTATTTTTGTAAACCAGATCCTTAACCTGCTGTGGCACCAGGGAATTCCAGAATGTCTTTTAGAATTTTATGAGTTTCTTTTTTTGAGAAACACAGTGTTCATTTTTAGGTATTCGAATATGTTCAACGCAATAGATTCTTTTTTCCCTAAGCTTAAAAAATTCTTTCATTAATATAAAGCAAATAATATCAAACATGTTTGGAACTTTTACTTCGCCTCAGAACTCAAATACCTTACATTCACACTCCCATTAATTATTGACATTATACATTACTATGTATAAGGTAAGTTGGATCAATCACAGTACTTAAAGAAGGAGTCTGAGAGTGAAAGAGGTTAATCAAAGTAACTCAATGAGGATCCACCTCTTAGAGTTATGAAAATAAAAACAAAAATACACAAATGGGACCTAATTAAACTTAAAAGCTTTGGCACAGCAGAGGAAACCACAAATAAAGTGAAATGGGAGAAAATATTTGCAAATGAGACAACAAAAATATACAAACACCTTACGCAGTTCAATATCAAAAAAACAAACAACCCAATCAAAAAATGGTCAGAAGATCTAAGCAGATGTTTCTCCAAAGACATAACAGATGGGCAAAAAACACATGAAAAGATAGTTTACAGTTATCATTTTATTTAGGTCTTTAATTTCTCTGAGTTTTAAATTTTTTTAAGTGCAGAAGTTGTCTGTCTTTTGTTAAATTTATTCCTAGGAAAATGGCTTTTGTTATTCTGTTTAACTGGAACTATTTTTATTTCTCCAACTGATTAATACTATTAATTATGAATAAAATAGATTTTTGTATCTAGAGCTCATAATCAGCTACTTTTCTAAATTTACTTAGTACTACAGAGATTGGTGGAAGTTTTCAGATTTTTTTTTACATTCACAGTTACTAGGCGGTTTTTCTTCAGTTGCAGTTGCTACATATTACATTTCTTTATTTTGTTTTATTGGACTTATTAGGATTTCAAGTAAAAATATTTAGTGATTATGAAGTAAATATCTTTTTCATTTTCCCAAATTCAAAGGGAAAGTATTTTATATTTCATCCTTAATAATGTTACCTGTAGATTTTTTTTGTAGATGCCTTTTATCATAGTGAGAATGTCCTTACACTAATTTGTTGAGAATTATATTAATTGTTGAATGCTGAATACTGTCAATTGCTTTTCATAAATCTGTTGAAATGATCTTATATTTATTTCTGTTTTTAATTTGATAAATTACATTCATTTTTTAAATTTTAAAATTATTGCAAAATATACATGATGAAATCTACCATCGTGACCATTTTCGAGTGTACAATTCAGTTCAAAGGCATTAGGTATATCAAATTGTTGTGTAATCATTACTGCAATTAATCTCCAGAATATTTTCATCTTCCTAAACTGAAACTTCAAATTCATTACACAATAACTCCCATTTCTCCTTCCCTCAAGCCTTGGAAACCACCATGCTACTTTCTGTCTGTATGAATTTGATTATTCTAGATATCTCATATAAATGGAATCATGCAATATTTGTGTCTATTTTATTCACTTAACATAATACCATCTAATTTCACCTCTGTTGTAGCATGCATCAAAATTTCCTTCCTTTTTAAGACTGAATAATCTTCCATTATGCACACAGACACACGTTTTATTTATTCATTCACCCACTGATGGATGTTTCGTTTTTTTTCCACTTTTTAGCTATTGTGAATAATGCTGCTTTGAACAATGTGTATGAATATTTGAGTTCGTGCTTTTAATTCTTTTGGGTATATACCCAGAGGTGGAATTGCTGGATCACACGACAACTCTGTGTTTAATTATTTTGAACCATCATACTGTTTTCCATAGTGGCTAACCATTTTAGATTTCCACAAGCAATATACAAGGATTCCAATTTCTTGACATCCTTTCATAATACCTGTTATTTTCTGGTTTGTTTTGTTGTTGTTATAACAACTACCCTAATGGGTATGAAGTGTTTTCTCCTTGTGGTTTAGATTTTCAGTTCCGATGCTTGACTGTATTTGCTATGTTTTGTTTGCAATTTTTACACCCATATTTATAATGATTGGGCTGCTATTTTCTTTTCTTTTAATCTTCTTTTCCGATTTTAGTTTCAGGGGTATTATGGACCTCAAAAAACATGTTGAGAACTGTTCCAGCCACCTCTATTCTTTAAATAAATATGTGTGTATAATTGGTTAGATTTCTTTCCCAGTCAAGCCATGCAAGCCTGGAGTTTCCTTAATGGAAAATTTTATAATTACACACTTTATTCATTTAACAGATTTTGAAGTTATCGGTCTTGTATTTCTGCTTATAATTGTTAGATCATGTTTCTCAAGTAATTTGTCTATTTAATGTTTTCAAAAGTATTTGCTAAATTTGTGCATAATAGTCTAAATCTTTTTAACGTCCATAGCATTTGTAGTAATGGCTTCCTTTTCATTTCAGATACCACTTATTTCTGCTTTCTCCCTCTCTCTCTCTTGCTTTTCAGTACTGTGAGGAGTTTATCATCTATATTAACTCTTTCAAGAAATCAATTCTTTGCTTATTTCCCTGTTGTATATGTTTCCTATTTTGTGTTTACTATTCTTGTTATTTTTCTCTTCCACTTTCTTCGTATATAACTTGCTGTTTTCCCTCCCAAGATTCTTCTTCTTTTTAATGTTATAGCCTCACCCACAGAATATGGAAGTTCTGGGGCCAGGGACTGAATCTGAACCACAGTTGTGACCTATGCCAAAGCTGCAGGAACACCGGATCCTTAACCCACTGTTCTGGATCTTAACCCACTGCACCCATCAGGGGATCAAACTTGCACCTCAGCAGTGACCCGAGCTGCTGCAGTCAAATTAATAACCCACTGTACCACAGAGGGAACAACCCTCAGGCTTTCTGAGGTGCAAGCTTGGAAAATTGAATTTCAACCTTTTTCCTTTTTTACTAGATGAATTTAAAGATTTAATGTCCCTCTTAGCATTGCCATTGCTGCATCTCACAAGTTTTGATGTATTATTTTCATTCGAAATATTTTTTGCATGGATTTTCTGCAGAGAATCAGTGGTCTAGAATTAAGCTGTCCAATGTGGTAGCCACTACTCACACAACTATTAAAATGGATTTTTCATTAAATAAAATTAAGTAATAAATAAAACTAAGTAAAACCAAATATCCCGTTCCTCAGTCTCACTGGCCACATATCAAGGGCTCAATAGCCACATGTGCCTAGAGGTTATTTTATTAGACTGTGCATATATAGAAAATTTTCCTCATCATAGAAATTTCTATCAGACCACACAATCTAGACCAGTAGACTCGAGTTTTCCAATTTTCTTGGAATTTTATTTGTTTGCTTTCCTAATAAATATTACGGATTACTTTTATTCTAGGGCTATTTTTTCATCTTAATAAATACAGGAAAATTTGTTTTATATCAGTACTGTGATAACTTAAGTAAATAATTCCTCAAATGACATCTCAATCTGTAAGGACTGAGACTGAATTGCACAGTTGCATCATAAAAAGAGAGTCAAATTGTTTAGAAAAATGAATAAGTTCACTACTTTTTTCCCCTTTTTACTAATTTGGTAATCAACTTAGTGAGTCAGCAACTCACTTCCAGGTAAATTCCCATCTCTTCATGGTGACCAAATAGTTTTGGCCCATTCTGTCTCCAATCGGCTCCCTTTAGACTAACAGAAATTCACATGGTCATTACATCAATCCAGTAGTTCCAAGGACCACATCTAGGCAAGCTTTATGAATTTAAATTTGTTGACATTCTTGAGTACAGTTGTTGAAGTTCTTGGCTTCAAAACGCGACTACTGGGAATAGCAGAGTTATCATTCCCCCAAACTTCTAAGCCAGGGAATAAATACCCAGGCTGCCTAAACAAATGCCATTCTGGAGAAGTATCTAGACCGGATAACCACATAAGTGGCTGAGACATGTTATAAACATGTGGAAATCCAAATGGAGGCATTTGAGATGATTTGAAAGAAGCGATTGTCCTGTGGCTATTTTATGTCAGTGCCGACTTCAGTAATATATTTAATTATCAATACGCTTTCATGAATTTAACCATGTTTCAGGAAGCAGAAAACTGCCTTCTCGCATTCATTTGCTTTCTTAGAACCTGTTTTTACATTATACTCTTGAACCTTCTTGGGCATTAGATTGCCTTATTGGACAGAATTTACAGGTAATCAGGATTTGGGTTATGAGAAAGGCTTTGCAGCTGGGATCACGGATAAAGAATTGACAACCAAGGGCTCATCCTAATTACATAATTAAGTCTGGGCCAGACCTTGCATTATCAGGTACCAAGCAACTAAGGATTAGGAAAACCAGGTATCAAGCTAGGACATCCCAATGATTCTGAAAGTTACCTAAAGTACAGGCCCTAGGCTATCACGGCAGAGTTGGAAACTGGATAACAATGTTTAACTAGATTCAATGATATCATAAACTAGGTATTCAGTTTTAGGGAGAAAGTTGAATCTAAGGACAGGAACATAATCTGGGCATGAGAAGGAACTGGACCTGAACATAAAACGTGTTTAAGGATCAAGATCAGAGAGGAAGACAATTTGAGGTACATAAAAGACAATGTTTTAAGCAGCGTTTCTAGACTGGAGAAAGAAGGGTGAGATCTACTTCCTTTCAAGGGTGAACAGCACTGATGATTTCAACAGAAGATTGGGGTCCTGTCAAGCACAAGCTGCCACAGCACTGAGGGGGTGAGTTGCTGATCTTCTTTTCTTACATTCTCCCTGACCTACCCTGTCTCAGGGAATTGTCCAGAGTACTGATCGAGAGTCTTCTGTCCTAGCTGCTCCTCTGGGCACTGGCATAATTTCCATTCATGTCCTTTGCTTCTTTATTTCTTTGGAGTTTCCTGCCTGAGATATGCATTCATCCCAGAAAATAATGTAAGGACAAGTGCCAAAGATACAGCTGGAGTCCCTAAAACCTCCTGTCTTATTTACAGTTATTCTTCCTTTTGAGTAAAACTGCCTCTCCTTCCGAGTAAAACTGCCTGCAGTGATTGTAAAATGGTTTAACTTTGGAAGGGAACCACTCCAGGCTGATTTCAAAATGCCAATCTTAAGGAGCCTTGGTGAAGATCTCTACCTGATTTTCTTACACCTCCTTTAAGGAACAAGTGCAGTAATTGTCACAATAAAAACTTTAATTCCTGATAGTGCATTAGCTCCAAGATGATTTATTATTTTCCCTACAATTGTAATCTAAAGTAATAATTGTGATGAAAATAATAATCATAATAAGCAGATTTTATGTAAGCATTTTTCTAAGTACTTTATATATATTTTATTCTTCCAAAAAAACCTTATGAGATTGGTACAATTGTTACCTCATTTACAATTAAGAATACTGAGATACAGAACAGTTAAGTCCTCTGTATAAGACATCAGAGCTAATTAGTGGTAGAGTTGAGATTTGAACCTAGACTAATGCTAACCTGTAAGTGACTACACTCTACCGCTCATTTACACTCTAGGATCCAGCTATCCTATTTCCTGTCTTTACCTTTGATTGCATTGTTCTTTCAATCTACATGTCTGTCTAGAGAAAGTTTACTCTCTCCTAAAATCTTTTCTCAAATATCTCAATATTAATTAATTACTAGTTCTTTCAAATATCATCTCTAGAATTCCCATTGCACCAATCATAATTGTTTCTAACTACTGGTCTTCATATATATGAAGATATAAATACATATACACAAAATCAGTGAAGTATGACCTTTAAAATGAGAGAGACGAAGTTTAGTTACTTATTGTGGCCTAGTATAGAAGATAAATATTTTCTTGTTGATCAATGATAAAAGAGAAGCAATACAATATGAAAACTCTCTGGAGGATAAAGGGAACTTCACTGCCATGATTTTTCATATAACTTTTAGGAAACAGCCTTTGTCAATGGCTTTGGGGAACCACAGCACCATCACTGAATTCCTTCTCCTCGGGATGTCTGCTGACCCTCACATTCAGGCTGTGCTCTTTGTGCTCTTCCTGGAGATTTACCTCCTGACTGTTACGGGAAACCTGATGATGATGCTGGTGATCAGTGCTGATTCTCACCTCCACACACCCATGTGCTTCTTCCTGAGTCACCTCTCTTTCCTGGACCTTTGTTTATCTTCAGTTACCGTGCCCAAGATGCTGAAGGACTTCCTGTCTGACATCAAAACTATCTCAGTAAAAGGCTGCCTGGCACAAAGCTTTTTTGTATTTACCATTGCTGGAACTGAATGTTTTCTGCTCTCAGCAATGGCCTATGACCGTTATGCTGCCATCTGCTACCCGCTGCTCTATGGACAGATGATGAAGAAACAGCTGTGTGTGCAGCTTGTGTGGGGCTCATGGGGTTTGGGCTCTTTGAATGCATTTATCAACATCCTTCTAGCTTCCAACTTGGATTTCTGTGGGAACCACATCATTAGCCACTATAGCTGTGAGATGCCCTCTCTCTACCCACTGTCCTGTTCTGACATCTCCACCAACCTCATAGTCCTGTTGTGTTCCAGCCTGCTGCATGGGCTTGGGACTCTCCTCCCAATAGTCTTCTCCTATGCCCACATTGTCTCCACCATCCTGAGCATATGCTCCACCTCTGGCAGAAGCAAGACATTCTCCACTTGCTCCTCCCACCTCATTGCAGTGAGCTTCTTCTTTGGCTCTGGGTTTCTCCGCCATCTCATGCCAACCTCAGGATCCCCTCTGGAGCTGATCTTCTCCGTGCAGTATGGTGTGGTCACTCCCATGCTGAATCCTCTTATCTACAGCCTGAAGAATAAGGAGGTGAAGGCGGGTGTGAGAAGAACACTGAGAAAATATCTGCCATGGTCCAGGTGAAAAAACAAAGCAAGAGAAAAATGGAGAATCAGAATAAAATGATATTAGCCAGACATTATGAGAGTTCACACTAAGAAAAACCTCCGGAGTTCCCATCGTGGCTCAGCAGAAATGAATCTGACTAGCATCAGTGAGGATGCAAGTTCTATCCTGGCCTTAACCCCACTATTAGTGGGTTAAGGATTTGGTATTGTGAGCTGTGGTGTAGGTCGTAGACATGGCTTGGATCTGATGTTGCTGTGGCTGTGGTATAGGCCAGCAGCTACAGCTCAGATTCAACCCCTAGCCTGGGAATGTCCATATGCCATGGTCGTAGCCTTAAAAAGACGAAAAAAAAAAAAGGGAAAACTTCCCTGGCTCTACACAATGTTAAATGCTACAAGGTAAATCAGCAGTACATAGGAAATGAGCCCAAACATATTAGCCATCCAAATAGAGGCAAAACAATGGGATAAATAATTATCTCAATCCAGAAAATGTGGTCATGAAAGTGTTGATTATTACCAGTACTCCTAAAATACTCATTTTGGTCTTCTTATTAGGTAAAATATTTGTATACTGAATCACTACTTTTAATTGGATTTAGGGAAAGACACTGAAAACTATAATTTTACTACTAAGAAAATATATGGATAATTGGGTAAAGAGTCTTAGACTGGGGGATCATGGAAAGGAGAAATATGAACATCAACTGAGTGGCCCTTGGGTATAAGTAAAAAAAGCTAAAGGTTTTGAAGAAAGTGAGTTTGTATTTTGGAACAAGAGGTCAGACTCATACAAACCTTCCCCAAAACCTGTTATTTCTTTCCAATAGGGGCTCACAGATTAATTCCAGTTCTTGGGGAGTCCTACTAGTTTCTTTTACCAGGCTTTTCCTGAGAACACATCCCTGGATAGAAGAACACTCTGGGAAGACAGAATAATGAAAACGAGACTCGCTGGTACAGTACAGAACTGCTGGTTGCCCTAAGGTATAAATTGGGTCAAGATGGTTATCGGACCAAAAGCACCTACCAGGGTCTCTGGTTGAAGGGCAGTCATTCTCCATTTGAGTTTAAAAAAATCATTATAGCTTTTTAAAATAAGATAAAACAGTGTGGGTCTTGGGCATGATTTTAAAAGTGAACATTTTGATGGCATCTTCCTACCCATTGTATACTTGTTCATTCCACTTCTTGGTGGCCCTTTTCATCTACTTCCATTCATTGCACTTTGCAGCACTCTCACTAGCTGTCCATTGTACAATAACAATTTGCTCAGAAAGAAGCTTACTAAATTCCTTTTCTCTAATAATAGATTTTGCCATGATATATTTATTCAGTAATATCATATTATGGCTTAGCATTAATAATAATATATAGCATTTATTTTTTCTTGGCATTTGGTTTACTTCAAGTATTATTAAATTATTGATTTTCAGGTGCATTTTCTCCTAAATGTCATATAGTACTAAAATTGCTTCTCAACAAGCAGATATTGATACACTGATTGTGTTTATTAGAAGACTATGTCACCTGTAACACTTGATAATACTTTTTGTTTCAGAAGCTTGTCAACCACAGTATCTACCATACATTCATTTCCTTACTCTAAGGGATTACTCTGTGGCCAGTGGGTTTCGAATGTATACATCAAATTATTAAAAGTTCATTTCATTTCCACTATATTTAAAATGTAACATTGCTTGATCCTGTGTGATTAATAAGGTTCTTCATTTTCTAATCTTAAAAACATAAATTTAAATGATAAAAGCCTGCAAATAGAGGAATGAGCTTTCATACTACCCTACTTTCAGTCATCTGATTCAGACATGGAAAGGAGCTTATGTGGAATGATCTTGTGGCCAAATCAAACACCACTCTTTTCCCCATGATGAAGATATCGTAGATTTCTTTCCTCTCTCCCCTCCAGATTTCTTAGACAACCTGGGAAAGAGGTGTGGCATGGTTAGCTAGCAGTAGAAGACTTATTCTGATACCTATCAGTAAGTCCAGGGAAAAAGCATTTCTTTGGTTACTAGTGATAAGAAAAATCTTTCTGTGTACTTACTAATTATATTTATTCTTATGGAAATATTTTCTTCCTTATTTTATCTATCTCATATAGTAGTCAATTTCTCAAGTTCTTTAACGAACTCACCTCATTACAATTGGTCTGATCATGGTTTTTCTTACCCTCCTTGTCATTGACCTCCTCCAAGTAAGGCATCGTCTCAACTTCTGCCAAAAATCAAACAGAAGAAAAATTTTAGAAACTCAATAAGCACTGTAACCCTCCATGAACAGCAGAATGTATCTTCCATGAATAATAGAATATTTATATTGCTTCCCCAAACCTCAGTTAGGGCTTAAGCCACAACTCAAGGAACCAGGATTCCTTAGAGAGAAAGAAGATCTGGGTCATAGGGTGACCTGTTATTATATTTGCATGACTGCTGATTCTAGTCAGCATTCTGTTATCACCTGGATGACAGTGATTGAGAGAAATAAACTAAAGACTCAGGCATATATCCTAAAAAAGGAAAAAGGAAGGCAGCACTACAGACCCCAAGGCTTTGCAAAGCTCCCCACGATGCATGTGCTGCTCTCTTGGATCTCAATGTTCCCAGACTGTCGACCACACTAACCGACCAGGTTGAGGGTCTCATTAACTCCCCAGATGCTTAGATATTAAGTGTCCATATGTGCATGGATGTATTTCTGGGCTTTCTATGCTGTTCCACAAATCTATAGTTCTGGTTTTTTGCCAATAACATACTGTTTTGATGACTATAGCTTTGTAATCTAGTTTGAAGCCAGGGAGCCTGTTTCTTCCAGCTCTGGTTTTCTTTCTCGAAATTGCTTTAGCTATTTGGAGTATTTTGTGCTTCTATACAAATTATAATTTTTTATTCTAGTTCTGTGAAAATGCCATTGGTAATTCGATAAGAATTGCACTGAATATGTAGATTACATTGCGCAGTATAGTCATTTTGAGAATACTGATTCTTCCAATCCCAGAACATGGTATATCATTCCATCTGTTTGTGTCATCTTTGATTTCCTAGAAGATCTTTTTTAAGTTCATTTCATATACATGAAGGTAAATTCTCCTTGTGATATATATGTACAATATTTATCTTCTCTCAAGCTGTGGTTTGCCTTTCATTCTCTTAACGTTGATTTTAATTTTAGTCCAGCCCAAATTATTATTACTCTGCAATTTTAGGCAATAACCTCCAAAAGTATAGATAATAAATATCATTCACATGGTTTAAATTCAAAAAGTCACTTTAAAATTTCAGTATACATTCTTCACACAATAGCACTCATGAATATATAAGTAATGAAGGATGTATACATACATTTTTTTATATATTGGAAAAATACACTTTAATGTAACCTTTAAATATATACATTTGTCCTTGAATATTCTTAGGTACATATAAGAATAAAGGTTTTAAGGGATAATAAAAATAAAATACTTAAAAATCCACACAGATTAACAAAAAAATTTTAAGTATATTTGATTATCTGAAACATCAAAGAATTCTATTTCTTTTGCTTACTAGATTAATTGGCAAGTGACAGAAGGTCTAAACATCTAGTTTGAATGAAAACCTTATAACTCACTGTAATAAAGAACTAGAAATTTTGATTTGTATGAGTCTATTCCTACTTAAGTCTATAAGAAAATTATTAATAAGCATTCCCCTAAATTCTTCCAAATATGGGAGGACACAAATTGTAACATAGCCCTTTTTATGAACCTAACTGGATCTATTAGAGTAAATAAAATTAGGGCAGTCTAAGCAAAAGATTGTGCTTATTAACTATTTTTTGTGTTTTTACTTATTTAATCAACAGATCACTTTTACATGAAAAGTTTAACAGGAGGTAATTTGGCCTAAAAAGCCCTGGGGAGAAGATGTAATCTTTGGAGTATGAGTTGTAAACTATTCCTTCTCTGCTTGGGGAACCAGGCAGATACCCCTTTGTCCACTCTATTTCTAACTCCCTCTAGACTCAGAAGTTTAGAATTAACATTTATAGGTCATTGTATCACCTAGACCTTCCTAAGGTCACACTTAGGAGATCCCCCTTGGTTCTTATAAAATTCAATGTTGAAAACAGTTCTTGAAACCGAAGTCCAGCTTCAGACTGTGACTATAATTAATATAAATGCTGTTGCTGTCACCATCCCTCAGGCTGCCAAGAACAAGGAATCAAACCAACCAGCTGCCTAAACAGAGCTGCTCTGTGGACCAGTTAAACCCAAACAATGAGGCAGAGACTTGGTATTGGAAACAAGGAAAACTCAGGTGTATTTGATACTCTTTAGAAAAAAATGAAACTGCCCTCTGGCTATATAAGTTAATTAGCGTAGAAGTCAGTAAAACATTTCATCATAAATAGGATTTATAAATTCTCCCATGATACAAGACTTAGAAGCCACTTTTTGCAGGTCATTTTCCTTCCTAGCTGATGAATCTGAAAGTCCTATAGCCAAACTGGAGAGCAGACTGCCTCACCGCAAAGGACATTCAGGTAATCTTTTTTTTTTTTTTTTGGTCGGGGGGGGACAGAGGATTTTTGAGGTGGGTTTATGGCTAACGAGTTAATGAGTAAGAATCAGAAGTTCCCCTTAGCTGAGCTTTAAAGTTGCTTGGAATGGACTGGCCAGGAAACTGACCAAGTCCTGGGGGAAACCAAAGGTCAGATATCAGGGTGTGAGGACAAAGCTGGAAATCACTGGTAAATAGCCAGCATTCAAGCAAATGGAGCACTGTTGTCATCCAGATCCGAAGACTTACGGGCAACAGAGTTGAGAGACATGAACACAATCTGGCCATGAAGGGGAGATTTGGAATGTGGAGACAGAGGACAATGTTTCAGGATGAAAGTCAAAGGTTCATCTAAATATTTGTATAAAAGAGGACTAGAGGATTGAATGTTCTGTTCCTGTGTGTTAAACAGGCCTCTGAATGTAAGCTGAAAATTTTAATTGGTGGAGCCTTCCTCCTGAGGGTTAGAGGGTAGCAGCAGTGGTTATTTCCAACAGAAGGTAAGAGCTCTGAGTCAAACTCTCACTGTCCTAGAGGATGAATTGCTAAACCTGTTTGCTACGATGTCTTAGAGCAAGGTCCAGAGTGCGTAGTGCTGGGCAGGGTGCTCTATCCTGGCTGCTGCAGTTGTTGCTGCAGGTATCCCCTGGCAGGAAACACTCTCAAGCATTTCTCAAGCTGACTTTCCAAGAGATTCCAACCTGGCTTGGGAACACATCCATTCTAGCAATGCTCTTTCAGGTGGGCCCTGGGTGTCTACACTGAATCGCAACCACTTTCTTCCACCTTGTCATCTGTGCAATCTTGAAGCTATACCCGTTAGTTGCCATTATATATGCTGTCCTTTTTGAGTGAAAGTAACTGTAGTAATTGCAAATTGCTCCACCCCAAAATAATTCTAAAATGTACCTTACAACTGTGGTCATGAGCAGAGAAGGGTAACTATGGTAGTGATTTCAGTATGATTTCTTGCATCTCTCCTGATAAAGGCATATAAATTAAGAACTACAATAAAAGCATCATTCACAAGAATTTTGGTCTTTGACAGTATTCATTCAATGTGAGGATATCTGTGACTTTTTTCCTAAACTTGAAATCTCAAAAAATAATAATGATGATAAGAAGAATAAATGGGAGTAGTGCTTTTGAAGATCTTTATATACAATTTCATGTTGAATCCTAAACCCTTTGGTAGTACTGTTATTATATATATATTCTTTATTTTTATATTTTATATAAATGTTTTATATTTTATATTCATTTGTACTGTGGCACAGAGCTTTATGTATCATGTATAAAGTCATATAGCTAAATAGTGATAAACCTTGATTTGAATTTAGTTTGGCACAGGGGACCCCATATTCAGTCCCTGCTCCATGATGTCCATTTATTTCCTAGGCATCAGCTTTTCAGAACTAGTCATATTTTATCAAACATGGCTAGGTTCTTCTCCTTCCTGAGACTTGTTCATGAAAAACAGATGTCTCTCAGAAATACCATTTTGAAGAGAAATTTGATTTTATTTATTTTTGAACTTTTATTTTCATTTATATGATTTTTATTTTTTCCACTATAGCTGATTTATAGTGCTATGTCAAGTTTCTACTGTACATAAAGGTGACCCAGTTATACATACTCGTATACATTGTTTTTTCTCATATTATCATGTTCCCTCATAAGTGAGAAGACATAGCTCCCAGTGCTATACAGCAGGATCTCATTGCTTATCTGCTCCAAAGGCAACAGTTTGCATCTATTACCTCCAAATTCCCAATCCATCCCACTCCCACCCCCTCCCCCTTGGCAACCACAGGTACATTCTCCATGTCCATGATTTTCTTTTCTGTGGAAAAGTTCATTTGTGCATATTTTAGATTCCAGATATAAGTGATATCATATGGTATTTGTCTTTCTCTTTCTGACTTACTTCTCTTAGTATGAGAGTCTCTAATTCCATCTATGTTGCTGCAAATGGCATTATTTTGTTTTTATATGATTGAGTAGTATTCCATTGTGTATATATAATACATCTTAATCCAATCATCTGTCAGTGGACATTTAGGTTGTTTCCATGTCTTGGCTATTGCGATCAGTGCTGCAATGAACAGGTGGGTGCATGTGTCTTTTTCAAGGAAAGTTCTGTCCAAGACATGCCCAAGAGTGGGATTGCTGGGTCGCATGGTAGTTCTATATATAGTTTCCTAAGGTACCTCCATACTGTATTCCATAATGGTTGTACCAATTTACATTCCCATCAAAAGTGCAGGAGGGTTTCCTTTTCTCCACACCCTCTCCAGCATTTGTTATTTGTGGACTTATTAATGATGGCCATTCTGACTGGTGTGAGGTGGTACCTCATGGCAGTATTGGTTTGCATTTCTCTAATCATCAGTGATGTCGAGGAACTTTTCATGTGCTCTTGGCCATCTGTATATCCTCTTTGGATAAATGCCTATTCAGGTCTTTTGCCCATTTTGAATTGGGTTCTTGGCTTTTTTTGCTGTTGAGTTTTATAAATTGTTTGTATATTTTAGGGATTAAGCCCTTGTCAGTTGCATAGTTTGAAACTATTTTATCCCATCCTGTAGGTTCTTTTTTTTTATGGTTTCCTTTGCTTTGCAAAAGCCTGCCAGTTTGATTAGGTCCCATTGGTTCATTTTTGCTTTTATTTCTGTTGCTTTGGGAGACTGACCTGAGAAAATATTTGTAAGGTTGATGTCAGATAATGTTTCACCTATGTTCTCTTCTAGGAGTGTGATGGTGTCTTGTCTTATATTTAAGTCTTTAAGCCATTTTGAGTTTATTTTTGTGCATGGTGTGAGGGTGTGTTTCAGTTTCATTGATTTACATGTGGCTGTCCAGTTTTCCCAGCATCGTTTGCTGAAAAGACTTTTTCCCATTTTATATTCTTGCAACTTTGTTAAAGATTAATTTACCATAGGTGTCTGGGATTATTTCTGGGTTCTCTATTCTGTTCCATTGGTCTGTATGTCTGTTTTGGTACTAGTACCACACTGTCTTGATTACTGTGGCTTTGTAATATTGCCTGAAGTCTGGAAGAGTTATACCTCTTGCTTGGTTTTTGCTCCTCAGAATCACTTTGGCAATTCTGGGTCTTCTGTGGTTCCATATAAATTTTTGGATTGTTCTAGTTCTGTGAAAAATGTCATGGGTAATTTGATAGCAATTTCATTGAATCTGTAGATTGCTTTGAGTAGTAAAGCCGTTTTTGCAATATTAATTTTCCAACCCAGGAGCATCGAATATCTTTCCATTTCTTTGTACCCTCTTTAATTTCCTTAATTAATGTTTTATAGTTCTCAGCATATAAGTCTTTCACTTCCTTGGTCAGGTTTATTCCCAGATATTTGATTTTTTGGGGGTGCAATTTTAAAAGGTATTGTATTTTTGTATTACTTTTCTAATATTTCATTGTTAGTACCCAGAAATGTGACTGATTTATGAAGGTTAATCTTATATCCTGCTACTTTGCTGAGTTTATTGATCAGTTCGAGTAGTTTTGGGGTAGAGTCCTTAGGGTTTTCTATATATAGTATCATGTCATCTGCATACAGTGACAATTTTACCTCTTCTCTTCCAGTTTGGATACCTTGTATTTCTTTTGCTTGTCTGATTGCTGTGGCTAGGACTTCTAATACTGTGCTGAATAACAGTAGTGAGAGTGGGCTTCCTTGTCTTATTCCAGATTTTAGTGGGAAGGCTTTCAACTTTTCTCCATTGACTATTATATTTGCTGTGGGTTTTGTCATAAGTGGCTTTTATTACGTTAAGTAATGTTCCCTCTACACCCACTTTGGTAAGAGTTTTTTTTTTTATCATGAATGGATGTTGGACTTTGTCAAATGCTTTTTCTGCATCTGTTGAGATGATCATGTGGTTTTTGACTTTTCTTTTGTTAATGTGGTATATGACGACTGATTTGCATATGCTGAACCTCCTTGTGAACCTGGGACGAATCCCACTTGGTCGTGGTGTATGATTTTTTTTATATGTTGTTGAATTCGGTTGTCTAAATTTTGTTGAGAATTTTTGCTTTGTTGAGAATTTCTGCATTTATATTCATCAAAGTTATTGGCCTATAATTTTCTTTTTTGGTGATATCTTTGGTTTTGGTATTAGGGTTATGGTGGGGTCACAGAATATCTTTGGGAGTGTCCCTTCCTTTGAAGAGTAATTTTAAACATTCTTAAAATTTTTGCTCAAGTCCTCTCAGTATATAATTACTGACCCTTGTTAAATTATATTTTCTGCTCTCATTGTATTAATGATACTCTTATAATTTCTTGTCCTTGTATCCACATTCTTCAGTGGAGAGGGAGCACTTTTTTTTCAAGTTTAACATTTATAATACAGTTTTTGTCATCTAATATCACTTTAATGTGACCTAGGTCTCCAGGGCTTACTTTTCTAGTTTTTATAAGTGTGAATTCTTTATAACATCTTCCCCACTCCCCTGATCCCCAGCTTCTGGTAACCACCATTTTACTTTCTTCTTTTACAATTTCATTTTTTCTTACAGTTCACATACAAGATATACGGTATTTGTCTTCCTGCCTCTGATTTACCTCACTTAGCATAAACCAGTCATCCATGTTATAGCAAATGGCAGAATTTACTTTTTCTTATGGCTGAATAATATTCCATTTTCCATATACATACCATATCTTTTTAATATTACCTCTGTTGGGAAAAATTTAAATTGTTTCCCTTTTTGGCTCTTATGAATAATGCTGCAACAAACAAGAGAGTGTATATGTCTCTTCCATACCCTATATTCATTTCCTTTGCATATATACCTAGAATGGGCTTGCTGGATCATATGGTGGTTCCATTTTTAGACTTCTGAGGAACGACCGCACTGTACTCCACAGTTTCTAAATTGGTTTATAATCAAACAGATATTGAACAAGTGTTCTTTTTGCTCCATGTCCTTTCCAACACTTATCTCTTGCCTTCTTGATGATTGGCATTTTTATAGTTATGAGGTGATATCTCATAGTGGGTTTGATTTGCATTTTCTTGATGATTAGTGATGCTGAGCATCTTTTCGTGCACCTGTTGGCCATTTTAACATCTTCTTTGAAAAAATGTCTATTTATGTCTCTGCCCAGTTCTAAATCAGTTTCTTTTTTGTTAATGAGTTGTATGAGTTATTTGCATATTTTGAATATTAACTAATAAATGGTTTGTGAAATTTATCTGTTATTTGATGGCTCTCTTTTCATCCTGCTGTTTCTTTTACTATGCAGAAGGTTTTGTTTGAAGTTGTCCACTTGTTTTGCTCTCTTTGTGCTTTTGGTGTAATGTCAAAAAAAATCATTGTCAATATCAACATCAAGGAGGCTCTTTGTTTTCTTCTAGGAGATTTATAGTTTCAGGTTAACTTATGATTAAGTTTTGAACAATTTTTTGAGTGGTATAAGGATCCAAATTATTCATTTATTCATTCATTCATTCTTTCATTCATTCATTCATTGTCTTTTTAGGGCCACACTCATGGCACATGGATGTTCCCAGGCTAGGGGTTGAATCGGAGATGTAGCTCCCAACCTAAGCCATAACCACAGCAACACAAGATCCAAAGTTGATCTGCAAACTTCACCGCAGCTTAAGGCAATGCCTGATCATTCATCCTTCTGAGTGAGGCCTGGGATCGAACTCACATCCTCATGAATACTAGTCTGGTATGTTACCTCTGAGCCATGACGGGAACTGCCCAATTTTACTTTTATTTTTATGCATGTGATTATTCGGTTTTCCCAACATAATTTGTTGAAGAGGCTATTATATTCCCACCAGATGCTCCTGGTTCCCTAAGCAAACATTAACTGTATATACAGGGGTTTTATTCTGGGCTCTCTATTTCATTTGTCTATGTGTCTATATTTATGCCAGTATCATACTGTTTTAATTACTAAAGCTTTCTGGTACAGTTTGAAATTAGGAAGTGTGATGCCTCATGTTTTGATATTTATGCTCAGGACTGCTTTGGTGATTCAGAGTCTTTTGTGATGCCATATAAATTTTGGGGTTCTATGTTCTATATCTGTGAGAAGTGCCATTGAAATGTTGGTAGAAATTGAGATGAATCTATACATGTCTTTAGGTAGCATAAGCAGTTCAACAACATTAGCTCTTCCAGTCCATGAACATGGGATTTACTTCCCTTTGTACATATCTGCTTTGATTTCATTCAACAAAGATCTATCAAATGATCTTTTCTCGAAAACTTATGAAGAAGAAAGTACATTCTGTTGCTGTTGGGTGGAAAATTCTACCAATGTCTTATGACTTTAAGTAAGCTTTCTGTTCCCTTCTTCTAGAACTCCAATTATTTGGATGTTTCCCTTTCTGAGGGAATCTGGTAGCTCTCCTAGGCTTTATTCACTCTTGTAAAATCTTGTTCCTTCTCTTGTTCTAAGTGTAGTATTTCTATATTCCTATCCTTTAAATCATTTCTTCTGTCTTCCACCTAGCCATCCTTGCTACAGATGCTCTCTATAGCATTCTTCATGTTCACTGAATCCTTCATCTCCAGAGTGTCTGTTTGGTACCTTCTTAATAATTTCAATCTCTTTGATAAAGAACTTCTGTTCATTAATTTTATTCCCGATTTCATGGAATTCTCTTTCTGAGTTTTCTTGTAGCTCCATGGATCACTATGTGAATTCTTTATCATTTAGACAGCAACACTCCACACCTTTGAGTTTGATTCTTGGAAAATCATCATTTTCTACTTGTGATGTCATATTTCCTGATTTTTATACTGCTGGTAGCTAAGTCCTTCTGCTTTCACATTTGAAATGGCAGATACCTCTTTAGCTAGGCTTTTTTACATCTTATTTTCTTCTCCAGGGCAGCTGTTAGAAACCTCTCCTATATATTCCAGGAAATGGCACTCTAGCCCAAGGCCACCAGGGCCTATTTTCTGAGCGTGCTCAAAGTCCACCAGAGTTCATAGGCTGACATGATGATGAGTTTTCCCAGGACACAAGCGACAGAGTCATGGGAAGATATGGGTGAAACATTAGATGAGTTCAGAACATAGGTAGACCTGGCAGGAAAAAACACCCAGAGTTGACTCTTCTGAATGCAGTCCCTTCTAGGCCATTTGGCAATCTTATCTGCCTCTTTTCCAGTGTTCTCCCTCTCCTCAGTTCCGAGTTCCATTTTTCGTACTCCAGGTGCTGGTGGAGAAAAGAGGTCTATTCAGCCATGTCCAGAGCAGCTGGCATCACTGGCCTCTTTTACCATGCTCCTCTTTGTCTGCAAACGAAGTCACCTCTGTCACAGAAATCAGTCCCATCAGCACCGTTGTGGGAGTTGTCATGAAATTTCCTCTTACTCCACTGAGTCCAGACTTGCATCTGCTGTGACCAAACTCACACCTTGTCTTCTGACTTTTTTTTCAATGGTGTGTTGAATTTTCCCTTTGAGAGGGGCAAGACTTCTGCAAGTTCTCTCTTGTGGGTGAGTGCCTACCCAATTCACACTCACCAGACTCTCACACAAGATCAGCAAGAGGTAGGTGTATAGTGTCTCTGGCTCCAATGGTTCTACAGCCATATGGAAATTTGTCTATCTCCTACCAGCTGCACTGGTAGGTGAGACTTCCCTTGGTTACCTTGGAGTAAGGTACAAAGTCTGGAAATACCCTATGAAGATGCTCTTGTTCATGTGGGGATTCTAATTCATTGAGTAAAGTCTCTAATAAAGAGGAGAAATACATTCTGATGCCATGGTGATGTCAACTCAAGCGGGGACATTTTAAGAATTTGACCATATCTCAGTCTGCATACATTCCACCTGACTGACACAAAGTCTTGCTGACAAATGTTTATTGAATAAAATGATGTTAAAATCAATGCAATGATAAAATCATTGGACATAGTTGAACTTTACTCTCACAACTCTCTTACATTATTTCTTTTCTTTTTTTTTTTTTTTTTTACCTTTTGTCATTTTAAGGCCGCACCCGCGCGGCATGTGGAGGTTCCCAGGCTAGGGGTCCAATTGGAGCTGTAGCCACTGGCTTATGCCGCAGCCACAGCAACGCAGGATCCAAGCTGCATCTGCGACCTACACCACAGCTCACGGCAACGCCAGATCGTTAACCCACTGAGCACGGCCAGGGATTGAACCCGCAACCTCATGGTTCCTAGTCGGATTCGATAACCGCTGCGCCACAACGGGAACTCCTATTTCTAAGAATAACCTTTGTCAATGGCTTTGGGGAACCACAGCACCATCACTGAATTCCTTCTCCTCGGGATGTCTGCTGACCCTCACATTCAGGCTGTGCTCTTTGTGCTCTTCCTGGAGATTTACCTCCTGACTGTTACGGGAAACCTGATGATGATGCTGGTGATCAGCGCTGATTCTCACCTCCACACACCCATGTGCTTCTTCCTGAGTCACCTCTCTTTCCTGGACCTTTGTTTATCTTCAGTTACTGTGCCCAAGATGCTGAAGGACTTCCTGTCTGACATCAAAACTATCTCAGTAAAAGGCTGCCTGGCACAAAGCTTTTTTGTATTTACCATTGCTGGAACTGAATGTTTTCTGCTCTCAGCAATGGCCTATGACCCTCATGCTGCCATCTGCTACCCGCTGCTCTATGGACAGATGATGAAGAAACAGCTGTGTGTGCAGCTTGTGTGGGGCTCATGGGGTTTGGGCTCTTTGAATGCATTTATCAACATCCTTCTAGCTTCCTATCTGGATTTCTGTGGGAACCACATCATTAGCCACTATAGCTGTGAGATGCCCTCTCTCTACCCACTGTCCTGTTCTGACATCTCCACCAACCTCATAGTCCTGTTGTGTTCCAGCCTGCTGCATGGGCTTGGGACTCTCCTCCCAATAGTCTTCTCCTATGCCCACATTGTCTCCACCATCCTGAGCATCAGCCTTACCTCAGGCAGAAGCAAGGCCTTCTCCACCTGTTCCTCCCATGTCATTGTGGTGAGCTTCTTCTATGGATCTGCTTTTCTCCGCTATCTCATGCCAACCTCAGGATCCTCTCTGGAGTTGATCTTCTCCGTGCATTACGGTGTGGTCACTCCCATGCTGAATCCTCTTATCTACAGCCTGAGAACAAGGAGGTGAAGGCGGGTGTGAGAAGAACACTTAGAAAGTACTTTCTATGTTACTGGTGGAACAAAATAACCTAGAATATAACAAAGAATTAGAACATATGGTGCCAGCTAAACATTTAGGAGTTGACATTAGGACAACACATTGTCAGTTGTTAGAATTTAAACTAACAGTGCGTAAGGAATGAGGTATTATAGGCTTAGTACAAATAGAGGAAAAACAATGGGATCCATTACCATCTCAATTTAGAAAGTGTGGACATAAAATTGTTGATTCTCATAACTCCACAAATATTCACTTTGATCTTATTATGTGAAATGTTTACATCTTAAAGCATTATTTGTAATTGTGTTTAGAAAATTCAATGAAAACCATAAATTCACTATGAAGTTAAGTTTCTTGATGGTTGAGTTAAAAAGAGTACTATACTCCACGTCATGTTGGAGGAAAAAAATGACCTTCAACTTAGAAGCCCTTGGAAATAAGCAAAATAAACTGAAGTTGCTAAAGAAAGTGAGTTCATATATTGGGACAGAAAACCAACTAAAATAAACATTCAAAAACCTTATGGTTTCTTGCCATGGAACCTTTCAATATGCATATTGTTATGTATATATATAAATTTTTTGATCCATGAGTGAATAAACATTACAGTCATGAAATAATAAAGCCCCCCAAAACAGACATCCCAAGCACAAAAACGGGCAGAAGACCTAAATAGACAGTTCTCCAAAAAATACATTCATATGGCTAACAAGCACATGAAAAGATGCTCAACATTGCTAATTGTGAGAGAAATGCAAACTACAATGAGGTATCAACAGAATGACCATGATCAAAAAAGTCTACAAATAATAAATTCTAGAGAGGATGTGGAGAAAAGCGAACACTTTTACACTGTTAGTGGGAATGTATATTGGTGCAGCCACTATGGAAAATGGTATGAATATTCCTTAAAAAAATCAAAAATAGAGCATCATATGATCCAGCAATCCTACCCCTGGGTATAAACCTGGAAAAGATGAAAACTCAATTTGAAAAGATACATGCACACCAGTGTTCACAGCAGCAATATTTACACAAAACATGGAAGTGACTTACATGTTGACAGATAACTGAATATAGAATATATGTATACTGTATACACACACACACGAATTATACTCGGCCATTAAAAAGAAAGAAAAAATGCCATTTGCTTCAACATGGATGGACCTAGAGAGTATTACACTAATTGAAGTAAGTCAGAGTAAGACATACTTTATGTGACATCACTTACATGTGGAATCTAAAAATTAATGCAAATGACTTGATTTACAAAACAGAAACAGACAAAACAGACTTGAGATGGTTACAACCACTATGGAGAACAGTATGTAGTTTCCTTAAAAAACTAAATAGAACTACCATTTGATTAGGCATTCCCACTCCTGGGCATATATCCAGAGGAAGCCATAATTTGAAAAGATACATGCACCCCAATGTTTATCACAGCACTGTTGACAATAGCCAGGACAGGAAGCAAACTAAATGTCCATCAGCAGATGAATGGATAAAAAACGTAGGTATATATACGCAATGGAATATTACTCATCTATAAAAAACAATGAAATAATTCCATGTGCCATAACATGGATGGACTTTTGGATTATCATACTAAGTAAGAGAGAGAAAGACAAACATCACATGAAATCACTTATATGTAGAATCTAAAAAAAATGATACAAGTGAACTTATATACAAAACATAAATAGAGCCACAGAAATAAAAAACAGAGTTATGGTGATCAAAGAAGAATGGGGAGTAGGGATGAATTAGGAGTATGGGATTATATACACCACAATATATAAAATAGATGAACAATAAGGATTCACTCTATAGCACAGGGAACTATATTCAATATCTTATAATAAACTAGAATGGAAAGCAATCTGAAAAAGAATGTGTCTCTGTGCTTGTGTGTGTGTAACTGAATCACTCTGCTCTATACCTGAAACTAACACAATATTGTAAATCAACTATAGCTTGATTTTTACATTAAGTAAAAATAAAATACGACAAAAATACTTTAAAATCTATACAGATTCACAAAGAAAGCAAACATCCTTATAAAACTGAACTTAATTATTCAAAACATCTTTAAATTGTGTTTTCCCCACTAGTGAATTCTACCAAATATTGCTTTATTAGAGTTCATTTACAATGTTGTGCCAGTTTCTGTTGTACAGCAAGTGACCCAGGCACACATACGCATAAATTCTTTTTCTTATATTATCTTCCAGGATGTTCTATCCCAAGAGATGAGATAGAGTTCCCTGTGATATATAGTAGGATCTCATTGCTCATTCATTGTAAGTGTAATAGTTTGCATCTACTTTTATTACTTATTTATATGACAAATTAGTAATGGAAAAAATTATGCCAGAACAGTCTAGTTTGAATGAAAACTTATAGTTCATTGCAAATATTTGTCCAAGTTGTTTTATACTTAGCTGTGTTTTTTCTTTTTTGATGTATTTGTGGGAGAGGGTGAGCGCGACTTCTTACTCCTCCGCCATCTTGCCGCCGTCTAGTTCATTGTAAATAAACAAATGGAAATTTTGATTTCTATAACGATCTACTTGTCCTTAAGAATGAAATAAATCTGCTAATTTTTTGGGTTGTGCCTGTGACCTGTGAATGTTCCCAGGCTAGGAATCAAAACTGCCACAGTGATAATACCAGATCCTTAACCCATTCAGCCACCATGGAACTCCTACAATAAATTTATCAAACAAAGCCTTCTCTAAATACTCCCAAATTGGGAGTGATCAAACTGTAACAAGGCTCTACATAGGGGAGTCAATACATACATAAGGAAAAAGATCTGAATATATAGTTTAGGCAAATAACTGTGCTTATTAACTTTTTCGTCTTTTTACTTATTTGATCAACAGATCACTTTTACATAGAAAATTTTACAGGAAGTGATTTCGCCTGAGAAGTCTCAAAGAAAAGATGCAGCCCTTGGAGTGTCAATTGTAGACCATTCCTTCTCTGTTTGGGGAGCCAGGCAGATACCCCTTTGGCAACTCTTTCAACTCCTAGCTCCCACTAGACTCAGAAGTTTAGAATATTTTCAGGTCATTGCATCACCTAGACCTTCCTAAGTTCACACTTATAAGGTCCCCATTGGTTCTTATAAAATTCAATGTTAAAAAAAGTTCTTTGACAACTAATTCCAACTTCCGACTATAATTAAGAAAAATGCTGTTGTCCTTACATCCCCAAGGCTGCCAAGAGCAAGGAATCAAACCAACCAGCTGCCTAAACACAGCTGCTATGCAGACAGGTTAAACCCAAACAATACTATGTGAGGATGTGATATCAGAAACAAGGAAAACTCAGGTATATTTGAGACTCTTTAGAAAAAATTGAACCTGCCTTCTGGCCATGTAAGTTAATTAGTGTAGAAGTCAGAAAACATTTCATCATGAATAGGATTTTATAAAATTCTCCCACAATACAAGACTTAGAAGCCACTTTTTGAGGATCATTTTCCTTCTCAGTAGATGAATCTAAATAAAAGTGCTGCAGCCAGTGTGGAGAGCTGATTGCCTCATTGCACAGGATGTACAGGTAATCAGTTTTAGTGATGCGGGAAGGATTTTTGAGGTCAGTTTATGGCTAACGAGTTAATGAGTAAGAATCAAAACTTCACCTTGGCTGAGCTTAAAAGTTGCTAGGCATGGACGGAACCAGGAAACTGACGAAGTCCTGGGGGAAACTGAAGGTCAGATTTCAGTGTGTGAGGACAAAGCTGGAAATCACTGGTATATAGCCAACATTCAAGCAAATGGAGCACTGTTGTCATCCAGATGTGAGGACTTATAAGACTCAAAGTTGAGAGACACGAACACAATGTGGCCAAGGAGGGGAGATTTGGGATGTGGAGACAGAGGACAATGTTTCAGGATGAAAGTCAAAAGCTCATCTAAATATCTGTACAAAAGTGGACTAGAAGGATTGAATGTTCTATTCCTGTGTGTTAAACAGGCCTCTGAATGTGAGCAGAAAATTTTAATTGGTGGAGTCTTCCTCTTGAAAGGCAGAGAGTAGTCGCAGTGGGTATTTCCAAAAGAAGGTAAGAGCTCTGAGTCAAACTCTCACTGTCTTAGAGGATGAATTGCCAAACCTGCTTGCTATGGTGTCTTAGAGTGAGGTCCAGACTGTGTAGTGCTGGGCAGGGTGCTTTATCCTGGCTGCTGTTGCTGCTGCAGGTATCCCCTGGTAGAAATCCCTTCCAAGCATTCCTCGTGCTGACTTTCCTAGAGATTCCAACCTGGCCTGGGAATACATCCACCCTAGCAATGCTTTTCCAGGTGGCCCAGGGGGTCTACACAATTCCCAACCACTTTCTTCCATCTTGTCACCTTTGCATTCTTGTAGCTATACCTGTTAATGGCCATTATACATGCTATGCGTGAATGTACCCACAGTAAACATAAATTGCTCCACTCAAAAATAATTCTAAAACTTATTTTAATACTGGCCATGAGTGGAGGTATGTGGTTAGTGGTAGTGCCTTCAACATAATTCCTTACACTTCTCTTGGTAAAGGCATACAAAATAAGTGCAAAGGTAGTGTTCAGAGCAACCAGTTTGGTCTTCAGCAGTGCTTCTCTTGATGTGAGAATTTAGGTACTTTATGCCTAGACTTACAACCTATATTATTATTATTATTATTATTATTATTATTATTATTATTATTATTATATGGATAATAATTAGGAGTAGATAGCTTTTAAGAAATTTATATATAATCTCATATTTAGGCCTAGATTTTCTCTTGGGACTGTTTTTTTCTCTGCATTTTTTACATAAGAAAATAAAGGCAAAGACTTTAATGTATCTTGTACAATGTCATGTAGCTAATTATACATAGAGCTGAATTTTGAACTTAACCTGATGCAGGATCCCACATTTTAAGCCACTGTCTCTGATGTCCACTTATTCCCTAGGCCTCAGTGTCAAACATGACTTGATTTTCTTCATTCCTGAACATCTGAACACAAACCAAATGTTCATGAAAACAAACTGTCAGAAACCTTTTCCAAAAGCAATCTTTTGCTTTCTTCACAGTGTTGTCAAAATCACTCAGTGTGGTGTCAGTACTGGCCCTCACTAAAACTCAATTTGAGCTCCCACTGTATTAATTACATTTGTATATTTAGCCTTTACAGCTAGCTTTTAAGTGGATATTGTAGATGATCATCTTTTTGTTTGAAGTGGCTGACGCAAATCCAGGTCATAACAGAAAGCAAAAATGTTTACTGAATCATAGTGATATGCAAAGAGAACTAAAGCAATGAAAAAAATTCCTGGAGGGAAACAGACCTATGGCTCCCGTATCTTTTTGTATTATTTCTAGGGGAAGCCCTTATAAATGGACTGGAGGAACCACAGCAGTGTCACAGAGTTCATGCTCCTTGGACTGTCTGCCAACCCTCACATCCAGGCTCTGCTATTTGTGCTGTTCCTGGGGATATACCTTCAGACCATAATGGGAAACCTGATGCTGCTGATGGTGATCAGGGCTGATTCCCACCTCTACATGCCCATGTACTTTTTCCTGAGTCACCTCTCTTTGGTTGATATCTGCTTCTCTTCAGTCACTGTGCCCAAGATGCTGGAGAATCTCCTCTCTCAAAGGAAAACTATATCAGTAGAGGGTTGCCTGGCTCAGGTCTTCTTTGTGCTTGTTGCTGCAGGCACTGAAGCCTGCCTGCTCTCAGTCATGGCCTATGACCGCTATGCTGCCATCTGCCACCCTCTGCTCTATGCAAAGATTATGAGTAAACAGTTGTATATGCAGCTTGTGTGGGGCTCATGGGGCCTGGGCTTTCTGGATGCATTCATTAATATCTTCCTAGCTATGAACATGATCTTCTGTGAGGCTAAAATCATCCCTCACTACAGCTGTGAAATGCCCTCTCTCCTTACTCTATCCTGCTCTGATACCTCCAGGAACCTCAATGCCTTGCTATGTTCCACACTTCTTCATGGGCTGGGAACCTTCCTTTTGGTTTTCTTATCCTATGCTCGCATTATCGTCACCATCCTGGGCATCCACTCTACCTCAGGCAGAAGCAAGGCCTTTTCCACCTGTTCTTCCCACCTCACTGCAGTAACACTTTACTTTGGCTCAGGTTTGCTCCGCCATCTCATGCCAAATTCAGGCTCCCCTATGGAGTTAATCTTCTCTGTGCAATATACTGTGGTCACTCCCATGCTGAATCCCCTCATTTACAGCCTGAAAAACAAGGAGGTCAAGGCAGCTCTGAAAAGAACTTTGGAAAAATATTTGCAACATATCAGGTGCAGAAATGAAAACAAAAGATGGTGGAGAGTTAGAATAAATCTGCATATTAAAGGACATTAGGTGAGTTTCCAGGACTAAGGAGTACTCCTGACTACTTACAGTGTCAGACTGAAGTACATGAGATTGAAATATGATAGAAGTGCACGAGAGAATGTCATAAAGTTATTACAGGAAGGAGGGTTCGCTTTATTTTCCTTTACAGGAAAAGAAAACTATCAAATAATCACCTTAATCTAGAGAGTGTTGTTAAAACAAATTGATTCATTTTCCTCATTCTGAAACATTTGCCTTAGTAAAATCATTAGTTTCATGAATCTATTATTATTTTTATTGACTCTGGGGAATATGCTAAAAGCCAAACATTTGATAACAATGTAGTGTCCTGCATCTGTAACAGGGAAAGGTCATAGATAAGAATAGAGAGTAGAAAGATAAAAGAAGTCCAACTGGTTGGCCCAGAAAAAATGTCTGCAGAGAGACAATGAAAATATTGATGCAGACAAAATTTTCAAGAGCTCATCTTTATGTGCAGTGTGGTGGTCAGATCTCCAGTGTAAGTAGCCACAAGAAGGTTCTGTGGTTCTAAAAGCTTTATTTCTTTCATAGCTTTCATTCAGATTTATATTTTCTCCAATTAGCTGATCTCATCAGCACATTCTTTTCCTTGTAGAGTGCAGACAATCTGCACTCTATAGTTAATCAACACAGTTAATTATCACTCTACAGTTAATAGAGCAGACAGATAATCAACTTTGATGGCATCACATGTGAATACTGAAATCATCTTTGCCACTAATCTCTCAGCTGTCAAACAACTGGGTCACCATTTAGGGGCTGGTGATTTGCTGGTTTTAAAGGAATGCATCACTCTCACATGACTCATTGTTACCTATAAGACATAAATTCATTCTCATATTGATCATGATTTGTTTAATCTGTATTTTACAATTGTCTCAACCACTGTGATGTGAAAAGGGGCAAAAACTAAACATAAATTATTGAACTGACTTAATATTATCTTAAGCCTCTTTCATAAACTCGCTTTGTTCCAACTGTCTTATGTGAAAGGATTTCATCCTCATCTAACCATTTATAATACATAATTGTGACCTCTTTTCAAGTGATTCTCCAGAAAACTCTAAATGCATTATTTTCCTCCACAGACAATAAGATATTCAAGGCCATCTTTGGTTTCTTTGACATAGGTGAAGCAGAAACTAATCCTCCAAGGTCGAACTTCCTGTGGTGAAGGGGAAAGCAAGGAACTGCATGATGGGATGAAGACTAGCTTTACAGTCAGTGCACAGATGTCACAGGATGGGAGTGGTTGAGAGAAAGATGCCAACAGATTCAGTCAAATTCCCTTTAGTAAAGTAAAAGGCAAATCTTAACTGCATGAAGATATTCCTATAAATCTAGAGACTCAGCATTTTTCTCCCCATTGTGCAGGCAATGCCCTTGAACTTCAATGCCCACAGTGTTACCCCACTGCTTACTCTACTGCTTAGTCAGTGAAGGGATCCCATTGAACCCTTAGAGAAGCTCTTGCCATTCTCTCAAAGGTTTTTATGTGCTTCTGGCTTCCAGAAATTCAATGATAGCATACCTGCATATTTGGCTTTCTAAGAGTTATAAATAACTGGTAACAATCCACCATATACCTGAGTGCTTATCACTGAGAGGTTGAATTTATGGGGCAATTCTCAGTATTAGTTTCCCAGGGACACCATCCTCTTAGCAAGCCTGAAGTTCCTTCCTGTAAGACAGGTGACAAAAAAGGCAGCAAATATGCCAGACAGGGAGAGTGACGGTTCATAACTTTTTCAATTTTACCTAGTTTCATTATGTTCTTTGCTTTTTTTTTTTTACTATTAAAACCTTTGTCATCTATTATATTCCTCTTATCAATTTATCTTTATAAAAACATCACAGAAAAAAATGTACAAAACACATCTATGTTAAAGAATGATTATGAAAGGAAGGGAAGTATACTCACCACCCAACATAAGAAATTACTCTTTTTATCACCTCTTCTCCACTACCCCAAACTGACACTGCTCTGAACTTGTTAATCGTTCCCTTGGTTTTCTTTATGTAGTTTAGTTTTGCCTGTTTCTGAATTTTAAAAAAGAATTACATTTATTGTTTGGACTGCTTCTTTTCATTCTTAAGAAGTTAATACCCATCAGAGGCTCTGGAACTCAACTGTGATGGTTCTGGAATTACTAACATAGGCTGCTGCCTGCCTCACTGAAGCCTAAGATGGAAGTTCTTTGATCTGGGTCCCCATCAGTTTTAGCTCCTTTCTCAGGTTAGAGGTCTGGAGACCAGATACAGCTTCTGACAAGGCCTTCACTGGTGTGTAAAGAACTGAAACGACTACCTGTATAATTCAGAGGGGAAATTCCAACATCTGGGAAATGTTCAAATTCTCAAAAGAATTAATTTAATTCAATATTTTATTTTTATAGTGTAGCATCCAAATTCAACAGACTCAGAGATGAAAACATTTCTTTAGTATTGACCAACTGGTTGTTCTTCTCTGCTCCTGATTTTAATTTACTTGTATTTAACACCTGAGACTGAATATCACCATCCTGGTAAGAATGCAGATGTTATGGGACCTATGAAAGGACAAGAAGATAGGACATTGGATGAATGTTTAATAGGAATTGTGTGGGGAAGGGAATGAAGAACTGAGAAGTTGCCTGGAATAGCAAGATTGGAACTTGTCTTGAGACCAAAGATTCAGAGTTTGTGCTGTCAGCCAGGGCTGGTATTACAGACAAGCCTGAGAGTTCCAGTAGACTACATATTGTTAATAGGCCCTCTGCCAATGTGGGGTCACAGAAAACAGCCCAATGTGAGCCACAGAGCAAGCTCAAATCTTGGTGTGAAGATATGGGTGAACAGACTTGGATAGTGGCGCAGCCTAGAGTGCTGATTAAGAGATAGACTCTGGAATTTTGGTTATGGCTCTATCTCTTAGAGCAATGTAACCTTGAGCTGGACCTTTTTAAAAACCTCAGTGATCCCATAAAAACATGTTCTTTCCATGGGGACTAAATGTGTCTATTCTTGGAAAATATATAGATGTGACTGTCATACGCAAGGTACTATATTGATTTCTTTTTTTACATTTTATTTTATTTTTTTTTATTTCTTTACATTATACCCAGCTGTACAGCGTGGTGACAGGGTTACACATCACAAGTTGTTACACATAGTTCCCAGTGTTATACAGTGGTATCTTCTTGCTTTTCCAGCCAGGAGGCAAAAATCTACAGCTATTAACCCTAGACCCCCCTTCCATCCCATTCCCTCCCCCACCCTTTTGGAAACCACAAGTCTGTTCTCCAAGTCCTTGATTTTCTTTTCTGCATAAAGGTTCATTTGTGCAGTATGTTAGATTCCAGTTATCTGTCTTTCTCCTTCTGACTTACTTCACTCAGTATGAGGGTCTCTAATTCCATCCATGTTGCTGCAAATGACATTATTTTATTCTTTTTTATGGCTGAGTAGTATTCCACTGTGTATATGTACCATATGTTCCTAATCCAATCATCTGTTGATGGGCATTTGGGTTGTTTCCATGTCTTGGCTATTGTGAATAGTGCTGCAATGAACATGCGTGTGCAGGTGTCTTTTTCAAGAAAAGTTTTGTCCGGGTATATGCCCAAGAGTGGGATTGCTGGGTCATATGGTAGTTCTATGTATAGTTTTCTAAGGTACCTCCATACTGTTTTCCATAATGGTTGTACCAGCTTACATTCCCACCAACAGTGCAGGAGGGTTCCCTCTTCTCCACGTTCCCTCCAGCAATTGTTGTTTGTGGACTTGTTAATGATGGCCATTCTGACTGGTGTGAGGTGGTATCTCGTAGTAATTTTGGTTTGCATTTCTCTAATCCTCAGTGATGTTGAGCATTTTTTCATGTGCTTGTTGGCCATCTGCATCTCCTCTTTGGAGAAATGTCTATTTAGGTCCTTTGCCCATTTTTCAATGGGGTTGTTGTTTTTTTTGCTGTTGAGCTGCATAAGTTGTTTATATATTTTTGAGATTAGGCCCTTGTCAGTTGCTTCATTTGACATTATTTTCTCCCATTCTGTAAGTTTCCTTTTAGTTTTCTTTTTGGTTTCCTTTGCTGTGCAAAAGCTTGTCAGCTTGATTAGGTCCCACTTGTTGATCTTTGCTTTGATTTCTGTTACTTTGGGAGACTGATCTGAGAAAACATTTGTAAGGTTGATGTACCTATGTTTTCTTCCAGGAGTTTAATGGTATCTTGTCTTAAATTTAAGTCTTTAAGCCATTTAGAGTTTATTTTTGTGCATGGTGTGAGAGTGTGTTCTAGTTTCATTGATTTGCATGCAGCTGACCAGGTTTCCCAGCAATGCTTACTGAACAAGATGGCGGAGGAGTAAGAGGTCGCGCTCACCCTCTCCCACAAACACATCAAAAAAAAAACCACATCTAAATGCAAAACAACTTGAACAGAGCATCTTTTTTTACATTTTAAAATTATATGTTAGTTCTACAAAGGTATATAGAATTCTTTGACCTGTGTGTGCTTTGTGCAATGTCTTGCACATCAAGAATTCAATAAACATTCCTTTAAATGTTCGATACTCAGTACAACTCAAATAATAAATTGCTAAAAGAATGATGGGCTATCTGGATAAAGGAAGGAGGACAGAAGGAAGGAAAAGAGAAATGTATGATAATTGCCTCAGTAGTTTATTGGTGGTGCTGAAAACTCTGCAGACCTCTATAGCTGAAGTTCACTGAGTGACGTGGAATAAAATCATCTGGTGTCAAACCAACAGTGCAAGATTCAGAGTACAAGTCTGGTGCATCTCAGGTTTAGGAATGACAATGAAATGGGGAAGAAGTGCCTACAGGGAGGAGGAGAGCCAGCCCATTGAGATGCAGGCATCCTGAAACAGGGGAGCATAGCCAGAGAGGAGGGTGAACAAGCTGTTTGTTAACAACTGCTACTTGGTAATGAATTCAGTAAATTACTTATAAAGTGAAATTCAAAGCATCATATAGGCAACAAAATTTGCCATGTAAATTACCAATTTCCAGAGGGAGTTGCAGAAGAGTAACATAGTATAGGGAGAAGGAAAAAAGAAAATGAAGGACAGGGATAAAAAGATGAGTAAAGGCATTTGGTTAAATTAAGGTTAAAATTGTGAAAGGGAGAGGATAAACAGAAAGTACAAATGAGGATGTTAGAAATTAATCCAAATAATGGTAATCATAATAGATATAAATGGATTAATTCTATAGTTAAAAGACAAAAAGCATTAGGCTGTAGAAAAATATATATGTAATTTTATAGGAGATAATTTAAAACATAAGGATGAAGAAAGTTTTAAAATCAAAGGATGGAAAAAGGTATAAGATACAACTATGAACCAAATTATATTAATATCATAAAAACAAACATGGCAAAAAAACTTAAGAATTTCATCTATAATGAACAAAGTTCAGTTCATCAGCTAGAAAATGTGATTTTAAACAGTGTCAAAGATTTTAATCTTTAGGGACAAGGAAATCGAAATTGTAGCCTAAGGAAATTCCACTGTTAACTAGGAGAGAGGAACAGAAAAAATAAGTTCTATTTATAGGCAAGAGGCAGGGTTATGTGCTAGGCCACCAAAGGAGAGACATACCTTACCTACAAAGGACCACTTTCTTACACCATATACAAAAATAAATTCAAAATTGATAAAAGACTTGAATGTAAGATGTGAAACTATAAAACTCCTAGAAAAAAGCATATGCAATAACTTCTTTGACACTAGTTTTAGAAATGTCTTTTTGGATATGTCTTCTAGGCAAGGGAAACAAAAGCAAACTTAAATTAACAGGACCACAGAAAACCTTTTGCACCACAAAGGAAACCACAAACAAAATGAAGAGGAAACCTACTAAATGGGATAATATATTTGCAATCAATATATCCAATAAAGTGTTGATATCCAAAATATATAAAGAATTCATACAATTCAATATAAAACAAACTAACAAACCAATTTAAAAATGGGCAGAGAACTTGAAAAGACATTTTTCCAAGGAAGACATACAGGCACATAAAAAGGTGCTCAACATCACTAACCATCAGGGAAATGCAAATCAAAACCACGACATAGTGCTTCACACAGGTCAGAATGGCTACTTTCATAAAGAGAAGAAACAACAAATCTTAGAGAGAAAGTGGAGAAAGGGGAATCCTCAGGCACTGTTGGTGGGAACATGAACGGCCACTATGGAAAACAGTATGGAAGTTTTCCAAAAATTAGAAATATAACTACCATATAATCCAGCGATTCCACTTCTGTGGATCTATGTTTTTTTTAAAAAATGAAAACACTAATTTAAAAAGAAGTGTACCCCTATGTTCACTGCACCACTGTTTATAGTAGACAATATGTGAAAGCAACCTAATAAATGAGTAGATAAAGAAGATGTATATATATACAAAATAGAATATAATTCTGTCATAAAAAAGAATGAATTCTTGCTACTTGTGGTAACATGGGAGTACCTAGAGGATATTAAGGTAAGTGAAATAAGTCAAAGAAAAATGAACATTGTATGATTTTGCTTATGAATAGATTCTAAAAACAAAACAAAGGAAAAACAGATTCATAAAAACAGAATCAACTGGTGGTTTCCAGAGGGAAGAGGGCTGGGGGACAGATGAAATAGGTGAAGGAGTTAAAATGTACAAACTTCTATGGAGTTCCCATTGTGGCTCAGCAGTGTCAGTGTCCACGAGGATGTGGGTTCAATTCTAGGCCTCACTTAATAAGTTAAGGATCCAGCATTCTTGCAAGCTGCAGTGTAGGTCACAGCTGTGGCTCAGACCCTGCATTGCTGTGGCTGTGGCATAGGCCAGCAGCTGTAGTTTTAATTTGACTCCTAGCTTGGGAACTTCCATATGATGCAGGTTCAGCTATAAAAAGAAAAAAAATAGACATACAAACTTCTAGTAGAAGATAAATAAGTCTCAATGATGTAAAGTACACATAGGGAATATAGTAAATAATACTGTAACAACTTTGTATAGTGATGGTGAGTAACCAGTCTTATAGTGGAGATCACTTCATAATGTATAAAAATACCAAATCACCATGTTGTATACCTGTAACTAATGTAATATTGTATGTTAATTATAACTCTACAAACATAGCAATGTTTTTACAGAAGAAAAAAGAATTTCAGAAGACTTGTCAAAAACCATGCAAGTAAGGAGAATATGGAATAAAAATATTTTAATGTTGAAACAAATTATCAGCTAAGAATTCTCTACCCAGTAAAAATAACCTTCCAGCATAAAAAGTAAACAAAACATGAGAGAGTTCATTGCCTACTCTATAAAAATTTTCAGGAAATTCCTTCAAACAGAAGAAACGTGAAGTTAGAAACTTGGATCTACACAAAGAAACAGAGGGTTAAAATGGAATAGAGAAGGAAAATATAATATTTTTAAACGTTTAACTTCTCTAAAATTCCTGAGTGTTTAAAGGAGTGTTAGTGACAATGAATTGTGTGTTTAAAGTAGATGCAAAGGTGAAATGTATGAAAACAATGGCAAAAGCATAGGAAGAAAGAATTAGGAATAAGCTGTAACTAGGTCTTTACACATGAAGTGCTAAAATATTACTGAAGGTAGATACAAATTATCTTAAAATGTATGCAATTAAACACTAGGGCAAGAAACCTTATGTTTTTAAGGAGAGATACATTTAATAAAGGATATAAGACAGATTCTTAAAAATAACCAAAGAGAATGTAGAAAAAGACGGGGAAAAAGAACAAATGGAAAACAGTAAGAAAGTGATATGTTTTAATCCAAGGATTTTAAAGTTATTTAACATATAAATGTACAGATATGTAGATGAACTTTTTGACTTTCATCCTGAAACACTGTCCTCTACCTTCATATCCCAAATCTCTCCTTCATAACCAGATTGAGTTTATGTCTCTCAACTGTGATTCTTACAAGTTTTCAGGTCTGGATGAAAACAGTACTCCATTTGCTTGAATGCTGACTGTTTACCAGTGATTTTCAGCTTTGTCCTCACACCTTGAAGCCTGATCTTGGGTTTCCCACAGGACTCTGTCAGTTTCCTTGCCCAGTCCATTGCCAGCAAGTCCAAAGCTCAGCCAAGTGGAAGTTCTGATACTTACTCATTAAATCCTGAGCCATAAGCCCTCCTAAAAATCCCTCCCACAACCCTAAAACAGATTACCTGTACATCCTGTGCAAAGAGGCAATCTGCTCTCCAATTTGGCTGCAGGACTTTTAGATTCATCTAGTAAGAAGGAAAATGACCTGCAGAAAGTTGCTTCTAAGTCTCGTATCATGGGAGAATTTATAAGATCCTGTTCATGATGAAATGTTTTGCTGAATTCTACCTTAATAAATTTATATAGCCAGAGGGCAGTTTTACTTTTTTTCTAAAGAGTCTCAAATACACATGAGTTTTCCTTTCTTCTAATATCATAATTTTGCCTGACATAGTATTGTTTGGGTTTAACCAGTCTGCAGAGCAGCTCTATTTAGGCAGCTGGTTGGTTGATTCCTTGCTCTTGGTGGCCTTGGGGATGGTAATGGCAAGAGTATTCATATAAAGTACAGTTACAGTCTGAAGTTGGACTTAGTTTTCAAGAACAGTTCTCAGCATTGAATTTTATAAGAACCAATGGGGACATCTTAGGTGGTGTGGCCTTTGGAATGTCTAGGTGATACAAGGACTTATAAATATTAATTCTAAACCTCTGAGTCTAGTGGGGATTCTTAGTAGAAAGAGTGGCCAAAAGGGGTATATGCTTGGCTCCCCAAGAAGTTTATGTTTCACTTGAAGCTTACGTCTTCTCTCCTGGGCTTTTCAGGCCAAATCACCTCCTGTTAATTTTATGTGTAAAAGTGATTTGTTGATTCAATAAGTAAAAAGACAAAAAAAGTTGATAAGTAATTTGCTTAGTCTGACTGTTCTAATTTTATTTATTTTGATAGATCCAGCTAGATTCCTAAACAGAGCTGTGTTATAATATGTATGATCCCATACTTGGAAGAACTTAGGGAAATGCTTATTAATAAGTTTATTATGGACTGAAGTAGGAATAGACTCATATAAACCAA
>PVHT021183619.1:16482914-16497676 GCA_004024745.2 Catagonus wagneri | reverse complement strand
AAAAAAAAAAAAAGTACTTTTTGTTAATCTACATGGATTTTTAAAGATTTTATTTTTATTTTATCTTTATAACCTTTCTTCTTACATGTACCTAAGAACATTCAAGGATGAATGTGTATATTTAAGGGTTACATGAAAATGTATTTTTCCAATATATGAAAAGTATATGTATAAATTCTTAATTGTGTGTATATGCATGCATTCTATGTGTGATGAAGTTATACTGAAACTTTAAAGTGACTTTTTGAATTATAAACCATGTGAATAATATTTATTATCCATATTTTGGAGGTTATTGCCTAAAATTGTAGAGTAATAATAAATTGAGCTTTACTAAAATTAAAATCATGAACTGTATTCATTGACACAACAGTAAGAGGATGAAAGGCAACCCATAGCTAAAGAGAAGATAAATATTGTATGTATATATCACAAGGAAATCTGTTTGAAACTTAAGATCTGCCAGCAAATTAAAGATGACCCAAACAGTTGGGAAGAGATACCATATTCTTGGACTGACAGAATCAATATTCTCAAAGAAATTATACTCTCCAAAGTAATCTACAGATTCAGTGCAATCTCTATTAAATTACCAATGACACTTTTCACAGAACTAGAACTAAAAATTTTTAACTTCGTATGGAAACACAAAAGACCCCAAATAGCCAAAGCAATTCTGCTTTGCTTTGTCTTCTTTGGAGAAATGTCTATTTAGACATTTGCTTTGTATGTCTTCTTTGGAGAAATGTCTATTTAGAATTTCTGTGCATTTTATGGTTGGATTTTTTGGGTTTTCCTCGTTTTCCAGAAAAACGGAACTGGAAAAAATCATGCTCTCTAACTTAAGACTATACCATAAAGCTATAGTCAGCAAAACAGCATGGAACTGGCACAAAAACAGAAATATAGATCAATGGAACAGCATAAAATGCCCAGAAATAAACCCTCACACCTATGGTCAGCTAATCTACAACAAAGGAGGCAAGAATATATGATGCAGAAAAGAAAGTCTCTTCAATAAGTGGTGCTGGAATAGTTACAGGTAAAAGAATGAAATTAGAACATTCTCTAACACCATACATAAAAATAAACTCCAAATGGATTAAGGAACTAAAGACAAGACCCGGGACTATGAAACTCCTGGAGGAAAACATAGACAGAACACTCTCTGATATAAGCCACAGCATTATCTTTTCAGATTCACCTTCCAGAGTGATGAAGATAAAAACAAAAACAAATAGGACCCAACTAAACTTAAAGTTTTTTTTGTTTTTTTTGTTTTTTTTTTTTTTTTGCACAGCAGCAGAAATGGTAAACAAAACAAAAGGAGAACACACAGAATGGGAGAAGATATTTGCAACTGAAGTGACTGACAAGAGATTAATCTCCAAAATATACAAACAACTCATGAAACTCATTACCAAAAAACAAATGCCTGGAGTTCTTGGCACAGCTGAGCAAGTGAGGAACCCAACATAATGTCCATGAAGATGCAGGTTCTGGCCTCAGTCATTGGGTTAAGGATCCAGGGTTGCCACAAGCTGAAATGTAGGTTGCAGATGCAGCTGGGATTCCACATTGCTGTGGCTGTGGTGTCAGTCAGCAATGTAACTCCAATTTGACCCCTAGCTTAGGAACATTCATATGCCGTGGGTGTAGTCATAAAAGGAAAACGAGGAAAACCCAAAAAATCCAACCATAAAAAGCACAGAAGTTCTAAATAGACATTTCTCCAAAGAAGACATACAGATGATCTACACATGAAGAGATGCTCAATGTCACTAACGTAGACAAATGCAAATCAAAACTACTATGAGGTACCACCTTACACTAGCCAGAATGGCCATCATAAAAAAGTTTACAAACAAATGCTGGAGAAGGTGCTGAGAAAAGGGAACCCTCTTAAACTGTTGGTGGGAATGTAAATTGGTACAACCACTATGGAAAACTACATGACAGTCCCTCAAAAAAAAATAGAACTACTGTAAGATTCAGCAATTCCACTGCTGGTATATATCCAGAGAAAACCATATGTGTACTCCAACGTTTATTGCAACACTATTTACAAGAGCCAAGGCATGGAGGCAACCTAAATGTCCACTGGCAAAGTAACAGATAAAGAAGTGGTACATCTATACATTGGAATATTATTCAGTCATAAAAAAGAATAAAATAATGCCATTTGCAGCAACATGGATGAACATAGAGATTATTATATTAAGTGAAGTTAGACAGTGAAAGACAAACATTGTATAACTTATATGTGGAATCTTAAAACAAGGATACAAATGAACTTATTTCCTGAACAGAAACAGACTCGCAGACTTTGAAAATAAAATTATGGTTACCTAGGGGGACAGGCCAAGGGAGGGATGGAACTGGCATATGCGCGCTGTGGTATATGGAATGACAGGCCAACAGGGACCTGAAGTATAGCACAGGGAACTGTTTCCAATATTCTGTGATAACTTATATGGGGAAAAAATCTGAGAAAGAGTAAATATATGAATATGTGTAACTGAATCACTTTATTGCATCGTAGAAATGATCACAAGGTTGTAAATCCACTATACTTTAATAAAACTTTTAAAAATGAAAAAGTTAATACAGAAGGAAAGAAAGAAAAAATAATAAAATAAAATTTAGATGGTCAAGTAGTACTGACATAGAACCTTGGATCAATAGAGAAAAAAGATGGGTGGCCTTATCCTTCCTTTTTGTGACCCTCCCAATTCTTGGGATACACCTGTCCCACCTAGGCTTCCAGGGAATTCAAAAAACTTTCTGAGTCAATGCATCAAATTTTCAGCAGCTGAAAAAATTACCCAAGAACAATTCAATGAGAGGAAATTTCTTAGTTTTAAGAAAAAATTTTTCCTTAATGATAAATTCCTTTGGTGACATACTCATATGTTGATTTTGTAACCTGCAACATTACTGTATTTATGAGCTCTGTTTTTTAATGGAGTCTTTTAGAGTTCTCTATATGTAATATTATGTCATCTGCAGATAGTAACAATTTTACTTCTTCATTTCCAATTTTCATGCCTTTTATTTCTTCTTCTTGCCTAAGTGCTCTGGGTAGGATTTCTGGTACTGTGTTAAATAAAAGTGGCAATAGTGATCATCCTCGGTTTTAAAGGAAAAATTTTTGTATGCTCGTAGAGCATGAGGTCAGCTGTTGAGCTGTCATATATAGACTTTATTATGCTGAGGTTCTTTCCCTCTATCACACATTGTTGAGAGTTTTTATTGTAATTGGATGCTGAATTATGTCAAAAGCTTTTTCTGCATCTATTGAAATAGTCATATGACTTTTATCCTTCATTTTGCTAATGTGTATCACATTGATTGATTTGTGGATGTTGAACCATCCTTACATCCCTGGAGTAAATTCCACCTGAACATAGTGAATGATTCTTTTTAGTGTGTGGTTTAACTTGGCTTGTTCACGTTTAGGTAGGAATTTTTACGTCTATGTTTACCGGGGATAGTGACCTATAATTTTCTTTTCTTGGGATATCCTTGCCTGGTTTTAGTGTCAGGGTAACGCTGTCCTTCTATAATGAGTTTGGAAGTGTTCCTTCCTCTTTTGATTTTTCAAGAGTTTGAGAAGGATTGGTGTTAAATATTCCATGCATATTTGGTGGAATTCACCTAGAAGTCATCTAGACTTTTGTTTTTCAGGAGTTTTTGATTATGAATTCAGTATCCTTACTAGTAATCAATCTGTCCAGATTTTCTATTTCTTCATGATTCAGTCTCAGAAAGTTATATATTTCTAGGAATTTATCCATTTCTTCTACTTTGTCCAAATTATTTCTGTATAATTGTTCATATAGTTTTTGATACTTTACATTTTTGTGGTATCAGTTATAACAGCTCTAATTTCTGACTTGAGTCCTTTCTCTCAATGATATATTCATTTCTTGAGAACACACAGTCTTGGTTATATGCACAGAATAATGGATGTGCATGAAATTCTGGATTATAAGAATAAACAGAGCTTTTCAAAGCCCCCTATGGACAAATCATTCCCCAGATCTTCCTTTCAAGCTTTCTTTACTAGACTTTGACAAACTGTTTTTCCCAACTATAATCTACTGCCTTAGGCATCAGTAATGTTTAATAATTGCCTCTTAGTTTTATCAACAAACACCTCTGGGAAAAATATTGATCATAATGGCCCATAGGCTTTTAAGTAGGGTCTCTGAGGGAATCACCAGAGAGGTAAAATAATAATTGTTCTCTGAGAATGGACAGAGAGGTCTTAAAGGAGCTCCAACACCAATCTTACCTCTCCAGAGTTTGCTAGTGTGCTAATTTTTACAACCATCAAGGAATGTCTACTGAAGTGCTGGGGAGGGTGGGATGGGAGTGGGGCAACTCAAAACATCACAAATATCACTGTTCTTATGGAGATCAGCCATCTTTCTTTATTAAAGGCTTCAAGTATTGATGCAAGCAGATACTTTTTGTAGGGGAGTTCCCATTGTGACTCAGTGGTAATGAACCCAACTAGTATCTATGAGGAAGTGGGTTCAACCCCTGGTCTCAGTTCGTGACCAGGATCAGGATCAGGCGTTGCTTGTGAGCTGCTGTGTAGGTCATAGACGTGGATCAGATCTGGCATTGTTGTGGCTGTGGCTTAGGCTGGCAGCTGCAGCTCCAATTGGACCCCTAGCCTGAGAACTTCCATACACCACAGTGTAGTCCTTAGAAGAGAAAGAAAAAAAATACTTTTTGTATACTGCCTATGAATTCATTAAACAAATTTGTTAAATTTACTAAGTAGTTCTAATAGTTTGTAAATTTCTTCAGATTTTCTCCATACACAATGTTATCTGCAAATAAAGTTTTATTTTCTCACTTTTATTCTGATTTTTTCTTGTTTTATTTAACTTAACATAAGTTCCAGTAAAATGCAGAATACTAACCGGCAATAAGTAAATCTTTAGTCTTATTTTTAGGGAGAAATTTTCAGTGTTCAGTTGATTCACCATTAATATGTTATACTTACTGGTTTTGCCATAAATATGACCATTTGATTTTCTTAATATAAAAAACTTGAGTTTGTATTCATTTCCTATTGCTGCTATAACAAATTAACACAAATTTAGTGGCTTAAAACTACACGAATTCATTGTCTCATAGTCCTGGAGCTCAGACATCCAAAATCAGTTGCTCAAGGTGTCAGCAAAACTGGTTTGTTCTGAAAGCTCCATGAAAAAATCCATGGTGCCTTTTCCAGCACCTGGAGCTCCCAGCAGTCCTTGGTAATGGCCATCACCTCCATTTTCACAGTGTTTCACATCAGTCCTTGCTTCTCTTGCCCATGTCCTTCTCTTGTTGGACGTCCTTGTCTCCCTTTTATGAAGACCTTTGTAATTATATTAGCTCCGCCCGCCAAGTAACCCAGGATAATTTCCATATAAAAATTCTTAACATAATCATATTTGCAAGGTCCCTGTTGCCAAGGAAGATAACATATTGACAGATTTGGGGAATTAAATCATGGGTATCTATGGAAGTGGGACATTATTCTGTCTACCACAATGTCTGATAAGCACTACAAACTTATTTGTATTTTATGCATTTTTCTCTTTTCATTTGTTTTTTTTTTTTGTAAACACTTTAGGTTTTTAAAACCAAATCTGTGCAATCTATTCCTTGAAGGGAAACCACCAATAATAGTGAGAGCACAGTTTAAATAATTACAGCTGACATGATTTATTGAGGTGAATGTCTCTCTCCAAACTATACACACTCTTTTGATCAGGACTGTTCATCTTTTGCAATATATAGGTGGCTCTGTTACTGACATAGGAGTGCATAAAAAGGTCAGCAGCTTTAGCAAGTTCATTTTCTCTGACAGTCTTTATTCTTTGCCAAAGGAGGTTTTATTTGAGAAATAAAACTTTCCAGTAGAGTTGAGCTCCCTTTGTCTATTCCTGTCTCTATTTTGTATTCCTATCATACAGTATCTTTCATTTTTAATTGACATCTAGTAAAATCAACCCTTTTAGTCTACAGTCCTATGAGTTTTGAAAAATGTCCACAGTCTTGTAACCATTACCACAATCAAGATAACCAGCCCAAACTTCGTAGTCCACCCTCTCCTGAGCTCAAACCACTAATATGTTTTCTGTGCCTATAATTTTGTCTTTTCGAAAATATCTATATCTTTCTCCATTTTGTGTTACTCATCCTCATGATGAAATGGCATGTATATCTAAAAATCTGCCTTGTAGACTGAAGGCTGAATTACCAAATGCCCCAACCAGTAACCTAGTTTGGGTCTCATCTCCAGAGGGCACTGAAGCCACCTTTGACTCTCTTTCTTATCTGTATAACAATAAGTTTTAAGACCCTTGTTTCACCTGTTATGTTAATTCATTCCCACTCATACAAACTGGAATACATTTCTATAGTGATTCTGAGTGTTTTATTTCATATATTAAAATTGATTTATTGTAATGAACAGGAAAAAATATATTGGGTACTTCTCATGTTATCTTTTTACTTTTTATCTTTTGGGGAGGGCTTAGGCTTCTGAATATACTCAGCTTATTTCAATAGATTATGATCATCACTTTTCATATTCTACTTACAATTGGGGCACTGTTCTTGTACTACCACAAATATTATGCCAGAAAACTAAAAAGTACATTATCATTTCCAAGTAGAGCAATGTGGGCAAAGCTATCTTGATTTCCTGTCCCTATATCTATCCCTGTAAAAAGCATAATTAATTTCTCCTTGCTGCCTCAGTGCTCTGTGTAATACAAGAGGACATATTGCAGTGACCAGTATTAACTGAATGCATATTGTTTCTTTTTTTGTTTTCATTATATTTTAAAAATTTTATTATAGTTGATTTACCATGTTCTGTCCATTTCAAACAAACTGACCCAGTTATACATATTCTTTCTCACATTATCCTCCATCATGTTCCATCACAAGTGATTAGATAGAGTTCCCTGTGCTGTGCTATACAGCAGGACCTCATTACTTATCAACTCCAAATGCAACAGTTTGCATCTACTAACCCCAGGCTCCCAGTCCATCCCACTCCCTCCCTCTCCCCCTTGGCAACCACAAGTCTGTCCCTCAAGTCCATGTGTTTCTTTATTTTCTGTAGATAGGTTCATTTGTGCCATATATTAGATCCCAGACATAAGTGATATCATATGGTATTTGTCTTTCTCTTACTTCAGTTAGTATGAGAGTCTCTAGTTCCATTCATGTTGATACAAATGTAGCAACATTTTGTTCTTTTTTATAGCTGAGTAGAATTCCACTGTGTATATGTACCACATCTTCTTAATCCATTCATTGGCTGATGGATATTTAGGTTGTTTCCATGTCTTGGCTATCGTGAATAGTGCTGCAATGAACATAGGGGTGCATGTATTTTTTTAAATGAGTGTTGTCCAGATATATGTCCAGTGGTGGGATTGCTGGGTCACATGGTAGTTCTATATTTAGATTTTATGATGTAATTCTATACTTTTTTCCATAGTGGTTGTACCAATTTACATTCCCACCAACAGTATAGGAGGGTTCCCTTTTCTCCATTCCCTCTCCAGCATTTATTATTTGTAGACTTACTAATGATGACCATTCTGACTGATTATAGTTCTGACTTACATTTCTCTAGTGATGAGTGATGTTGGCCTCATTGTAGGCCAACATCACTGATTAGTGAAGTGGTGCCTCACTGTAGTTTTTATTTGCATTTCTCTAGTAATTAGTGATGTTGAGCATTTTTTCATGTGCCCGTTGCCCATCTGTACGTCTTCTTTGAAGAAATGTCTGTTCAAGTCTTCTGCCCATTTTTTAATTTTTTATTTATTTTTTTGCTCTTGAGTTTGTATAAGTTATTTGTATATTTTGGAGATTAAGCCCTTGTTGGTTGCATTGTTTGCAAATATTTTCTCCCATTCTGCAGGTTGCCTTTTTTTTTATGGTTTCCTTTGCTGGACAAAAGCTTTCAAGTTTGATTAGACATATTCATTTATTTTTGTTTTTATTTATATTGCTTTGGGAGATTGACCCAAGAAAACATTTGTATGGTTGATGTCAGAGAATGTTTTGCCTATGTTCCTTGACGTCAGAGAATGTTTTGCCTATGTTCTCTTCTCAGAATATCACTGTGTCTTGTGAATACATATTATTTCAACCTGTTCCAAATAAAACTTAGTCAAGATACAAATGGATGGAGGAGATGAACTGCAAGATGAAGGCATGGCTCATGAATAATACAAGCTGGTTTGTGAAAATGTAGTTACTTATTAGTCTGAGAAATGTAGTGTGAGCAACTTTTGTGCGTTTTCCACTTAAACTGACTTTCACATTCATGGATATTTATAGGATGAGTTTAGAAATGATTTATGACTCTTCTACTCAGAGGCCAAAATGTTAGTATGTTTTAATCACAAACATTACATTTGAGATGTTCATATAGAAAGAAAAGTGCATTTAATTCTTGGTGTGACAATGATTACCTATAGACTAGCATGAATTATATCACATTGGGAAGGGCCAGGTAAGAATACCATAAAATCCTAATTATATATTGTGAATGCTTAAAGGCAAAATAATATGCACCAAACAATTTTAAACCACAATGTACTTTACATTAATATTAATTCAGGTTATGAAAATATATTTGGTTCAATTAATATTGATGAATGGCATAATTCAAATATTTTTCCAAATATAAGCAGAAACACATAAAACACACATATGCCCCCAAAAACCACACTAAATAACCTTTTATCTATCTACTACAGTGTGAAATCAGGAAAATAATAAATGATATGGAACCTTTCCTATCTGTCTAGTTTCATCCTCCAGAGTAGGGTCACAGTCTGCTGTCAGAGCACAGACTTTGATATATCAGTCATTCCTATTTTTCTTCTGCTAATCCAGCTCCCTTTCAGCCCTCAAACATTCGGATGACCAAACCTTCAATTCAACTTCCCATTTGAGGCCACTTAGTGTAACAAAAGAAAAAAAACAGATTTTGAAGCCTGTGATTAGAATTTTAATCCTAACTCTTCCACTTAATAACTGTGTGAACGAGGACTAGATATTTCACATTTCTCTGCTTCCATTTCCTCACCTGTCAAGGGTATAATGAGATACTCTACCACATAGAGTTGCTGTGCAGAATTAGTTAACATGTCAAATGTATTAAGAACAATATCTGCCATGTGGTTAGTAATTATATATATCAGTTATTTTTTATCATTTCCCTGGTCTCATTATCTTCCAAAATCTGAAAACATACCAGTATTTTTTAGCATTAATTAATATCTAAATCTTCTTGAATCTGACTAGAACTCTCACTCCTTCTTATTGACAACCTCCAGAGCCAATGCCAAGATCTAACGTGTATTTTTCAGTTCTGTTCTCTGAGGATGAAACTGCTGCATTTGTCACTGTTGACTGCCCATCCTCACCACCGTCTATTTCGCTGGCTTTCATGGTCTGAATTTAAATATCTCCTGAAATCCTCTCTGATCATTAATACAAATAGCCGAGTGAGAGCTGTTTTTCAATTTAATCATGTGGGCAAAGAAAAATCACCTGAAGGTCAGTTACAGATCAATGCACAGCTTCCCTTGGTGTTCCCAAATGTGATACACTAAGAGTAAGTGCAAGAAAGATGTTGCCACCCATATTGATTCCTTTCAAATCCCACCAGACAACCGAGAGTTTTCTGCGAAGCCAAAGCTTCAACACAGAAGTTCCAAAGGCCCACGTTAAATAAACCCCCCTGAGGCTTTTAGAAATTTTGTTTTGTTTTGTTAGTAGGTCTTAAAGCTGGGCTTAAAGTTGTGACTCCAGGGAATAAAAGACATTGACAAGCTGGCCTCCTGGGCTAGTGAATTACTGACTGCCTAATCTATACCTGCCTTTCTAAAGGGATATATCTGGAAATCACTCACATCATGGATTCTCCTAGCACAGAAATTAGAATCAGAGAGGAAATTAAATAAAGAGATGCCCAAGTGGGTGGGCTTAAGAACATCAAAGAGAAATTACTTATAACTTGTGATGAGGGTTTGAGTCCTAGTGACTAATGGAAAAGAGAAGCAGGACCAAGCTGGAGCTCATAGGAGGCATGTCCTAAAGATTCTAGGGTAATCATTTGTGAAGCTCCTACTGTGAGTTACCAATAAAAAGAAATCACCTGTAATTCCTGTAATTGTATTATAAAAACATTGGTTCCTATGAATTCAGAGACCTCTTGGTCTCGGGAAAGATCAGCACAGCAAGAAATCTTCTGAGTCATAAAACAACCAGAGCTCGGTAATGTTCATGATTCTCTGAATTTTCCCCCTCTCTTTCTCTCTTCTGATAACTTCTTTCCCTCTCCTCATAGGAAATTTTTCTGGCTGATATCTCTGGGTTCTTCTTTTCACCCTGGGTTTTCTTATGGACTTTCTGTCTGTGGAAACTGAGCCCCTAAATTTAGACAGGTTTCATATTTTCCATGCTGTGCGGTCTGTGTGCTCACCTCTCTGAGCAGTTATTCAGGAAATATTCTGTCCTCGTTGACTTATGTTGAGCTATGGAAATAGGGATTTCGTGCATTCAGGGTTCAAACTTTCTATTGGCCCAGACTTTAGGATTAAAATGAAAGCAGAGTGCAGCAGCTAGGCCAGCAATCAGGGAGGAATGGGGAGAGTTCATGGGAGTAGATGGTAGGGGTTTGGTCCTTTCTAAGGCTCAATGAAATGTACCTAGAAGGTTCACTTCACTGCCATTGCTAATACTATCATCAAAATTGATAAAATTAATATAGATGCTAAAACTTATGGGAGATAGGCAGGAGCCAAGAAAAGTCTAGAAAAAAATTAAATTAAGTGACGTTATCATTCTGTACTTGCCTAATTTCATATCTCTTTCTAGTCCCAGGTTCCCCCAGATAACAGTGGGGTTTATCCTACCTCTGATATCCAAATTATCCCACCTGGAGTCATACAGTGCACTTTTCCATGCTCAGTGAATAGAGGAAACACTTAAACTGTTTCCCTTCTCATTAACACATCTATCTCAGCACTTGTGAAATTAAGTAACATTTTTACACTAAATACATGTAAAGCTAGCAAATTGTATTATCTTTTGCTTATGTTTCATTCTCAAAGAATATTTCCCACTACCTGCCTTCTTGTGGCACATGGAACGAATGTGGTGAGGCACGTGCCATGCTACTGAGCTCAAATTCCAAACCACTACTTGAAACATTTGTGACCATGGGCACAATGCATAACTGCTTTCTACCTCAGTTCTTCATTTATTTTTTTTAAAAAGTAAAAGAATATGGAGTTCCCATCGTGGCTCAGTGGTTAATGAATTTGACTAGGAACCATGAGGTTGTGGGTTTGATCCCTGGCCTTGCTCAGTGGGTTAAGGATCTGGCGTTGCTGTGAACTGTGGTGTAGGTCACAGACACGGCTCGGATCTGGCATTGCTGTGGCTCTGGTGTAGGCCGGCGGCTATAGCTCCAATTAGACCCCTAGCCTGGGAATCTACATATGCTGCGAATGTGGCCCTAGAAAAGGCAAAAATAAATAAATAAATAAATAAACAAACAAACAAACAAACAAATAATAAAAAGTAAAAGAATAAAGGTAAAATTAGATAGCATACATTATACATTTGTCCAAACCCATAGAATGTACAAAACCAAGAGTCAACAGGCATGTTAACTATGGGCTTTGGGTGATTATGATGTGTCAATGTAGGTTCATCACTGTAACTAACGTACTACTCTGTTGAGGGATGTTACAATGGGGATGACCACGCATGTGCGGGGGAAAGGGGTATATAGGAAATCTCTGTGCCTTCCTCTCAATTTGGTGTGAACATAGCACTGCTCTAAAAGATTATCTTAATAAAAGAAATTCTGGATTATAAAAATAGACACTATCTCAAGTATATGAGAAATAAGTATGCTATTATATGTAAAGTGCTTGGAATGATGTCTAGCGTCAGCAGTATCCTCACCATTTTTCACACAATCTAGATGTATTAATACTGAGACTGATTAGAAGACCCTATATTTAAACACATGCTAGGTTTAGTGGAAAAAATGGTAAAGTGTAATGACTTTTAAAATAACCCCCAACAACATCCTTCTGATCTGTAAAGTGCTGCTGGACAGAAGTGTTCTCATACTGTCAGGTCTACAAATTGTAAACCTATTTCCCATCAGAAGCAGCATTCTAACTAATTTTAATATCGGTCTCTCTTTTCTCCCTATAAAGATGAAGTACATCTCTTCTTCTGCTACACTGGATCTGGGCTCACTCGCCGAAACTTCAATGTGAATTGAAGCCACTGTAATTCCTCTGAAGGGTAAGTCAGCACAAGAGGCAGAAAGAGTACTGGGGAAGAATTGAAGCAATTATCTCATTCCCACATAAAATTCCAAACACAGGATTGTTCATTTTCTTGCTTATAGTGGCCTCAATTTCTTTTACTGTTTGGTATTGGTTTTGTTAGGGTAACTACCAGAGAACTTGTTTGCTTCCAACAGAATTTGACAAATGCAGAGATGGGGGGGCTCCTAAAAATTTATTTTGTTCTAGCTGTTTCCCTTCAGTGTTGACTTTGAGTAGATTTGAACCATCTATGCTGCATATTAGCCTAATGGGAAGATCTGAGACATAAACTGAATCTAACAAGGTCCCTTGTTCTAGGAAAGTGTATGAATATTCAGTATTAATAGTGCAGAAATGACTAGAAAGAATGAAGATTAAGCAATGGATGCTCTACATGCTTTAACTTGTTATGAATCCTCTGGGCAACACAATTAGTTGCTATCAGGGCAAAGCCTGAGAACTTAGAGCAGATGTAGAGCTCAAGAGGACTAGCCAGAAGCCTGTGTGGTAATAACCAAGCCAGGCAGGAGTTTTCATGAATAGACACAACCTAAGTACACAGACACAAATCAAGCTTGAAATTGGGCATGAGGAAAAGGCTAAGAGAACAAATCCCTGAATGCTGGACAAGTGTGACTTAAAATCTAAAAGAAACAGTTGAACAGCAGTATATACAAGGTTGACTTCCTGCCTATTATACTCTGGCATATAGTAGGCAATATGTGAATACTTGTTTTCCAGATAAATGGTTGTATCGAGAACTAGTAGAAGAATAAAAAAAATGGAAGGAAGGATTATGAATGGAATCTTTGGGTTACAAATGAATGGAAGAATACATAAATGGACAAAAAGATAAACATATGATGGATAAATGGATAGATGGGAGCTATAGATTGAATGTCATGTTTATTATTAATGCAAAATATACGTAATAAAATTTTACCATTTTAATTATTTTTAAGTATTATCAGCTTTTAAATAATTTTTCCAGTATAGTCAAAAATTGACTGATTAATGTGGGATGCTTCCTCAGATGAAGGACTCAAGTAGATATCAGCAGACACTTAATAAAGTCCATACCATACCATAAAATTTAGGACTCTAGCAATCTGACTCCCCCTTTACACACACATGTGCACACACACACACACACACACACCATTCCTTTCCCTTTTCCACACAATTTCCCTTAGGGCTGAAATTTATTAATCTTATGAGGCTTAAGCTGTTCTCCAAAAACTGTGAGCTTTACTCTCTGCTCTATCCACTTCATTATTTTCTTTATTGAGCAAGTTTAAAAAATATTCGTAAGGGTATTTTCATTCACTGTATCAAATGTTCTGGATATAAAATATTATATAGCACAATTACTCTTCTCAAGAGATTATAATATCATGACAGAGGAAAAGAAAGAAATATACTGCACTTACACTAACCCTGACCACCAGATCAAGAGAGTGGTTCATGTGATGGTATTTAAGGAAGTTACTTATTGTGAATTGATAAGGTATAGAAATTGTGAAGAAAAATAGCAGTTCTTAAGAAACTCTTAAGAAGGTACAAGATAGTAGGAACAGTGACTTTTTAACAAAAGCGATTAGAGTTCTAATCACTCTGTTAAGCATTTTTGAAGATATCCAAATACTATATTTCCTTATTTTAATCATATGGCTATCATGATTTGTCCCCCATTTTTTCTAAGAATTAAAAATTAAAGTATTTTAGGAGTGCCTAACACTTACCGGGTTCTCACTAAATAATATCTGTCCTATTATTACATATTATGGTGAGCTTGGAGAAGGAAATAATCAAGGAAGATCTAAGAAAACTGAAATCAAAGTGAAAGTTACAATGGAAATAGGATTTGGATTGAAAGGGAGGGCATTCCAAGCTCAGCAGATCCTTGAGCCAATGTAGAAAGAAAGGATGTCCCTGTGGTGCTCAGAGGTAAGTATACCAGTCAGCCCTGAGCACTGAGGTCTTTGAAAGATAACGTGTGGATATCCTTAAAGATCTATAGATGCCAGAAGGTGAGAACATTAACTGTTCCAAGTCTTGTTTGGAAGACACTGTTTGGTAGAAAGATTTTCTGCTTTGGAATCCTACATAATGGAACCAAATCCTAACTGTTAAAATTGGCAATTTAGACAAGTTACCTAACATCTAGGCACTCAATTTTCTCTTCCATGAAATGAATTCAGCAAGCCCCTCCCTTTATTCTTCTACTCTATCCTCCAACACACAAAGAAATAAATATACTCAGACACACTCATACACAAGTATATGAAACACGTTTGTCCCTATACGTGTTAGATGTGTCCCCAGAATAAAATAGGCAATATATATGAAATTACCATGTAAAAA
>PVHT021183619.1:16436703-16478958 GCA_004024745.2 Catagonus wagneri | reverse complement strand
TGTGATCTATGACAGACAAACAGTTAACATCATATTCAACAGTGAAAGCTTGAAAGCTTTCTTGCCAAAATCAGGAACAAGACAAAGGTGTCTCCCTTTCATCACTGTGATCAATGTAGTAATGGATATCCTAGCCAGAGTAATGAAGCAAGAAAAGTAAACAAGGTGCATCTAAAACAGGATAAAGCAAGTAAAACTGTCTCTGTTTGCAGATGATATGACCTTATATACAGACAATCCTAAAGACCAAAAATTGTTAGAATCAATGAGTTCAGCAAAGTCACTGGATACAAGTCAACACGCAAAAATAAGTTGCCCTTCTGTACACTAACAATGAATTATCTGAAAAATCAGTAAAAATCCCACTTAAAATGACATCAAAATAATAAAATACTTAGAAATAAATTTAACCAAGGAAGCAAAAGATCTGGACACTGAAATTTACAAGACATTAATGAAGAAGTTGAGGAAGACACAAAGCAATAGAAAGGTATCCTTTGTTCATGGACCAGAAGAATTAATAATGTTAAGATGTCCCTACTTCCAAAAGCCATGTATAGATTCAATGCTATCTTTATCAAAATCCCTATGACTTTTTCACAGAAATAAAAGAAACAATCCTAAAAACTCAAAACCACAAAATATCCTGGGAAAAGAAAAACAAAGCCAGAGGCATCAGAATTTCTGAAATCAAATAAGGATCAAAACAGTATGAACTGGCATAAAAACTGACAAATAGATCAATGCAAGAGATACAGAGTCCAGAAATAAACCCCTCTGCAACTAATATTTGACAAGGGACACAAGAATACTCAGTGGGGAAAGGATGGTCTCTTCAATTAACTGTACTGGAAAAACTGGATATTCACACGCAAAAGAATTGAATTGGATACATATTCATTCATGAAGCTAACTTAAAGTGAATTAAGACAAAATGTAAGACCTGTAAAATTACTAGAAAATGACACGGGAAAAAACTCCTTGGCATTGCTCTTGGAAATACTTTTTTGGTTGTGACACTAAAAGTACAAGCAAGAGAAGCAAAAACAGATAAGTGGGAATAAAACCAAAAAGCTTCTGCACAGTAAAAAGAAACAATCAGCAAAATTAAAAGTCAAAGTATGCAACTGAAGAAAATATTTGCAAACAATATATCTGGTATGGAATTACTATCCGAAATATATACATAAGTCATAGAAACTAGAACAAAAACCAGATTCAATTTAAATATTGGCAGAGGACCTTAATAGGCATTTGTCCAAAGAAGACATTCAAATAGCTGAAGATATATGAAGGATGCCCGATATCACTTATCATCAGGGAAATGCAAATCAAAACTGCTATTATCAAAAAGACAAGAGGAATTCCATTGTGGCTCAGCGGGTTAAGAACCTGACTAGTATCCATGAGAATGTGGCATTGATCCCTGGCCTCGCTGAATGGGTTAAGGATACAGCATTGCCAAAGCTGGGCACAGATCGCAGATGAGACTCCAATCCAGTGCTGCATGAGTATGGTGTAGGCCGGCAGCTGCAGCTCGAATTTGACCCATAGCCAGAGAACTTCCATATCCTGCGGGTGTAGCCCTAAACAGAAAAAAAAAAAAAAAGGGAAGAAGGAAAAAAACTACGTGTTGCCAAGGATATGGCAATAAAAAGATAATAAAAAAGGAGTTCCCATCGTGGATCAGTGTTTAATGAATCTGACTAGGAACCATGAAGTTGCGGCTTTGATCCCTGGCATTGCTCAGTGGGTTAAGAATCCGGCGTGGCTGTGGCTGTGGCATAGGCCGGCAGCTACAGCTCCAATTAGACCCCTACCTAGCCTGGGAACCTCCATACACCATGGGTGCGGCCCTGAAAAGACAAAAAGACAAAAAAAAAGGGATAATAAAAAAATGGAAATTCTTCCATAAAGAAAGGAAATCCTGCTGTGTTTGACACCATGGGTGGATCTAGAGAGAACTATGCAAAGTGAAATAAGTCAAAGAAAAACAATAATGTATGATATCACCTTTACATGCAATGTAAAAAAGCTGAACTCATGGAAATAGAAAGTAGAATCGGGGAGTTCCCACTGTGAATCAGCAGGTAATAAACTCAACCAGTATACATGAGGATTAGGGTTTGAGCCCTGGCCTTGCTCAGCAAGCTGCTGCTTAGGTCACAGATGTGAGTTGGATCTAGTGTTGCTATGGCTGTGGCATAGGCTGGTAGCTACAGCCCCTGATTCGACCCCTAGTCCAGGGACGTCCATATGCCACAGGTGAGGCCCTAAGAAAGCAAAATAAAAAGAAAAAAGAAAGAAAAGAATGAAAGTAGAACAGTAGTTTCAAGGAGCTGAGGAGTTGAAGAAATGGGGAGATGTTGATCAAAGTGTGCAAACTTCCAGTTATAAGTTCAGAGGATCTAATGCATAGCATGGTGACCTTAATTAACAACATTCATTATATACTTAAATGTTGGGAAAACTGGTCTTAAATGTGATTACCACAAAAAGTGTTAATTGCATGAGGAGATAGAGGTGTTAAATAATATTGTGGTGATCACTTTGCAATACATAACATGTAGCAAAGCAACATGTTGCACAGCTTAAACTTAACATATATTACATGTCAAATATACCTCAATAAATCTGGGGATGGGGGGAGTCTTTATCCAGTAAGACCAACATCTTGGCTGCCTCATAGACAGTAAATCTATCAACTTATTTTTTACTTTTTTCTTTTTTGGGGAGGAGGGGACTGCACCTGTGGCAGAGGGAAGTTCCAGGGCTAGGTGTCAAATTGGAGCTGAAGCTGCCAGCCTACACCGCAGACACAGCAATACCAAATTCAAGTCACATCTTCAATCTATGCAGCAGTTTGTGGCAATGCCGGATCCTTAACCCACTCAGTAAACCCACATTCTCACGGACACTAGTTGGGTTCTTTTTTTTTTTTTTTTTTGCCTTTTGTCTTTTTTAGGGCTACTCGAAGGCATATGGAGGTTCCCAGGCTAGGGGTCGAATAGGAGCTGTAGCCGATGGCCTACACCACAGCCACAGCAAGCCCAGATCCGAGCCGCATCTGCAAACTATACCACAGCTCACAGCAAATCTGGATCCTTAACCCATTGAGTGAGGTTAGAGATTGAACCTGCATCCTCATGCATACTAGTCAGATTCATTTCCACTGAGCCATGACGGGAACTCCCCACTAACCAGGTTCTTAACCAGCTGAGCCACAACAGGAACTCCTATTTTTTCTTTTTATGAGCAATATTTTGTGTCTTTGTACGTACTGTAATTTTTTGTTGAAAACCACACATTTTAATATTATAATGGGATAACTCTGGAAATCAGATTCTTCCCCTTTTCTGTTTTTGGTATTTTAAGGCTGTACTTCTCTGTTGTTTAATAATTACTCCAAACTTTTTGCAAAGACTATTCAATGCTGTGTGCGCTCCCTGTAGTTTCTTATCCTTTAGCTTATGATCAGCTAATGTTTCACCAGAGATTTTCTTAAATGCCAAGAACTTAAAATTTAAAAAATTTTAAAGACATCCCCACCAATCTTTGCAAATTTCACTCCACACTGAAGCACTCTTTCAAAATTTTCCCAGACTGTTTTCATTACCTTTACAATGTTTTGGAGCAATATGTACCATATTTGAGCCCTAAGTGACTTTTAGGCTATTTGAAAGAGCCAAAGCACCTTGCATTGGTTTTTCAGGTAGTCCCAAAACAAATTAAGGCAGACAAACATGTTAATTTGTGAATAAGGTCTTCTCTGCCCACTTCGGAACTGGAACCAGGGTTCCACTCTGAACTGTCTTCAAAATGGCCAATATATGGGAGTGGCTTAGGCAAGGGCAAAAAAAAATTACAGAAAGTTTTCCTATTTTTAAATATCCCTTGCCTTGATTCAGTGCTCACTTGGCTGCAGTAAAACTTTGACTCTTTTCCAGAGTACCATAAAAAGCTGGTCCTGACACTTTTTGTTTGTTTTCTGTAGAGGAAAAGGAGCTTGAAGCTCCATATAATGTCATTCTGCAGAAGTCATTCCATTCCAATTTTTATTTCTAGACTTCAGTTCTCTAAATGGCCTTGGGGAACCATAGCACCATCACCGAGTTTATTCTCCTTGGACTCTCTGCAGACCCCCATGTCCAGGCTCTATTCTTTGTGCTGTTCCTAATAATTTACCTCCTCACCATGCTGGGGAACCTGACGATGATGCTGGTGATCCGGAATGATTCTCACCTCCACACTCCCATGTATTTCTTCTTGAGTCACCTTTCTTTCCTGGATTTTTGCTTCTCTTCTGCCACAGTACCCAAGATGTTGGAGATTCTCCTGTCTCAGAAGAAAACAATCTCTATGGGGGGCTGTCTAACTCAAGCTTTGTGTTCTACTTGGGGGGCACTGAAGCCTACCTGCTCTCAGTCATGGCCTATGATCGCTATGCTGCCATTTGCCACCCTCTGCTCTATGACCAGAAGATGAGCAACCAGCTATATAAGAGGTTGGTGTGTGGCTCCTGGAGTCTGAGTTTTCTGGGTGCATTCACCAACATTATTTTAGCTATGAACTTAGACTTCTGTAGGGATCAGCAAATCCCCCACTATAGCTGTGAACTTCCCTCTCTCTTTCGTCTTTCATGCTCTGATATCTCCACCAATTTCACTGTTTTGCTCTTCTTTGGTCTCTTACATGGTCTTGGAACTTGTTTGCTGATTATATTCTCCTACACCCCCATTATCTCCACCATGCTGAGTATCATCTCCTCCTCAGGGAGAAGCAAGGCCTTCTCCACCTGCTCCTCCCACCTCACTGCAGTGCTCCTGTTCTATGGCTCAGCCATTCTTCGTTATTTCATGCCTACCTCAGGCTCATCTCTGGAACTGATCTTCTCTGTACAGTACAGTGTGATCACTCCCTTAGTGAATCCTTTCATCTATAGCCTGAAGAACAATGAGGTGAAAGCAGCTATGAGAAGAGCCTTTAGAAAATATCTCCAATATCACTTGACAAAAGATAGAAGATGATGCAGGGTTAGTTTAATACAGCAGCATATCTTCTCAGTTGACAATAAGAGAATGTCCTGATTGTTCTGAGATTGGATCTAAGAAAAGTATGCTAAAATTCACAGAGCTATTTGGGGGTTAGCTGTAGAAGATTGTTCACATTCATTTTGACTTAAGGGCAGAGCAAAGCATCAAATAACCATATTAATCCAGCCATTTTCCTTGGACGGACATTTGGATTCTTGGTGGTCTTGATCCCATCCTACTTCTCTTTACTGTGCAGTTCAGTGAACAACATGAAATAAAGTCACCTGTCTATAAGGGAACATACAACAAACCTGTTTCTGAATCTTCAATCTACGGAAGGTTAGAGGATTCAGAGAGAGGAAAGAACAACAGTAGATTAACTGTGGTATTTGAGTTTGGAGAGACCTAGGCCTAGGAAACGTGGGGGTATCCAAGGGAAATAGAGTAGCCCAAATATAGGAAGACTCATCATGGGATTCGCAGAAAACAAGTGTCTAAAATCTGCTAAAAAATAAAACAAAGAAATATCAACACTATTTCATAAAATAGCCAGTTTAGCAGGATGGCATTTTGCTATAAGACCTTAAGATATAACAGGACAAAGCTTAGTTTGAGGAGGATAAGGGCAGGTTTTACCGAAAAGTTAGTCAAAATGGAGAAAAACAGAATTAAAAATCCAAACCCAAGTGGACAATACAAACAGCTAGTTAATTTCAGGTGTGCCTGATCTGATCAAAACACAATGACTGCTTGGGGCTGCAGTGAAGGAGGGAAGTACTTCCTAAAAATCCTCTGTGATGCATGAAACTGGGCCTCAATGATGAAAGGGACTTTGGAGAAGTTCCAAAGTATGGGGATACAAACTCTGTTCCCAGCCTAAGTGTTTAAGAGACTGGCGGACTTTTTCTTCCCTTTCTTTGCCCCTCCCCCTCCTTGATGTGCTTTTCTCCTACCCAGGCACCCAGTGCCCTCAAACCACCGCCTCAGAATTCCTTTTCCACAATCTCCCTGAATTTCAGCATCAGAACAAATCACCTAAGCACAACTGAACAAGAGGAAATATCCTCAGACTGGTCAAAATGGTGGAGTAGAATCCCTGAGCTCAGCTCTGATCACAGGCACACAAAGATCACAACTATCTGCAGGACAACCACTGATGAAAAAGATAGTAACCTACCAAAAAAGATCTTCTATAAGTAAAGATATAAAGAAGGAATCACAGCAAGATTATAGGATGGGCATTCTCTCAATATAACCCAGTCCCATAGCCTGGGTGGCCGACCCACACACAGGAGAGTAATTACCTTGCAGTGGTTTTCCCAAAGGAGTAAGAGTTCTGAGTCCCACGTTGGACTCCCCAGTCCAGAGGATGGACCCCCAGAACATTTGGTTTTGAAAGCCATCAGGGCTTGCTTTTGAGAGCTCCAGAGAGCTGTGGGAAATAGAGACCTCACTCTTTAAGGGCACACACAAATTTGCACAAGCTCTGGGACCCAGGGCAGAAGCAGTAATTTGATAGGAGCCTGGATCAGACCTACCTGTTTATCCTAGAGAGTCTCAGAGAGAGGCAGGAAGCTACTGCAGCTTACCCTGGGAACACAGACACTAGCAGCAGCCATTTCTAGGAGCTCCTCCTACCACATGGACACAAGTGCTAGCAAAGGCTATTGTGAAATCCTCTCCCTAGTTTATAAACCCCAGGACCCAGCCTTGCCCTGGCCCAACACTTGTAGGTGCAAGTGCTTGTATACCTCAAGTTAAGCAACTAACTGGGTGGGGACATAGCCCTACCCATCAGCAGAGAGGCTGCCTTTAGACCCCCTGATCTCACAGTCACCCCTGCCCCCCCAGAGGGAGTAGGACCAGCTCCATCCACCAGTTGTCAGGCACCAGCCCCAGAATCCCCTGGGCTCTGACCCTACCCACCAGGAAGTCTGCTCAAGCCTCTTGACCAACTTAAAACACCAGGTAGCAGACACAAGAAAAACCATAATCCTACAGCCTATAGGCATCAATTGCTTACCAGTAGGCTAGACCCTAACCTGGGACCAGTTGAGCCCTGATCCTACACATTAACACACCAACACAAGCTTCAAGACACCCTGAAACCCATACCCAACTATGTTAGGAACTGACAATCCTTCCCCCTCCATCAGAAATCCAAAACCAGCTCTGGGACCCCAGATCCTGCTCTAGACTTCAGGACACAGCCCTGGCCACCATTACCATTAGGCTGGCACTAAACCCAAGACCTGGCTTCACTCACAAGTGAGTGGGCAGCAGCACCAGAATCTTCTAGATTATGACTCCAACCACTAATGAGCCAGTACCAGGCCCAGGGCCCATTCAGGTTCCACAGTCAGCCACTTCTGGACCCAGTTCCATCAACCGGTGGCCAACAGCCTCCACATGAGGCAGGGCCTGGCAACGAACTGGGCTGGGAGCCAACCAAGCCTACCACATCACCCACCTAATCAGCCTGCCACAACAGAGAGACGCAATACCTTCATGGGGAGAAATCTGAGCATATAGCTTAGATGAAAAGAGGGGAGTGTGCTGCCGGGATGCACAGGACACATCCTATAAAAGGCCACTTCTCCAAGGTCAGGAAACATAGTTAACCCACCAGATGCAAACATAAATAAACTAGACAAAATGAGGCAAAATAGGAACATGATTCAGATGAAGGAACAAGATAAAACCACAGAAGAAGTATTAATTAAAGTGGAGATAGGCAGTCCACCTGGGAAAGAGCTCAGGTAGTGATCAAAAAGAGGACCAAAGGACATCCTGGCAGAAGAATGAGGCGCAGGGCAAGAAGTTAGATTTTTTGAACAAAGAATTAGGAAATACAAAGAAAAAACAGAGTTGAAGAATAAAATAACTGAAATGAAAAATACACTAGAAGCATTCAATAGTAGACTAAATGATGCAGAGAAATGGATCCGTGAGATGTAAGCTAAAAGACAAGTAATCATTGGAAGTCATTGATACTAAACAGAAAAAGAAAAAAAATGAAAAGGAATTAAGATAGTTTAAGAGACCTGTGGGACCACCTTGTACTTTGTTAGTGGGAATGTAAATTGGCAGAGCTACTATGGAAAACAATACGGAGATTTCTCAAAAAATGAAAAAATTCACCTGCTACATGATCCAGCAATATCACTTCTGGGTGCATACCCCAAGAAAATAAAACAGTATCTCAAAGAAACATCTGCATTCCCATGCTCACTGCAGCTTTATTCACAATAGTCACAATGTGAAAACCTGTGTCTATTGATAGAGGAATACACACACATATACACACACACAATGAGATATTATTCAGTCATTAAAAAATGATATCTTGCCACTTGTGACAGCATGGATGAACCTGGTGGACATTAGGCTAAGTGAAATAAGTGAGACACAGAAAGGCAAAGACTGCATGACTTCAACTATATGGGGAATTTTAAAAAGTCAAACCTATAGAAGCAGAGAGCACAACTGTGGTTGCTAGGGGATGGAGGGTAGGAAAATGAGATTTTGTTCTAAAGGCAGAATTTTCACTTTTAAGATGGAAAAAGTCTCCTGGGGAGCTGATGTACAATAGGGTGACTACAGTTAATAATACTGTATTTTGTACATGAACTTTTCCAAGAGAGGAGATCTAAAGAGTTTTCACTTAAAAAAAAAGAGTGGCTATGTGAGGTGATGGATGTGTTAATAAACCTGATGTGCTAATAACTGATAATGTATGTGTACATTAAATCATTACCTTGCATACTTTTAAAAAATCACCTTGTACAACCTAAATTATTCATTTATCAATCATATCTCAGTAAAGTTGCAAAAAAAAAAGATTTACCTGTAAAAAATAAAATAGCTTCTTTCATGAGTTTCCTGGTGGCCTAGCAGTTAAAGGATCTGGCACTGTCACTGCTGTGCCATGAGTACGATCCCTGGCCCAGAGGTTTTCTCTTGCTGCAGGCATGGCCAAAAACAAACAAAATAAAAATATATCATATTTCAAAAAAATAAAGTTTAGCCAACAATATTAGTCACCAATATACATTGAAACCATATTACATAATTACCACTAGAAAAACTAAAATGAGAGCATCATGATGACACAAGATGTCCCCTTTTTATCCTCCTTTAAAAAAAAGCAACTAATTGGGCAGTTATGTAAAAACAAAAGTATCTGTGGAAGTTATAGGATCCAACAACATATACCAAGGGAACCAGTAAGACTCCAGGAGAAATCTTCCTCAAGTGTGTATCCAATGATAGGCAGAAAGATCTTGGTCTTGGCTGCAGAACCATCAGGAGCAGGGAACCTGCTCAACCCCTTCTGGGCACAGTTATGCTGACTTGGACAAGTACATACAGACAAGGGTGAATTTGTGGAAATCTAGCCTACCTGAGGGCAGATACAAGCATACTAGCATACTCTTAGAATATATGACTCAGATGCAGCAGAAAACTTAAAAGGAATTTTGACAGCACCACCATAAGCTTAAGGTGACACGGTGATGACCTCTCTGGCAGGGAAAAAGGAGAGCATCCAGTCAACCCAGCTAGCTGTGTAGGACACTTCTGGAAAAAAATTATTTTTTCTTCCATGGAGAAACACATTTCTCTCCAGCAGAATTCAGAGTATTGACATGAGACCTCACCTCCATGACTGGGGTAGAGAACAGATCAGGAAAGAGGCAGTTAAGAATACCAAAGGGCATTAAATGAACACAGTTCCTATTGACTATACTTGGGACATGAGCAAGAAGTTCACCCATTATCCTCTGTAAGAAGTGTAACCAAGGATCTTCCCACCATATCCACAGGCAATCCCAAGACTCCAAGTGGTAAACACAAGCCTCACCCTCACTCTGAGTGCAATGGCGAAAATGTGTTTAGTAAATGAAATGCTATCAGAAAAACAGACCAGGAGTTCCCATCATGACTTAGCATATTAGAAACCCAACATAGTGTCCATGAGAATGCCAATACAATCCCTGTCATCACTCAGTGGTTTGGGGATCCAGCCTTGCCACAAGCTGCAGTGTAATTCACAGATGTGACATGAACCCAGCTTTGCTGTGGCAAAGGATCCAGCGGCAGCCCTAATTTGACCCCTAGCCTGGGCACTTCCATATGCCACAGATGCAGCATCTCCCCCCCAAAAAAAATAAAACAGATCAAGAGGTGAGCAAGAGAAAAAAACACAAATCTGAGCTATAGCACCACTTTCCAGAAAACAAGATAGGTTCCAGACTTCAGACAACACTACAAAGCTACAGTCATCAAAATAGCATGGTACTGGCACATAACAGACATATGCATCAACAGAACAGAATTGAGAGCCCACACAGTTACAGATAGTTAATCTATAACAAAGGAAGAAAATATGTCTCTTCAACAAGTGGTGTTGGGAAAGTTGGACAGCTTCATGTAAATCAATAAAATTAGAATACTCCCTCATACTGTATACAAAAATTAACTCAAAATGGTTTAAAGACCTATATAAGACATGATACCATAAAACTCTGTAAAAAGAACATAGGCAAAACATTCTCCAATATAAATCCTAGTAATATTTTCTTAGATTAGTCTCCCAAGGCAAAAGAAATAAAAACAGTAATAAACAAACTATGGAAAACAGTATGGAGGTACCTCAAAAAATTAAATACAGCTACCATATGATTCATCAATTCCACTCCTGGTTATACATCTGAAAATGATGAAAACTCTAATTTAAAAAGATATGTGCACCCCAATGTTAAAAGCAGCACTACTTATAATACCCAAGATATAGAAACAACTGAAGGGCCCATCAACAGATGACTGGCTTAAGAAGATGTATTATGTATGTACGTGGTATATTGCTCAGCCATAAAAATTGAAATGTTGCTAGTTACAGCAACATGGATGGACCTACAGAATATTTTATGTAATGAAGAAGTCAGACAAAAACAAATACATGATATCACTTATATGTGGAATCTAAAATATGACATAAATGAACTTATTTACAAAACAGAAATAGACTCACAGATGTAGAAAACAAACTTATGGTTGCTAAAGGGGAAAGGGAATTGGGGAGAGACAAATGAGTAGCATGGGATTAAAGATACAAACTACTATACGTAAAACATAAGAAACAGGATATATTGTGTAGCACAGGGAATTATATTTAAAATCTTTTAATAACCTATAATGGAACATAATGAAATATAGATAAGCTTTATATAAATATATATTAAACTGAATTGATTTGTTGTACACCTGAAACTAACACAATAAATAAATCAACTATACTTCAATTTTACAAAGAAATATTACAAATAAGCAACCTAATATTACACCTGAAGAAACTAAAAAGAGAGGAACAAATTAAGCCCAAAAAAAGCAGAAGGAGAAAATAACAATAACAGCAAAAATAAACAAAATGGAGACAATAAAAATAATAGAAAAGATTAACAAAATTAAGAGATGGTTTTTGAAATGATAAACATAACTTAAAAACCTTTAGCTAGACTAGGAAAAAAGAAGACTCAAATAAATAAAATCAGAAATACAAGAGGAGATATTACAACTAATATTATAGAAATAATATAGGATAATAAGAGATTAATATGAACTATTATATCCCAACACATTAGCTAACTTAAAAGAATGGATACATTCCTAGAAATATATGATCTACCAATACTGAATCAGGAAGTTGTGGAAAATCTGAATGGACTAAAAATAAGTAGAGTGAAACGATAATCAAAAATTTCCCAGCATAGAAAACCCTAGGACCAGGTGGCTTCACTGGCAAATTCTACCAAATATTTAAAGAAGAATTAATGTCAATTCTTCTCAAACTCTTCCAAAAAATTGAAGAGAGAGAAACACCCCCAAACTCATTCTATGAGTCCAGTATTCCCATCATACCATGTTAGGACACTACAAGAAAACTATAGATCTCTATCCTGATGCAAAAGAGAGACCAAAATTTTCAATGAAATATTAGCAAACCTCTTAATGTGGATTATAGGATTAAGTACTATAATTAAAAAGATTATATACCATAATCAAGCAGAATTTATCCCTGGGATGAAAGGATGTTTCAAAATAAACAAATTAATATTTAAGACATATTACATTAATGTAATGAAAAATTAAATCAAAATGCAAAAAAAGCATTTGAAAAAATACAAAATTATTTGATAATAAAAATCCTCAAAAGACTGGGGATAGATGGAACATACATCGTGTAGTAAAGACCATTACCACAGTGCACAGCCAACATTATACTCCGCATTGAAAACTTGAAAGATTTTCCTCTAAGATCAGGAAAAAGACAAGGTACCCATTCTCACCAGTCTTATTCAATATAGTAATGAAAGTCCTAGCTAGAGTAATTATATAAAAAAGAAATGAAAGACCTCCAAATCATGTAGAAAAGTGTAAAACTATCATTATATGCAGATAATATGATATTTTAAATTGAAAATTCCAAAGACTCAACCTCAAAATTGTTGGAACTAATCAGAAAATTCAGTACAGTTGCAGATATAAAATCAACACACAGAAATAAGTTGCATTTCTATACACTAACAATGAAACATTTAAAAAAGAAATAAGGAAAACAATCCCCTTTATAATAACATCAAAAACAAACACGTAGGAATAAATTTAACCAAGTAAGTATAAGATCTATACAATGAAAACTTTGATCTATACAATGAAGACTTTGTAGAAAGAAATCAAAGAAGACATCAAAGGGAATGTTTTAGAGGAAGTAATAATATTAAAATGTCTATACTACCCAAAGCTATCTTCAGATTCAATAGAATCCCTAGTAGAATTCCAATAACTTTTTTCAGAGATACAGTAAAAACAATCATAAATTTAATTTAGAACCAAAAAAAACAAAAACAGACATCACAAACAGCCAAAGAATTCTAAAAAAGAAAAACAAAGCAAGGGGCATAATAGTTCCTGATTTCAGACTACATTGCAAAGCAACAGTAAACAAAACATTACGGTAGTGACATAAAGACAGAAATATAGGTCAACAGAATGAAATAAAGTACCCCAAATTAAACCTCTGCGTATATAGTCAACTAACATTTGACAAGGGAGTAAAAACATTTAATGCAGAAAGGAAAGTATCTTCAACAGATTGGTTGAAGATAAACCCATACAGAAAATGAAATTGGATCCTTATCTTACACCACTCACAAAAATTATCTAAAAATGAATCAGAAATTTAAATAGAAGACTTGATACAATAAAACTCCTAGAAGAAAACACAGGAATAAGCTTCTCAACTTTGGTCTTGGCAATGAGGTTTTGGATATGACACCAAAAGAAGAAAGATAAGAAAGACAGAAATATAAGAAAGATAACAAAGGAGGGAGGGAGGGAAAGAGCGAGGGAAGGAAGGAAGAAAGGAAAGCAGACAGGCAGGCAGGCATCAACAAGAGAGACTGCATCAAACTTAAAATTTTCCACCCAGCAAAAGAAATTATCAACAAAATGAAAAAGCAACCAATAAATTAGAAATTATTTACAAACCAAATATCTGATAAGAAGTTCATATTAGAAATATACTAAAAACTCATACAACTCAATCTCCCCCCCCAAATAAATGAAACAATCTGATATTTAAATGGGCTGAAGAACTAAATGGACATTTTTTTTTCTTTGCACAGCTGCACATGAGGCATATGGAAGTTCCCAAGACAGGTGTTGAACTGGTGATGCAGCTGTCAGTCACAGTTGCTGCAATGCAGGATCTGAGCTGCATCCATGACCTACCCTGCAGCTTGCTACAGTGCTGGATAGTTACCCCACTGTGTGAGTCCAGGGATTGAACTAATATCCTCCAGGACACTATGTCACGTTCTTAATTCACTGAGCCAAACGGGAACTCCTAAATGGACATTTTTCTAAAGACATGCAAATAACCAGCAGATACATGAAAAGATGCTCAACACTGCAAATCAAATGAACAAATATACCAAAATGAGGATAAAAATTACGTGACCATCTCGGAAAAAGACTCTGAAAATGATATTATTGAATCATTTTGATGTACACCTGAAACTAACACAACATAGTAAATTAATGATAGTTCAAATTAAAAAAAAAAAAATAGGAGTTCCTGCCTTTAAGGATCTGGCATTACTGCAGCTGTGATTTGGATTCAGTCCCTGCCTGGCCTGGGAACTTCCAAATACCATGAGTAGAGTCAAACATTTTTTAAAAATTTTTAAAAAAGAGCTATGTGAATATACATTTAAGGCAATATTCATACTGCTGGCCCTACTCCATCTTTTACCACCAGACTATGGCACACAAAACTCTTTTCATACGGCTATTCTTGTAATGTTTAACTCTTGATCATGCCTTGACAAGAGCAAAGAAGTGATGATTTTCTGAAAAACAGGTCATGGGGAGGTGGGTTGTGCTGGATTGAATAGTGTTCCTTCAAAATCCATGTCCACTTGAAAGCTCAGGATACGAACTTGTTTGGAAATAAAGTTTTTGACAGAAATATTGAAGTTAGGATAAGGTCATATTGGAGTAGAGTGTGTCCTAAATCCAGTGACCGGTGTCCCTATAATAAGGCAATGTGGAGACAAAGATACACAGGAAGACAACCATAGGAGGATGGAGGCAGATAGATTGGAGTTATATTGCCAGAAGTCAAGGATCACCAGAAATGCTAGAAGCTGGAAGAGGCAAGAACTGTTTTTCCCCTAGAGCCTTGGAAGGGAGCATGACCTTGCTGACACAGATTTCAGATTTCTGGTCCCTGAACCATAAGAGAATAAATTTATGTTGTTTTAAGCCAAATATTTGTGAGAGTAACCTAAGTAAAGTAATACAGGGGTCATAAAAAGAATCAGAGTTATAAGCCAAAAAGCAATAAGTATCAGTTGAAAGAATAAATGAGAGGGTGTGGAGAAAAGAGAATGTTCCTACACTTTTGATGGGAATGTGAATTGGTGCAGCCACTGTGGAGTTCAGTATGGCTGTTCCTTAAAAAACTAAAAATAGAGCTACCGTATGATCCGGCAATCTCGCTCCTGGGTATATATGGAAAAGATAAAAATTTTAATTTGAAAAGACACATACACTCCAGTGTTCAAATCAATACTATTTACAATAGCCAAGACATGGAAGCATCTAAATGTCCATTGGCAGGTGAATATTTAAAGATGTGTACATGTAAACAATGGAATATGGAGTTCCTGCATGGAATCCCAGAAATGAATCTGACTAGCAACCGTGAGGGTGTAGGTTCAATCCCTGGCCTCACTCATGGGTTAAGGATCCAGCATTGCCATGAGCTTTGGTGCAGGCTGCAGATGCAGCTCAGATCAGACATAGGTGTGGCTGTGGAGTGGGCCAGTGGCTACAGCTCTGACTTGACCCCCAGCCCAGGAACTTCCATATGCCATAGGTATGGCCCAGAAAAGACCAAAAAAATGGAATACTACTTATCCATAAAGAAGAATGAAATAATTCCCTTTGCAGCAACATGGTTAATTTAGAGATTATCATACTAAGTGAAGTCAGAGAGAGAAAGGCAAACATCATATGATATCACTTATATGTGGAATCTTAAAAAATGACACAAATGAACTTATTTACAAAACAGAAATTGACTCACAAACATAGACAACAAACTTACAGTTACCAAAGAGGAAAAGGTGGGAAGGGATAAATTAGGAATTTAGGTTTAACAGATGTGCATTACTATATATAAAATAGATAAACAACAAGAACCTACCGTATAGCACAGATAACTATACCAATATCTTATAAAGTACATACATATACATATATATATGCATAAATGTGTGCATATGTAACTAAATCACTCTCCTGTACATCTGAATAATTGTATAATCAACTATAATTCAATAAAATTTTTTAATTATGTGATCATCTCAATAGATGCAGAAAAAGAATCTGACAAAATTTAAGATCCAGCTGTAATAAAAACTCCCAGCAAAGTGGGAATAGAGGGAATATAGCAAAACAAAATAAAGGCCATAGATTACAAGCCCATAGCTAACATGATATTAATGGTGAAAATCTCAAAGCTTTTGTTCTAAAATTATCAACAAGACAATGACCCTCACACTTGTCACTTCCTATTCAACAGAGAATTGGAAGTCCCAGATAGAGAAAGTAAGGCACAAAAAAGAAATAAATGTCATTCAAATTGGAAAGCAAGAGGTAAAGCTGTTACTATTTGCCAGTGACATAATATTACATATAGAAAACCCTAAATACACAGTCACAAACTATTAGAACTAAGAGAGAATTTAGTAAAGTCGCAGGATATAAAATCAATATACAAAAATCTGTTGCATTTCTACACACTAAGAACTATCAGAGAAATTAAGAAAATAATCCCATTTATGATTTCATCAGAAAGAACAAAATACTTAGGAAAAAAGTTAATGACATTTATAAAAAAGTTGAAGACACAAATAAATGAAAAAATACTTTGTGATTGGAAAGGATTGTGATTTGATGGATTAGAAGAAATAATATTGCTAAAATGTATGCTACCCAAAGCACTGTAAAGAGTCAGTGAAATCTCTCTCAAAATTCCAGTGATATTTTTCACAGAACTAGAGCAAACAATCCTAAATTTTGTATGGAACAACAAAAGACCCCAAATAGCAGAAGAAATCTTGAGAAAGAAAAATAAACCTGGATGCATCATGTTCCCTAATTGCAAACTATGTTAAAAGCTATAGTAATGAAACAGCATAGTTTTGGCATAATAACAGACACATAGATTAATGGAACAGAATCAAGAGCCAAGAAATAAGCATGCATATATGGTCAACTAATTTGTAACAAAAGACCCAAGGATAGGCAATGGGGAAAGTACAGTCACCTCAATAAATGTGGTTGGAAAAACTGGACAGCCATATCCAAAAGAATGAAACCAGACAACTGTCTTACACCATAAACAAAAATTACCTCAAAATGTATTAAAGATTTGAACATAAGACTTAAAATCATAAAACAGAGTTCTGGCTGTTGCACAGTGGGTTAAGGATCCAGCATTGTCATGGCTGCCTGGGACCTTCCATATGCCATGGATGTGGTCAAAAAAGAAAAAACAATCTTAAAACTCTGGGAAGAAACCACAGTCAGTAAGCTCCTTGACAGAGGTCTTGGTGGTGATTTTTTTTTTAATCTGACACCAAAAGAAAAAGCAATAAAATAAGAACAGTGAGACTACATCAAACTAAAATCTGATGTACTGCAAAGGAAATGATCAACAAAATAAAAAGGAAACCCCCTGAATCAAGAAAATATTTCCAAATCATATATCCGATACGTGGTTAATATCTAAAGTATATTGAGAACTCATAAGCTCAATAGTAAAAAAACAAATCTAATTTTTTTAAAGTGCAGAGGATCTGAATAGATATTTTTTCAAAAAAAGTCATACAGATAAACTATCACATACATTAAAAGATTTTTCAAATCACTAGTCATTAAGGAACTGCAAATCAAAATCACAATGAGATATCACCTCACACGTGTCAGAATGACTATTAAAAAAAGTCAAGAACTAAATGTTGGTGAGCATGGGGAAAAAAGGAAACCCTCCTGTATTGTTGGTAGAAAAGTAAACTGGTGCAACCACTATGGACAGTAGTGTGGAAATTCCTCAAAAAATTAAAAATAGAACTATATATGATGCAGCAACTCCAGTTATGAGTGTTTATCCAAAACAAAAAACAGAAACACTAAATCAAACACAAAAAACAAAATCAAAAATAAGCATGCACCCCCATGGTCATTTCAGCCTTATTTACAATAACCAAGATATGAAAACAACCTAAGTGTCTGTCAATAGATAACTTGATAAAGAAAATGGAATAACATTCAGCCATGAAAAAAGAATGAAACCATTTGCAACAATGTGGATTGACACTGAGAGCATCATGCTAAGTGAAATAAGTCAGAGAAAGATAAAATACCCTGTCATTTCATTTAATGAAAACAAGCTACTACATATATAACAAGTTGGTGATTGACAGAGGAAGAGGGAGATGGAATAAATGTGTGAAAATGATCAAAAGGTACCAACTTTCTAAGATAAATGAGTCATAAAGATGTAATATACAGCATGCTGACTATAGCTAATATGGAATTGCATATTTTGTAATGATGTAAAATGATGGATGTTAATGATACTTTCTGTGGAGGTCATTTCACAATAAATGCAAATATCAAATGATGCTGTATACCTCAAACTAATATAACAGTTCATGTCAATTATTTTGAAAAATTAAAAATAAAAGAGCTGCTGATTTTTTAATTAATAAAACTACCATATGACCCAGGAATTCCACTTCTGGGTATATATTCAAAATCAATGAAAACAGGCTATCAGGATGTCTGTACCTCCATGTTTAATGCAGTACTATTCACATCAGCCAAGTATGGAAACAACATGAGTGTCCATTAAGGGGTGAATGGTTAAAGAGGATGTAATATAGATATACAGTTAACCCTTGAACAATGCGGGGGTTAGGGGAACAAATGCCATATACAAAAATCCAAGTATAACTTTACAGTCTTCACTTTTTATCCTCAGATTCAACCAAATGTGACTGTGTTGTACTGTAGTAAGAACTGAGTGAAAAAGGATCTGCGTTAAGTGAACCCACATAGTTCAAACTCATATTGCTCAAGGGTCAACTGTATATATAAATAGATATAGATGGAGGTAGATATTGATATAGATAGAGAGAGATATTGTTGCAAAATCAAGCTTAGGTTCACTCACCTGACATGCAGCAAAGCCAACCTACTGACAATGGATAGAAGTGAAGGAAAGTACAGTGTTTAACGCATGGCCAAGAAAGGAGAACAGGTGGCTAAAACTCAAAAGACCCAGACTCCTCAATAACTTTCAAGGACAGGGTTTTAAGGCAACATCAGTGGAAAATGTTGTAGGGTGTGTGATCATCTTATGGACATTCTTTTGATCAGTTGATGGTGAGGTAACGAGTTTATTTTGGGAATCTCAATCATCAGCCTTCTGGTTTCAACAGGTCTCAGGTCTATGTGCTAGTGGTCAGCATGAAGTTAACATCTTTGACCTGGGTAGGGGGTTTTAAACAACTCAAGGATATGGCTCAGAACATTGTCTATAGCCCCTGAGGAGGAAGTATGTTTTTTGAATTTGCTCTATGGATGAACTATTATTGTTTTGTCTTGCTTGACTGTTCTTCATTGTTCTGCCTTTTCACATTCCTCTGATTAAACTTGCTTTTTGAAACTCAGGGAATGCCTAGGAGGCTAAAGCATTTCTAAAAAAAGAGCCTGGGAATTTTGGTGGTGATGGGGTCTGTCCCCAGAAAGCCTCCACAGGGTTCTGTCCACTTTCAATATAAATATAGATATAGAAATATAAGCATTGATATTATTCAGCCGTCAGAAAAAAAGGAAATCCTGGTATTTGAATCATGAATGGACCTTAAGGACATTATGTTAAGTGAGGTAAAGTCAAACAGACAAAGACAAATACTGCATGATAACACTTATAAGTGTAATCTAAAAAAGTGAAACTTTAAAAAGAGAGTAAAATAAATGGTGGTTCCCAGGAGCTAGGGATTGGAGAAATACAAGATATGTTTAAGGGTACAAACTTGCAACTAGTAGATAAATAAGTTCTGGAGATCTAATGCACAGTATAGTAATTATAGACAACAATACTGTATTATAAACATCAAGCCTGCTAAGAGACTAGATCTTAATTCTCTCACTGCAATAAAAAAAATAATTACGTGACATGATAGAGATGTAGGCTAGTGCTCCAATGGTAATCTTATTGTAATATGTGAATATATCAAATCTACATGTTAAACTTACACAATGTTACATATCAACTATAATTTTTTAAAAGCTTTTAAAATAAAAATGTTTTAAAACAAAAACTTCACATAAGGTGAGAATTCACATAATCTTTCAAATAAGATTCTCACTGCGGTCCAATGACATTACCAGAGAAGACAATGCCTTCCTTGAGAAGATGGGGAAGGAACCTGTAATTGTACTTGTCTGTACACTGCTCTTATCAACACTATTGCCTAAAATGAGGTTTCAGCTTCTCACCTCTCACCTTCTGAGATGGCCCACACTTGGTCTGTTACTCCCAGGGCCACTCTCTCACCTTTTGAGTTGGCCCATACTTTAACTCTCAATAAATCTACTTCTTACTTATTTTTCAAATTTATTTATTTAGTTAGTTATTGATCTTTAGAGCTGAACCTTTGGCATATGGAAGTTCCCAGGCTAAGGTTCAAATCCAAGCTGCAGCTGCCAGCCTATGCCACAGTAACACAGGATCTGAACCACATCTGCCACCTACACCACAGCTCATGGCAATGCCAGATATTAACCCACTGAGCAAGGCCAGTACTGAACCTACATTCTCATGGATATTAATCAGATTTGTTACCACTAAGCCAACAACAGGAATTCCCCAATATTTACTTAAATAATTAACTAAGTAAATAAAATGAAATTTCACAAATGTGTTTGATGAAATTTGGATAACTGCATAGGTAATTGTTTCCAATTTTATTAACAGATTTAATAATCAAAGTGTTTGTCCCATATGTCTTTAAAGATGTAGTTCTCTGTGACTATGGAAAAGTAAGATACCAGGAATTAACATCTCACTAACTATCTTACTTCATAATTTCCTAGGAAAGTATTTCTCCAGTGAGTGGCCAATAGGCAAATACTTTTCAGCTTGTCTACTCTCAAAGCCCACAATACCCCAGGGTTTACAGTAAGAACATCAATCCTAAAATTCTACATGCTATATCTATGAGATTCCCCTAGGATTTCTACAGACTTTACTCTTCTATTTAATAAGCTCAAACTTTGGCTTCAGACTTGACCTCAGGGACTACAGCTCTCTTGCACTGTTGAGTTCCACCAGCTCCATCAGCCCTTCATCTAGACTACATCTGAAATTCGCTTGCTTCACTGACATTCTTTGCCTGACTCCTGAAGAGTGTTAAGTGAAAAGCAGCCTTTGTGGTTGGGTCTGGGGTGACATAAGAGAAGTCTTTTTGTGTTCCTTTCAGAATTTGAAAGTGGCAGGACCAAGGAAGGCTTCAAATTCTCCATCTGACATGGTTAGTTTTCCTTCCTTCATGAGATTTGTAAGTAGCAAAACTTACATGTACGCTTTCAGAAATTCAGCTATAGAAATACTAGTTTTCCTGTGCATGGTGATCACCTGACCAAAGATGACTAGAGCCAAAAGATGACTTTAGTGCCAGCAAAACTCAGACTCCTATGATTTCTCTAAAGTTTATCTTCATTCCCACCCCGGGCTTCCAGTTTCTGTTTCCTTTTCTTCATCTAGGCTGTGCCTGCCTGTCTAAAGCACTCCCTTTTACCTTGAGTTCCCTCATCATCTTTCCTTGTGCTGCAGATTGAGTTTCATACACTAAGAACTTCATGGATGTCTCTCTCCTTTGAAGCTCTTAGCGTCTACTAAATAAATCCTCTCCATACTCTGTAGTATTGAGTACACACTGGTTACGGAATCTGCACTGATCTGGGGAACATAACCCAAGAGCTAGAAGATTGCCAAATCTGGGGAGGAGTTGGGAAAACACATCATAGTAGATAAACTTTAGTGGGCTGACATCTTCATCCTTCTTTAGACCCTAAATACATGTGCTAAAAATAGTTTACTTTTCTGCTGCCATTAATAATCTCAGTCAGCTCTGGTCATCAACAATACTCATGGTTAAAAAAGAGGAAGAGAAGGATCTAGAGAAGTTTCTAAAGAAAATATTAAGGTATGTGAAATCTGTCATCCATGCATACAAATCACATGTGCAGTCCTCCTCTCCATTTCAGGTGCCCTTGGGATACCCAAGGTCTTTATACTCTCCTGAGTTTCTTATATTCCTAAAAGTAGTTACCCAGACTACTTCTGCCTCCCAGCACCAGATCTCTCATCCTATCTTCATTAATAATCCAATCATTAACCCAATTAACTGATATTTTGTGTTTGATTACACCAAGTAGATGAATTTTGAGACTGTTTTCTTAGATAATCTTTTTGGAGGAGTTCCCATTGTGGATCAGCAGATTAAGAACATGATATAGTGTCTGTGAGGATGTAGGTTCCATACCTGGCCTCGCTCCATGAATTAAGGATCTGGAAATGTCACAAGCTGTGGCATAAATTGCAGATGTGGCTCAAATCTGGCATCGCTATGGCTGTGGCATAGGCTGGCAACTGCACCTCTGAATCAGCCCCTAGCCCGGGAACTTTCATATGCAACACTGCAGACATAAAAAATCTTCTCAGAGATGATATAGAATCATTAGGTATAAACTAATTATTGATTATTCTTCAATGTTCCAGAAATGTAGTTTTTTCCTTCACTTCTCTTTAAGATGATACCTGACATAAACATATACAAGACACCATGAGCTGACCTATTTGAGAATCACTCACACACAGTTACCCAGGCAAATGGATAAACAGCGTATTTTGTTAAGAGGATATCCCTGGGCTCTACTTTCTTACCTTCTTCTCTTCTCTATGTAAGCACTCCAACTTCTCTCTCTGTACCTTATTCTGAATTTCAAAATAGCCATTCAATTTCAATGTGAATTGAAACACTGTACTCCCCTCAAGGTAAGTGAAAAGGACATGAAATGAGTAATTAATTTTCACCTCAAGGTGGGAATGAAGCCCTGTCCTCACTTGCTCTCAGTCAGAGGATCTAGGTTGGTAATCAGGGTGAGAAAATCATAGAATCCCACAACTTAGGCTTCTACCTTCCTGGCTGATGGGTTCTGTAGGATATTAACACAGGATAGAGGTTTTCAAATATTGGATCTCTAAATTACACTTTCTCCAAAATTTTTCAGATGTCTTGGAGTTCTCAGGCTGAGTGTTAGAAAGAAAAATTGGATTTTAACTAGGTCTACACTGAGAATAAATATGGAAAAACTGGACAGTAAATATGAAGTAGATGGCCAAAATTAGAGAGTAAAATATAAATTTTGAGAAATTTTCAAGTTAAAGTGAATGGACTGAACTGACTGTTTAATTTGCTACTGAAGAATATGAAGAAATTGTTCATTTCAGTAAAATTTTACAAACTCAGAAACTTCATAAACTCAAAGTCAGGAAAAATTGACTTTTCCATTTGGTCATTCATTTTTACTGAAGAATAGGAGTTAATTTGTGTCACCAGACTGGGCTACAAATTACTCACCAGAGAGAATTGAGAGGTAATTTCAATATGGGCTCTGATAAGGGGTGAAAGCATGAGAACTTATTCTATAAGAAATAGGAAAAGAGGAGTTCCCTGGTGGCTCAGTGGATTAAGGATTCAGCATTGCCACTGCTATGGCTCTGGTTACTCTGTGGTATGGATTCAATCCCTGGCCCAGGAACTTCCACATGCTTCAGGAGCAGCCAAAAAAATTTGTATGTGTGTGTTTTTGTCTTTTTAAGAGCTGCACCCACAGCATATTGAGGTTCTCCGGCTAGGGGTCTAATTGGAGCTGTTGCTGCCAGCCTACACCAGAGCCACAGCAACGCCAGATCCGAGCCACATCTGCAACCTCCACCACAGCTAACGGCAATGCCAGATCGTTAACCCACTGAGCAATGCTAGGGACTGAACCCACAACCTCATGATTCCTAGTCAGATTCATTTCTGCTGCACCACAATGGGAACTCCAAATTTTTTTAATTTAAAAATACATGATACATTTTTTAAAAGAAGGAAAGTTAAGAAATGAATGGCATTGGATAGCCAACAAGAACAGAATCTATTATGGTGAATTCTTTGAGCAAGAACAACATGAGACTGTAGTGAAATTCCCCACGTGAAATCTAGGGGAATTCATAGTTGATTCAGAGTTCTAGTTGACAGGTCAAGATTACTGTAAGGAGCTACCATACCTGGAAAGACCATTCATGAAGGAATAGAGTCTGTGATTTCTGGTTAGGTATGAAAAAAGTTAACCAGGGCAAGAATTCAACACTGGATGCTAGAAGAGCACAACTGGAAAAAGGACAAATAAGTATATTAACCCAGCAGTTTAGCAAAGGTTAAGCAAGGCTGTTTTCCCAATCTGTTGTAAATAGGAGGCCTTGCACAAAGTAAATCTATAGTATTTTTAATAATTAGATAAGTGACAGAATTGATGAAGTAATGGATAAACGCATGAAATTTCTAACTAGATTTCTGAATTGACAGAATGGAAAATGGAGTGGACAAATAAAATATTAAATGATTAAATAAATGAATAACTGATAAATTATCTTGTGGATAGATGAATAAGTGTCATGATTTTAAGCAAACCTCCAAGTGTGACCTGAAGTGAGCTAGCAGGTGATCCCTGAGGGGAAGGAATCTTTAGGTGCCAATTAGTGCAATAGATATAAGTCAGCTTTTTACACCACAGAGCTCCACATGGCCTTCACTTTCTCTATAACCTCCTAGTCATTCTGAAGTTTATTTCTGAAATTAGATTTCAAGCTAGAGATATTCCTCAAACAAAGCACACATAATATGTCCTATTTGCTTTGTTATTTCTACATTCAACAAATGCTGAGGACCCATCAGATGCCTCTTATTCTGTTGCATGTCCAGGATTTAAGATCAGATAGATGATTAAATACCAAATCTGTTCTCCATAAACAAGCAACACATTTGGAGAAAAAGAAATACTACTCACGCATCCTGCTAAAAGCCAGAACAAGATAGATATCCAAGTGAAGGTCCAACACAATTTAGACAATAAGGTGTTAAAAAGAACACAGAGTGAAGAGAAGCAAACAGCCTTAGGAAAATGGATATCAGCTGGTCAGAATGTAAAAAGCTAGATATTACAGCTTAATAGATCTGGAATGGATGTAAATTTTATCCACTCACCTACTCTCTCAATATCAGCAAGTTACTAAAACATATTCAGATTCAATGCTACATTCTAAAATTTGAGATAATGCAGCACTTACACTTTCATTGTGATCATCAAATAGCTAATTAATAATAATGCATAGACACAACTGACACCGAAGAAATCATCTGTGTCATTATTTTTTATAATCTGTGCAGATAAAGAAAGTAATCAAGATAGATGTATAATGGAGGAGGTAGAAATTACAGTGAAGGTTGAAACAAATGCAGGATTTGGATTAAAATTTGAAAAGAATAAATTTCGATAGAGTATCAGCTAAAGGCAGAGAAGAGAAGAATAATGAAGACACCTGGGCAAGTATGGTCTGACCAGTTGGGGCCCTGATTCTGCAAGCTGGAGACACATCAGAACCACTTGAGGTACTTTGAAAATACCCATCACCAGTACTCAAACAAGACCAAGTAAAACAAGGAATCTGCACAAAGATAAGTTACTGCAAAGACTGGATAATCCCCAAATACCATCCACAAAAGTTTATCTTTACTCTAGAGGAACTGTGAAAACAGCACTGTAGAATATATTCTAGTCATAGGCTCATATAGAGTGGATACAAATCCTAGCTGTTCAAATTGAGGAACTGAACAGGCTTTTATCATTCTGAATCTTGGGGTGTGGCTAGGGGATTAACTGTTTGAAATATAGATTCGCAGCCTTCTTCCTTATCCCCATTCCTCAACACACACATACATACAAACACATGCATTTCAAAACTGTCCCTCGAATCAAATAATCAAATTAGAGACAGGCAAAAAATAGAAATATTATAAATACAGCATGTTATTCTTAAATAATATTGTACTACTGTAAGGTTTTGAAAGGAGAATGAAAGTCTGTGTGACCCAGGAAATCAGAGATGATTTAGAATCACTTCCCAGGAAGCAACTGGATATAATCTAACCAGTAGTATTGCAGGAAAAAGCAAGAGACAATTCAAGGAGATGAAACCAATTAATCATCAACTAGACTGAAACATTAACTAAAGTTATCCAGAGCTATTTGTGGTAGAGGAACCACGGGGTGGAGGGGGGAGAGAATATAGATGAGCCGATTCAGGGTCCAGCTGGGTGAAGCTGACAATCAAGTGAAGGAAGAACTCTGGGGAAAGAGGGAGACTAGATTTTGTAAAAATCCATGTAAAAGATGAGCAGACCGAGGAGAGATATATGTATATATGGAATGAAATTAAAACTCTGAGATACCATGAAGAGTGGGTCAATACCTCACATTTCTTTCAGCTTTCATTCCAGTGGAACACCTTCTATCATGGTTTTGGGAAACCACAGCACCATCAGAGAATTCATCCTCCTTGGATTATCTGCCAACCCTCACATCAGAGTTATGTTCTTTGTACTTTTTCTATGGATTTACCTCCTAACCATGATGGGGAACCTGATAATGATGTTGGTGATTAGGATGGACTGCCACCTCCATTCAGCCATGTACGTCTTCCTCAGTCACCTCTCTTTCCTGGATCTTTGTTTAACTTCAGTCACTGTGCCCAAGATGCTGGAAAACCTCCTATCTCAGACGAAATCAATACCAATAGAAGGATGTCTTGCTCAGGCTTTTTTTGTGTTTTCCATTCCAGGAACTGAAGCTCTGGTGCTCTCTGCCATGGCTTATGATCGCTATACTGCCATCTGTCAACCTCTGCTCTATGGCCAGCTGATGAGTAAACAGCTGTGTAGGGGTCTGGTATGGGTTTCCTGGGGACTGGGTTTTCTGAATGGTCTCATTAATACCCTCATGACTTTGAATTTGGACTTCTGTGGGCCTCATGTCATGCCTCACTTCAGCTGTGAGCTTCCATCTCTATTATCTCTATCTTGCTCTGATATCTCTATTAACTTTTCAGTCCTGGCATGCTCTGCCATCACTCATGCCTCTGGAACTTTACTCCTGGTCTTCTTCTCATATGCCCACATTGTCCCCACCATCCTGAACATCAGCTCCACCACAGGTAGAAGCAAGGCTTTCTCTACCTATTCTTCCCACCTCACTGCAGTCATCTTCTTCTATGGATCTGCTTTTCTTCGCTATATCTTGCCAACGTTAAGTTCCCCACTGGAGCTGATTTTTTCCATACAGTACAGTGTGGTCACTCCCCTAGTGAATCCTCTTGTCTACAGCTTGAAGAACAAGGAAGTAAATGAAGCTCTGAAAAGAATGTTGCGAAAAAGGTTTACAGTATCTCAGATAGCAGAGAACAAGTGGAGAATGACTGGGAAGTGAGGAGGCATCTCATCAGATGTTTGTATAACAAACTTAGGGAAAATTTTCTTAGTCCATAACAAATGTGAAAAAAAAATCTTACAAAAGCCTATTTCATTTGAAATGCTTGAGAAAAATTAAGAGCTACTTGGTTACTTTGTTCAGGGACAAAGGAATGGGTCAGATAATTATTTCAATTCAGTAGATTAAAATAATTTGGTGAAGACTAATTTTCTTCTTTATCTGTGAGACATTGCCATTGCCATTAGCACTGAGAAAAATGTCTAGAACCTGAATTCTTATCTGGATCTGAGATTGGTAGGGGAAACTTTGCTAGAAATAAAAGAGGCAAGGCTGCTGATTAGAAGCCATGAACTTTAAGCTCAGGCTTGAGAGAGGGTTGAGTTTGAGCTTGGAGTGGAAAGGGATTGGTAGAAAACATATAAGGAGCCAGGAATTACTGAAAGAGGGAATATCCTATAAAGGCAAAGCAGACATTATCCATACACTGTGCCTCTCCTGGCACCTTCACCTCATGGCAAAAGGGAGGGAATCCACTCCTTCTAGGTGGCTATTAGCTCTGCTATTTCAATGAGGATACCACTGTTGGATGCTGAAGATAGGTGGCAGGTCACTGACAAGGAAAAATGCAGCTGATGCTGGAACTGCCAAAGGGATACTGCCTTGCCTCCATCAGAACCAGATGAGCTTCCTCTTTTTGTTTCTGCCCATACTCCTCACTGGCTGAGGTTAATCAGAAGCCACCAAATGGGAATTTGGAAAAGGTCTTCTGTAGGAGCCTAGTCCTGGTTATATAAAGCCAAGTTACATGAGACAAGCATGGGGCTGGCGTGGGGCTGCTCAGTTTTTGTTCTCATTTCTCATCATAAGAATGAAAATTTGAAATAGATATTGTAAAACATTTTGCTTCTAATGTTGACCTATTTTATTCATCATGCAATATTTCCAAAAGTATTTGAAGCCAGGGTTTTTCCCTCCTTCCTTCTTTCTTTTTTCCCCTGTTTTTAAGACTTCACCTAATAACTAGACTTATTATAAGGAATGGTAACTAGATTTATCATGGTGATCATTTTGAAATATATAGAAATTTTGAATCACTATGTTGTGTACCAGAAACTAATGTAGTGTTGTAGGTCAATTATGCTTCTAAGAAAAACAAACTCATCATAAAAAAGATCATATTTGTGATTACCAGGGGTGAGGATAGGAGAAAGGGGAACTGGAAGAAGGTAACCAAAAGGTAAAAACTTCTAATTAACAGACATATTAAGTAATAGGGATGAAATGTACAACATGGGTAATATAATTAATACTGCTGTCCGTTACACAGGAAAGTTGTTAAGAGAGTAAATCCTAAGGGTTCTCATCACAAGAAAAAATTTTATTCTTTTTTTAAATGTTGTATCTATAAGAGAAGATGGATGCTCACTAAACTTATTGAGGTAAACATTTCTTGATGTATATAAGGCAAATTATAATGCTGTACTCCTTAAACCTATACAATGCCCTAGGTCAATTATATCTCAATAAAACTGGAATAAAAAAGGAAAAGACAGCAAATATTTTAAAAGAACCTCACCTCACAGAATTTAATCATAATCCTTTGTTCATAATATATAGTCATTGTTCTATACATGTACACAGTTTACTTTATTTTGATTTTACTGTTTGCTTATTAGAATGGTATTATAAACCTTCCATGATCCCACAACATAGACTAACCACTAAAATATTGTTAATAACATGCCTCTATCAATGACTTCTCCCCATCTCATTGCCAAATATTTCATGTATTTTTTTAACTCCAGAAAACAAAGACCAATTTTATCATAGTAGTGTAATTTTGGTATTTTTGGTTTACCTATATTTAACCACTTAATTTTTATTTATTAACCATTTCTTCTTGAAACTCAAATACCTTTGGGGGTTTATTTCCCTTCTCCCTCTAGGACACTCTACACTAACCAGCTAGCAGATAACTCTCAAAATGGAACAGATGTCCAAAGAAGACAGACAGCTAACAGGCACATGAAAAGAGGTTCAACATTATTAATTATTAGGTAAATTCAAATCAAAACCTCAATGAGGTATCACCTCACACCAGTCAGAATGGCCATCAACAGAAAGTCTACAAACAACAAATGCTGGAGAGGGTGCAGAGAAAAGGGAACTCTCCTACACTGTTGGTAGTTGGTATAACCACTATGGAGAACAGTATGAGGTTTCCTTAAAAAACTAAAACTAAGGTTGCCATATGATCTATCAATCCCATACCCCTGGGAATATACTGAGAGAAAAAAAAAAACATAATTTTAAAAGGCACATGCACCTCAATGTTCATTGCAGCATTATTTACAATAGCCAAGGCATGGAAGCAAACTAAATGTGCATTGACAGAGGAATGGATAAAGAAGAGGTGAGATAGAATCAAAAAGAATGAAATACTGCCATTTCGGCAACATGGATGGACCTAGGGATTACCATACTAAATGAAGTAAGTCAGAGTAAAAAATATCATATGAGATCGTTAATATGCAAAATCTAATTTTTTAAATGATAGAAAACAACTTAATCACAAAACAAACTCACAGATTTTTGAAATCAAACTTATGGTTAATAAATGGGAAACACTGGCTGGAATGATATATTAAGATGTTGGGATTGACATATGCACACTATTATATATAAATCAGTAACAAGCACAGGGACATCTACTCAATATTCTGTAATAATTTATATGGGGAAAAATGTGAAAAAGAATGGATACATATATGACTGATTCACACAAACACACTGGAATGCTACTCAGCCATGAAAAAGGATTGAATTTTGCCTTTTGCAGCAGCAATTACGAATTTGTAGGGCATTATGCTAAGTGAAATAAATCAGACAAAGACAAATACTGTATGGTATCACATATGGAATATAAAACATTATAAACTAGTGAATGTAACAAAAAAGAAAAAGACACACAGACACAGAGAACAAAGTAGTACCTATGAGAGTAAATCTCATCACAGAGGTAATTGACTTGTACTCTCAAAACCATAAGACATTGATGAAAGAAACTGAAGATGACAAAAGTGAAAAGATATATTGTACTCAGGCCTTGGAAGTACAAACATTGTTAAAGTGACAGCACTAATCAAGGCAATCTAGAGATCCAATGCCATCACCATCAAATACCAGTGGTACTTTTCCAGAACTAGAACAAATAATTCTAAAATTTGTATGGAGACACAAAAGATCCCCAAAGTCAAAACAATATTGAGAAAGAAGAACCAATATGGATGTATCACACTCCCTGACTTCAGTCCATACTACAAAGTACATTAATCAAAGTAGAATCACTGGCACAAAAATAGATGCATAGATCAATGGAACAGAATGGAGAACTCAGAAATGGAACTTTCATGGTCAGTTAATCTATCAAATGAAGGCAAAAAGATATACATGGGGGAAGGACAACCTCTTTAAAAATGGTGTTGGTGTTGCGAAAACTGAACAGCTATATGTAAAGGAATCAAACTTGAATACTTTCTCAAATCATATATGAAATAAACTCAAAATAGATTAAAAACTTCAATGTAAAGCCTGAAAGCATAAAACTCCTAGAAAAAGCATAGGTAGTATATACTTGGATATAGGTCTTAACCAATTTTTTTTAGATTCATCTCCCTGAACAATAGAAATAAAAGCAAAAATAAACAAAGGGGACTACATCAAACTAAAAAGTTTTGCACAACAAAGGAAATCATCAACAAAATTAAAGGCAGCCTACTGAGTGAAAGAAGATATTTACTAATGATAGATCTGATAAAGGGCTAATATTCAAAATATACAAAGGCATCATACAAGTCAACTTCAAAAAAAAAAAAAACAACTTCATTGTAAAATGGGCTGAGGACCTAATTGGAAATTTTTCCAAAGAACACATACAGATGGCCAACAGACACGTGAGAAGATATTCAACATCACTAATCATTGGGGGAATGCAAACAAAATCTAAGCCACAATAAGATATGACTTCACATCTGTCAAAATGGCTACAATAAAAAAGACAACAAATAATCAGTACTGACAATGACAAGAAGATAAGGGAACCATAACGCACTGATGATGGGAATGTAAATTGGTACAGCAACTTGGAAAACAGTATAAAGATTCCTCAAAAATTAAAAAATAAAACTACTGTATAATCCAGCAATTGTACTTCTGGATATTTTTCTGAAGAAATCCGAGACACTAATTCAAAAAAATATATGCACACCCATGTTCACTGCAGCATGATTTACAATAGCCAAGGCAGGCAAGCAACCTAAGTGTCCACCTAAATATAAATAGATAAAGATGATGTGTGAGTGTATAAAATGGAATAACATTCACCCACTAAATAGGATGAAATCTTGACATTTGTGACAACATGGATGGAACTGGAAGTATTATACTAAGTGAAATAAGCAGACAGAGAAAGAAAAATACAATGTGATTTTATTTATATGTGAAATCTAAAAAACAAATGAATATAATAAAAGAGAAACAGAGTTATAGATACAGTGAACAAACAGGTGCTTGCCAGAGGGGAGGGTTTAGGAGATAGGTGAAATACTGAGGGAGATTAAAACATACAAACCTCCCTTATAACAGAAATAAGTCACTAGGATACAATGTACAGCATGGGGAATATACTAAATAACATGGTATTAAATGTGTATAGTGACAGATGGTAACTATACTTATCATAGTGATTACACTGTAATGTATAAAATATTTAATAACTATGCCGTACATCTGAAGCTAACATAATAAGTCAATTATACTTCTAACTTAAAAAGAAACACATGCACACTACTGTATAAAATAGATGATGGGGGCAGGAACAAAGTGGTGGAGGAGTAAGACGTGACATTCACCTATGCCCGCAAACACATCAAAAAAATAAAACCTACATGTATAATGATTCACACAGAACATCTACTGAATGCTGACAGACCTTAAACCTCTAAAAAGGGCAAGAAATCCTCCACATAACTGGGTAGAAAAAAAGGAAAGAGAGAAAGGAATCAGGATGAGACTAGCACAACAGAGATGGAGGTGTGAAAAAGGAAAGAAACCCACAACCAGGGTAGCCTCCTCATGAGGAGACCAGCTGAGACAGAGGGACCTCAAAGCCTCAGACAAAAGTGCAACAGCTGGACTGAGGGGGACAAAGCAGACAGAAAGAGCCACACAGACAATCAGTAACAACTGCCAAGACATCACAGCCTGAGACACTCATGTAGGGGGTGAACACTAAGACTCAGGCTCTGGAAGTCAGTTCCAGGAAAAGGACTAGGTTTGCCTGTGGAGACAGACTGAGGAGCTAGAGAGCGGTGCACCAAGGGCTGGGAGGAGAACGCCATAGCCAAGGGAACCTGAGAGGAGATCTGGGCCACAGGAGAAACAAGGTGCTATTGTTGGGAGGGCAAGATAAGGAGGGCAGCACTGCTATAGGAATATCTTTCTCTGCATACAAGAGGGCTTTCTGAGAGTGGGGCTACAAGCAGCAAAGCACCTCTTGCATGGGCTATGGCAATAGGCCCTTCTTCCATGGGCTACAGATGGTAGTGCCTCCTATGCAGGCCAAACATGTTGGGGTGCCTCTTGCATGTTCTACAGGTGGTAGGGGAAAACTCAGTCATCTCAGACTCCAGAGATGGCAGTGGTCTGTCGACAATAGGGGTCTATGAACAGGCACCAGCTATGGCCCCAGTCACTTCAGAGGTTCACAAAGATGAGGGCACTGCAATTGAACACCACACATTCATGCTCTCACTCCCTGGGAAAGTGCATTCAATGTCACTGACACTACCAAATACTTCAGTGCCACACACACCTGTGTGAGGTAACTGCCACATCCCAGGGCCTTGCAACTATAAGCAGCCTGAGCCACCTTCCCATGGGTCCTTGCCACTGTCAAGGGCCCAGCAACTAGGCACTGGCTACTATCTGACCTGCCCTAGGCCTCCACCTCCCTGGAAGCACACACAGCACCCTAAAAATAAATAGTAAGCCCTCACAAAATCCCCAGTGGCCCTCATCCATATAAATAGCCTTCCAAGACTATGGCAGTTTTCCATATACTCACAGAATAAGAAAAATATAAGCAAAATGAAGGTCAGGAACCATTCCCAGTTGAAAGAACAGGAGAATTTACCTGAAGGAGCAAACAATGAAATATACCTCTGCAGTCTAACAGACACCGAGTTCAAAAAGGAGACAGTGAAAATACTGAAGGAATTAAGAGTGAATATGAAGGAATTAAGAGCAGATTCCATTAGAAAGGAACTAGAAAATATAAGGCAGAGCCAAGAAAAATTAGAAAATTCAATTGCAGAGACACGAGCTGAGTTAAAGGCATTGAAGAGCAGAATGAAGAATGCAGAGGAATGAATTAGTGATGTGGAAGATAAAATAATGTAAATCACCCAATCAAGACAGCAGATAGAAAACCAAATGAAAAAACATAAAAGCAATATAAGAGATCTGTGGGATAATATAAGTGGGCCAATCTATGCATAACAGGGATTCCAGAAGGAAAAGAAAAAAAAAAAGGGAAGGGAGGAAGAAAATATATTTGAATAAATTATGTTTGAAAACTCCAAATCTAAAGGAAAGAAATATCAAGACTACACATGGAATGGGAGAAAATAGTTTCAAATGATGCAACCAACAAGGGCTTAATCTCCAAAATATATAAACAACACATACAACTCAACAGAAAACAAAAAAAAATCAAAAATGGGCAAAAGACCTGAGCAGACATTTCTCCAAAGAAGACATGAAGGTGGCCAACAGGCACATGAAAAAAAAATGCTCAAAATCCCTAATTATTAGAGAAATGCAAATCAAAACTACAATGAGGTACCACCTCACACCAGTTCAGAACAGTCATCAGTAGTTAGTCTAAAAATAACAAGTGCTAGAGAGGGTGTGGAGAAAAGCGAACCCTCCTACACTGCTGGTGAGAATGTAAATTGGTACAACCACCATGGAAAACAATATGAAGGTACCACAGGAAACTAAATATAGAACTACCATATGCCAGCAATCCCAATCCTGGGCATATATCCAGACAAAATTTTCATTGAAAAAGATACATGCAGTGGAGAGCAGCAAGATGGCGGAGGAGTAAGAGGTCACACTCACCCTCTCCCACAAACACATCAAAAAAAAACCACATCTAAATGCAAAACAACTTGAACAGAGCATCAACTGTATGCTGGCAAAATCTAAAGCTCCAAAAGTTGCAAGAAACTCTTGACATAACTGGGAAGAAAAACGGGGGAAAAAAAAAAGAAGAGAGAGAGAAAAAAAGGAATCAGGACGGCAGCAGCACCCCAGGGAGGGAACTGTGAAGGGGAACAGGAATGCATACCCAGGGAAGCTACCTAACCTACAATCTGGAGGGATCAGCAGATCCAGAGGGACCTCAAAGCCCAAGAAAAGCAAAGCAGCTGGACTGAGAACAGCAAAGCAGAGTGAGAGCTTCACAGTTCATCTGAATACCAGCACAGACATCATAGGCTGAGACTCTTGGGTGGGGGCCAGGAGCTGAAACTCAGCCGCCCAAGGTCAGTCCCCCCAGTCCGGACCCACAGGGGAGGCAAACCTCCACAGAAGGATAGGGGGAGGGGCTGACAGCCATAGGAAACACCTTGACCCAGGGCATACAGCTCCAGACGCAGCCTTGGTGGGGCTGGACCAGCGGCTTCCACCTAAGCATCGCAGAGTCTTGGCGCAGAAGTTTGCTCAGCATCAGGGGGTGTGTCTCCAAGTTTCAGTGCGGTGGCGGCTCCACATCAAAAGGGCATGTCTTGGAATTTCCTGGCCGCTGTTCATGCAGCTTCGGGGCCTGTCTCAGAGTTTCAGCGCAGTGGTTCCGCAGCGACGGGGGCATGTCTAGGAGTTGCAGCCCAGCTATTCATGCAGCTTTGGGCCGTGTCATGAAGTTTCCGCGCAGCAGTTCCGCAGCAACGGGGGCTTATCTAGGAGTTTCGGCATGGCTGTTCGCTCGGCTTGGTGGGGGGGGCATGGGGGCATGTCTCAAAGTTTCAGTGCAGCAGTTCTGCAGCAATGGGGAGTGAATAGAAGTTTCAGCAGGGCTGTTCCCTCGGCTTAGGGGGGCGTGTCTCAGAGTTTCAGCATGGCGGTTCGCGCAGCTTCAGGGCGTGTCTCAGAGTTTTAGCCAGTCAGTTCGCACTCCCTCCGGACGGTCCCGGAATCTCAGTATAGCAGTCTGCGCAGACCCAGGGCAGCTCTCAGAACCTCTGCAGGGCAAGTCTTGCAGCCTCCACAGATCACCCCACAGCCTGGCAGGGTGGGGCAGATCTCAGAGCCTCTGCAGGGCAGGTTGCACAGCCTTGGTCGGGCAGGTTCTACAGCTTCACAGGGACAGGTTGTACAGCTGCAGATGGGCGGATCTCAGAGCGTTGGCACAGCAAGTCGTGCAACCTCAGCAGTGTGGGTGCTGCAACCTCAGTGGGGCCTGTCATGCAGCCACAGTGGAGCAGGTCTCAGAGCCTTGACAGGGCAGGTTGCCCAGCCTTGGTGGGACTGATTGCTCAGACACAGCTGGTCCTGCAGCCACAGTGGTGAGGCGGATCATGCACAGGTCCCCAGTAGCCTGAAAGCTGAGAGCTGGTCAGATTGAGCACAGAACTCTGCCAGCTGGAGGGAACCTTGCAAGGGGCGGGGCTGCCCAAGAGCAATCCGCGGTAGCTGGGTAGCTGAGGCTGATTGCTAAACTGCTGTTGCCCCTGAATCTTCTGGACACACACTGCCTGGGCCAAGAGACCAGAGGCCCTTTGCTGGACTGCTGTGGATTAGGCGTCACTGGACGCAATTCGCCCACTCCAGGAAGCAGCCACCTAGACTCCAGGGGACCAGGCTTCCTGGGGCACAGTCTGTCCACAAAACAGAGGCCGCTTTCCTGCCCGCATTAGTACGGCATTTCTGGGGCAAAAATCCATAAGACTTTTGCTCCTACACTAGAGACTGGGCACTTCTTGTGCAGGCTACAGGTTATCAGGCATCTCTGGTGTGGCTCAAGGGCATCGGGGGGCTAGGTGCCACATGGGGCCTGCCAAACACTCCTGGGAACACACCAACCCTGCTGCTCCCACTGCTGAGTGCCCTGGGTAGTGCCCAAACAACTGATCTCTATCTCCTCCTAGGACCCTGCAACTAAGAACCACCTGTACAGCACTTCTTAGGTGGGCTCAGTGAGACAGGTTGCTTCATGCATGGACCACAGGGGGAGGGAGCAAACCACCACAGTTATCACTAGCTCTAGAGATGAGCATGGCCCACTTCCACTAGGAATCTCTGAACAGGTACCACCTGTGGTTCCAATCAACTCAGAGGAGGGCTCTGCAATTGAACGCTAGCTGTTGTGGCTCTCACTACCCTGGGAAATCATACTTACTGCTTCTGCTACTGCCAATTGCCCTGGACACCTGGTAGATCTGCCTAGAGCTCATTACCACTTCCCAGGGCCTTACAACTACGAGTATACAGTGTGACCTTCCTGTAGGTCCCTGCTGCTGTTGAGAGCCCACAGAACAGGCACCAACTGCTGGTGCTACCCATTGCTTCCTTTTCTCTGAAAACACACAGAGAACCATTGAGATAACAGCCTACTCACACTGAAGAAAGAGACACCAAATGTTCACACTCCCACACCAAAAATAAGTAGTAACCACACCCTACAATAAATAAACAAATAAGTAAATAAATAAATAAATAAATAAATACAAAGGGGTGCTCTTGTCAATAAGAGCACTACAAGAATACAAGACAACAGTGTGGCTTCCCCAAACTCACAGAAAAAGAAAAACACAAGCAAGATGAAGAAGCTCAGAAACCATCCCCAGCTAAAAGAACAGGAGAAGTCATCTAAAGCAACCAACAATGAAACAGACCTCTGCAATCTGACAGAAATGGAGTTCAGAAGGGAAGCAGTGAAAATACTTGAGGAATTAAGGCTGAATTACAAGGAATTTAGAGAAGATACAAACAGCAATGCAGATTCCCTTAGAAAAGAACTACAAAACATAAGGAGGAGCCAAGAAAAGCTAGAAAACTCATTTGCAGAGATACAAATTGAGCTAAAGGCAATAAAGAGCAGTTTGAATAGTGCAGAGGAATGAATCAGTGCTGTGGAAGATAGACTAATGGAAATCACGCAATCAGGACAGCAGAGAGAAAACCAAATGAAAAAACATGAAAGCAATATAAGAGATCTATGGGATAATGTAAAGAGGCCCAACTTACATATAATAGGAATTCCAGAAGGGGCAGAAAAAGAAAAGGGGATTGAGAACATATTTGAAGAAATTATGTCAGAAAACTTTCCAAACCTGAAGAAATCTGACATCAAGATACAGGACGCAGAGAGGGCCCCAAACAAGCTGAACCCAAACAGACCCATGCCAAGGCATATTGTATTAAAAATGGCAAGAATTAAAGATAAAGAGAGGATTCTAAAGGCAGCAAGAGAAAAGCAGAGTGTTAAGTATAGAGGCTCCCCCATAAGGCTGTCAGCTGATTTCTCTACAGAAACACGACAGGCCAGAAGGGAGTGGCAAGATATATTTAAAGTGCTGAAAGGAAAAGGTTTCCAACCTAGAATACTCTATCCAGCAAGAATAGAATTTAAAATAGTAGGGGAAATCAAGAATTTCTCTAACAAACAAAAGCTAAAAGAGTACAGCAATACTAAACCCTTTCAAAAAGAAATGCTGAAAGGGTTCCTATGAAAAGAAAAAGAAAAAGAAAAGAAAAGTAAAAAGTAAGAAATAGAATGAAGGATACCACAAATGGAAAGCAATCTTTCAAATGAGCCAGCATACAGATGCAAACATGAAGAAGATAAAAGAAATAAAATTAAAAAGACAACAAAACCAAACATTATGGGGAGGGAAAACAAGAAAATATAGATTCTTTACTGTTTTTAACTCAAAAATATATTAAAATTTTTGTTTTAATCTTTAAAAAAATTATTTTTATTTTTTTCTTTCTATTTTTTATCTTTTTAATTTTTTCTTTTAATAATGTGTTTAAGCCTATATGGATATCAGGCCACAGCAAGCAGAAATAAGAGGATTTTAAAATACTTAAAAAACAGGGCAACCACAAATCAAAAGGGAACATCACATCCACAAAACCTGAAAAGAAAAGCACCCAAGCATAAAGTAAATGGAAACCATCCAAATAAAAACAGAAAAGAAGAAAAGAGAAACATAGAAGCAACCAGAAAGCAAGGTCTAAAATGGCAATAAATACATATCTATCAATAATCACCTTAAATGTCAATGGACTAAATACTCCAACCAAAAGACACAGAGCGGCAGACTGGATAAAAAAGCAAAAACCTACAATCTGCTGCATACAAGAGACTCACCTTAGAGCAAAGGACACAGATAGATTGAAAGGGAGGGGATGGGAAAAGATATATCATGCCAACGGACAAGAAAGGAAAGCAAGAGTGGCAATACTCATATCAGACAAAATAGACTTTAAGATGAAGGCCATAAAGAAAGACAAAGAAGGACACTATTTAATGGTTAAAGGATCCATTCAAAAAAAGGATATTACAATCGTCAACATATATGCCCCTAATATAGGAGCACCCAAATACCTACAACAAGTACTATCAGACATAAAAGGAGAAATAGATGGCAATACAATAATTGTAGGAGACTTTAACACTCCACTCACATCAATGGACAGATCCTCTAGACAGAAAATCAGTAAGGCAACAGAGACCCTAAATGACACAATAGAAAAGTTAGACCTAACTGACATTTTCAGGACATTATATCCAAAAAAAAACAGAATATACATTCTTCTCAAGTGCACATGGAACATTCTCAAGGATAGATCACATACTGGGGCATAGAGCTAACCTCAACAAATTTAAGAGTAGAGAAATTATCTCAAGTATCTTCTCTGACCACAAAGGCATGAAACTAGAAATCAACCACAGGAAAGGAGATGAGAAAAAACATACTACATGGAGACTAAACAACATGTTACTATAAAATGATTGGGTCAATGAGGAAATCAAGAAGGAAATTAAAAAATACCTTGAGACAAATGAGGATGAAGACACAACCACTCTAAATCTATGGGATGCTGCAAAAGATGCTGTACTCAGAAGGAAATTCATAGCATTACAGGCCTTCCTCAAAAAAGCAGAAAAATATCAAACTGACAACCTAACCCATCACCTGAATGAATTAGAAAAAGAAGAACAAAAAAACCCTAAAGTCAGCAGAAGGAAGGAAATCATTAAGATCAGAGAGGAAATCAATAAAATAGAGACTCAAAAAACAATAGAAAAAATCAATAAAACCAAGAGTTGGTTCTTTGAAAAGGTAAAAAAAATTGACAAACCTCTGGCTAGACTCACCAAGAAGAGGAGAGAAAAAACCCAAATAAAATAAGAAGTGAAAAAGGAGAAGTCACAAAGGAGATTACAGAAATACAGAAAACCATGAGCGAATACTATGAACAATTGTGTGCCAACAAATTTGATAACCTAGAAGAAATGGACAACTTTTTAGAGACTTACACCCTGCCAAAACTGACTCAGGAAGAAATAGACAACTGAACAGACCAATCACCAGAAATGAAATTGAGTATGTCATCAAAACACTCCCTACAAATAAAAGTCCAGGACCAGACGGCTTCACAAGTGAATTCTACCAGACATACAAAGAGGAACTCATACCCATTCTCTTTAAACTTTTCGAAATGGTTGAAGAAGAAGGAACACTCCCAAAGACTTTCCATGATGCCAACATTACCTTAATTCCAAAACCAAAGACACAATGATAAAAGAGAACAACGGGCCAATATCTTTGATGAATATAGATGCAAAAATTCTCAACAAACTTTTAGCCAACTGAATCCAACAACATATCAAAAAGATCATACACCATGACCAGGTGGTATATATCCCAGGTGCACAACGATGATTCATCATACGCAAATCAATCAATGTCATACACCACATTAACAAAAGAAAAGTCAAAAACCACATGATCATCTCAATAGATGCAGAAAAGGCATTTGACAAAGTCCAACATCCATTCTTGATCAAAACTCTTACCAAAGTGGGAATACAGGGAACGTTCCTTAACATAATAAAAGCCATTTATGATAAACCCACGGCAAATATAATACTCAATGGAGAAAAGCTGAAAGCATTCCAACTAAAATCCGGAACAAGACAGGGATGCCCACTGTCAGCACTATTATTCAACATGGTACTGGAGGTCCTCGCTACAGCAATCAGACAAACAAAAGAAATAAAAGGCATCCAAATAGGAAGAGAAGAGGTAAAACTGTCACTCTATGCAGATGACATGATACTTTATATAGAAAACCCCAAGGACTCAGTCCCAAAATTACTTGAACTTATAGACAAATTCAGCAAAGTGGCAGGATATAAGGTTAAACTTCAGAAATCAATAGCATTTCTGTATACTAACAATGAAATATTAGAAACAGAATACCAAAATATTTTACCTTTTTAAATAGCACTCCAAAAAATCAAATACCAGGGAATAAACTTGAACAAGGAGGTGAAAGACCTATATGTAGAAAACTAAAAAACATTAATCAAGGAGATCAAAGAGGATACAAAGAAATGGAAAGATATTCAATGCTCATGGGCTGGAAAAATTAATATTGTAAAAATGGCCATACTACCCAAAGCAATCTACAGATTCAATGCAATCCCTATCAAATTACCCAAGACATTCTTCACAGAACTAGAACAAACAATCCAAAATTTTATATGGAACCACAAGAGACCCAGAATCGCCAAAGCAATCCTGAGGAACAAAAACCAAGCAGGAGGCATAACTCTCCCAGACTTCAGGAAATATCACAGGGCCACAGTAATCAAGACAGTGTGATACTGCTAACAAAACAGACACAGGGAGCAGTGGAACATAATAGAGAACCCAGAAATAAACCCAGATGCCTATGGTCAATTAATCTTTGACAAAGGAGGCAAGAATGTAAAATGGGAAAATGACAGTCTGTTCAGTAAGCATTGCTGGGAAACCTGGTCAGCTGCATGCAAATCAATGAAACTAGAACACACTCTCACACCATGCACAAAAATAAACTCTAAATGGCTTAAAGACTTAAATATAAGACAAGATACCATTAAACTCCTGGAAGAAAACATAGGTAAAACATTCTCGGACATCAACCTTACAAATGTTTTCTCAGGTCAGTCTCCCAAAGCAACAGAAATAAAAGCAAAGATCAACCAATGGGACCTAATCAAGCTGACAAGCTTTTGCACAGCAAAGGAAACCAAAAAGAAAACTAAAAGGAAACTTACAGAATGGGAGAAAATAGTGTCAAATGATGCAACTGACAAGGGCCTAATCTCAAAAAAATATAAACAACTTATGCAGCTCAACAGCAAAAAAAACAACAACCCCATTGAAAAATGGGCAAAGGACCTAAATAGACATTTCTCCAAAGAGGAGATGCAGATGGCCAACAAGCACATGAAAAAATGCTCAACATCACTGATGATTAGAGAAATGCAAACCAAAATTACTACGAGATACCACCTCACACCAGTCAGAATGGCCATCATTAACAAGTCCACAAACAACAATTGCTGGAGGGGACGTGGAGAAAAGGGAACCCTCCTGCACTGTTGGTGGGAATGTAAGCTGGTACAACCACTATGGAAAACAGTATGGAGGTACCTTAGAAAACTATACATAGAACTACCATATGACCCAGCAATCCCACTCTTGGGCATATACCCAGACAAAATTTCCTTGAAAAAGACACCTGCACACGCATGTTCATTGCAGCACTATTCACAATAGCCAAGACATGGAAAAAACCCAAATGCCCATCGACAGATGGTTGGATTAGGAACATGTGGTACATATACACAATGGAATAT
>PVHT021183619.1:16410601-16436603 GCA_004024745.2 Catagonus wagneri | reverse complement strand
AAGAATAAAATAATGTCATTTGCAGCAACATGGATGGAATTAGAGACCCTCATACTGAGTGAAGTAAGTCAGAAGGAGAAAGACAGATACCATATGATATCACTAATAACTGGAATCTAACATACTGCACAAATGAACCTTTATGCAGAAAAGAAAATCAAGGACTTGGAGAACAGACTTGTGGTTGCCAAAAGGGTGGAGGAGGGAATGGGATGATGGGGGGTCTGGGGTTAATAGCTGTAGATTGTTTCCTCTGGGCTGGAAAAGCAAGGAGATACCACTGTATGGCACTGGGAACTATGTCTAACCACTTGTGATGTGTAACCCTTTCACCACTCTGTACAGCTGGGTATAATGTAAAAAAAAAGAAAAGAAAAGAAAAAAGAAAAAGATGCATGCACCCGTATGTTCACTGCAGCACTATTCACAATAGCCAAGACCTGGAAACAACCTAAATATCCAACGACAGATGAGCAATTAAGAAGATGTGGTACATGTACACAATGCAATACTACTCAGCCATAAAAAAGAACAAAACAATGCTTTTTGCAGCCACACGGATAGAACTAGAGATTCTCATACTAAGTGAAGTAAGTCAGAAAGAGAAAGACAAATACCATATGAAATCACTTACATCTGGAATCTAACATATGGCAGAAATGAACCTATCTACAGGAAAGAAACAAACTCTTGGGCAAGGATAACAGACTTGTGGTTGCCAATGGAGATGGGGAGGGGGAGGGAGTTGGATGGACTGGGAGCTTGGGGTTAGTAGATGCAAACTATTACATTTGGAGTGGGTAAGAAATGAGATCCTGCTGTATAGCATAGGGACTTATATCTAATCACTTGTTATGGAAAATGACAGAAGATAATGTAAGAAAAAGAATATATATGTATATATATATATATATATATATATATATATATGTACATGTATAAGTGGGTCACTTTACTATACCACAGAACTTGACAGAACATTGTAAATCAACTACAATAAAAATTTTAAAAATAAATAAAATAGATGATTAATGGGAACCTACTGTATAGCACAGGAAAATCCACTCAATAGTTTATAATAATCTATATGGGGAAAAGAATGGATAGATTTTTATGTATGACTGATTCAGTTTGCTGCACAACTGAAATTAATACACATTGTAAATCAGCTAAACTTCAATAAAATTATATTTAAAATAAATAAAAGAAACTTCAAAAAGAAAACCACAGGGCCTAATGATTTTTCCAAATACTCAAGGAATAATTAATACCAATCCTTCCAAAACTCTTTCAAAATACTGAAGTTTAGATGGAATATTTTACAAAGCCAACAACTTGATAAAAAGCCAGGCAAACACATTACAAGGAAGGAAAACTACAGATCAATAACCTGATGAACATAGATACAAAAACCTTCAATAAAACACTATCAAAACAGAATTCAAGAGCACATTTAAAGGGTCATACACCACAATCAAGGGGTATTTATTCTAGGGATGCAAGGATGGTTCAAAATATGTAGATAAAAAATGATAAATAACACATTAACAAAGAGGATAGAAATCATATTACCATCTCAATGGATTCAAAAACGAATTTGACAATATTCAACATACTTTCACAATAAAAAAAAACTTTCAACAAATAAGGTACAAAAGAAATGTATCTCAACACAATAAAGACCATATATGTTAAGCCCACAGTTATCATATTGAATGATAAAAACATAAAAATTTTCCTCTGAGAACAGGAATAAGACAAGGGTGCCCATTCTCACCGCTACTATTCAACACAGTTCTAGAAATCCTAGCCAAAGAAGAAATGAAAGACATCCAAACTGGAAATGAAGAAGAAAAATTACCTCTGTTAGCAGATGACATGGTCATATAGAGAGAAAATATTAAAGATTCCACCAAAAATCCATTTAATTAATCAATGAAATCAGGGAAATTACAGGATACAAAATAAACATACAAAAATGAGTTGTGTTTCTACACACTAAGGTCAAACTATATGGAAGGAAAATGAAGAAAACATTTAAAATTGCATCAGAAACAAATTCTTAGAACCAAATTTAATCAAGGAATTGAAATATTTGTGCACTATAAACTAAAGACACTCATGAAATAAATTGGGGAAAATGCAAATAAATGATTAAATATCCCATGTTCATGGATCTGAAAAAAACTAATATTGTTAGATGTTCACAGTGCCCAAAGACATCTGCACATTCAATTCCTATCAAACTTTCAAAGGCATTTTTCAAAAGAATAGGTTTTTAATTGTAAAATTCATGGAACCATAAAAGACATCAATCTTGAGAAATAAAACAAAGCTGAAGGCATCACCTTAAATATTTTCACCACACATATACACATGTGCAAAGAATGATAACCACGTGAGGTAATGGATGTGTTCATTACCCTGATTATGGTCACTATTTCACAAAGTATAAATATGGCAAATCATCAAATTGTACATTTTAAATATATAAAATTTTATTTTTTCAATTATCATTCACTAAAGCCGAAAAGCATTGGAGAGAGTCAGGGAGGTTGTAAAATCATCAGACACCGAGGACTTCTCATCCAAGGATTTGCAGTAAGATTTCAAAGTCAAGATATGAAACCAACATCTGAGAGAATCTTCCGTGGTTCTTACAAAGTAATAACTTCCCTAATTAACTCCTGTGATCTTGGCTTCAGTCTCTAACTCCAGGGAGTAAAAGGCATTGGTCCAACTTTCTCTTCATTCTCAGACTCGGCCAGCCAATAAAGTAAATGCATGAGCTATACCTGCTTTTCTGAGAGGTTAGACCTGAGATTCACTCTCTCACCTGTTAGGTTGAGCACAATATTTATAGTCACTGAGGAAACTAAATGAGAAGATTCGCTATAGCTGGGCCTGAGACCAGCCAAGAGAAACCTCTCACTAAATTCCACTGAGGACTTGAGGGTATTTTCACTGTGGCCAGTGGAGATGTGGATGACAAAGACTTCAGGACTATCTAGATGCAGGACACTGTCTTCCTGCCCTCATCATGACTCCCAACTGAAACAAAAAATTCTATGCTTTTCTAGTCATTTCACTAAAGAATTCGTTCTTACAACCCCACATAAGTCCTGCTACTCAGAAAAAGCCAGTGCTACAAACTGTCTCCTATACCAGGAAAATATAGGAGTGTGGTAATGTTTTCCATGATTTTTCTAAAAGTGTTTCTCAAGTCCTTTCCAGGCACTTTACAGATTTATTAGCATCTCCTTGTCATGCCTGCTCTCTTTCTCACTGGATCGTAAAGACATTTCTTTTCATTTTCTCACTTTACTTTCCACATTACTTTGGGTAAAATTTTGCATCTCAAAACCCTCTAAACTGGAGCTCCCTGGTGGCACAGCAGCTTAGGGATCTGTCATGGTCACTGCTGTGGATCAGGTCACTGGTAAGGCATGGGTTCAATCCCTGGCCTGGGAACCTCCAAATGCCACAGGTACAGCCAAAAAGAAAAGAAAAGGAAAGGAAAAGGAAAACTCCCTGTCTGTATTTTTTATGTTCCAGTGGGCTTTTGCCCTTAAGTTCTCTGATTAGCTAACGAGGAAGTCAGTGCTTACTCAGTCAATGAAGTTAATCATTGAGAAAGGGGACTCCCTGAATTTTGACAGAAAATACTGATGCCCTAAGGAATGCTTCCTTTTTCCAGGTCCTCAATCCTATAGGTCCACAGAACTCATATTTCTGCTATTATTACCCATTCCCAATCTGATCGATGATCCCTGCTGAAATATATAAAGAATGGTGGAAGACCAATTTATGACAATTCATTTTGGTCACCAAGTCCCTCCTGTAAAATGTAAAGTGTTTTAGCTTCCTCTTCTAACCTCACTTATCTATCTGTTAATTCATTTAAGATCCCAACATTTTATGAGAAAGTATACAAGTATCAGGCACCTATTGAATTGTCTCATGTTCTGCTTATTGGGCCTTAACTGCTTGTCACATTGGAAAGCACTGATGGTCTCACTAGACCAAAAGATGATACTTGATTACCGTGCAAACCTTTCCAAAACTCTTTATTTTACTTTAGACACATACTCACACAGATAAAAGCAATCTACAATGGTGAAATTCCAGTAGAAAGGAAGATGATGCTTAGTTATGATGATACTGAATTCAAGTCTATATTTCACTTAAGATGATTTTGGGGGAAAACGTGGAATGCTGGAATGAATTTCTATTTTCATTTTATATGCAGTTCAAGAAACCCTGGTAAGGTACTCAGTTTGGGGGGAATCGCTTGGGCTTCTCTTTATAACTCTAACTTCTCAGCAATTATCTCATGCCCTCTCCACTCTCACACCCATTTTTAGATCTGGGACCACTCATTCAAATTTGGGCTGACATCAGTGCACTGTGTTTATACTTGGAGGTAAGTGAGAAGATCTTGGTATTTAGTATTTCACCATTTCTTTAAAAATTAACACACAGACATCATCCTTACTTGAAAGAGGTATAATTAGTAAAACGGTCTGTGCTTGGGGCCTGTCGTGAGATGGGTCATGAAGTCACATAATGCAGCTGTCTCACTGATACATTGTGGTGCTTCCATTTTAGGATAAAAGTTTTCAGGCTTTAGATCCATAAACAACAACTTCTCTAATATTCTCTGAAGATACTAGAGTATTCTCAGTCTACATTTTGGCCCTTATGGTCACATCCATGTTATTATAGTAAATGTGGAAGGACTGGATCAATTTCTATGACTACTTTTGGTATTAAATACTGAATTCTTAAAAACTTTTACATTCTTAAAAAGTATGACTTTTGTTCACTGTATCGTTTTGTTAGTTCTTTACTTTCCAAAATATTTTACTGACACAGAAATAAAATTGACTTTTGCGGCAGTGGTCCTTCATTGCTGAATCTTCATAAATTGGGGCTCCTCTTGCACTCAGATCATATCCTGGACAGAATTCATAGGTAATTCAGAGAGATATATTCTAGATAAGGGCTCAGAGTTTGGGAGCTGTGTGAGTCCTTGATAAGCACCATGGCAGGGGTAGGGTAAGGTGCCAGAGGCAATTGAAGAACTCAGAAATTATCTTCTGAGCAAGATCATGCCTTTTGTTAAAGTCCTGTGAGAGATAACAAGATTAGATTTGTCTGGTAGACACAAAAGCTAGAGATCTCAGGAATGATTCAGAGTTCAAGGGGCAAATCAGAGTTACTCTAGCAGATAGCAAAGAAGACATGAGGGTGCCAGGAAGGGCTGAATCTAAATATACATTCCTATGTGAGTATTCTATCTGACGAAGAAGAAACAGGCTAGAAGGATTGGGCACACATGGGTAACAGAGAACAGTCGGTTAGGTAAATGCATTCACTCAATAGTTCACACTATATAATAGTCCACAAAATATAATTCAGACTGTCTTCAACCACATGTATAATACAGTGCCTTAGCATAAACACACTCAAAAATACTTATTAAATAACTTGATGGATGGACAGATGTTGTATGCTTAATCAATGTGTGGGGTGATCTTTCTGAATCAGAGATCTGTAGGTATTGGTAAGTTCAGGAGGAGCTAAGCTCTCTGCCAGTCTATTACAGCAAAAAGGAGATAAGCAATCCACCTTCACCCTTTCTCTCCAATTCCAGGTCCTCTTAATGCCTTTTCCCTTGACTACAACTTGGAGTTGAACTTTTGGACTTGGAGATAACAGGAGTTTTTGCTACACAATCTGTTCAGTTTTCTTAATTTTTGTCTTTACTTATTTAACGATAATTGATTTAGGGTCCATTGATCTGTGTGTTTGTTGTCTGTGTGTACGTGTGACTGTGAGCGTATAAAGTCACAGCCCAATTCCTGCCCTCACTGAAATGGCACTATCATTGTAGAGACAAGAAATGATACAGATATTACTAAATGATAAAGCAAAATAGTAATGCAAACGATGGCAAAGTTTAGTGTGTTGATGAAATTGTTACACATCAAAGGGAAGCACACAAGGTTTTAAGTCTCTAGACTAGAAAGAAGTAAGTTAGAGTCTTGAATTTTCTTATTTAACTTTATTTTCATGATCTGAAAAAAAGGGGGGTTAATAATAACTTCCCCAGAGATTTGTGTGAGGCCAGAGAAGAGACTGATCAAAGAAGAACTCATGGGATAGGTGCTAAATAAAGAAGGAATTTCAAAGTAACTAAGCTGTAAATCAATGACTAGCAAAATGAAGTATATCAGAATGAACCAAGTCAGAGAAAACAGATATTTTCATGGTTCAATCAGAAACAAAGCTATCCAGACTCAACAGCAGGGCATCTAGAGAAACCATAAGCAATTCACACTTTGAAATCCAACTATGAAGTGTGACTTGTTCTCTGAGCAAATAGTATAGTAGAAAAGCCCTTGTTGTATAACCAGATATGGAATATTCAAACCCTTCCATTGCAAAGAACTCATCAGTGAGAGAATCAAGACAAGTCATATAATCTTTGGGCTTAATTTTTCTCACCTGTGAAAGGAGTTAAGCCTCTTCTCTCACCATCCCCTAAACACACACACACACACACGCACATTGTCTCTCACTCTCTCCCCCACCCCACCCCCGCCATGGATAACTGTGAAAGTCATTTGTAGAAGATACACTTCTACACAAACACAAAATGCTACCATTCATCAGTTAATGAACAATCAGGGGGTGTTGATTAGGGCAGTAAAGACCAGGTAAAAAAGGTCAGCAGAGATCTGCACCAGCTTCTCCAGAATGTCTGCTGAAATCCCTAAAAGATGATGAGGAGTGCTGTGGAACACAGGGCCCAGATGAAGGAGATGGTATCACTTAGTCTTAGGGCAGTTCTCCAGTAGCCCGGTATAGTTGATACCCTCACATTTTGTCCCTGTTAGTAAAAGTCCAGTTCAGAGATGGCACAACAGAAAGCCAGAGAAGAGAAGGACTCCATGGAATCACTGAAGGCAGATATGAGGGCCATGAAAATGAGTATCAGACCAGGCATGCAGGAAGACACAGTTGCTTGAACAACATGGGTTTTAGGGAAATCAACCACCTCACACTCAAGCCGCAGTCAAAAATCTGAGTACTGTTATCTCTGCCTCAAAAACGATGGCACTGATAAATGACTCATCCAGAAGCAGGAAGCTAAACACTTTGGTAAAATTAGGGCTCAAAGACTAGTTCTTTTGATTCCACATGTTGTGATCTCTAATCAAACATAAATCTTCTCTAATCAAACATAAATCTTTTCCTCACAGTTAATGTACATATCTGTAAAATGAAAACACATGTTCCGTATTTATTGAAGAAACTCAGTGAGTGGACCCTGGCAGTTCAGACCTGTATTTTTCAAGGATCAACCCAATAGGGAAAGAGAATAGAATGATGCCTTCTGGAAACTGCTGTAGAAACAAGAGTTTTCAGTCCTCTTTCTAATTCTTTTTCTTTAAAAAAAAAAAAGTGACCATAAATGGCCCCAGGGAATCACAGCAGCATCACGGAGTTCATCCTCCTTGGGCTGTCTACCGACCCCCACATCCAGGCTCTGCTCTTTGTTCTGTTTCTGATGATTTACCTCCTGACTCTGCTGGGAAACCTGCTAGTGATACTTGTAATCCATACAGATTCTAACCTCCATACACCCATGTACTTCTTCCTGAGCCATCTCTCCTTCCAAGACCTATTCTATTCTTCAGTCACTGTACCCAAAATGCTTGAGAACCTCCTGTCACAAAGGAAAGTCATCTCAGTAGAGGGCTGCCTGGCTCAGGTCTTCTTTGTGCTTGCCACTACAGGGATTGAGGCCTGCCTGCTCTCAGTGATGGCCTATGATCGCTATGCTGCCATCTGCCACCCTCTGCTCTATGGACAGGTAATGAGGAAACAGCTGTGTGTAAGATTGGTGTGTGGTTCTTGGGCCGTGGCCTTTCTGGATGCACTCATCAACATCCTCCTGACTTTGAATTTAGACTTCTGTGAGGTTCAAACCATCCACCACTACTCCTGTGAGTTGCCTTCCCTCTTCGCCCTCTCCTGCTCTGATGTCTCCACCAACACTGCAATGCTGCTCTGCTCTGCCCTTCTGCATGCCATTGGGACCTGCCTCCTGATCTTTTTCTCCTATGCCCGCATTGTCTCCACCATCCTGAGCATCAGCTCCACTACAGGCAGAAGCAAGGCCTTCTCCACCTGCTCTTCCCACCTCACTGTGGTGCTCCTGTTCTATGGCTCAGCCATTCTTCGCTACCTCATGCCCACCTCAGGCTCACCTCTGGAGTTGATCCTCTCCATACAGTACAGTGTAATCACTCCCCTAGTGAATCCTCTCATCTACAGCTTGAAAAACAAGGAGGTGAAAGCAGCTCTGAGAAGAACAGTTCTAAAATATGTAGAGTGTCTCAGATAGGAAAGAAGAGATACACCATAAAGGAAATAAAGAAGAGAACTGCAGCAATAAATCTCACCATTGACTTTAAGAAGTTCCTGATATCCTGTTTTGTCACATGTTGCAGTGTGCATGGCTAATTCTCCCTTCTCCAAAGTTATCAAAGAAAGTGCTTGGAGCTATTTTGCTTGTCATGTCTCAGAATCAATTCTATTCAGACAACCAAGCCCACGAGTCACAAAACCTTCCCAGTTCCATAGATTTAATTAATAACATGTCAATCTAATTCACATTTTGAAAATAATTCAATTTAGGAGAGACCCTGAGATATTTTTGTCTTCTATTTTGTATTTTAATTAATGTATCTGGGTAAAGATTTTCTAGAAATAAAAGATCCTGGGTCTTTGAAGAAAAAAAAAAAAGACTTGGGCTTTTTTGGGGTGGAGGAAAGGATAGTATTGGTGGCAACATGCTGGAAGCAAGCAAAAATAGATAAATGTGGTCAACAGAGGGAAGTTGTAATTTACCAGTTATTCTCTATTGTGGTCATAATAAATTATCACAAACTTAGCAAACTAAATTTATTACCTTACAGGTCTTTAGGTCAAAAACTTGGGTGGACTCCCCTGGGTTCTCTGTTTGGTCTTTCTCAAGACTGAAATCAAGGTGTTGGCTGGGTGGGCTCTTACCTAGAGGCTCTGGGCAAGAATGTGCTTCCGAGCTCAGTTGGGTACTTGGCAGAATTCAGTTCCTTGAAACTGTAGATCTGAGGTAGCCAATTTCTTGCTGTCTATGGGCTTGGGATTGCTCTCTGCTTGTAGAGGTCCCTTCACTCCTTATGTGGCAAACTCCATTTTCAAAACAGCAAGTACTCCTCATGTGACGAATCTCTCCTTGTCCCTCTGCTACCACCTGGAGAAAACGCTCTGCTTTAAAAGGGTGCCTGTGATTAGATTAGGCTCACCTGTATAATCTTAAAGGTCTACTGATTTGTAACTTGAATTACATCCAGAAAATTCCTTTGCAGAATTTTCTAGATTAGTGTTTGATAACCAGAGAGTGGGACTCTTGAAGGGTTATCTTGAGAATTCTTCCTTTCACACCAAGTACATTTACAAATGTGACCTGCCTACTCTTAGAGCATAAAAAGGATTAAATCCAGAGTGAGGTGGGGAGAAGAAAAAAGACAGGGAAAGGGAAGGGGTTCAGTAAGAGCAAATAGTGTTCAACAGTGTTAGAGAAGCAATCAGTCTCAAGAGTGAGGTAATGGGAACAACTGGCAAATGCAAAACTTCTGTCTGTCCCAGCTTAAGTATGGATCTAAAGAATTCACTGCACCAGTGCTTGGGACTGATAATAGAGAAAACTTTTGTTCTGGACTTCACAATGAAACAAAATTCAGAAATACACTCCTAAACAAGGCATGTGATAACTTCTTTAAATTTCAAGAGGCCTCAAGAGCACTGGGAAGCCCTGTAGTCTTCTTACTCTCTCTCTCACTTTGGGTCCCTATGCCCACTCTGGGTCCTCAAACTACCTTTGCAATAGGGAAGAAACTTTGTATTCTCTTACAAATTAATCACTAAAGGGATATTGCCAATAATCTTAAATTATACATAATGGCCCATCTCTGGGAACCCTGTCTCCCAGGTAATGAGCATTATGCTAAAATGCCCTTGTCTAGTTCAAAGGAAACATCCTGATCAGGCCCACCTGTGAATTATTGGGGGGAGGGATTAACACAGCTCCAGAGGCAGATCAGAACCAGGAAATGTTCGACTTTGCTTCCTCCCCTTTTAGTATAAAAGAAGCCTGAATTCCTAACTCAAGCAAGATGGTTCTTCAGGACACAAGCCTACCATCTTCTCAGTCTGCTGGCTTTCCAAATAAAGTCTCTGTTGCTTTCCCCAATGGCTTAAATCAATTTACTGGCCTGTAGTGGGGCAAGCAGTAGGAACCTGGATTCAGACCTTCTGCAGAAGTCCTTTGACTTTTTGCCTAAAAGATATTTGTCTAAAAGCCGTTCTGCCAATTTATCAATTAGAAAATTTTTCTCTGGAGTTCCCACTGTAGTGCAGTGGGTTAAGGATCCAGCTTGTCTCTGTGGAGGCACCGGTTAGATCCCCAGCCTGCCACAGTGGATTAAGCACCCAGCATTACTGCATCTGTGGCCTAGGTGGAGCTCCGACTCAGATTCAGTCTCTGGCCTGGGAACTTCCATGTGCCACAGAGGTGGCCAAAAAAAAAAAAAAAATGGGAAGAAGAAAAAACCTTCTCTATACTTATCAAATTTTAGATTTTCATATAAGATAAACTTGATTCAGCCCATTTGCACATTTTGTTTTTTTCCATTTATGTCCCTGTTTTGCTTCTTTGGGGGGACTTCGGCCAATTTATTTCTTACTTGTATCAGCACTTTTTAATAAGTGTTATCAAACATGCAGTAGTCATTTGTGATTCACTAAATCTTTTTGAAGATGCTTATCTTCTTTTGGTATTTTTAATGTTTTACTTGGTATAAAAAATACTACTCAGTTTTTTCCCTAGGTTTTCACTATATTTTTTGCACTTAGAGTAAGAACAAAAATATGTGATGGATATGTTAAAACATTTAAAATTCTGATGCACTTTATTTTTCACTTTTAGTCATAAATGATTATTGAATCATATTTTATTAGCACTGATTGACATTTTCTGTGTAAATATTTAATAAGATATATATCAACTACCTAAATAAAAGTAGTAGCACAGAAATAATTACATTTCTATCCTAAATTTGCTCTGAAGAAAAAGGCATTCTTTGATATATTTCTTAACATTATTATTATTCCAAGAATATGATAAACATTTTCCCATTACTTCCAATTTTCTAAAACCTAATTTTCAAGTATTATCCAGTGTCATTAAATACATACTTCAAATGTGATGTAAAAACCCCACTCTACTGGACATATTTTCAGACTTTTACCCTGATACCTATTTCTTTATTTCTAACGTTGTTACAGATTGTATCTAGGGCAGAATTGTGCTGTGATAAATAATATTGCATTAACCAATTTTGAGCAAGAAGTTTTCTCTATTTAGGAGTATACTTAGGGCCCAAATAACAGTATCCGAGTTTATGAACACGATTAAAGTTTTGATACTGTACAACAGGACTAAAACTCTCTAAGCAGTAAATCCAAGATTCAAAAATTTTATTCTTAACTCCAGCATATGATAGAAGAAATAGGTTCCAATATCCCGTTCCATCTTAAGAAATGAGTATCGAAAGCTAGTAACAGCTTTCAAAAGCAGATTGCACTCTAAATTTTACTTCTAAGGCAACATACAACTAAATAAAACAGGTGCACAGAAGAAATTGACACAAGACTGTAAATCAACTATACTTTAATAAAAATAAATAAAAATCTAGGGTATCAAAAAAAAAACTTTATCACACTGAAGTATATGGAATGACTGACTGATGATTGCACAATGCACTGCACAGAGAACTATACCAAATATCCTGTGATAATCTAAGTGGGCAAAGAATCTGAAAGAGAATGGATGTGTGTACATATATAATTGAATCACTTTGTTGTATAGCAGAAATTATCACATTGTAAATCAATTATACTTCAATAAACCTTTTAAAAATGAAAAAAAATACTACTTTTTAGAGATTAAAAATTACATTCATATGTCATAGTAGTAGTGTCTCAAGTTCTGCAGCTTTATAACAACACAGTTACCATGGAATATCATTTGCTTTTCTGCAGCTAGGAGGTAAGAACTGTTTTCTGATTTTCATCTTGCTGAGATTTATCTGAGAAGAAATTGGAAGGCCTGGAGTTTTTAAAGGCACATGAAATTAAAGGCAAAATGGGATTACTTGCAATATGAATAGGAGCATGCGATATGACAGTAGTGTCACTTCGTAGGTAGTACATCTTATATTTGAATCTGCATATCTCTTATCTTTGTACATATGATTTTCTCTGTTACTGTGCACTAGCATTTAATATCTGGGTTAGAGAGTTTGTAATTCACCTTTTTAGAAAAGTCTGTAAACTGCCAAAATAAGGCTTTATACTTTTTTCTTCTTTCATTTTCTATTAATAACTTTAAAAAAATATTGGAGTATAGTGGATTTACAACAATGTGTTAGTTTCAGGTGTACAGCAAAGTGAGTCAGTTATGTTTATGTGTGTGCGTGTGTGTGTATCTCCATCATTCTTTTTCAGATTCTCTTCCCATATAGGTTACTAAAGAATACTGAGTAGAGGTCCCTGTGCTATACTGTAGGACCTTGTTAGTTATTTATTTCATATATAATAGTACGTGTGTGTTAATCCAAACTCCTAATTTATCCAACCATCCCCTTAAGTTTCCCTTTGTTAACCATAAGTTTGATTTTAAAATCTTTGAGTCTGTTTTCTGATTGTAAATCTGTTCCTTTGTATAATTTTTATTAGATTCCATGTGTTAATGATCTCATATCATATTTGTATTTGTCTGATTTACTTTGATTAGTATATAATCTCTAGGTCCATCCATGTTGCTGAAAATGGCATTATTTCATTCTTTTTGATAGCTGAGCAATATTCCATTGTGTGAACCATCTACACTTCATGCAGTCCAATATCAAGAAATCAAACAACACAATCAAAAATGGGCAGGAGATCTAAACAGACATTTCTCCAAGGAAGACATACAGACAGACAAAAAATGCATGAAAAGATGTTCAACATCACTAATTATTAGATAAATGCAAATCAAAACTTCAATGAAGTATCACCTCACACAAGTCAGAATGGGCCGGAAAAACTAATATTGTAAAAATGGCCATACTACCCAAAGCAATCTACAGATTCAAGGCAATCCCTATCAAATTACCCATGACATTCTTCAAAGAACTAGAACAAACAATCCAAAATTTATAGGGAACCACAAAAGACCCAGAATCACCAAAGAAATTCTGAGGAACAAAAACCAAGCAGGAGGCATAATTCCCCCAGATTTCAGGCAATATCACAGGGCCACAGTAATCAAGACAGTGTGATACTGCTACCAAAACAGACACAGGGACCAGTGGAACATAATAGAGAACCCAGAAATAAACCCAGATGCCTATGCTCAATTAATCTTTGACAAAGGAGGCAAGAATGTAAAATGGGAAAAAGACAGTCTGTTCAGTAAGTAGTGCTGGGAAACCTGGACAGCGGCATGCAAATCAGTGAAACTAGAACACACTCTCACACCATGCACAAAAATAAACTCTAAATGGCTTAAAGACTTAAATATAAGACAAGACACCATTAAATTCCTGGAAGAAAACATTGGCAAAACATTCTCTGACATCAACCTTACGAATGTTTTCTCAGGTCAGTCTCCCAAAGCAACAGAAATAAAAGCAAAGATCAACCAATGGGACCTAATCAAGCTGACAAGCTTTTGCACAGCAAAGGAAACCAAAAAGAAAACTAAAAGACAACTTACAGAATGGGAGAAAACAGTGTCAAATGATGCAACTGACAAGGGCTTAATCTCTAAAATATACAAACAACTGAAGCAGCTCAACTGCAAAAAAGCCAACAACCCCATTGAAAAATGGGCAAAGGACCTGAACAGACATTTCTCCAAAGAAGATATACATATGGCCAACAAGCACATGAAAAACTTCTCAACACCACTGATGATTAGAGAAATGCATATCAAAACTACCATGAGATATCACTTTACACCAGTCAGAATGGCCATCATTAACAAGTCCACAAACAACAAATGCTAGTGGGGGTGTGGATAAAAGGGAACCCTCCTGCACTGTTGGTGGGAATGTAAGCTGGTACAACCACTATGGAAAATAGTATGGAGGTACCTTAGAAATCTATACATAGAACTACCATATGACCCAGCAATCCCACTCTTGGGCATATACTCAGACAAAATTTCCTTGAAAAAGACACCTGCACACGCATGTTCATTGCAGCACTATTCACAATAGCCAAGACATGGAAAAAACCCAAATGTCCATCGATAGATGATTGAATTAGGAAGATGTGGTATATGTACATGCTGGAATACTACTCAGCCATTAAAAAGAATAAAATAATGTCATTTGCAGCAACATGGCTGGAATTAGAGACCCTCATACTGAGTGAAGTAAGTCAGAAGGAGAAAGACAAATACCATATGATATCACTTATAACTGGAATCTAATATACTGAACAAATGATCCTCTCTACAGAAAAGAAAATCATGGACTTGGAGAACAGACTTGTGGTTCCCAAAGGGGAGGGGGAGGGAATGGGATGGTATGGGAATCTGGGGTTAACGGTTGTAGACTATTGCCTTTGGGATGGAAAAGGCAATCTGGCTGTATAGCGGCATGAACTATGTGTAATCACTTGTGACAAATCCATATATGTATGTATAACCGGGTCACCATGCTGTAAGGTTGGAAAATTGACAGAAATCTGTAAAGCAGCTATAACGGAAAAATTTAAAAAAAATTAATTTGGCAGAGGGACTTGAAAAGACATTTTTCCCAAGAAGACATCCAAATGGCCAGTAGGTCCATGAAAAGATATTCAGCATCACTAATCACTGGGGAAATGCAAATCAATAGGACAATGAGATATCACCTCACACCTGTCAGAATTGCTATTATCCAAAAGATGACAAATAATAAATGTTGGAGAAAATGAAATGCTTAGGCACGGTTGGTAAGAATGTAAATTGGTTCAGCCACTATTGAATAATATATGGAGGTACCTCAAAAAATTAAATATAGAACCACCATATGATCTAGAAATTCTACTTCTGGGTATGTACCACTGCCCAAAATGAAAACAGAATATTAAAGAAGTATATGCACTCACATTTATGGCAGCATTATTCACAATAGACAAAACAAAAAAGTAACCTATGTGTAAACTTCCAGTTAAAGATGAATAAATTCTGGGAATCCAGTGTATGCATAATAACTATAATTAATAATGCTGTTTTGTATATTTAAAGTTGCTAAAACACTAAATCTTAAATATCCTTACCATGAAGAACACCAAAAATTGTAATTATTTGAGGTGAAGGATGCATTAATTAACATTATGTGATAAACATACTGCAAATATATACATGTATCAAATCATCACATTTTATAGCTTAACTTGCACAATATTATATGCCAGTTAAATCTCAATAAAGTTGGGGGAGATATCTTTTTTAAAAATTGTATTGAAGTACAGTTGATTTAAACTGTTATATAAGTTTCAGAGATTGGATTAAGATGGCATAATAGAAGGACTGGAGCCCAACTTCTCTCCCAAAAAACAACAAAACTACAAACAAATGCCAAGCAATCTTCAACCAAATGGACTATAAACTTCCAAAAAAGATATTCTGATCCAGAAGATAAAGAGGAGACCACACCAACAGGTAGGAGGGGCGATTACACGATAGAAGCAACCCCATACCTCCTGAGTGGGTAGCCCCACAGACTGGAAAGTAACTGCATCACAGAGACTCAGCTGCAGGACTGAGAGTTCTGAGCCCCACGTCAAATCCCCACACCTGGGGATTGGGCACAGGGAGAAAGAGCCCTCGGAGCATCTGGCATTGAAGGCCGGAGGGGCTTGTGTGCAGGAGCTCCGCAGGACTGGGGAAACAGAGACCCCACTCTTGAAAGGCACACACAGACTTTCACGTGCACTGGGTCCCAGGGCAAAGCAGTCTCCAGAGGAATCCGGGTGGAACCTGACTGCAATTCTTGGAGGGTATCCTGGGAAAACAGGGGTGACTGTGGCTTGCTGTGGGGGAAGGGCATTGGAGGTGAAGCTCGCAGGGACATTCACCAGTGTGCATTTCTCTGGAGGTGGCAATTTCTGGGAAAATCTGGTCCCTCCCATTAGCACTGAGAAGCATCAGGCCAAACAATCCAGGTGGGATCTCAGCCACACCCATCAGTAAACAGGCTGCCTAAAGACCCCTGATGCACACAGCCAGCCTCTAATCTCATCCAGAGACAAAGCCCCATCCATCAGAAGGAGAGGAATCAACCACACCTACCAGTGAGCAGGCATCACTCCCTCCCATCAGGAAGCCTACAGCAAGCCCCCTCCATACCAACTTTAGCCACAGGGGAGGCAAACACCTGAACTAAGAGAGGCTACAACTCTATTGTTGACACAAAGGTCACCACACCAAAAACCTACAAAAATGAAAAGACAGAAAACTATAACTCAGATAAGGCAGAAAGAGAAAGGCCCAGAAAAACAGCACAGTGATGAGGAGATTATCAGCCTCCCAGAAAGAGACTTTAGACTGTTGATGCTGAAGATGATGCAAGGCATTGGAAATAGACTGGAGGCAAAGATTGATCATTTACAGGAAACACTGAGCAGAGAAATACAAGCTGTAAAAATTAAACAAGAAGAGATGCAGAATACAACAACTGAAATAAAAAATTATTTAGAAACAGCCATCAGTAGAATACAGGAGGCAGAAGAATGAATCAGTGAGGTGGAGGACAGATTAGTGAAATCACTAACGCACAAGAGAAAAGAGATAAAAGATTGAAAGGAAATGAACAGAGAACTCTGGGATAATGTTAAATGCACCAACATCGGTATTATAGGGGTGCCAGAGGGAGAAGAGAGAGAGAAGGGGACAGAAAAAATATTTGAAGAGATAATAGCTGAAAACTTCCCTAATATGGGAAAGGAACCACTCAGTCAATTCAGTAAGTGCAATGAGTACCATATAAAATAAACCCAAGGAGGAACACCCCAAGACACGTATTAATCAAAATGACCAAAATTAAAGACAAAGAGAAAATTTTGAAAGCAGCTAGGGAAAAGAAACAAATGACATACAAGGGAACCCCAATAAGGTTATCAGCAGATTTTTCAGCTGAAACTCTGCAGGCCAGAAGGGAGGGGCATGATACACTAAATGTGATGAAAGGGAAAAACTTCCAACCAAGATTGCTTTACCCTGCAAGGCTCTCATTCAGATTTGAAGGAGAGATAAAACCTTTACAGATAAACAAAAGCTAAGAGATTTCTGCAACACTAAACCAGCTTTACAACGAATCCTAAAGGAACTTCTCTAGGCAGAAAAGAAAAGGCCACAACCAGAAACAAAAACACCACAAATGGCAAGGCTCACCAGGAAAGGCATATATACAGTAAAGATACTAAATCATCCATGCACAATTATGCTACCAAAATCAGAAATGGTGAGAAGAGAGCACAAATGCAGGTCACTGGAGACGCACGTGCAGTTAAGAAACCAACAACTTAAAACAATCTCATTTATATATACACTCCTATATCAAAACATCAGGGTAAAAAAGAAAAGAGCAACAAAACTCCCAAACAGTTAATACAATGACAATAAGAACATATTTAAGGTAGCAGTAATTACCTTAAATGTTAATGGACCGAATGCCCCAACCAAAAGACATAGACTAGCCAAATGGATACAAAAACAAGACCCATATATATGTTATCTTCGAGAGACTCACTTCACTTCTAGAGACACATACAAATTGAAAGTGAGAGGATGGAAGAAAATATTCCATGTAAACGGGTATCAAAAGAAAGCTGGAGTAGCAATACTATCAGACAAATAGACTTTAAAATGAAGAACATTTTAAGAGACCAGGAAGTGCACTACATAATGATCAAAGGACCAATCTAAGAAGAAGATATAATAATTTTAAATATAATTTTAAATATCTATGCACCCAACATAGGACCACCACAATATATAACAACCTTAAAAGGAGAAATCAACAATAACAATCGTAGTGGAGGAATTTAACACGCCACTTAGAGCAATGGACAGGTCATCCAGGCAGAAAATCAATAAGGAAACACAGGCCCTGAATGAAGCATTAGATCAGATGGACTTAATAGATATTTATAGGACATTCCATCCAAAAGCAACAGAATACACATTCTTCTCAAGTGCGCATGGAACATTCTCTAAGATTGATCACATCCTGGGCTACAAATAAAGCCTCAGTAACTTTAAGAAAATTGAAATCATATCAAGCATCTTCTCTGACCACAATGCTATACTACTGGAAATCAATAACAAGAGAAAAATGGCAAAAAATACAAACACATGGAGACTAAACAACACGCTACTAAACAACCAATGGATCACTGAAGAAATCAAAGAGGAAATTAAGAAATACCTAGAAGCAAATGACAACATTGACAAAACACGCCAAAACCTCTGGGATGCGGCAAAAGCAATTCTAAGAGGAAGGTATATAGCAAAACAAACCTACCTCAGGAAACAAGAAAAAGCTCACATAAACAACCTAACTTTACATCCAAAGCAGCTAGAGAGGGAAGAAGCCAGGTCATGGAAACAACCTAAATGCCCATCGACAGAGGAGTGGATAGGGAAGATATGGTACATACACACAATGGAATATTACTCAGCCATTAAGAGGAACGAAATAACAACATTTACAGCAACATGGATGGACTTAGAAATTATCATGCAAAGTGAAACCAGTCAGACAATTACACAGCAACACCCAATGCTACAGCTTATATGTGGAAACTAAAAAGACACAATGAACTTCTTTGAAGAACAGACAATTACTCACAGATTTTGAAAAACCTTGGCTTTTCAAATAAGACAATCTGGGGGGTGGGGGAGTGCACTGTGGGTTTGGGACACAAAATCTATCACATTGATTTGTGATGATCTTTGTACACCTATAACTGAAATAAAATTCATTGCTATAAAAAAATGTTATATTAGTTTCATGTAAACAGCAAAGTAAATCAGATATAGATATCCATTCTTTTTTCCCATATAGGTTATCCCAGAATATTGTGTAGATTTCCCCGCGCTATACAGCAGGTCCTTGCCAGTTATCTATTCTATACACAGTAGTGCATATACGCCAACACTATTCCCCTAATTTATCCCTCCCCTACACAGTTTCCCCTTTGGTAACCATGAAAAAGATCCATTTTTATTCTTCCTTCTCCAGTCCCTATCAGCCTAATAAGTTGTGCTCTTCTAGGCTTTCAATAATTGCTTTAATTCAGAAATTTCAAATACTCCCCTGTGCCTCTTACTGCTTACATTTCTAGTTAACTGAGAACTGTGTAATTAGTGAGTCCAGAACTTGGCTTCAGGCTAAGCTTTAGAGAATACAGGGCATTGACCCAGTTTCCCCTGGGTGCCAACCCAGCCCCTGGTTGCATGAGTATAAATGGCCTCTGACTGGGCCATTAGAGAGTTCTTTTTAGTGGTATTCTTCAGAAGAATTCAGAATCAGAGAGGAAATAGAGGAAGACATGGGAAGTTACTGGACCTGAGATAATGTGAAGATGTTTTAATGGACTACATGCCAGTGCAGAACATGGGCCTCTTTAGAGAAACTGGACGTGTTGTTCCACATAGTGCTCTGCATTGCAGAATGATACCATTCTAGGTTGAGGGCTTCAAGAGATAATCTTGATTTTGCAGCATTCCCAGTGTTTCTGAAGCTTAAACCGTTCTAGTGGCCAACACTCACTGACAGGAAGAATAAAAACATATTCGTTTTGTTGAGAGTCATACTCTTTTGACATAGGTTCCCTTAAGGGAAGACTTTACCTACGATGTGTCTACCTGAATGGGAAGGCCAGGACACACAGGAGCTGCCTCTCCAGGAAAATCCAGAACTATGGTAAAATCCACTAAGGTATCTTGATATTCCCCATTTTTTTCTAGAAAGTTCTCTATGTGTTTTAATTTTCTGTTTTCTCTTTTGACCTCCCTCCTTCAGAACATCCTGATCTCTGAGCTTGTGATGGAAACTTCCCAGTCTTCAGTGAGCATGTCCTTCCCTAGAAGGGCCCCTGATGTCCCTGTTTCTGAAAATGTTGCATTTGTCCCAGCTGCCTTGCACAGCTTCTCAGAAAGATCCATTTTCTTTTACACTGGGGACAGGACTATCTCATAGCCTGGGCATAAATCCCTTATGCATCAGTATCCCAAAAGATTATAGAAAGCTAACATCTGGAAAGAAATGAGAATATGAGAGAGAGATATTAGCCTGTTGAGGCTACTTATTCTCCTGCTTGCCCAGAACTTCTGTTATTCAAATTACCATCAGATCTAGTCACAACCATGACAATGTGAATAGCATGAAAGAGTACAGGAAAGGAGAGCCATGAGAATAATTTCAAGTGGGTCAAGTTGACCTTTGTTTCTCTCCTGTTTCCATCACTGTCATCTTTCTTTCCAGTTCAAATTCCTCTCTCATGCATGTAGGGTCGAAACATGGCACCCAGAGCCCAAGAACCCTCACACTACCTTGAAGACTGACTTTCAAACAAATCCTTCACTCACTTTATCCCTTCCAAATATATCCAACAAGCAAGGCTTGCTTAGAACACTTTTGAAATCATCTTTTTTTCACATATTTTGCCCTTTAACCACCTCTTCTTTAATTTCAGTCTTTTGTTCTTACACATGTATAAATCTGGCATCAGTCTCTCATGCATCACTATGAAATAAAGCCAATATCTTTCATTCTAAATAGTGAGTGAAAGGAATTCCAAATATGGTGCAACGAGATTGGCAGTGTCTTGAGAATGCTGGGACACGGGTTCAGTCCCTGGCCTGGCAAAGTGAGTTAAGGATCTGGTGTTGCCACAATTTCAGCTTAGGTCACAGCTGTGGCTCGGATCTGATACCTATATCTCAGGAACTCCATATGCTGTGGGGCAGCCAAAAAAAAAAAATATGGAGTTAAAGAGGAAATTTATTTTCCTGTTTAAAATTAATTCATTTTCATGCTCAGAATGTAATATAGAATTTAATGGAAGACTTTGTTCTTGGTCATTAGAGAAGTCCCTGGATTCAGTCTGAGATGCTATTTAGAATGGGGAGGAAGGATGAGGTCCTTGTGTGTGATATACTCACAATCACATGATACAAATAGCTGCTGCCTTCATCCACAGAAAATATGGATGTTAGCATATGAGAAAAAAATGTTCTTCAGAAATGCTATACTACTCTTAGCTGAGACCATAAACTCCTCAAGATACTATGTTAAGGTCCATCTTGTGAGTTAAAGTAGAAAAGTGGGAGGAATTTTCAGGATATCCCTGTGTACAAATACTTGAAATGTCCAAATTCCTGAAAAGAATAGAGAAAATGTATCATTTCACTTTGTTTGAGTAGATTCCAAGTAAGATTTTTGTTTTAACAATATTTGCAATTTTATCCAAACAGGTTCATCGAAAATAAATTCTCCAGTTGTTTGTGCATCACTACCAGTAGCTGAAGCCACACAAAGGTAAACATTGCCCTGTTTGTCTAGGCACACAGGTAACCTAGACACAAGTTTAAGATGAACTTGAGCTTGTGCTGATTAATTTGTCAAGAGGATCGCGTTTTTAACCATACTTGACAAAGAAATAGCAGGATTTAACGTAAGGCTAGAAGGTACATGAGAGTCCAGTGGAATAAAGAAGTAAAACATCCAAAAGGAGAACAATGTAATCAAAGACATATAAAAAAAGCTTTCTAGTATCAACAGGGGCCAAAAATAATAATATATAGATTAAGGGTAGAGGAAGAAATATTCTGAATGTCAAGATATGAAAGGTGAATTTTATGCCTGTGGACCAGGCTTGGATGTTGGGATAAGAATTAGGGAAATAATGGAAGTTATTTCCTGGTTCTTTTACTAGTTGTCAGTAAGTTTCTATATATCATATTTTTCAGGGGTAAAAATGAAGATAAGTATCCATGCCTGAAATACTTCATAGAATTACTTTAAAAACAAACAAGGATAGGAAGTTAGAAAGTACTCTGTATGAAAAATAAACTTATTAAAATCTAATGTGCTGCTGAGAAAGTAAGAAGACTTGGGTTATTTTGAATGAGAAAAATGGAGAGAGGATAAAATGTTTAGAACAATAACTGCAGATATGTTATATAGTAGGTTTTGAAATGTGATTTTTTTTGTCTTTTTGCCTTTATGTAGGGCCGCACACGCAGCATATGGAGGTTCCCAGGCTAGGGGTCTAACAGGAGCTATAGCTGCTGGCCTTTGCCACAGCCACAGCAACGCAGGATCCGAGCCACATTTGCAACCTACACCACAGCTCACAGCAACTCTGGATCCTTAACCTACTGAGTGAGGCCAGGGATCGAACCTGCAATCTCATGGTTCCTAGTCGGATTTGTTAACCACTGAGCCACGACGGGAACTCTGAAACATGATTTTAAGAACTAAAATTTACAGCATGTAGTGAAAACTGAATAATATTATTGTGTAAGTGAGTCATAGATATTATTTACCCAGTAAATCTCTTTAGAACACAAATAGAATTCTCTAAAGTATGTGAAGACTGTGAACTAAATTGATGACTAATAGGACTGGATAACAACTCTTACTGAGATAGAGTAAGGTCAGCTTTGACATTACTAAGTACAAGTTAGGCAAAGCAGAGACGGATGTTTCAGAAGACAAGATGATGCCCTAAATAATGGGAACAATCATAGGCAGTATCACTCTCTTTTCTGTTTTATTCCAGGGAACACCCCACCACCACCACAATGGCCTTGAGGAACCACAGCACCATCACCGAGTTTATTCTCATTGGGCTGTCTGATGACCCCCACATCGAGTCTCTACTCTTTGTGCTCTTCCTGGTGATTTACCTCCTGACCATGATGGGGAACCTGATGATGCTGCTGGTGATCAGGGCTGATTCCAACCTCCACACACCCATGTATTTCTTTTTGAGTAACCTATCATTTGTGGACCTCTGCTTCTCTTGTGTCACTCTGCCCAAGCTGCTGAAAGACCTCCTGTCTGAGAAGAAAACCATCTCTGTTGAGGGCTGTCTAGCTCAGGTCTTCTTTGTATTTTTCTCTTCAGGAACTGAAGCCTGTTTGCTCTCAGTGATGGCCTATGACCGCTATGCTGCCATCTGCCACCCACTGCTCTATGGCCAGGTTATGAGCAACCAGCTCTGTGTGAGGCTGGTGTTGATCTCATGGGGCCTGGCCTCCCTCAATGCATCTGTCATTGTACTCTTGGCTATTAACCTGGATTTCTGTGATGCCCAAACTATACACCACTACACCTGTGAGCTGCCTGCTCTTTTCCCTTTGTCTTGCTCTGATATCTCCATCACTACCATTATTCTTCTCTGCTCCAGCTTACTGCATGGGCTTGGAACTTTCCTCCCAATCTTCTTCTCCTATGCCCGTATTATCTCCACCATCCTGAGCATCAGCTCCAGCACAGGCAGAAAGAAGGCATTCTCTACCTGCTCCTCCCACCTCATTGCAGTGATTCTGTTCTTTGCATCAGGTTTTCTTTGTTATCTCATGCCTCCCTCTGGCTCCTCTTTGGATTTGCTCCTCTCTGTGGAGTACAGTGCAGTCACACCCATGTTGAATCCCCTCATCTACAGCTTAAAAAACAAGGAGGTGAAAGCAGCTGTGAAAAGGACATTGGGGAAATACCTATAATGTTTTAGGTCATGAACAAAGACAGTTACTAGGCAAAATCACAAAGACTGAGTTCCTCTGCATTTCCTCTTTTGTCTCCATTTCCTCCCCACCAGTGTCAGATAATCTGAAAGAAAAGATTCCAGAGCTTACCTGAAAACCCAATCCTCTTATTCCAAAGAAGTGGCTCTTGATTTTGGCTCCCAATTTGGAAGGTATATGCTGTTGATCAGAAGGGAATATGAAAAAAAACTTCTATCAAGAAGATTGATAAGACAACATAATAAAAATGAGATGAAATGATACAATGACAATTTCAGGAAATTTAGCATTTGACTACAAGGAGTTGCAAAAACAACTAAAAACAAGGAAAGTATTTATTAAACAGATGCTAAATTTTTCAAATACCAAATACTTGCAATTTAAGTAAAACTTTTAATTTTTTATTAAAGTATAGTTGATTTACAATGGTAGGTCAATTTCTGCTGTACAACAAAGTGACCCAGTCATCTATCTATATCTATATATAGATATATAGATATGTTCTTTTTCTCATATTATCTCATCACATTCTATAACAAATGATTGGATATATTTCCCTGCGCTATACAACAGGACCTCATTGCTTATTTATTTTTAATGCATTGGTTTATACCTACTAACCCCAAACTCCCAGTCCATTCCACTCCCTGCCCCTATGCCTTGGCAACCACAAGTCTGCTCTCCATGTCTGTGAGTCTATTTCTGTTCTGAGTTAGGTTCGTTTGTGCCATATTTTAGATCCCAGATATAAGTGATATCATATGATATTTGTCTTTCTCTTTCTGACCTAGTTAGTATGAGAATCTCTAATTGCATCCATGTTACTGCAAATGGCATTATTTTGTCCTTGTTTATGGCTGCATAGTACTATATATATATATATATATTATATGCACACACACACACGTATACACATCTTCTTAAGCCATACATTTGTCAATGGACATGTAAGTTGCTTCTGTGCCTTGGCTATTATGAATAGTGCTGCTATGAACATAGGGGTGCATGTATCTTTTTGAATGAAAGTTTTGTCCAGACATATACCCAGGAATGGGATTGTTGGATCATATGGTAGTTCTATATTTAGTTTTCTGAGGTACCTCCATAGTGTTTTCCCCAGTAGTTGTACCAATTTACCTTCCTACCAACAGTGCAGGAGGGTTCCCTTTTCTCCACACCTTCTCTAGCATTTGTTATTTGGAGACTTACTAATAACAGCCATTCTAACCAGCGTGAGGTGGTACCTCATTGTGATTTTGATTTGCATTTCCAAAATAATTAGTGATGTAGAGCATTTTTTCATGTGCCTATATGTCTTCCTTGGACAAATTTCTATTTAGGCTTTTTTGTGCATTTTTCTATTGGACTGTTTGGGTTTTTTGCTGTTGAATTGTATGAGTTGTTTTTATATTTTAGAGATTAAGCCCTTGTTGGTGGCATCATTTGCAATTATTTCCTCCCATTCTGCAGGTTGTCTTTTTGTTTCTTTATGGGTTTTTTTGCTGTGTGAAAGCTTGTCCTGTTTATTTTTGTTTTTATTTCTATTGCCTTGGGAGACTGACCTAAGAAAACACTTGTGTGCTTTGTGTCAGAGAATGTTTTGCCTATGTTCCCTTCTAGGACTTTCATGGTGTCTTGTCTTATGCTTAAGTCTATAAGCTACTTCGAGTTTATTTTTGTGCATGGTATGAGGGTGTGTTCTACTTTCAATGGCCTACACACAGCTGTCCAATTTTCCCAGCACCATTTGCTAAAGAGACCTTTTCTCATTTTATATTCTTGCCACATTGTCAGTGATTGACCATAGTATCTGGGTTTATTTCTGGGTTCTCTGTTTCATTGGTCTGCATGTCTGTTTTGGTACCAGTACCACACTGTGTTGATTACTGTAGTGCCGAGGTCCAGCCTCAGCAGGGAAGTGGGTGCCCCTAAGGATGAACGGCGTCGGCGAATAATGACAGGAGTCAGGTGTGCAGCAGGCGAGGAGCTTCTATCTTCGCTTCGCTCCTGATTTATTCCTCAGTTTTTCTTATATACCATTTTGACTCCTGGTGGTCTGATCACGCCACCAGGTCATTACAAAATCACGAG
>PVHT021183619.1:16384912-16403115 GCA_004024745.2 Catagonus wagneri | reverse complement strand
ATCAAATACCTGGGAATAAACCTGACCAAGGAGGTGAAAGACTTATATGCAGAGAACTACAAAACATTAATCAAGGAGATCAAAGAAGATACAAAGAAATGGAAAGATATTCCATGCTCATGGGCCGGAAAAATTAAACTTGTAAAGATGGACATACTACCCAAAGCAATCTACAGATTCAATGCAATCCCTACCAAATTACCCATGACACTCTTCACAGAACTAGAACAAACAATCCAAAAATTTATATGGAACTACAAAAGACCCAGAATTGCCAAAGCAATCCTGAGGAAAAAAAACCAAGCAGGAGGCATAACTCTCCCAGACTTCAGGAAATATCACAGGGCCACAGTAATCAATACAGTGTGGTACTGGTACCAAAAAAGACAGACGGACAATGGAACAGAATAGAGAACCCAGAAATAAACTCAGACACCTACACCCAATTGATCTTTGACAAAGGAGACAAGAACATAAAATGGGAAAAAGAAAGTCTTTTCAGTAAGCATTGCTGGGAAACTTGGACAGCTGCATGCAAATCAGTGAAACTAGAACACACTTTCACACCAGGCACAAAAATTACCTCTAAATGGCTTAAAGACTTAAATATAAGACAAGACACTATTAAACTCCTGGAAGAAAACATTGGCAAGACATTCTCCAGCATCAGTCTTACAAATGTTTTCTCAGGTCAGTCTCCCTAAGCAACAGAAATCAGAGCAAATATCAACCAATGGGACCTAATCAAGCTGACAAGCTTTTGCACAGCAAGGGAAACCAAAAAGAAAACTAAAAGACAACTTACAGAATGGGAGAAAATTTGTTCAAATGACACAACTGACAAGGGCTTAATCTCTAAAATATGTAAACAACTGATACAGCTCAACTGCAAAAAAACCAACAACCCCATTGAAAAATGGGCAATGGACCTGAATAGACATTTCTCCAAAAAAGATATACAGAAGGCCAACAAGCACATGAAAAAATGCTCAACATCTCTGATAATTAGAGAAATGCAAATCAAAACTACCATGAGATACCACCTCACACCAGTCAGAATGGCCATCATTAACAAGTCCACAAACAACAAATGCTGGAGGGGGTGTGGACAAAAGGGAACCCTCCTGCACTGTTGGTGGGAATGTAAGCTGGTGCAACCACTGTGGAAGACAGTGTGGAGGTACCTTAGAAAACTCTACATAGAAGTACCATATGACCCAGCAATCCCACTCTTGGGTATATCCAGACAAAAATTTCCTGGAGAAAGACACTTGCACACACTTGTTCACTGCAGCACTATTCACAATAGCCAAGACATGGAAACAACCCAAATGTCCATCGACAGATGACTGGATTAGGAAGATGTGGTATATATACATGATGGAATACTATTCAGCCATTATAAAGGATAAAATAATGCCTTTCAGAGGAACATGGATGGAATTAGAAACCCTCATACTGAGTGAAGCAAGTCAGAAGGAAAAAGACAGATGTCCTATGAAATCTCTTATAACTGGAGTCTAAAACACTGCACAAATGAACATCTCAACAGAAAAGAAAATCATGAACTTTGGGAACAGACTTGTGGTTGCCAAAGGGGTGGGGGAGGAGTGGGAGGGAATGGGGATAACTAGTGCTTTAATAATGGAATAGCAAGGAGATCCAACTGTATTGCACGGGGAACTATATCTAATTACATGTGACAAATCCATATATGTACATGTAACCAGGTCACCACATGGTGCAGTTGGAAAATCTGACAGAAATCTGTAAACCAGCTATAATGCAAAAAAAAATAAAAAATAAATTATAAAAAAAAAAACAAAGAAGTGATCTGCCCTTGAAGCTACAGACAGAGGTCCCTGGTCCCTCCAGCCACCTGGAAAACGGAGGGGTCACAGAGGCAGCTGCTGACACTGCCAGCTACAGGGAGCAGTTCTAAGATCCGCCTGGTAACAGTAGGGGTTTCAGGAGCCACTGCCACCAACCCCTGCTCCAGAAGCAGTCCCATGAACCATGAACCACTGCTGCTGCCTCATAGACCCCATCCTTAGTAGCTATCTTGCTCCAAGAGAGGCAGTGTGATACCACTGCTCCCATCATGTGTTTTGGGTACACATGTGCCACTACCACCCCCAAGAACTCCAGGACCAGGTACCAGTTGCCAAATCTACACACCTGACATCAAGGGCACCACAAACACAGAGAGTTAAACAATATGAGATGAAAAAAATGTGTTTCAGACAAAAGAACAAGATAAAAAATACAAAAACAACTAAAAGAGGACAAGCAATCTACCTGAAAAAAAATTCAGATTGATGATAGTAAACATGATCAAAAATCCTGGAAAAAGAATGGAGGCACAGATTGAGAAGTTAAAAGAAATGTTTAACAACGAGCTAAAAGATTTAAAGAGCCAGCAAACTAAGATGAATATTACAATATCTGAAATGAAAAATATACTAGAAGGAATTATAGGATAATGGAGGGAGAAGAACAAATAAGTGAAATAGAAGACAGAGTGGTAGAAATCCACCACAGAAAAAAATAAAGAAAATAATGAAAAGACTTGAGGAGAGTCTAAGAGACCTCTGGGACAACATTAAATGGTACAACATTAAATGTACCAATATTCACATCACAGGGGTCCCAGTAGGAGAGAGAGAGAAATGGCCAGAGAAAATATTTGAAGATATTACAGCTGAAAATTTCCCTAACACGGGAAAGGAAGCACTCACTCAAGTTGAGGAAGCACAGAGAATCTCATACAGAATAAAACAAAGGCAAAACACAGTGAGACACACACTAATCAAACTGACAAAAATTAAATACAAAGAAAAAATATTAAAAGCAACAAAGGAAAAGCAACAAACAACATAAAAGGGAACATACAAGGTCTCCCCACAAGGGAAGCCCCGAGGCTGACTTTTCAGCAGGAACTCAGCAAGCCACATATGATTCATCAAGCAAAGGCAAGATAGTATTGATACTATCCTTGGGCATTCTGTATTTATGGCTAAGAATCAAAGATGATAAAATTTGCGAGTGACATCAGCATCATAGCAAAGTGAGGCATTCCTTTTGCCTCTCCTCTTCTATCTACAACCAGTGACAAATCCACAATTCAACAAAGGTGTCCATGCCCAACACACTAGGATACCACCAGTTCCACACAGCTGTACATACAAAGGTGGATGGACTGGAACACATAGAGGAAGCAGAACCAAGGGGACAGTGAACATAACATCTACAATCCCAACCCTCCAGCCATGGTAGCTGAGCCCACAGAAGCAGAAAACCTGGAGCAGCCAGGTAGGTGGCCCACAAGACTCTGGTCTCCCAACCACAGTAGTACTCACAACCACAAGTAACTAGGCAGCAGTGGCATCAGGGTCTGGGACCTCATCCCTCCAGCTACTAAGATACCCATGACTCTGCACCCCCTCCCAGCAGTGGAGTTCATGAACTTGACAATTAGGCAGAGGCAACAGTGCAACCCTGGATCCCCTCAACCTTCCTCCTACACACCCCCCTACACACACACACACACACCCAGCAGCAGAGCATGCAATTCAGGGGATTCTGTATACAGTGGGAGATCCCACCATCCCAATGCCCCAGGTAGTGATGCCAGTGACACTGGCAGAAGCAAGGCAGCGATGACCCTGAAGGCACCATGCATAGTAAGAACAAGGGCATGGGGCAATACCTCTGACAAAGGCAGTGAAAAGTGGAAAGTACCACCTCTCAAATATAAACAGAAGCAACTCTGTTAAAAGAAACAAAAAACTTGTACTATAGTACCACATATTGGAAAATAGAAAAGTCTCCAATGTCTAATTTGTTGACATTAGAATCAAGTAGAAAGGTGTCTGATATGTCAAATGTGCTAGCAGAGGAGTTCTCACCATGGCTCAGTGGAAACGAATCTGACTAGTATCCATGAGTATGAAGGTTTGATCCCTGGTCTCACTCAGTGGGTTAAGAATCAAGCATTGCCATGAGCTGTGGTACAGGTCACAGATACAGCTCAGATCTGGCATTGATATGGTTGTAGCATAGGGTAGCAGCTACAACTCCAACTCTACCCCTAGCCTGGGAACCTCCATATTCCCCAGGTACAGCCCTAAAAAGACAAAAGAAAAAGTGCTCACAAAGGAACAACTTACCAAGGATCATGAAGAATCATCGTTGACAGTGTACCACAAAAAGAAAATGACAATTCTCCAAAGACCAAACTTAAATTCACAGGATATTGTGATCTGACTGACAGAGAATTCAAATTACCTGTCATGAAGAAACTCAAAGAGCTATAAGAAAACTCAGAAAGACAGTTCAATGATTAGGAATAAAGTACAAATAGAAGGAATACCTTACCAAAGGACTATATAACTCTAAAAAAGAATCAAACAAAAAATCTGGAGGTGAATAATTCAATGAAGAAGAACAATGCTTTAGCAAGCATCAGACATAAGGCAGACCATATGGAAGAATTACTGAATTCAAAGACAGAAATCTAGAAATGATCAAAGTAGAAGAGAATCAAGATCAGAGCTGCAGCTGAGGCCTATGCCACAGCCACGACAACAATGGATTCAAGTCACGTCTTTGACATACACCACAGCCTGCAGCAACACCAGATCCTTAGCCCACTGAGGAAGGCCAGGGATCGAACCCTCATTTTCATAGAGACAATATCAGGTCCTGAACCCACTGAACCACAATGAGAATGTCCAAAGTATTTTAAAAATTAGGAGACTATACAAGAGCTATCTGACTCTTTTAGGAAGATTAATATTAGGGTGATGGCTATCCCAAAAAGAAGAGAAAAGAGAGAAAGGAGCAGAGAGTTAATTAAAGAAATAATAGCTGAGAACTTCTCAAGCATAGTGGAGGAAATAGATAAACAAGCCCATGAAGCTAAGAGAAAAAATAATTACCTAAATGCAAACAGACCTTCTCCAAGACACATAATAATTAAATTATCAAAAGTCAATGATGATTATCAGACAAATTAAACAGTATACAAAACGAAGTACATACCTTGATCAAGTAGGATTTATTCCAGGAATGTAAGGATGATTCAACATCCAAAAAATAATCAGTGTGATATACCACATTAACAAAACAAAGGATAAAAACCACATGATCATCTCAATAGATGCAAAAAAGCCATTTGACAAAACAGAACAACCATTCATGATAAAAACTCTCAACAGGGAGTTCCTGTTGTGGTGCAGGGGGTTAAGTATCCCCAGGCCAGCACAGTGGGTTAAGGATCCAGCATTGCTGCAACTGTGGTGCAGAAAAAAGAAAAAGAAAAAAAATTAAAAAAAAAACTCTCAACAAAGTTGTTATGGGAGTTCCCTTCGTGGCTCAGTGGTTAACGAATCCGACTAGGAACCATGAGGTTGTGGGTTCGATCCCTGGCCTTGCTCAGTGGGTTAAGGATCCGGCGTTGCTGTGAGCTGTGGTGAAGATTGCAGACGCGGCTCAGATCGCACGTTGCTGTGGCTCTGGCATAGGCCAGCAGCTACAGCTCCTGTTAGACCCCTAGCCTGGGAACCTCCATATGCCGCGGGTGCGGCCCTACATAAAAGGCAAAAAGACAAAAAAAAAAGTTGTTAGGAAAGAAACATATCTCAACAAAATAAAGGCCATTCATGACTAATCCACAGCTAACATCATACTTAATGGTGTAAAACTGAAAACTTTTCCTCTAAAATCAGGAAAAAGTCAAGGATGGCCACTCTCACCACTTCTATTTAACAAGTGCTATAAATACCAGCCACAGGAATCGACAAGAAAAAGAAATAAAAGCATACAAATTGGAAGATAAGAAGGAAAATTGTCACTATTTGCAGATGACATGATACTATATAGAGAAAATCCTAAATTCTTCACCAAAAACCTACTGTAACCAATAAACAAGTTCAGTAAACTTGCAAAATATAAGATTAATTTGCAGAACTCTGTTGCAATTCTATACACTAACAGTGAACTATCAGAAAGAGAAAGCAAGAAAACAATGCCATTTACAATTGCATCAAAAAGAATAAAACTCCTAAGAATAAACTAAATCAAGGTGGTGAAAGACTTGTACTTGGAAAACTACAAGACACTGATAAAAGAAATTGAGGATGCCACAAATGGATAGAAAGAGATACCGTACTCATGGACTGGAAACTTAATGTTAAAATGTCCACAATAGGAGTTCCCTTTGTGGCTCAGTGGTTAACGAATCCGACTAAGAACCATGAGGTTGTGGGTTCGATCCCTGGCCTTGCTCAGTGGGTTAAGGATCCGGCGTTGCTGTGAGCTGTGGTGAAGGTTGGAGACGCGGCTCGGATCCCGCGTTGCTGTGGCTGTGGCGAAGGCCGGCAGCTACAGCTCCTGTTAAACCCCTAGCCTGGGAACCTCCATATGCCGCGGGTGTGGCTCTACATAAAAAAGACAAAAAAGAAAAATGTCCACAATACCCAAGGCAACCCACAGATGTAATGCAATCCCTATCAAAATACCTACGACATTTTTTCACATAACTGGTACAAACAATCCTAAAATTTGCAAGAAATCACAAAAGACCCCAAAGAGCCAAAGCAATCTTAAGAGAAAAAAAAACAAAATATCACACTCTGTGACTTTACATCATACTACAAAGCTATACTAATAAAAACAGTATGGTACTTGCACAAAAACAGACACATAGACCAATGTAACAGAATAGAAAGCCCAGCAATAAACCCACACACATACTGTCAATGAATCCAAAACAAAGAAGGCAAAAATACATAGTGTGGGAAATGACAGTATCCTCAATAAACGGTGTTGGGAAAACTATACAGCTATATGTAAAAGAATGAAATTAGGACATTTCCTCATACCACATAAAAAATAAACTCAAAATGGATTAAAGACCTAAATGTAAAATCAGAAACCAAAAACTCCTAGAAAAAAACAGGCAGTACACTAATTGACCTAAGGCTTAGCACTATTTTTTTATCTGTCTTGTCTTCCCAGGAAAGGGAAACAAAAGAAAAAATATATAAATGGGATCTAATCAAACTTAAAAGGTTTTGCACACAAAAGAAACCATCAACAAAATGAAAAGACAACCCACTGAGTGGGAAAAGATATTTTCAATTGATATGTCTATAAATGGTTAACATCCAAAACATATGAAGAACTCAGACAACTCAGTATCAAATAAGAAATAACCCAATTTTAAAATGAGTAGAAGACATGAATAAACATTTTTCCGAAGACATATACATGGCCAACAGGCACATGAAAAGATACCCAATATGTCTAATCATCAGGGAAATGCAAATCAAAACCACAATAAGATATCACCTCACACCTTTCAGAATGGCTACAGTTGACAAAACAAATAATAAATGTTAGCTTGGATGTGGAGAAAAGGTATACTGCTGTACACTGTTAGTAAGAATATAAATTTGTATAGCCTCTATGGAAAAATTCCTGAAAAGATTCCTGAAAAAAACTAAAAATAGAACTACCATATGACCCAGCAATTCTACTTCTGGGTATATACCCAAAGAAAACAAAAACAATAATTCAAAAAGATATATATACCCTAATGTTTATAGCAGCATTATTTATAATAACCAAGATTTAGAAGCAACCTAAGTATCCTATACATGAAGAGGTAAAGAAGATACAATATAGCTGAAGTTCCCTGGTGGCCTAGTGGTTAAGGATTTGGTGTTGTCACTGCTGTGGTTTGGGTTTGATCCTTGGCCTGAGAGCTTCCACAAGCCACAAGGGCTGCCAAAAAGAAAGAACAACAAGATGTGGCATATGCACGATGGAATATTACTCAGCCATAAAAAAGAATGAATTTTGCAACAAAATGGACAGACCTTGAGGACACTGAAGTAAGTTAGTGAAGTAAGTCAGACTGAAAAAAGACAAATACTGTATGTTTTCATTTATATGTAGAATCTAAAAGAATGAACAAATGAATATAACAAAATAGAAACAGACACACAGATACAGAGAATAAACTAGTGGTTACCACTGGTGATAGAGGCTGGAGGAAGGGCAAGACATGAATGGAATTAAGAGGCACAAAACAAATAAGAAAAAAATGCGTTGTACAACACAGGGAATATAGCCAATATTTTATAATAACTTTAAATGGAATGTAATTTACAAAAACAACAAATCACTTTTATACACCTGAAAATAATATAATATTGTAAATCAACTATACCTCAATTTAAAAAGTCAGTGGCAAAGAAAGAACTTTAAAGGCAGCGTGCGTAAAAATTATGTAACCTACAAAGGAATCCTCAATAGGCTATAGCATAATTCTCAGCAGAAACTCTATAGGACAGAGAGGAGTGAAATGACATTCTCAAAATACTGAGAGATAAAAACTGTCAGCCAAGAATATTCTATCCATCAAAGGTATAAGTCAGATATGAAGGAGAAATAAATCATTCCCAACAAACAAAAGCTGAATGAGTTCATCAGCACTAGATCAGCTTTACCAAAAACTATTGACCAGAGCTATTATAACAGAAACAAAAAGGCAAAAAAAGTACACGAACTATAAGATGATAAATAGATAAAACTATAAAAGTGGAACTCTGTATCAGAATAGGTTTTTAAACACTTTACTGTCAACAACAGAAAGAATAAAATGCCTAGTAATAAATTTAACCAAGGAGGTCAAAGACCTGTACCCTCAAAACTATGAGATATAATTGAAAGAAACTAAAGCAGACAAAAAGAAATGTAGTTATGCTGTGCTCATGGATGTCTATATTGCCTAGAGCAATCTATAGATTCAGTGCAATCTCTATAAAAATCCCAAGGATATTTTTCACAGAAATAGAACAAAAAAATTCTAAAACTGATATGGAACCACATAAGTCCCCAAATAGCCAAAGCAATCCTAAGAAAAAAAAAGAACAAAGCTGGAGGTTTCATACTCCCTGAGGTTAAGCAATAGTATAAAGCTCTAGTAATCAAAACAGCATGGTATTGGCAGGAAAACATATATATCAATGGAAAAGCACTAGAAACCCAGAAATAAATCCATATATATGTGGTCAATTAATCTACAACAAAGGAGCAAAGAACAAATAATGAAGAAAGGATAATCTCTTCAATAAATAATGTTGGGAAAACTGGATAGCCATATGCAAAAAGTTCATTATACGCTTAAATAACAATTTTAAAATATCTATATAATTCATTATATATTTTGAATATAGAATTCTATAAACTAAAGATCCAATAATTTTCACTTTGTATGCCTTCAATGTATGAAATTTTTATTTGTCAATTATACCTTAATAGATCTGCAGGTGGAGAGAGTAATTAAGTAAGGTCCTAAAAATAATCACAACATACACTTTAAATGTATATTATTTTGTCTTATATTTCAGTAAATCTATTAAAAATAAATTTTGAAATAGCCCATATTAAACAGAATATCACTTTTTAAATAAAAACAGAATATTACACTGAAAAAAAATACTGTAAACTTAAGGCCCAATAATATTCCTAGGATGCAGTTAACTCCTCTCACTGAGTCAGTATAATGAACAAGTCTATAGCAAAAATAAGAAAAATTCAAATGTACACTACAACATAACCTGGAGCTTAGGAATGTGTCACAGCTCAGCTCCCTGAAGAATTTCTAAAGCACATATTCAGCCATGTGTAGCCATTAGGAAAATGTTCCTTTTCCAAAAGATTACAATTTGTTTAAAAGTTCCATTCTTATGCTCTGCTTTTTCAGCCCTCATGAATCTAATAAAATACTCTGGTTTTTTTTTTTTTTTTTGTCTATTGTCATTTTAGGGTCACAGCTGTAGCATGTGGAGGTTCCCAGGCTAGGGGTCTAATTGGAGCTACAGCTGCTGGCCTATGCCACAGCCACAGCAACGCAGGATCCAAGCCGAGTCTGCAACCTACACCACAGCTCACGGCAACACTGGATTCTTAACCCACTGAGCAAGGCCAGGGATTGAACCAGCAACCTCATGGTTCCTAGGAGGATTCGTTTCCACTGGGCCACTCCATAAAATACTCTTTTAGGCTTTAAATAATTGCCTTAATTCAGAAACTTCAAGTACCACCCTGGAGAGAATCCCCTGTGCTTCCTACTAAGTTTAACTTTCTAGTTAACTGGAAACTGTGTGGTTACTGAGTCCAGAGTGTGGCTTCAGGTTGGGACTTCATGGACACAGGGCATCCCATGGGTGCCCCTACAGCATATGGCTGCCTAAGCAAGATGGCCTTCTGATTGGTTCCATTAGAGAGTGCTTTCTTTAAGTGATGCTCTCAGAAGAGTATTCAGAATCACAGAGGAAATGAAGAGAAGGCATATTGCTGCACCTGAGATCATGTGAGAATATTTAATGAAATATATGCCTGAATTTAGAATTTGAGCTTCTTTAAAGAAACTGTCTTTGCCTTTCCTTATAGAGACTTTGTAGAATGACACCACTCTAAGTTATTCCAGTAAACTAATCCTGCTTAAATGATCTATGTACTGATTCTAGAGCATGAACTATTCTAATGCCCAGCACTCACAGACAGCAAAGAAAAAAGCTATATGATATGTCAAACACCAAACTTCCATGACAGGAGGTCAGTTCTGAGACAACGTTACCTACGATGTGTCAACTATGATGGGAAAGATGAAAAACTCAGAAAAAGCCCTCTCCAGAAAAACAGAAAGTATGGTAATTCTTCCCTGATTCTCTGATGATTCCTCTTTTTTTCCAGGAATATCTATTTATATGTTTTACATTTGCTATCTGTCCCTTCCCACATCTCCACCTCTTCACACTTCATGACCTATTCCATTTGTTCTATAGCCAAAGATCCTGTTCACACATCTCTCTTCCCCGACCGGAGACGAAAATATCTCCACCATGGCATACGCTCTCCTGTCCTGGAAGGGCTTAGAAATCTCTATTCCTCCAGCTGTTGCATTAGTCCATCAAACCCGTGCAGAGAAACAGACGATCTCTCTTCCCTCCCCACATAACATTGGGTACAGGGACATACAGCCTGGCATCAATCTTCTCATACTTCATAATCACAAAACGCTGCAGAGACTTGACACCCGGAAAGAAGTCAATATCAGATATAGATTCTGTGCCATCGAAGCTACCTATTCCCCTGCTTGTTCCAAACTCCAGTTTGATAAAATGCAGTGAGCATTTCTGTTTCTTAAACCTTCATATCTGGTCATCATTGAATAGGTGTAAATAGTGCAAGGGAGTACTATTCCCAAGGAGGGAACAGCTCTGAGAATAATCCAGTTGGATTGTGTCAACCTTTGATTCTCTCCTTCAGAGCACTAATATCTTTCTTTTCATTTCATATTCCTCACCTACAAATCTAGGGCCTAAATGTTGTCCTGGGATTCCTCAAGCTACCTTGGAGGCTGATCTACCACACACACAGCCTTTATTTCTTCATTCCAAAAATATCTTTAAACTGTGGGCAAGACTCTTCTAGGACTCTTATGGAATTCTCCTCTCACATCTTTTACTCTTTGCTAAGATCAACCACCATTTCATTCACTTTAGTCTTTCCTGTTCTCACCCATGTGTAAGTTTCACATCAGTTTCTCAAGTGACAGGATGAAATGAAGCCAATGTCTTGTTCCAAGCAGTGGTTAGAGATCAGTTTATTTTCAGGATAAGCTAATTTAGAATGAGTTATTCAAAAAAAATCTACCCTATCAGCTGAAGGTGTTATTTAGCAGGTATTTCTCTGTAGTACCCTCCACATCGCATGATACAGTAATTGATGTCTTCATGTACACTACATGTAGATGTGGGGTAAGAGAGAAAATGATTCTTTGGAAATATTACACTCGGGAAATATAAGTGATTCCAGAAATATTCTCACTTAATGTGAGACCCTGAACCTGTCATAGACACTGTGGCCAGGTCTCCTTATGAATGAAAGTGGAGAATGGAAGCAATTTGGAGGATGGCTTAAAAATATCTAGGTCTACTGAGATATATATGAAAATAAGTCTTGTAAAGATTTAGTTCAATTTATTATTTTACTTTGCGTGCATAGATTCTAATAAAATATTTGCTTTCAACAGTGTTTAAAAATTTACCTATGCAGGATCTTCAAACATAATTTCTCTGGCTGTGTCTGCATCACTGTCACTAGAACTAAGCCAATATCTACAGACAGATAAAGGTAAGCACTGTCCTCCTGTCCAGCCACGCAGGTAACCTACGCTCGGTTCCAGGATGTGCCTAAGCTTTGGTGGATGGGTTTATTAACAGGATCATAAGCATCTCTTGATGAGTTAACATGGGCTTGTAGACTGTTGGCAGGGTGCTCTGTGAAAAAGTAATTTAAATTTTTTTAGTTCATAAAGATACCCAGGATTATATTGTGAACTGCCAGACAAAAGCAGAATCCTGCAAGGTTATCTTTTAAAACCCCAGGCCCATAAGGAAACTTCAGATAGAACATTGCTTTACTACATAGCTCTATAAATTCAGGTTTAAAAACTGATTTGGAGTCAGGTGAGCATCATCATCCACATAAACTACCACCATTCTGGTCTTCTTGGACACACCATGGACTTAGCACAGTGAATATAAGAAATGGCTAAGAGAAAACCATACAAATTTTTCTTTTCTGATCTCATGGGTCAGTAAAAGAATAAACCACCCACAATGCAAATGCGAGAACCTTCTTGCAGTGATGTCAGAAGTGCCTATTGCTTCTATAAAAATGAGAGATCATCAGAGGATGTTGCAGTGACATGAGATGACACAGTCTGTGCAGACAAAAGCAGCCTTCATGGGTGGGCAGCATGACAACTTTGACAGACAAGATTAGCAATACTTCTGCCAGGCATTAGTGACCCTGGGGGATTGGTAGCATTGGGGACGTTTTAGTGTGAAAGGATGGGATTGTGCCTGGAGTACTCAAGAGGTCATATCTGAAGCATGCATGAGATGACATACAGATGTTTTCAAATAACGTGAGAGGTATAATATGAAGCTAACACAGAAAATGCAGGAATGTAGCCAGAAATAATAATCTGTGGTTATTATTAAGGTGTGGCCCGTGTTCTCAATGAGCTCACAGTCTGGAGGGGAAATCTGAGATACATGTTTAATATTAGTGAGAAAAAATCTGAATTCAGAGTATGACATAAGGCAACTGAAAACAAGGAGTCCAGTGATTTAAACAGAGGGTTGTGAGTTTACAAGAGAGAGTGGTCAAGACAGACTATAAGAAAAATGCAGAATTTAAAGTCCATTGGAAGGCTCATAAGAGTTTGGATCCATTTGTGGAGAATATTTGTACAGATAATAATAGGGGCACAGATACATAAAAAAAGAGAACTTTCTGGTATCAAAAGTAACAACTTTGGTTAAAAGATAGGTTAAAGACAGATAAGGAAGAACTCTGAATATCACAACAGCCTATCCACTAGATTTAGAAAAAGCAATGAAATTCACATTCTTATTTTTCTATATGCTGTCAGCATGTCATTACAAAATCTCCCTGAATACCAGATTTCTCCAAAATAATGTGGATATGATTGCCTTCCAGTAGTAAATCAAAAAAGTCACGGTGAGAAAGGAGGAGCCAAGATGGTGGAGTACGAAGACCCCGAGCTCACCTCCCCTCACAAGCACACCAAAATCACAACTGTTAAAATCATTGTGAGAAACAGACATAGGAAACAGACTTGTAGTTGCCAAGGGCAAGGGCAGGAGAGTGGGACAGACTGGGAGTTTGGGGTTGGTAGATCGGTAGATGCAAACTAATACATTTTGAACAGATAAGCAATATGGTCCTACTGTACAGCACAAGGAACTATATCCAATCTCCTGAGATAGACCATGATGGAAAATAATATTTTAAAAGATATATATATAGATAGATAGATATATAGATATATATATCAGTTGCTTTGCTGTACAGCAGAAATTGGTATAACATTGCAAATCAATTATACTTTAATTTATAAAAATCACTGTGAGAAAAAGCTGATAGTGATTGAGATACTCTGTACACACAAAAAAAAATTCTTAAAATTTAATGAGCTGTTTAGGAAGTTAGAAGTCACTGGATGATTATAACCAAAAAATAATGATTAGAAAACAAGCATAAGAATTTTAAAACAACTGCTGCCAGAGTTTCCATTGTGGCTCAGCTGTAAAAACTTGACTAACGTCCATGAGAATGCAGATTTGATCCCTGGCCTCATTCAGTGGGTTAACAATCCAGCATTGCCGTGAGCTGTGGTGTAGGTTGCAGACGCAGCTCGGATCCTGCATTGCTGTGGCTGTGGCATAGGCCAGCAGCGGCAGCTCCAATTCAAACCCTAGCCTGGGACCTTCCATGTGACACTTGTATGGCCCTAAAAAATAAATAAATAAACAAACAAACAAACAAAACAACTGCAGCAAACACATGCTATAATATTTCTTAAAACAAAATGATTATAAGGACCGCTAAACAATAGGAAAAATCCAGGTGGAGGCTAACTACCATGAATGCATAGGTAATCCAGATATGGGGTTTTTTTTTTCAGTTAAATCCCTATAGAAAAGGAGTGGGGTTCTCTGGAAGTATGTGAAGACTGCAATCCAAGATAAAATAGGAAAAAACCTCTTACGGAGCTACCGTGAGGGACAGTGTTGACTATCTCAGCACAGCTCCCAGAAAGAACAGGAGGAAATATATAAGAAGGGGTGATGCCTTGAAGGAAATAGGAACAATCATAGCAGCACCTTATTGCTTCTTTATTTGCTTTATTTTATTACAGGAAAATACCCTCTACAAATGGCCTTGAGAAACCACAGCACCATCACCAAGTTTATCCTCACTGGGCTGTCTGAGGACCCCCACATCCAAGCTCTGCTCTTTGTGTTATTCCTGGGAATTTATCTCCTGACTCTCATGGGTAACCTGACAATGATGCTGGTGATCAGGACTGATTCCCACCTCCACACTCCCATGTATTTCCTCTTGAGTAACTTGTCATTCCTAGACCTCTGCTTCTCTTCTGTCACTCTGCCCAAACTACTGGAGGACCTCCTGTCTGAAAAAAAAACCATCTCAGTTGAGGGATGTCTGGCCCAGGTCTTCTTTGTATTCCTTACTGCAGGAAATGAAGCCTGTCTGCTCTCAGTGATGGCCTATGATCGCTATGCTGCCATCTGTCACCCGCTGCTCTATAGCCAAGTAATGAGCAGCCAGCTCTGTAAGGGGCTGGTGTGGGGCTCCTGGGGCCTGGCATCTCTCAATGCGGTTATCATTGTGCTTCTAGCTCTTAACCTAGATTTCTGTGATGCTCAAACCATACACCACTACACCTGTGAACTGCCCTCCCTCTTCCCTCTGTCTTGCTCTGATATCTCCTTCAATATCAGTATGTTGTCCTTCTCTACTATATTCCTTGGTCTTGGAAACTTCCTGCCAATCTTCTTCTCCTATGTCCGTATTATATTCAACATCCTGAGCATCAGCTCCACCACAGGCAGAAGCAAGGCTTTCTCCACCTGCTCCTCCCACCTCATTGCAGTGATCCTATACTTTGGCTCAGGTATGGTTCGCTATCTAATGCCTCCCTCTGGTTCCTTCCTGGATTGTCTCTCTTCCTTACAATACAGTGTGATCACACCTATGTTGAACCCCCTCATCTATAGCCTAAAGAACAAGGAAGTAAAGACAGCTGTGAAAAGAACACTGGGGAAATATTTGCAATATTTTAGGTAAGTTACATTTACTCAGCAAAACTGCAAAGATTAAATTTTCTTTTACATTCCCCCTCCTTCCCTCTACACAGAGTCAAACAGGACGCACCTTCCCTGAACACTGGGTCTTTTAATTGCAAAGTAGAGGCATATGTTTTAGACTTACATTTGGACAGTCTATGCTCTGTTGATTTGAAAAGAATGTGAAAACATTCTTACAAAAGCACATTAATAAGACAAATTAATTCAGGTGAAAAGTTAACACACATAGATGATTTTATTTCTAGAAAGCATAGAATATAATTCACAAAAAAATCTATCTGAAATGTTTCATAATAAAAAATTCAAAAGTCCTTCTATATTTCACTAAAAACATTTAATATTAATCAACAGTTCACCCCATGCTTCATGACAGATAGGAGGAATTACAGTTAAAGTCATTAAAAGAAAATAATAGTTACCATATTACTTAAAAGGATCATGTAATTTCTTCACATGCAGTTAGATAAAGATAGATAGAAGATTTAAACTTTGCTTGAGGAAAGAAAAATCTTGGCAATGATATAATTGTTTACCTGGAAAATCTAAGAACACCATTAGAAATGAAAAACTGCTGGCATTCCCATTGTGGCTCAGCAGGTTATGAATCTGACTAGTATCCATGAGGATGCAGGTTGGATCCCTGACCCCAATCAGTGGGTTAAGGATCCAGTGTTGCCACGAGCTGCTATGTAAGTTACAGACATGGCTTGGATTCCATGTTGCTGTGGCTGTGGCGTAGGACACAGCTACAGCTCTGATTTGACCCATAGCCTGGGAACTTTCATATGCTATGAGAGTGGCCCTAAAAAGCAAAAAAAAAAAAAGAAAAGAAAAGAAAAAAAGGAAGAAGAAATAAAAAATCATTAGGACTCCAAAGGATTTAGATGATGTGAAAATCTTAACATAATGATACAAATCATTTTTATATACCAAAAAAATATTGAACAAATAAAAATATGCATTACATAGAAAGGTATCTATTTGCAACATCAATGTAAAATCCCAGGATTAAACTTAACAATGAATACTTAAAACCCATATGAACAAAACAGCAAAACTGAAAACTGCCATCAAAAACACAAGTTAAAATAGGATTTATTAAACATGCTTTCATCTTCAAATAACAAATATGTGATAAACATTAACCTACACCATAAGAAAATTTATCAGTGAATTATCAACAGGTCTGGAGATAGATGGCTCCAGAGTTGAAAAGCTCAATAGAATCATCAGTGATTCAGTGGAATTTCCATCCACCTGCTCTGCTATCCTCATATATTAGGTTTCATCCTCCCTCAGCCTAAACAACACAAAACTAAAAGAAGAACGATTAGTTTAGTCTGTTCTTGAGTTTTATATAAATGAAACCACTCTAAATATGAAAAAATTAACTTTTTAATTTTTATTAAGGCATAATTGATTTAAAATGTTTCTTCCATTTCTGTTGTAAAACTAAACATTTAAAATACTCAATATTTTTACGTCCTTATGAGGAAATGGCACAAATGAACTCACAAACATTGGTAGTGAGAATGTAAACTGGTTCAACTACTTTAGGGAAATGTGTGGTAGTATCTACTAAGTCAAAGCCATGTATCTACTCTTAAGATATATTAATTACATTCCTACACAAGAATGAAGAGAAATAAGTGTAATTATCCAGCAAAGATATTACTAGAATTTTTGTGACAGTTTTATTCATTGTAACCAAAAAAATGTAATAAACCCAAATGCCTATCATCTGAAGAATGGGTCCACAAATTCATATATGTAGTATATCTATACAATGGATTATATAGCAATTATTTTAAAAAATGGAGACAACAAATAGAGTCTCACAGATATTGTGTAACAGAAACTAGACACAGTGAGTACATATTTTAGGTGAGACTGGATTAAGATGACGGAATAGAAGGACTGGAGCTCAAATTCTCTCCCAAATAACAGCAAAACTACAACCAAATGCCAAGCAGCCTTCAACCAAATGGACCGCAAACTTCCAAAGAAGATACTCTGCCCCAGAAGACACAGCAGAGACCACATCAAGAGGTAGGAGGGGCAATTACATGATAGAAGCAACCCCATACCTCCCGGGTGGGAAGCCCCACAGATTGGAAAGTAACTGCAGCACAGAGACTCAGATACAGGACTGAGAGTTCTGAGCCTCACATCAAATCCCCACGCCTGGGGATCGGGCACAGGAAGAAAGAGCCCCCGGAGCATCTGGCATTGAAGGCCAGTGAGGCTTGTGTGCAGGAACTCCACAGGACTGGGGGAAACAGAGACCCTATCCTTGAAAGGCACACACAGACTTTCATGTGCACTGGGTCCCAGGGCTAAGCAGTCTCCAGAGGAATCTGGGTGGAACCTGACAGCAATTCTTGGAGGATCTCCTGGGAAAACAGGGGTGACTGTGGCTTG
>PVHT021183619.1:16342660-16362320 GCA_004024745.2 Catagonus wagneri | reverse complement strand
AGCATGGAATATCTTTCCATTTCTTTGTATCTTCTTTGATCTCCTTGATTAATGTTTTGTAGTTCTCTGCATATAAGTCTTTCACCTCCTTGGTCAGGTTTATTCCCAGGTATTTGATTTTTTGGGGTGCTGTTTTAAAAGGTAAAATATTTTGGTATTCTTTTTCTACTATTTCATCTTTAGTATATAGAAATGCGATATATTTCTGAAGGTTAACCTTATATCCTGCTACTTTGCTGAATTTGTTGATCAGTTCAAGTAATTTTGTAGTTTAGTCTTTGGGGTTTTCTATATATAGTATCATGTCATCTGCATACAGTGACAGTTTTACCTCTTCTCTTCCTATTTGGATGCCTTTTATTTCTTCTGTTTGTCTGATTGCTGTAGCTAGGACTTCTAATACCATGTTGAATAAGAGTGGCAAGAGTGGACATCCTTGTCTTGTTCTAGACTTTAGTGGGAAGGCTTTCAGCTTTTCTCCATTGAGTATTATGCTTGCCGTGGGTTTTTCATATATGGCCTTTATTATCTTAAGGAATGTTCCCTGTATTCCCACTTTGATAAGAGTTTTGATCATGAATGGATGTTGGACTTTGTCAGATGCTTTTTCTCCATCTATTGAGATAATCATGTGGTTATTAACTTTTCTTTTGTTTATGTGGTTTATGACGTTGATTGATTTGCATACATTGAACCATCCTTGTGCACCTGGGATGAATCCCACCTGCCATCATGGTGTATGATTTTTTTGATATACTGTTAGATTCGGTTGGCTAAAATTTTGTTGAGATTTTGCATCTATATTCATCAAAGATATTGGCCTATAGTTCTTTTTTTTGTGGTGTCTTTGTCTGGTTTTGGAATTAAGGTGATGTTGGCATCATAGAATGTCTTTGGGAGTGTTCCTTCTTCTTCAACTGTTTGGAAAAGCTTAAGGAGGATGGGTATGAGTTCCTCTTTATATGTTTGGTAGAATTCACATGTGAAGCCATCTGGTCCTGGACTTTTATTTGTAGGGAGTGTTTTGATGACATACTCAATTTCATTTCTAGTGATTGGTCTGTTCAGTTGATTTATTTTTTCTTGATTCAGTTTTGGGAGGGTGTTTTGCCCATTTTTTAGTTGGGTTGTTGGCTTCTTTATTGTTGAGTTGTATAAGGTGTTTGTACATTTTAGAGATTAAGCCCTTGTCCGTTGTATCATTTAAAAATACTTTCTCCCATTCTGTACACTGTCTTTTTTGTGTTTTTTTTTAATGGTTTCCTTTGCTGTGCAAAAGCTTCTCAATTTGATTATGTCCCACTGGTTTATTTTTGCTATTATTTCTGTTGTCTTGGGAGACTGACCTGAGAACATATATTTGTAAGGTTGATGTCAGAGAGTGTTTTGCCTGTGTTCTCTTCTAGGAGTTCAATGGTGTCTTATGTTTAAGTCTTTAAGCCATTCTGAGTTTATTTTTGTGCATGGTGTGAGGGTGTGTTCCAGTTTCATTGATTTACATGCAGTTGTCTGGTTTTTCCCTCACCACTTACTGAAAAGACTGTATTTTTCCCATTTTATATTCTTGCCTCCCTTGTCAAAGATTAATTGACTGCAGGTGTCAGGTTTATTTCTAGGTTCTCTATTCTGTTCCATTGGTCTGTATGTTTATTTTGATATGAGTACCACACTGTCTTGATTACTGTGGCTTTGTAATATTGCCTAAAGTCTGGGAGAGTTATGCCTCCTGCTTGGTTTTTGTTCCTCAGAATTGCTTTGGCAATTCTGGGTCTTTTGTGGGTCCATATAAATTTTTGGATTGTTTGTTCTAGTTCTGTGAAAAATGTCAATGGGTAATTTGACAGGAGTTGCACTGAATCTGTATATTGCTTTGGGTAGAATGGCCATTTTTACAATATTAAGTTTTCCAGTCCAGAAGCATAGAATATCTTTCCATTTCTTTGACTCCTCTTTAATTTCCTTGATTAATGTTTTATAGTTACCAGCATATAAGTCTTTCACCTCCTTGGTCAGGTTTATTCCCAGGTATTTGATTTTTGGGGTAAAAATTTTAAAAGGCATTGTATTTTTGTATTCTTCTAATATTTCATTGTCAGTATACAGAAATGTAAATGATTTCTTAATGTTAATCTTATATCCTGCTACTTTGCTGAGTTTGTTGATCAGTTCAAGTAGCTTTGGGGTTGAGTCCTTAGCGTTTTCTATGTAGTGTTTCATATCATCTGCATACAGTGACAATTTTACCTCTTCTCTTCCAATTTGGATACCTTTTATTTCTTTTGTTTGTCTTATTGCTGTGGCTAGGACTTCCAATATTATGTTAAAGAAAACTGGCCTTCATGGGCATCCTTGTTTTGTTCCAGATTTTAGCAGAAGGCTTTCAGCTTTTCTCCGTTGAGTATTATATTTGCTGTGGGTTTGTCACAAATGGCTTTTATTATGCTAAGGTATGTTCCCTCGACACGCACTTGGGCAAGAGTTTTGATTATGAATGTGTGTTGGACTTTGTCAGATCCTTTTTCTGCATCTATTGAGATGATCATGTGGTTTTTTACTTTTCTTTTGGTAATGTGGTGTATAAACATTGATTGATTTGCATATGTTGAACCATCCTTGTGAACCTGGGATGAATCCCAGTTGGTTGTGGTGTTTATATGTTGGTGTTTATATGTTGTTGAATTTGGTTGGCTAAAATTTTGTTGAGAATTTTTACATCTATATTCATCAAAGATATTGACTTATAGTTTTCTTCTTTGGTAGTATTTTTGTTTGGTTTTGGTACTCGGGTAATTGTGGTATCATAGAATGTATTTGGGAGTGTTCCTTCTTCTTCAGCCTTTTGAAAAAGCTTAAGGAGAATGGGTATAACTTCCTTTTTGTATGTTTGGTAGAATTCACCTGTAAAGCCATCGGCTCCTGGACTTTTGTTTGTAGGAAGTGTTTTTACGATACATTCAATTTCATTTCTAGTGATTGGTCTGTTCAGTTGATCTATTTCTTCTTAATTCAGCTTTGGCAGGCTGTAAGTCTCTAGAAAGTTGTACATTTCTTCTAGGTTGTCAAATTTGTTGGTATATAATTGTTCATAGTATTCTATTATGGCCTTTTTTGTATTTTGGCAGTATCCATTGAGATTTCTCCTTTTTCACTTCTTATTTTGTTTATTTGGGCTTTTTCTCTCCTCTTCTTGGTGAGTCTGGCCAGAAGTTTGTCAATTTTGTTTACCTTTACAAAGAACCAGCTCTTGGTTTTATTGATTTTTTTTCTATTGTTTTTGAATCTCTATTTTATTGATTTCCTCTCTGATCTTTCTGATTTTCTTCCTTCTGCTAACTTTAGGTTTCACTTGTTCTTTTTCTAATTCATTAAGGTGCTGGGTTAAGTTGTCGATTTGAGATTTTTCTTCTTTTTTGATGAAGGCCTGTATCACTATGAATTTCCCTCTGAGCACTACTTTTATGGCATCCCATAGATTTTGAATGGTTGTGTCTTCACTATGATTTGTCTAGAGATATTTTTTAATTTCCCTCTTGATTTCTCATTGATTCATTGGTTTTTTAGTAGCATGTTGTGTAGTCTCCATGCAGTTATTGTTTTCTCATTTCTTTTTCTGTGGCTGATTTCTAGTTTCATGCCATTGTGGTCAGAGAAGGTACTTGAAATAATTTCTGCACTCTTAAATTTGTTGAGGTTAGCTTTGTGACCAGTATGTGATTGGTTCTTGAGAATGTTCAATGTGCACTTGAGAAGATGTAATGCCCTGAAAATGTCAATGAAGTCTAACTTTTCTACTGTGTCATTTAGGATCTCTGTTGCCTTACTGATTTTCTACCTAGAGATCTGTCCATTGATGGGAGTGGGGTGTTAAATTCTCCTACTATTATTGTATTCCAAACAATTTCCCCTTTTATGTCTGTTAGTATTTATTGTAGGTATCTGGGTGCTCCTATATTAGGGGCATATATATATTGACGATTGTAATATCCTCTTCTTGAATGGATCCTTTTACCATTAAGTAGTGTCCTTTTTGCCTTTCTTTATGGCCTTCAGTTTAAAGTTTGTTTTGTCTGACATGAGTATTGAAACTACTGCTTTCATGTCTTATCCACTGGAATGAAATATCTTTTCCCATCTCCTCACTTTTCAATCTACACGTGTCCTTTGCCCTAAGGTGAGTCTCTTGTAGAGAGAAGATTTTGTTCTTTTTTATCCAATATTCCACTCTGTGTCTTTTGATTAGAGCATTCAGTCCATTGACCTTTAAGGTAATTATTGAAAAATATGTATTGATTGCCATTTTAAACCTTGTTTTCCAATTGATTCTTTGTTTCTCCTTTCTTTATTTTGGTTGAATGATTTCCATTTGTTTTATGCTTGAGTACTTTTCTTTTTAGTTTTTGTGAATGAATGTTTGGTTTTGATTTGTGGTTGCCCTGTTTTTTAAGTATGTTAACCCCTTCCTATATCTGCTTGCTTTAGCCTGAGAGTCATATAGGCTCAAACACATTATTTTTAAAAAGTCTAGATTTTCTTACTTTTCTTCCCCATGTTCTATAATTTTGAAGTCCTTTTTTAACATCTTCATGTTTATCCTTTTGCTGTTCCTTGGGTTTATCTTTTTTTTTTCTTTTGGGGCCGCACCCATGGCATATGGAGGTTCCCAGGCTAGGGGTCAAATCAGAGGAACAGCTGCTGGCCACAGCAATGCCAGATCTGAGCCACATCTGCGACCACAGCTCATGTCAACACCAGATTGTTAACCAACTGAGCAAGGCAAGGGATCGAACCCACAACCTCATGATACCTAATCGGATTTGTTAACTGCTATGCCACAACGGGAATGCCTATCATCACTTTTACTGTAGATTTTTTCCACTTTTAGATCTGTATCCTGGTTTATTTAAGGGATTTCTTTCCAGCTGTGATTTCCTCCAGCCTATTTCTTCTTGCTTGTTTTTTTATTTAGAGAAGCCCTTTCAGTATTTCTTTTCAAATGGGTTTAGCATTGCTGTACTCTTTTAGCTTGTGTTTACTGAAGAAATTCTTTATTTCCCCTTCTATTTTAAATGGTAGTCTTGCTGGACAGAGTATTCTAGGCTGCAAATTTTTTCCTTTCAGAACGTTGAGTATATCTTTCCACTCTATTCTGGCCTGTAGTCTTTCAGTAGAGAAAGAAGCTGATAGCCTTATAGGGGTTCCCTTATAATCAAAGCTTTGTTTTTACCTTGCTGCCTTTAGAATCTTTAACATTTGCCATTATCATTATAACATGTCTTGGTGTGGACCTTGCTCTGCTATTTTTACTTATATCACTTTGAGCAGAGTGCCAAACTATCCTGTGCTTTGGTTTCCTAATCCATAAAATGAATTGGTAATATTGCCTACTTGTTGGATGGTTTTGCTGATTAAATTATATCATTAGAGGTTAAAAACTTAAAATAGCATTTGGGCCATATTAATTGTTAATAACTTTTCACTGTTTTTCAAACTTCCTAAACAGTAGTGGACCTTCCCATTTACCCATTTTTGCCAACTAGGTTTAGAGAGGTTTACTGTTCATCAAATATTAACATACCCCTCCCTCTACTTTTAGGATTGGAATATGCTTTCTCAGCTCCCACTGAATTGGATTTGGCCATACAGATGGCTTTGACCAGTGAAATGTGAGTAGAAGTGACAATGTTCCAGTTTTAGCAGAAAATTGAAGGCATTGTGCCTTTCCATTGGCTTCCTGAATGCTCACTCCCTGCCACAAAAATAGCCTGCTTCATGTAACTACTGATGCATCATCTTGGGTACCAGAATGAGAGGCATCTAGAGCAGAACTGAATCTGATGCCAAATAAACTCAGCCAAACCATAGCCAAGCCAAGATGGATGCCATATTCATAAGCAAGAAATAGATGCCTATTGTTTTAATCCATTGAGGGCTTGGGGTTATCTGCTGCCACACTGAAATCTGATACACCAAATATATTCTCCCCACCTGACCCCAAATCCTAACACTGTTCTAGCTTCAAAATATCTTAGTGCAAAATTCTATAGTCTTTTGCAACATTAATTATTCCAAAGATCCCAGTTACATTTGACTGTGTTATTAGAGCTGCTCTGTGTCCCTCCCTTAATGTTGGTATTCTCTAAGATTCTCTTAATCATCATGGTTTACCTCATTCTACTCACTCTCAGCAGGAGCTCATAACCATTCTTATGGCTTAAGCTCCTGCCTATTGCCAAAGCCTTCATCTCAGATCAAAACCCTTCCCAGAATTTCTTTCTTTATCCATCTTGATACTGGATATATCACTCTTTATATCTCATTGAAGATATCAACAAAACAAAATATATTATTCTCCCTTAAGTTAATTTCTTGCATTATTTGGTATCTCAGTCATTGGTGACATCATCCACCCAGTACCCAAGTTGGAAACCTGGTAGTTACCCTCTTCTTTCTTCCTCATCAAAAATCACCATACTCTCCAATCCTCATTGTCCCTGCTCTAGTCAAGAAAAGGTCCTCCTGATTCAAAGAAATCTAAAAATATCCCATGCTCCTGGATTGAAAGAATTAAGATTGTTAAAATGGCCATATTGCCCAAAGCAATCTACAGATTTAATATGACCCATGTTAAACTACCCATGACATTTTTCACAGAACTAGAACAAACAATCCAAAATTTTGTACAGAATCATAAAAGACCCAGAACTGCCAAAGCAATCCTGAGGGAACAAAAAAAGAAAGCAGGAATCATAACTCTCCCAGATTTCAGACAATAATACAAAGCTATAGTAATTAAGACAGTGTGGTACTGGTACAAAAACAGACATACGGACCAAAGAGAACAGAATAAAGAGCCCAGAAATAAACCCAGACAAAGGAGATTTAATTAATTAATCTTCAACAAAGGACGAAAGAATATAAAATGGGAAAAGGTCTCTTCAGCAAGTGGTGCTGGGAAAATTGGATGTCTGCATGTAATTCAATGAAACTAGAACATACATTCACATCATGCACAAAAATAAACTCAAAATGGCTTAAAGACTTAAACATAAGACATAACACCATCAAACTTCTCAAAGAGAACGTATCCTCTGGGATCAACCATACAAATATTTTCTCAGGTCAGTCTCCCAAAGCAATAAAAATTTAAAAATGAAACCTAATCAAATTGACAATATTTTGCATAGCAAAGGAAACCATAAACAAAACAAAATGACAACCTACAGAATGGGAGAAAATGGTTGCAAACAAAGCAACCAACAAGGGCTTAATCTCCAAAATATACAAACAACTCATACAACTCAACAACAACAAAAAAACAAGTGATCCAACTGAAAAATGGGCAGAAGACCTAAATAGACATTTCTCCAAAGAAGGCATACTGATAGCCAGCAGGCATATGAAAAAAAATGCTCAAAATTATTAATTATTAGAGAAATTCAAATCAAAACTACAGTGAGGTACCACCTCACACCAGTCAGAATAGCCATCATTAGCAAGTCTCCAAATAACATATGCTGGAGAGGGTGTGGAGAAAAGGGAACCCTGTTGGTGGTTATGTAAATTGGTACAACCACTATGGAAAATAGCATGGAGGCTCCTCAGAAAACTCAATATAGAACTACCATATGATCCAGCAATCTGACTCCTGGGCATAAATCTGGACAAAACTACAATTCAAAGAGATACATGCACCCACATGTCCACAGAAGCACTATTCACAGTAACCAAGACATGGAACCAACCTACATGTCCATCAAAAGATGGATGGATTAAGAAGATGTGATACATATATACAATGGAATACTACTCATCCATTAAAAACAATGAAATAATGCCATTTGCAGCAACACAGACAGACCTAGAGATTCTCATACTAAGTGAGGTTAAGTCAGAAAGAGAAAGACAAATTCCAAATGTTATCTCTTATATGTGGAATATAAAATATGGCACAAATGAACCTATCTACAGAACAGAAACAGACTCACAGACATAGAGAACAGACTTGTGGTTGCCAAGAGGGAGGGGCAGGGAGTGGGATGGACTGGGAGTTTGGGATTGGTAGATGTAAGCTATTACATTTACAATGGTTAAGCAATGAGGTCATACTGTATAGCACAGGGAAGTATATCCAGCCTCTTGGTATAGACCATGAGGGAAGATAACATAAGAAAAGGGATGTATATAAATACCTATGACTGGGTCACTTTGCTGTACAGCAGAAACTGGCACAACATTGTAAATCAACTATAATTTTTTTTAATATTGGAAAGAAAAATTCCTCTTAACTCGATGTTTTCACACCAGTTACTCTCCTCCTGTATTGTACCTCCACACACAGTCAAGAGTGATCAATTTACACACAAATCTGAGCATGTCACTTTCCCTTCCTAAATAATAAAGTTCAAACCTCAGCTTGCGTAAAAGTGGTCACTGTGATCTAACCTGTCTATCTTGATACTCCCTACATCATAATTTATAATCCATAAAAAATGGACTTCCAAGTGGCATGTAATATGACTAGTGTTATCTTATTTATGTTATGCTAAAGGGTTGTTTACATTAATATATTCTTAGGTGTTAAATGGAAATGAGTTTCAGAAGGTACAAAACTAAAGTGAGCCGGTGGCTAGAAAGAACCTGACCCACAGGTTACTCGGTAGCCTATGATGGCACTTTGTTTAAGTAATTATATTAGAGCTTGAGCCAAACATATTTACTTTCTCGAGAGTTTAAACTGGAAGTCCTAGGATAATGTTTCACTGGGAAATGCCCAGGCAGTGAGTCACCATCACAGAGAAATGCCTAAATGAAGATGACCTGGTCCAGCTCTACTATTCCTGTGCTCTGGCTTTGTAATACCTTTTTTTCTTCATGAGATTCAGTTGTATGGCTTGTCCTAGGATTCTGTTCCCATGCACTGTTTCGAAAACTTGCCATTACTTGACTGAAAGTTATCCCTTGAAAACAAACTGACTGACAAGAAAATGCTCACGTAATTGCTTTTGGATTTCAGAATAAGGACTTTAAGGTAAACTTCAATCTCTTTTCACACCTGCCTTTTGCTTTTTATACCCGTATATCAAGCAAAGGAAAAAATAATTGCTATCATTTTTGTTTATCTAGTTACAAGGGAATGTTCTCTAGATGAACACACCTTCAGATTTGCTGCTTACAGTTATCTAGTCACATGACTTAGAGTCTGTTTGCATGACAATTATCTATTTGCGTGGCTTTAAAAAATTTGCTCATTCATTTTGTCCTAGGCTCACAGTCTTGCTCTCAATCTGCTTCTTATGTTATAGGCAACATCAGCATTTCTATGGATGAATCTTCCAATAACCTGATTGCAAATTTCTATGTCTAACTCCATTCACTGTCCTTCAAACTGATTTCAAAATTAGGCTGATAATGATCAAAATATGATCATTCATCTTATCTGAGTGGTCTCATCTCTGTAATCTTCCATCTCTGCCTATAATCATCTATCTTCCAGCTTCTCGTTTTAACGTGCATTACGGATCTCTAAATATTTCATTATTTCAGCTTACCCTTTGCATCACTATCACCCATCAGACCTTCATTTAATTTCTTTCTGTCTTGGACCCCCTGTAAATCATTTCAGCAACTCTTAAGACTGTGTCTTCAATGGCTTTGCCAACTTGTTCTTTTATCACGTTCACAAGTCCCACTTATTGTATCCATTTCCATATTCAGAACATAAATATTGATGGAATTTGGGTTTGGGTTCAAACATAGCTTGACTCTATGAAATATTACTCTTCTTTCTCCAAAAACTTAACCAGAGTCCAGAAAATGACATTCTGTACACTTGACAGAGAACCTCATTAGTTTTCTCCATGCCCCAAATTCTATCTATATACGCAAATAAATTTAACACTCTCTTTCAGTGTCAAAGAAAATCTCTATAATGATAATGTCTATGCTGTGTCTGTGTCCGTGTGTGTGTGTGTGTGTGTGTGTGTGTGGGTTATGTAATCCTTTACCGACTCATTCTGGAATTTGTTTCATAAGTGTTTTCAATTTTGTCCATTTTTTAATCTCCCTTGTTCTACTGGTTCCACTTCTATAAACACACCTGTGATTCATTTTACTAACATTTTAAAACTGAATAGTCATCTCCTCTCACTTCTGTTGCCCTCATCCCTATCTCTCTCCTATCTTTAAAGTGATACTCATACATGGTAAAGGTGATTTACCACCTAGGTATTGGCAAGACACAAAAATGAATAAAGACACATTCTCCACCTTTAAGTGTGAATGGCAGATCCACAAACAGGTAACCATTTCACAATAGTGCAATTTCAATTTCAGGCTCTGTAAACAGAACTACTGGAGTTCAAATTACAGATTTTAAGATATTCTGGGTGAGGAACACCAGAAAAAAATCTTACCTAAAGCAATGGACTTACTCTTAAGGCATGATTCTTCAACGAGTGCCTTCAAATTCTTCCATCCTAACCTGTGTTGATACAGTTTGGCACTACTGATGCTGTCTATCTTTCTCTTGAAACTTTGCTTTGTGAATCTCCTGGCTGTCTCCCCTTGAGACTCCACCTCTGTCCACTTGCAGTTCCCACCTCTCTAACTACTTCTTTAAGCAATGCTGTTTCCCACAATTCCATCCTTGGGAATCTTCTTTAATACCCTTACGTTCTCTCCTGGGATTACAGTTGACCCTTGAACAATATGGGTTTGAACTGCATGTGTTCACTTACATGAAGATATTTTTCACTATTGTATATACAATAGATGGTCAGCAGGAACCTGCTGTTTAGTACATGGAAATCTACTCAATATTCTGTTGTAACCCAGAGGGGGAAAGAATCTGAAAAAGAATGCATAGGTGTATTTGTATAACTTAATCACTTTGCTGTACGCAGAAATTAACACAATGTAAACCAAATATACTTCAATTAAAAAAAATTTTTTTAACTTGCGTAAGGACAAAAAAAGTGCTTAACGTAGAACTTCTCTGGATTAACTGGAGGATAGAGAAGTAACCCCATTCACTTAACCCTCACTCTATCCTCCCAATAAGGCTACATAAAACTGCTATCATTCAATCACCTGTTTCCTTGGCAACCATATAGAAAGATGTCTTATATCTCTTACCAAATAGCATCAAGTCCAAAAAGTGACAGAAAAGTCAAAGGCTCTTTTCTGATTTATACTCATGCTTACAGAGGCAATACAATCCACGAGCCACATTTTCCAAACACCACTAAAATTAAGCCAAATTGGCTTCTATTACAAGGAGAAATGGCTACTTCCTAACACTGATGCATCTACCTGATAACATGAAATCAAATATTAAAAACTAGTTAAGATTGTATTTAACATCTCTCAATGGCTGAAATTGCAAAAATAATGCCTGTTTCCACCTAGGAGAACTTAAGTGGAAACAAGAAACATATATTATCTGTAATGGAGCCCCATCATCTGTCAGTACCAAGCATACAAAAACAAAACAAGGAAGTATTCGACGAATAAATTTCTGTTGACCATACATGGCTGTGATTAAATTAATGAAGACATAACTTCCACATTTTTAGTTGTATGTAAATTATATTAAAATGTTGATAATGTGAACTAACATATCTCCGATAAGAATTCAAAAACATCGACTTTAGACATTCTAAGAGCACATGAGGCAGAAACTATTAATACTAATTTACTGTATTCTTGAATTATTAACTCTTTAACATACTAGGTAAAAATTCAGTGTATGCTTGGCATATAGACACTCTACAAAATCAAAGCTCACAGATTTTTCCAGGGAGGAGTTATCTCTTCTCATTTAATCAATGTAAAGGATAATCTTCTTGTATAAACTCTTATCTACACTAGAAAATAACACGGAACTCAGTGATGGCTCATAGCTCAGAGCCCCTGAGAATTCACAAAGGGCATTCTCAGCCCCGTGTGGTCATGAGGAAAGTGTTCCTTTTCCAGTAGATTATTTTAATCCTTTCTTATTCTCCCCTTTTCAGTCCCAACCTAACGATACGATCTTCCAGACTTCAATAATTGCCTTACATAAGAAATTTCAAATACTGCCCTGAAGAGGGTCCCATGTGGCTCCATCTGAACAAGTCTGACTTTCTAGTTAACTAAAACTGTAGTAGTGAGTGCAGAGCTCAGTCTCAAATGGAGACATCAAGGAACACAGCACAGTGCCCCATCTGCCCCAGGGGGCCTGACCCAACCAATGGCTGGCCAGGGCACAGGTGGCCTTCTTCCATCTAACAGTGTATTCTTTAAGTGGTGCCCTTAGAAGACTATTCAGAATCACAGAGGAATTAAATTAAAAGAAGGCACATGACTACCTTTGATGTCATGGGAGATTTTAAAGAAATATATGACAGTTGTACGGAATTTGAACTTTACTGGGGCGATTAGTTTTGTCTTTCTATAGAGTAGCCTGCAATGCAGAAAGACACCACTCTACGCTAAGATATAAAGAAGTGTAATCCTGAATCTGTGACATTTCCAGTGCTTCTAGAGCTTGAACTGCTCTAAAGCCCAGCACTTATTGGCTTCAAAGAGAAAAAAAAGGCTATCTGGTAGGTCAAGTGTCAAATTCCTCTGACAGCAGTTCTCTTACAGGGAAGCTTTACCACTGATGTGTCAGCCTGTGTCTGAAAAGACAGAAAACTCAGTAGCTGCTCTCTCCAGAAATACCAAAAATGTGGTAACATCTTCCTTGTTTTCCTGATAGTTCTCATATCTTCCTTCCTGGAAAATCTTGTGCATGTCTTAATCTGCTGATTATCCTCTCCTTCACCCCAGCCCACAGCCACGTTATGACACATTCCATTCACTACAAGTCTGACGCTCCTGCTATGCTCATCCCTCCCTAGTGAGCTGGACATGGTAACTTCACACTCCTCGGAATGCTATATCCTCTCCTTGAGGGGACCCAGATATCTCTCCCCTCCCAAAGACGCATTTTGTCCGGCTGCCTTGCACAGTTTATCAGAAAGGTCTCTCTTCCCTTCCTGTAAAGCACTGGGGACTGGTACACTTACGACCTGGACATAAATCCTCCCATTGCAAGCTGACACCTGGAATGAAATAAGGGTTTCACACCTTATTTCCGGTTAGGCACCGGATTTCTGGAGCTACTAAACCCCCTAAATATCCAGAATTCCATTAAGGCGATGACAGTAAATATTGTCTATTAGCCAAAAAGATCTGGTTCCCATCAAGACAGTGTGAATAGTGTGAGGGAACACAGAAGGGGACAGCTCTGAGAGCAATTTCAAGTGGATGAAGTTTGTCTTTGGACCCTTCATACTTCCAGCACTGCTGTCTTTCTCTGCTGATCAAAGTCCTCCTTCATGCACCAAAGCCTAAATGCTACCCATCAGCTCTGGGGTCCCTTTGGCCAGATTGCCCAGGCTGAGCTCCCACATATGCACCATTAGTGCATTTATTAATCCCAAATGTATATTTAAATCACTGTGGGCAAGGACCGTCTAGTACACCCCTAAAACCCCTTTGCATCACTTTTATCCTTCAACATGATCAACTGCCCCACCCTTCCCTTTCCACAGTTTTCTCCTGTTCACATCCTTGTGTAAACCTGATGCAGCCTCTCACAAGACAGTATGAAGGGGAGCCAGCATCTTCCATTCTGTAAGTAAATGAAAACTCGGATCCTTACCTGAGTGACCTGATCTAGAATTGATTACAAAACTTCATATTAATGTTTAAAGATATCTAGCACGTCTGAGTAAGGTGTTTAGGATGAAGCAGGTGGGTCAGCTCCTTTCTCTGTGATACACACTAATCACATGATATGGTAGTTGACATCTTCATGCACACCAAATGTGGATGGACAAGAGAGAAGAAGATTCCCCAGAAATGCCTCACTGAAGAAGTAGAAGAGATTCCAGTAATACTCCCTCTTAAGGTGAGATCCTGAGCCTGTCCTGGACACTATAGTGAGGTCTCCTTCTCAGCGAAAATGGAATAATGGATGCAATTTTCAAGAGAGTTTGAAAACATCCAAAAATTTAATACATGAAAATAGCTAATGTTTGCAAAAAATGAGTCCAACTTTTTACTTTGTTTTCATAGGTTCCATGAAAAAGTTTTGTTTTTAATAATATTTACAAATGTACCCATGCAGGATCTTCAAAAGTAGGTTCTCCAGCTGCTAATGTTTCAACATCACTGGATCCAAGTCCTGAAGGTACACAAAAGTGAACACTGCCCTGTTTGTCCAGGCCCACAGGTAACCTGGACTTGTTCAAGACTGGGCTTAAGCTTAAGCTGAAGGGTTTGTTAATGTGATCAGAATTTTAGCTTCTCTTGATTATTTCGTTTGGGGTCATAGACTGCTGGCGAGGTTAGAAGGCCAGAAAGAGATGCTCGGTGAAAAAAGTGGCTTTAAAATATTCGTGAGTGAGAAGGCTACCTGGAGTCAGTTAATAGCATGCCAGACAAAAGCAGAAGACTGGTCAGTTAGACTAAAATGTCCAACTCATTCAAGAGTCTTCACATATAGGACATGACCTACTACACAGAAGAAAAATTAGGATTCAAGTTTATTCAGAGTACAGTATCCACTCTCATATATACTACTCACCATACTGGTCCTCTTGGACACATTAAAGGAGATTTAGGGAAAGAGGATAAAAGTTATGGTTAAGGGAAAATTTCAGAAATATTTCACTCAACTCTCATAGAGCAATAAAAAGGCATCCACAGCAAAACTGTAAAGAGCTTCTTACATGATGGAAAAAGGCCTGTGGCCTCTAAAAAAATGATACATAATCAGAGATATGGCAGTGATATAAGATAAAATGATCCATGCAGATAATAGCACCCTTAAAATTCAGCAGCAGCAGCCCCATGCATTCTGGGTAGGCAGCATAGCAACTATGATGAAGAGCAATATCAGCAACACTTCTGCCAGACATTAGTGCTATTGGGAGCCCTGCTGTGAAAGGAGGAGACTGTGCTTGGAGTCATTAAAAAGTCTTATCTGAGGCACAAAAGAGGCACTATATGGAAATTTCCAGGAGTCTCCACTGTGGTCCAGTGGGGATCGGTGGCATTCCTGAAGCGCTGAGACACATGTTTGATCCCCAGCCTGGCATAGTGTGTGAGGGATCCTGGGGCTCAGATCTGATCCCTGGCCTGGAAATTCCGTATGCTACGGGGCATCAAAAAAAGAAAAAAAATTTCATCATCATAATCATAATCAAACTTCCTGAAAGGCATAATCAGAAACTAACAAAGAATGGGTAGAAATGAAGTCAAAGAATTGGTGATTTATGATTGTTGTTGTTATGACAGAGTCCATGTTCACAAGGACTTCCCAGTATGGAAGGAAAATTGAGATGCATGCTTAACATTAAGTAAGAAAAAAGAAAATTTCAGACTATGAAAAAAGGCAAGGAACCCAGTGTTTGAGCAGAGAGCTGGGGATTTTGAGGAGGGAGCAGTCAACAAAGGCTACAAGAGAAAAGCTGGGGCTGGAAAGCCCATGAGACTTTGGAATGGATGAGTTAAGAAGGAGAACACTTGATGGAGAGAACAGTGCGTGAGCACAGACACAGGAAAATGTGAACCTGTCTGGTGTCAAAGGCAACCTAAATGGATGAAAATTTACAGAAAATGAAGAATTCCAACTGGAAGAGTAAGAAAAAAGTCTACAATGCTGCACACCAAGCCAGGAACTGATTTAGAAAACAATAGTGAAATTTATTTCCTGGTTCTTATACTGTTTCTTAACATAGCATCACAAAACCTCCATGAATATCATTTTACTCATATTACTCACGAGTAAAATGGACATTAGTGTTTGTCAAAATAAACCACAAAATCACAGTGAAAACAAATTGAAAGAGTGATTGAGAAAAGACTCTACACATAAAAATCACATTAAAACTTACTATGCTGTCAAACCTGAAAGCTATTGCATGACCACGAACAAAGAAACAATGTTTGGGAAACAAAGAGCTGAGAGTAGATTTAGAACAACTCCTGCACATACATCATATCATGTTTTTTCAAAACTAAATGATTAGAAGGATATCTAAACTACAGGAAGAATACAGCTGAAACTAAATACGATATAAGTGTGGATGAATCAGATATATTCATTTTTGCAGGTAACTCCCTAGGGAAGAGGAATAGGATTCTCTGAAGATCAATAACAAAACTACGGCATACACATTCTTACTGACACGCAGTGAGGACAGCTTTGAAATGTTACAACACAGCATCCAGGAAAGCCAGGGAGGGATGATAAGTGACAATGAACTGAAGGAGATAGGAACAATTATCTAGGTGATCTCATTCCTCTTTCCATTTTACTCCAAGAAAACACCCTCCACAAATGGCTTTGAGGAACCACAGCACCATCACTGAGTTTATTCTCATTGGGCTGTCTGAAGACCCCCACATCGAAGCTCTGCTCTTTGTACTCTTCTTGGGGATTTACCTCCTGACCATGATAGGGAACCTGATGGTGCTGCTGGTGATCAGGGCTGACTCCCACCTCCACACGCCCACGTACTTCTTCTTGAGCAATCTATCATTCGTGGACCTCTGCTTCTCCTGTGTCACTGTGCCCAAACTACTGGAGGACCTCCTGTCTGAGAAGAAAACCATCTCAGTAGAGGGTTGTCTGGCCCAGGTCTTCTTTGCATTTATAGCTCCAGGGACTGAAGTCTGTCTGCTCTCTGCCATGGCCTATGACCGCTATGCCGCCATCTGCCACCCGCTGCTCTATAGCCAGGTGATAAGCAACCAGCTCTGTGTGAGGCTGGTGTTGATCTCGTGGGGCCTGTCCTCTCTTGATTCAGTCATAATTGTGCTTTTGGCTATTAATCTAGACTTTTGTGACACCCACACCATACACCACTATATCTGTGAGCTGCCCTCCCGCCTCCCTCTGTCTTGCTCTGACATCTCTACACATATTGATATCTTGATCTGCTCCAGCTTACTGCATGGGTTTGGAACCTTCCTCCTAATCTTCTTCTCTTACATAAGGATTGTCTCTACCATCCTGAGCATCAGCTCCACCACAGGCAGGAGCAAGGCCTTCTCTACCTGCTCCTCCCACCTCATCTCTGTGATCCTGTTGTTTGGCTCAGGTATGCTTCGATATCTCATGCCTCCCTCTGGTTCCTCCCTTGATTTACTCTTCTCCATACAATATAGTGTGATTACACCCATGCTGAATCCTCTCATCTACAGTCTCAAAAACGATGAAGTAAAGACAGCTGTGAAAAGGACATTGAGGAAATACCTACAATAGTTCATGCAGTGTATGAAGTCATATTTATTCAACATCATTGCAAAAATTAAATTTCCTCTAATGTTCCCTCTCACTTTGTTCCCAACCCCTCCACTACACAGATTTAGGTAAGATGCAGGGGAGATCCCAGAGCTTCCCTAAACATCCCCAGTAATGACTACAAAGGACCCCTTGATTTTGAACCCCCTTTGGAAATCCCATGCTCTGTTGATTGGGAACAAATGTGAAAACACACACAAAGTACACCAATAAGACAATAAAATAATTTGGGTGAAAAATAAAATCGAAATTATTTGATTTCTCAAAAGGTATAAAATAAAATTCTCAACAATTTCTACCTGCACTGTTTCATAATAAAAGATTCAAATGATTCCTCCTTCATAATAGATTGTCAAATTGGAAGAACTACAGATGAAATAAATAATCAGAAAAGAAGAGTTAATATTGCTCATATTGCTTAACTGAATTATGTAATTTATCCCCAATGCAGTTATATGAAGATAATATTTGATATTTAATTTTTTTCCATTATACCCAGCTATACAGCATGGTGACAGGGTTACCCATACATGTATGGATTCATCACAAGTGGTTAGACATAGCTCCCAGTGCTATACAGTAGGCTCTCCTTGCTTTTCCAGCCTAGAAGCAACAGTCTTCAACTAATCACCCCAGACTCCCCTACCATCCCATTCCCTCCCCCACCCTTTTGGCAACCACCAGTCTGTTCTCCAAGTCCTTGATTTTCTTTTCTGCATAAAGGTTCATTTGTGCAGTATAATAGATTCCAGTTACTAGTGATATCATACGGTATCTGTCTTTCTCCTTCTGACTTACTTCACTCAGTTGTTGCAAATGACATTATTTTATTCTTTTTCATGGCTGAGTAGTATTCCACTGTGTATATATACCGCATCTTCCTAATCCAATCATCTGTCGATGGACATTTGGATTGTTTCCATGTCTTGGCTATTGTGAATAGTGCTGGAAGGAACATGCGTGTGCAGGTGTCTTTTTCAAGAAGAAGAAAAAATCTATGAATATTTGAAGATGATGTGATTATATGAAATATCTAAGAAAATTCTATTAGAAATAAAAAATTATTGGCACTCCATAAGAATTTAATAGGTTAAAATTTTGATAATATTACAATCAGTAAAGTTTCTATATACTAATAACAACTGTTAAGCAAACCAAAACGCATATCATGCAGAAAGCATCCTTCCAGAGTTCCCATGCAGTAAAGTGGGTTAAGGAATCCAGCATTGTCACTACAGTGGCTTGGGTCGCTGCTGTGGTACGGGTTCAGTTCCCGGCCCTGGGAACTTCTGCATGCCACAGGTACAGTGGAAGGGAGGGAGGAAGAAAGAAAAAGAGAAAGAAATACAGAAAGAAAAAAGAGAAGGGGTGTAAGAAAGAAAGAAAGAAAGGGAGAGAGAGAGCAAGAGAAAGAAAGAAAGGGGAAAAGAAAAAGAGAAAAAAGAAAATAAAAAGAAAATTCTCAGGATTAAATTTAATGAATGCTTAGAGCTGACGTGAACAAAGTAACAGATTTAACTAAAAGATATAGGATATAGTTTTAGACATACTCTCATCTCCCAGTATTAGAAAATATGATCAATATTATATAACCCATGAGAGTACCATTGAATTTTCAAGTGATCTGGAGATTGATGGTCCTAGAGTTGATTCGATAATCATAGCAATTTGGGCTTTTCCCATCTACCTAATATGCCATCCTCATATATCGGGTTTAATCCTCAGGTTTGTCCCTGCTGCTGTAACTCTAGGCATTATGGTCTTCACAACACATAAGCAAACTTTTTTTAAGTAGAACCATTAGTTTACATAAATGGAATCATCCCAATGCTAAAATTAAAAGTACTGCACCTATTCAAGTCTTGATGAAGCAATGGAGTAATTAGACTCACATACAATGGCAGTCAGATTGTAAACTGCTTCAACAACTTCAGAAAATATTAGGCAGTTATCTACCAAATGCACAAAGTATCTATTCTAAGGCTCAGTAATTACATTCCTAGGTATACATGAAGAGAAATGAGTCAACTTGCCCAACAAAGACATTACTCAACATTCATGACTCAGTTTTATTATTGCAACCAAAACTATAATAAACCCAAATTCCATTGCCTGGAGAATTAATAAATAAATTCATATATGTAGAGTATTTTTATAATGAAATATATAGCAAGTTACCTAAAACTGCAGACAACAAATGGATCAATCTCATAGACATTGTATAATAGAAATTAGAAAACAATGGGTACTCATGATTTTATTTATATGAGGTTAAAGACAGTATATTAATCATGTTTCTACTTTAAATTTATTTTTGAATTT
>PVHT021183619.1:16316358-16341660 GCA_004024745.2 Catagonus wagneri | reverse complement strand
TATATATATATATATATATATTCATCACAAGTGATTAGACATAGTTCCCGGTGCTATACAGCAGGATCTCCTTGCTTTTCCAGCCCAAAGGTAATAGTTTACAACTGTTAACCCCAGAATCCCATACTATCCCACTCCCTCTCCCACCCTCTTGGCAACCACAAGTCTATTCTCCAAGCCCGTGATTTTCTTTTCTGTAGAAAGGTTCATTTGTGCAGTATATTAGATTCCAGATTCCAGATATAAGTGATATCATATGGTATTTGTCTTTCTGACTTACTTCACTCAGTATGAGAGTCTCTAATTAAATTTCTTTTTCTCAGCTTTACTGAGATATAATTAACATAGAACATTGTGGAAGTTTCCCTACTGCATAAAATAGATGATTAACAAGAATCTTCTGTATAGCTCAGGGAAATCTACTCAATAGTAATAATCTATATGGGGAAAGGAATGGAGATAGACAGATGATAGATAGATAGAGAGGTAGATGATAGATAGATAGACAGGGAAGGATATATAGCCAATTCATTTTGCTAAACACCTAAAACAAATACAACATTGTAAATCAACTATCCTCCATAACATTTTTTTAAAAAGAACATTGTGTAAATCTAAAGCATACAATGTGTTGATTTGATACACTTAAATGTTGCAAAATGATTACTATCCCCATAATGTCACATTACCTTTTTTTTTTTTATGGTCAGAATGTTTAAGATACACTTTCTTAGAAACTAAGTATAAAATACAGCATTACTAACTATAGTCACCGTATAGTATATTAGATTCCCAAAACTTATTCATCCTATAACCGGAAATTATTCATGGAGTTCCCTGATGGTCTGGTGGCTAGGACTCAGCCCTTACACCACTACTGCCCAGGTTCAATCGCTGGTCTAGGAACTGAGATCCCACATCAAGCCACTGCACATTGTGGACGAAAAATAAATTAAATAAATAAATAGAAATAACTGGAAGTTATTTTCCATATTTCTTGATGCTTTGACATCTTCAGTCCTTGCTGACTCTGGAGAGAATGCCTCTCCATGGATACCCAATTCCTGGAGATAGCGAACAACTCACCTTATTACACATTTTTCATATGCAAACTAATTAAAGAACCCAGTCCCTGAACTGCCTCCTTTATTTAGCAGTCATATTTTAGTCCATTATCCCCCTGTGCTAATTACACCAAGGATCTTATATCTGCTTACACTGCCCACACACCTCTTCCTGCAGAAACTACAATAAAGCCTCTTGCCTACATTTTCCTCTCCCCTGCCCTTCTCTCCCTGCCTTCTGACCAACCAAATGCTTCCCATTGTGACCCATAGGTAACAAATAATCTTTTCAATAAAGTTATCCCCTGATCTGTTGGCTTCATCATATCTAATAATAAAATCTACATTTTAAAATACACAGGAAAAGTAATAATTAATGAGTGAAGTCAGAACAGCAATTACCTGCGGAGAATGGATTAACTACGAAGTACCAAGAAGAAACCCTTTAAGCAAATGAAAAGTTTCGGGCTCGGTCTCTGTAGTGGTTATAAAGTGTATACAAACATCAAAATTCACCATATTGTCCCTTTAAGATGACTGCACTTAGTCACTTGACTTGTACATTTTAAACTTCAATAAACAGGAAAACTAAACAACTTAAAAAGAATCTATTTCATGAATGTTCTCCCAATTCTTACAGGTACGTAGTATTCATGTCCTACAGATGCTTTAGTAAATAATCCCCTTCCTCTCATATCAAGGCAGGATTTCTCCAACTCACGTCATGCTGGCAATTGATCCCAGCTACTGACTTAAAGCCATGGCGGAGATAGGAGAGGGCAAGTAAACTCTTACAAGGCATTTACCCCAGGGAAAGCTTGGCTTGGTCTCTGTACTACTAGTGGTTCTCCAAAGAAACAGAACCAGTAGGACATAAAGAGAGAGAGACATAGACATGGTGAATTTTAAGGAACTGACTCACATTGGTGTGGGCTGAAGAGTCTGAAATTTGTAGAGCAGGCTGGCATGCTAGATTCAGATTTAAGATTTCATGTTGTAGCCTTGGGTCCAGAATCCACAGTGTAGGCCAGCAAACAGGCATTTCAGACCCGGTCTCTATGTTGCAGTCTTAAGGAGAATTCCTTCCTCTTTGGGAAACCTGAGCCTTTGCTCTTAGAGACTTTAATGACTGAATGAGGTCTGCCCACATTACGGAGGGTAATCTGCTTTACTTAAAATCAGCCGGTTAAAATGTTACCCCTAAAAAATACTTTCACAGCAACACCTAGACTGATGTTTGATTTAAGAATCAGTTCCATAGCCTAGTTAAGCTGACACATAAAATTAACCATCACAGACTCCAAGCCAAGAGAAACTGTTATCATCTAGCAAGGGTTACTAAACCAATTCTGACCCATCAGGTAGTCAGGGTCTCAAGCACTTCTGTCCAGAGGTCCCCTTTCCCAGTCTCATGGCCCTAGTCCTTTTCTATTAGGATCCTAATTTAAAATAAGAGATGTTTTGGAGGGTAAATTCGGCCTTCTTGGTAATTCAGCTGCTCTCACACTCAGATTCCAGGCCTGGTTTTCAGTAGGGTTTCAGCAGTGCTTACTTACTAAAGAATGTCATTGAGCAGTGGCATAAAAGTCTCCTGGCTCTGATATTTGGCCTTAGGTTGGTATCTGGATAAACTAAGCCTGTCCTTTTATTTCTTTGGTATAGCAATTACATTTCACAGCAACAAACAAACTGCACACTTTTCTTGACATTGCGTGCATATCTTTCAATGGCTAAAGATATTGCATACACCAATGCATTCTCTGCAACTTATTTCCCTTCCCAACCCACCACAAGTAAGATACAAGTAGTTGTGATGCTAACAGCAACGAGGGATTCAACAGCAACACAAAGACTTCAGGAAAAAAAAATTCAAGACTAACGTTTGGAAGCTGGGCCAGTGTGCACTGAAATGGCAATGGTGAGGGCATATGGTAAAGAAATCTGCGTAATAAACTAATGAGAATTCCAGAGAGGGCTGGGTCCAATATTCATATTCAACAATTAATATGATTAAGAAAGTGTATATATGTAGGAAGGCATGGATTTCTTCTATCAACAATTTAAAAAGCAATTAGAATATATTGGGAAAAATTAATCTCTACAAGAAAAAATAAATCTATGAAGCATATTAAATGTAACATGATCATGAGAAATTGGTAGAATGAAAATTTTTTTAATTTTTTAATTTAAACATTATGTTTAGACTATTGCCCCATAAGCAGCACAAATCTAGTGCCAATCACAGATTAAATCATATTACCATTTTTCAGGGAATAATATTTCATAAGTTATTCCATTCCTTTTGATTTTCAATTTTCCAAATCAATCCATAAACACACACAATTATAGTTATAAAACTGAGGGTAAATATTAAAGTTGTGAACAATGTATAATATGGAGAAAGCAGAAAAGCTGAGAAATGATAAAATAAAAGGAGAGGAGAAACAAAGAGTATAAGAAATAACGTGTCTAGTAATCCCAAACTCCCAGTCCATCCCAGGCAACTGTTACATTTAGAATGCATAAGCAATGAGGTCCTACTCTGTAGCACAGGGAAATATACCCAATCTCTTAGGAGAGAATATGGTGAAAGATAATATGAAGGTGAAAAGCATGAATGTGAATGAGGTTTAAACTCTATCTGACTGAGAAATTTTTGAACATCACTGAGTTCATAATTAAGCGACCAGAATAAGTTTCTGGATCAGACTTAAATGGCAGCTTGAAAGAAATTATCAGCCATAAAAAATTATGATTTTACACTCCTGAGACAGTAGATTAAAAACTAATTAATATACACAACCAGTCAAACAAAGGTAAGATAGTAATATTATGCTGGGGCATCCTGAATTTATGGCCAAGAGACAAAGATGATGAGCTTCATGGTATACTGACAGATTTATCAAAAAAAAAATATGATTTCAGTGACTGACATCAAGGCTAAGAACTTATTTAGCTGCTTCACCTCAAGGAGCACCTGGAGAACATGGGCCTTTCTGATTTAAGTGGAATCAGGGTTCTTCTCTAGTGTAGGGGAAAGTTGAATACATGACTCTGTAATTTGGGATTAGGCAGCAGTTTTTTTTTTGTTTTTGTTTTGCATTATAGCTGGTTTACAGGTTTCTGTCAGATTTTCCAACTGCACCATGTGGTGACCCAATTACATGTACATATATGGATTTGTCACATGTAATTAGATATAGTTCCCCGTGCAATACAGTTGTAGCTCCTTGCTATTCCATCATTAAAGCACTAGTTATCCCCATTCCCTCCCACCCCTCCCCCACCCCTCCCCCGCGCCCTTGGCAACAAGTCTGTTCCCCAAGTTCGTGATTTTCTCTTCTGTTGAGATGTTCATTTGTGCAGTGTTTTATACTTTAACAAAAACTCATGATTCTCCACATTCTTTGCTATAGACCTTTAACTTGAATGATTCTGAGCAAGTTGCAGGACTTTTCTGTGCCTTGTTTCCTCAACTATAAAATAGGATTGATACTACTCCCTAACTTACAGGGTTGTTGTATGAATTAAATAATACCCTTAGGTGTTAAAAAGTTGAGTGTTTAATACATATTAATTGTTAATAACTACTGCCTGTCTTTTTAAAATTCTTTTTTTCCAGATGGATTGAGGTATAAGTGACAAATAATTATGTATCTCTTAGATGTCATACGAGGAGTTCCTGCTGTGGCTCACCTTTTTTCCAGATGTATTAAGGTATAAGTGACAAATAATTATGTATTTCTTAGATGTAATATGGGGAGTTCCTGCTGTGGCTCAGCTCTGTTAAAAACTTAACAGAGTGTCCACGAGGATATGGTTCAATCCCTGGCCTCACTCAGCAGGTTAAGGATCCCGTGTTGCTGCCACTCTATCATCCCATGAAAGCTTCATTTTATTGCTTTTTGTCTTAAACCCATGATGCACCATTTTAGCATCCCTCATGTCTATGCCTTCAATGTCTTTGCCCACTTGTTCTTTTGTTGCATTCACAAGCCACACCTACGTTTTCCATTTCTATATCTAGGACAATAACTTCCATGGAATTTGGTTTATACTTCAAACATACCTTGACCTTCAAAATTATTCTTTTTCGTTCTTCTTTTGACTGCCCCACAGCCTATGGAAGTTCTGGCCAGGAATTAGATCTGAGCTGCAGCTGCAACCTACGTTGCAGCTGCAATAACAATGCATACTTAACACATGCTTCTGGGCCAGGGAGACCCTCAAAATTAATAATCTCCTTCCTTCTTTAAACCTAACAGGAGATTGCAATAAATGATCTTCCTTTAACTTAACAATCACTTAATCATTCCACCACGCTTAAAATTCTATCTATATCTGCTCATAACTTTGACACTTCTTTCAGTGCTAGTGAAAAATTCTATAACCATAATTTCTAATCTTAGTGTATGTGTGGGGTGTGTGTGTGTGTGTGTGTGTTTGAATTGTGTGAAATTTTTACCACCTTCTCCTGGACCTTGCTTCATCATTGTCTACCATTTTATCCTACATTTATAACTTCTTAAGCTCTATACATATAAAGATTTTTTCATAGGTAGTAACATCCTATTTTATCCAATCTTTAAAAATAGAATAGTTATCCTTCCTCATCTCTCTTGCCCTCGGACTTATCTCTCTCCTATCTTTAAAGTAACCCATTCATAAAATAAATATTCACCAACTAGGACTATCAAGGTACACAGGTGGATAATGACAGAGTTTCTGCCTGCAGGCAGAGTATCTAAGTGAGAATAACAGATATGTAAACAAGTAACTGTATCACAATCATGTCATTTTTATTTCAGACAGTGTAAAGGATTTCTAAAGCTCAGAAGATGGATAGTTAACTGGAGTGTGGAATAGCATAAAAAATTTATATAAATCAATGCACTTACTGTTAAGGAATAATCCTTGAAGTGGAGCCTCTGGGTCCTTCAGGGGTTTTTTCTGAATTTTAACAAAGTTCAATTGAGGAAGTTCCTATTGTGGCTCAGTGGTAAGGAGTTGGACTAGTATCCATGAGGATGCAGGTTCAATCCCTGGCCTCACTCAGTAGGTAAGGATCCAGCACTGCTGTGAGCTGTGGTGCAGGTTGCAGACACACCTCAGGTTCTGCGTTGCTGTGACTGTGGCTGTGGCCTAGGCTGGCAGCTACAGCTCCAATTCAACACCTAGCCTGGGAACCTCCATATGCCACAGATGTGGCCCTTAAAAGCAAAAAATAAAAAAAATAAAGTTGATTTACAATGCTGTGTTGATTTCTGCTATACAGAAAAGTGATGCAGTCATACATATACACATATCCATTTCCACACAGGTTACCACAGAACATCAAGTAGATTTCCCTGTGGTGTACAGCAGGTCCCCACTGACCACCCATTCCATATACAAAAGTGTGCCTTTGCCGTTCCCAGGTCCTTCAATCTTTACTATCAATAACTGATGCATTTTGAGAGTACTGATGATCCCCTACTTTTTCCCTTTCTCCAGTAACTCTGGTTTTGGATCCTCTGAATGTCACTCCTCAATCTAAAAACAGCTCCACCTCAGTCCACTTGCACTTTTCATTTCCTTCCTATCTTTAGAAATGATGTTTCCACCACAGCTCTGCTCCTTGAAAACTCTTTCCATACAGTCTTTCCTGGCATCATTCTATTCACCACTGTGATTTCAGTGACCACTCATGGGGTTAGACTCTCTAATCTATATCATTAGTCCACACTAAACTCCTGACCATAGACCCACACATCTTACCACCTGTTAAACACACATCTCAAATGCAACATATACTAAATAGAGTATATTTTCATACCTTTACATAATAAATATTATTACCTACTATGAACCAAGCATTCCATAGAATCTATTCTCCATTATATTATTCTTACATATTTTTCTCATCAATAACTGCAAAACTCTCTGGAGTTCCTGTCGTGGCTCAGTGGTTCACGAATCCGACTAGGAACCATGAGGTTGCGGGTTCAATCCCTGGCCTCGCTCAGTGGGTTAGGGATCTGGCGTTGCCATGAGCTGTGGTGTAGGTTGCAGACGTGGCTCGGATCCCGTGTTGCTGTGGCTGTGGTGTAGGCCGGCGGCTACAGCTCCAATTCGACCCCTAGCCTGGGAACCTCCATATGGCACAAGTGCAGCCCTAGAAATGGTAAAAAAGACAAAAAAGTAATAAAAATAATAACTGTAAAACTCTCACAGTTCTGTCTCTGGCACCTGACTGGTGGCATAAATTAAATTATAACACCAAAATTTGCTGCATGAAAACCATGCTTTGCCTCATCTTATACAACTCACTCTTTTTTTTTTCATTTAAAATAAAGAGCTAAACCAGATCGAAGTTTTCAAGCATATCTCAGCCCTAACTACATTATCTTTTAATCTTACACAAAAACACAAGCAAATACAAGTGATTAAAGTAGAACTGCTCAGATTAACCGGGAGCTTGAGAAGATCTAGCCTCACTCACTTATGCCCTTCTCTTCCCTCTCTCCCAGTAAGGCTACAAAAATATCTACTACAAAACCTGCAAGATGGGTCCTATCTCACACTCACTCTGGTCAAGCCCTAAACTGCCAGAAATATTAAGGGCCCTTACCTTATTGATACTCATATTTTCAGATGCAATTCCAGTCAAGGATCAACATTTTCTGAAAACCACAAAAATCATACTAAATTGGCCTTTATTACAAGGGATAATGTTGCTTTCTAGAAATTGAAATATTGTTGACATGCCATCAGCTACTAAGCAGTCAGTTAAGTCTCGATTTACCTCTCTCAAAGGATGGCTTTTAAAGACAATGCCTATTTCCACCTAGGAGGGCTTAAGAGAATGAGCACGAGCATGTCTTGTTCATTCTGGGATCTCTCAGTGCCTGGCACTCAGTTTTTACTGAAAAAATGTTAAATGAATAAATGTTTTATTGGTATTTGCATAACTTGGGTTAATTTGAATAACACATCATGTGTGTTTGTCACATACATAAACTGCATGCAAGTGCTGATGATTCTTCTCTACCTCATTAAGAAAAAAAAGTTCCGCAGTTCCCATTGTGGCTCAGTGGTAATAAACCTGACTAGTATCCATTAGGAGGCAGGTTTGCCCTCTGGCCCTGCTTAGTAGGATAAGGATCCGCCATTGACATGAGCCGCAGGGTAGGTCGCAGATGCAGCTCAGAGTTGCTGTTGCTGTGGCCGTGGCACAAGCTTGCAATCCCAGCGCCCATCAACCTCTAGCCTGGAAACCTCCATATGTCACTGGTGTGGCCCTAAAAAAGAAAAAAATAATAAAAGAAAATTTTGACACGACATTTTATAAACCCATAGTATGATTTATTAAAAAGTAATTCATTATATACTTGAATTATTTCTCTTTAACAAACTCTTAAAAATTCATTACATGCTAAGAATAGACACTTAATCTTCAGTTTTCTCAGGGTGGAGTTATTTCCTCTCATTTAATTATTATAATAGATAATCTTATTGTCAAAATAAGGAAAACTCAAATGTACACTCAAAACTGGCCTGGAGATCAGTACTGTATCATAGCTTGGCCCACCTGACAATTCCTAAAGCACATTCGCAGCCTAAGATAAAACGTCAACTTCTCAGCAGACAAATATTTCTGTAAATCTCTTATTATTCTCCCTTTCCCTATTTTTAGCCCCACCCCCTGAGCCTAATAACAGTTCTCTTCCAGGTTTTAAATAATTGCTTAATTCAGAAACTCCAAATACTGCCCTGGAGAGAATCCCCTGTGCCTCGTATTAAGTTTAACTTTCTAGTTCACTGAAAACGGCACAGTTAGTGAGTCCAGGGCTTGGCTTCAGGCCGAGATTTCAGGGAATACACGGCAGAGACCTGGCTTCTGCTGGGTGCCAAACCCAGCCCTCAGCTGTAAAAGCACAGATGGCCTTCTGATTGGTTCTGTTAGAGAGCGCTTTCTTTAAGTGATGCTCTTCAAAGAGAATTTAGAATCATAGAGGAAGTGAATGAAGAGAAGGCACATTGCTGCACCTGAGATCACATGAGAAGGTGTTAATGAAATATATGCCTGTTGTTAAAAAACTGGCCGTATGTTTTCAAAAAAAAAATTTGATTATACTTGCCTTACAAGTCCTTATCTTTCTATACTGTGTCCTGCACTGCAGAACCACACCACTCTAGGTTAAGCTATTCAGGGGAATAATCCTGATTTTGTGGCAGACCCAGTGCTTCCAGAGTTTGAACTATTCTATTTTCCTTCACTAGTTGATGGCAAAGAGAAAATGCTATCTGTTGTGTAAAGAATCAGACTCTTGTGACAGAGCTTCTCATGGTGGGAGACTTGACCTAGGCCTTGTTTACCCATGATGGAAAAGACAGACTGTGGAGCTGCCTCCTCCAAGAAGAGCCAAGAGAAGGGTAATATATTCTCTGCTTTTCTGGCATGCCCCTATCTTTCTGTAAAGCTCTGTGCGTGTTGCAATTCTGCTGACCGTCCTCTCCCTTACCTCCACCTCTTCCACCTCATGACCTATTCCGTTAGTCCTAGAGCCAGAGGCTCCAGCTATTCCTCATCCCTAAGATAGAGGTGGAAATATCCCACTCCTCAGCACACTGTCTCCTCTGGCTGGGATTCAGATATCTGTACAAATGGTGCATTTGTACAGCTGCCTTGGACACCTCAAAAAGGTCCTTCAGCCTCGCAGCTTAACACTGAGGACAGGGACACTTTAAAGCATAGGCATAAATCCTGTTCTGCCTCAAGATCCCAAAAGACTGCAGAAAGCTGAATCTTGGAATGAAAAGAGGATATCAGAGGTAAATACTGCATTGTTGTAAGGTACTTACTTATCTGCTTGTTCAGTACTCCAGTTAGGAGAGCTACAGTCATTTTTTTCCATTGTCACCTCATATCTAGTCACCACAGAGACACTGTGAATAGCACGAGAGAGCACAGGAGACGACAGCTCTGACAATTATTTCAAATGGGTGAAGCTTGACTTTGGTCCTTCCTGCTTCCAGGGCTGATATTCTCCCCAGTTCAGATTCCTCCCCCAGGCACCTAGGGTCTGCGTGTTTCCCCTCAGCCCACTGGATGCCTCAAGTCACCTTGTCCAGCCTGACCTTCCACACACACACACCTCTCACTCATTTCTTCATTCCGCAAACATTTTTAAGCAGCCAGTGTGAGCAAGGCTCTTTGCCAGACACCCAGAGAATCTCTCATTTTATAGAAATCTGCTGTCAAATAGCTGATCCTTGGCCAAGATCGGGTAACTAAGATAATATCTCCATCAGAGTTGTTCTTCTTAACTTTGGGCTTAACGCTAAACTGGTGAAATAAATTTGTGATTTTTCCCTATTAACAGCTGAATTATGGAACATGTTTATTTTAGTAAACCTTCTGAGAACCATAAATCATAAACATATCTTCATCTCTTTCTCAGAGAAACTGATCAAATGGTCAAGTGTGCCATGGATAGGAAATGTCGGTGATGGCAAAATGGTGACACGGGTACTTATCTAAGACAACGCCAAAATCCCCGTTTTACATCCCCTGCTTCTCCATGAACAACCTCCCTGTCTTTCCCTTTAGTCTTTTCCTGCTCTCACTCAAAACATTCTAAATCTGCCATCGGTCCTTTATACCACAGGATTCAGTCAAGCCAGAATCTTCCCTAAGAATGACTGCAGGTTTGATTTATTTTATGCTTAATTACAGAATTTAAATGAAAAGAGTTGCCCCCGGTCATTAAAGAAATCTCAGATATAAGTTTGAGGTGCTGTTTAGGGATGGTAAGGGAGAATCCTTTCTTAGTGAAAACCTGAAAGTCAGGTAAGAGAAGTAGCCGTCACCTTCATTCATACAAAATGTGGATGTAAGGGCAGGACAGAAAATGATTCACTGGGAGCTTGAAGTCCCCGTGGACACTGTGGCCAGGTCCCCCTCTGTGGGTGAAAATGGAAGAATGGAATCAATTTTCAAGATAACCATATCAGTAAGTATTTGAAACATCTAAATACTTGGAAAGACTGGCTTCTATTCATCATTTCAGTTTGCTTGTAGAGATTCAAGATACTGCTTTCAACAGTATTTACAATTTTGTCGATGCAGGATCCTCGAAAGTAATTTCTCCAGCCGGTTATGCTTCACGATCACTGGGTCTAAGCTAACATCCTGAAGACACACAAAGGTGAACCTTACGCTGTTTGTCCTGGCACACAGGTAACCTAGGCTTGGGTCTAAGATGGACTTCAGTTTGGGCTTATGGATTTGTTAGTGAAGAGAGAATTAAAGCTTCTCTCATAGAAGTTAACACATGGTGATAGACTGCTGGCAAACTGGAAGGGTCAGAAACAGTGCTCTCTGGATGAGCAAGGTTATTTGTTTGGGGGAGGACAGAAGCCTACTATGGGATCAGACTGTGGAAGGACAGACAAAAATAGAATACTGGAAGTTCCTGTGATGGCCCAGTGGAAACACATCTGACTACCATCCATGAGGATGCAGGTTCTATCCCTGACCTCACTCAGTGGGTTAAGGATCTGGTGTTGCAGTGAGCCATGGTGTAAGTGCAGACACAGCTGGGATCTGATGTTGCTGTGGTGTAGGCCAGCATCTACAGCTCCGATTGGACCCGCAGCCTGGGAACCTCCATACGGTTTAGGGTCGCAGGGGCAGCCCTTAGAAAAGAGCAAAAAAAAAAAAAATAGAATACTGGCAAATTAGCCTCAAACCATCCATAGGACATTGACTTAGCACCTAATCCCAGAAGTTAGAGTCCAGAGTGATTCTTAGTATCATCATTAATATAAAACACTCACCATCTGGTCCTCTTGGACACAGCTGACACCAAGAGTAAGATGCAAGAGGAGCTCCTACTGTGGTACAAGGGGATTGGCAGTGTTTTGGGAATGTTGGGACACAGGTTCAATCCCCGCCTATCACAGTGGGTTAAGGATCTGGTCGCACCTGTGCCTTAGTTTGCAGCTCGACTCGGATCTGATCCCTGGACTGGGAGCTCCATATGCTACAGGCTGGCCAAAAATAAATAAATTAAATAAATAAATAAATAAATAAATAAATGGTTTGTTCCTTGTGGAGTTCCCATTGTGGCTCAGCATAAACAAACCCAGGTAGTATCCATGAGGACGCAGGTATGATCCCTGGACCCACTCACTGGATTAAGGAACTGGCATTGCACAGGGCTATAGTGTAGGTCGCAGGCAGACCTCGGATCTGGCATTGCTGTGGCTGTGGTGTAGGCTGGAAGCTGTAGCTTCAATTTGACTCCTAGTCTGGGAACTTCCATATGCTATGAGTGTGGCCTTAAAAAGCAAAAAAATAAAAAATAAAAAAATTTTAATTAAAAAATGTTAAATAAAAAAAGAAAATGCAAGAAAAGTTTAAAAGAAAATTATGTGACTCTTTTCACTTTGACCCTCCTGGGAATACAAGAATAATGTATCCACAACATGAATGCAAGAGCTCCTTGAAAGGGCTTGTAACGGCAAAAGTGCTTGTGTATTATACAAAACTGAGAGAACATCAAAGGATGTTGCAATGACATGAGACTGCACAGAGTATAGATAATAGCATCCTTGAAATTCAACAGCACTAGGCCCTATGCAACACAGACAGGCAGCATGGTACCACTGATGGACAACAATACCTGTAGTACAGCCAGGCATGAGTCCAACTGGGGCCGCTGGAGTGAAAGGATGAGGTTGTGCCGAGAGTCGTCAAGGGGCCTTGTCCAGGGCAGAAATGAGATGCCATTTAGAAGTTTCTATCATAATCTGAGAAGAATTTGAGAAGCAATCAAAAGCTAATGGGTGGGGACAGAATGAGTGGGGGCCAAGCCAGAGAAATGCTGTGTTGTGACTTGTTATGTTACAGGCCACATTATCAAGGAGGAAAAACTGAGCTACATGTTTAATATGAAAAAAGAAACAGAATTCAGACTATGACATAAGGCAACTAACTCAGAACAAGGAGCCCAGTGATTTCAACAGAGAGCTGTGGGCTAAAGGAGAGAGCATTCAAGACAGGCTATAAGGAAGCAAGCAGGTTTAAAGGGTATACTGGATAAGGCCCACTCAAATTTGGGTCAGTGGAGTTGGGACATTTGAAAAGAGCAAGAATGTGAACAAAGACATGAAATAAACAGATCTTTCTATATGGAAAGCAGCAAAAATGGCAGAAAAGTTAAGAGCAGACAAAGAACTCTGAAGATCAAAATAGAAAAAGTGTTCCTTATTCCTGCGGACTAAGCCTAGACATTGGGCTAGTAATCAGAAAGAATAATTTGATTTATTTCTGGTTTCTTCTACTTGTTGTCTGTATGACATTATAAAAGATCCCTTAATATCAGACTTCTCACAGGTAAAAGGGGAATAAAATTCCCTATCCCAAGAATAATAATTCCCTGTCAAATCTCACAGAATTGCCTTGAAACAGTTAAGACAAGGCATAATAAAGTTCTCTATATTTAATAAAGTCCGTTAAAGTTAAATGTACTATTTATGAAGTAAAGAGCAGGGACAAGTTATGACTTTTATTGGCCCCAGGCTTTCTGCCATTGTTGTCCTTTTTTTTTTTTTTTTTTGGCTTTTTGCCTTTTCTAGGGCTGCACTCGCAGCATATGGAGGTCCCCAGACTCAGGGTCAAATCGGAGCTGTGGCCACTGACCTACTCCACAGCCACAGCAACACAGGATCTGAGCCACGTCTGTGACCTACACCACAGCTCACAGCAACGCAGGATTCTTAACCCACTGAGCAAGGCCAGGGATCGAACCCACAACCTCATGGTTCCCAGTCAGTTTTGTTAACCACTAAGCCACAATGGGAACACCTGTGGCCCACTTTTTGATTAAAAAATATTAAAATATTGATCCCTAGACACACTCACTGGGATAAGGAACTGGCATTGCAAGTATTAAAATATTAAAAATATACAATACTCTATGATTATAGTTATAAAAACAAATATAATCCAGTCAGCATTATATTTAACATTTTCTTCTGATTCAAAACAAAAAAAAAAGTATTTTCATTAACCACAAAAATGGCCCTAGGCACTATGCCCACTATGTCTAATGGAAGTAAATTCTATTAAAACTTTGAACAAAAAAAATTATGATGGAGAAACTGCTGCAGATATGTGCTAGAATTTTAAGATTTCTAAACTTCAAGAAGGATGGAGCAGAATCCAAATACTATGAGTGGATATGTGAGCCAGAGAGATTCATTCTTCCAGTAAATCCCTCTGGAAGAAGAGCAGGATTCTCTGACTGGGTCAGGATCAGTGATAACAATACAGGATGGAAACACTTTCTGAGATACAGGTAGGGCAGCTTTGAGATGTCTGAGTATAGAGCCCAGGTAGAGTAAAGAGGCACATATGAGATGAGGGGTGATGCTCTGAAAGAGACAGGAGATCTCATTCCTCTTTCTATTTTATTCCAAGGAAATACCCTCCACAATGGCCTTGAGGAACCACAGCACCATCACCGAGTTTATTTTCGTTGGGCTGTCTGACGACCCCCACATTGAGGCTCTGCTCTTTGTGCTTTTCTTGGGGATATACCTCCTGACCATCATGGGGAACCTAACAATGCTGCTGGTGATCCGAGCTGACTCCAACCTCCACATGCCCATGTACTTCTTCTTGAGTAATCTATCGTTCCTAGACCTCTGCTTCTCCTCTGTCACTGTGCCCAAACTACTGGAGGACTTCCTGTCTGAGAAGAAAACCATCTCTGTTGAGGGCTGCCTGACACAGGTCTTCTTTGTGTTTATCACCGCAGGGACTGAAGCCTTTCTTCTCTCAGTGATGGCCTATGACCGCTATGCTGCCATCTGCCACCCGCTGCTCTATGGCCAGGTGATGAGCCACCAGCTCTGTATGAAGCTGGTGTTGACCTCCTGGGGCCTGGCATCTATCAATGCATCTGTCATTGTGCTCTTGGCTACTAACCTAGATTTCTGTGATGCCCAAACTATACACCACTACACCTGTGAGTTGCCCTCCCTTTTCCCTCTGTCTTGCTCTGATATCTCCATCAATACTGACATCTTGATCTGCTTAATTTTACTGCATGGTCTTGGAACCTTCCTCCCAGTCTTCTTCTCTTATGTCCGCATTGTCTGCACAGTTCTGAGCATCAGCTCCACGACAGGCAGAAGCAAGGCTTTCTCCACCTGCTTCTCCCACCTCATTGCAGTGATTCTCTTCTTTGGCTCAGGTTTGGTTCGCTATCTTATGCCCGCCTCTGGTTCCTCCCTAGATTTGCTCTCCTCCTTGCAGTACAGTGCAGTCACACCCATGCTGAATCCCCTCATCTATAGTCTAAAGAACATGGAGGTGAAGGCGGCTGCGAAACGGACATGGGAGAAATATCTGCAATATTTTAGGTTTTGAACGAGGACACAGAATAAAAGGAAATGAGTTTGTGTTGCCAAGTGCTTGTACTTAAGGCAGAAACCTAGGCCACTAACTTTCAGGGAGACCTATACCATCCTCCCCCTAGCTATATTAAGAATGAAAAATAAAATGCAAAAAAAATAAATATGTCTAGTTTATATCTGTAGATCTATGGTTTGTTCTTCCTTCTACTCTCTCACACAACCACCACCACTTTCTGTCTAGAATTCTGTTAGATGTCGTATCTCCTTGTTTAGTCATTTATCTATTTTAACTTGTCACTCATTATTTTTTGTCATATTCCCATTAACTTTGTTAAAGATTTTATTCAGTTTGCCATCTTCTAAGGTATTTAACTCCTTTATTTCTTCTTTATAATTTTTAACAAGGTCTTAAATTTATATTTATGAATTTAAAATGTAGAACAAAATATGTTGACACCTCTCACAAAAGATTATGATTTATTTTGCTTTACAATCTCCCTCATTTCTCAGCCATTTCAGTTGACTCCCTTCCTCCTTTTATCCCCTATATTCTGTAATGTTTCTTTCTGGATATTATCTACAAATTATCATCTTTACATTATGTGGCTTTTTAATCAATTATACTATGGATTTTAATCATAATTTTGATAGTTGATTGGGCTCATTCTAATTTAAATTTATTTAATATTCACTGGCACACCTTTAATAGCACATCTATTTTTTATATCTACCTACTTTTTATATCTATTTTTTACTTCCCTTTCCATGGTAGAGTATAATGCTTAGATGCAGTCTTATGAGCCTGCTTATCTATATGCATATTCTTTATGACTGTGGCAAATTACTTAACTTCATGTTATATGTCAATTATATCTCAATCAAGGTGAAAAAAGGTTAAAACAGAGTAAATACCTAAACATAATGCCTAGTTCCATAAAACTACTAGAAGAAACCATAGAGAATACAATTCTTGACTTTGAACTGGGCAATGATTTTTTTTTTTTGCTGTAATACCAAAAGCACAGGCAACAAAAGCAAAAACAGAAATAACTGGGCTTGCATCAAACTAAAAACTTCTGCAAATCAGGGATACAATCAACAAAGTGAAAAGGCAACCTAGAGAATGAACGAAAATATTTGCAAGTTTTTAGGCTCATAAGGGGTTAATATATGAAATATAAAATAAATTCCTATAACTTAATAGCTAAATGAATACATATATACATACATAAGATTTTTTTTAAGATTTTTGTTTTTTCAATTATGGTGATTTACAGTGTTCTATCAATTTCTACTGTACAGAAAAGTGACCCAGCTATATATATATATTCTTTTTCTCACATTATCCTCCATCATGTTCTATCACAAGTGATTGGATATAGTTCCCTGTGCTATACAGCAGGATCTCATCACTTATCCACTCCAAATGCAATAGCTTGCATCTATTAACCCCAGACTCCCAGTCCATCCCACTCCCTCCCTCTTTCCCTTGGCAACCACAAGTCTGTTCTCCAAGTCCATGAGTTTTTGGCCTGTGGAAAGGTTCATTTGGGCCATATATTAAATTCCAGATATAAGTGATATCATATGGTATTTGTCTTTATTTTTCTGACTTACTTCACTTAGTATGAGAGTCGCTAGTTCCATCCATGTTGCTGCAAATGGCATTATTTTGTTATTACGGCAGAGTAGTATTCCATATATGCCACATATTGTTTTCTCCCCCCCTTCCAGTGCCACATATTTTTAAGCTGTTGATGGACATTTAGGTTGTTTCCATGTCTTGGCTAATGTGAACAGTGCTGCAAAGAACACCTGGGTGCACATATGCACTTTGAAGAAAAGTCTTGTCTGGATATGTGCCAAAGAATGGGTTTGCTGGGTATATGGTAGTTCTATATTTAGTATTTTGAGGTACCTCCATATTGTTTTCCATAGTGGTTGTACCAATGTATATTTCCACCAGCAGTGTAGGAGTGTTCCCTTTTCTCAACATCCTCTCCAGCATTTGTTATTTATGGACTTATTAATGATGGCCGTTCTTACTGGTGTGAGGGGGTATCTCATAGCAGTTTTGATTTGCATTTCTCTAATAATCAGTGATGTTGAGCATTATTCATGTACTTGTTGGCCATCTGTATATCTTCTTTGGAGAAATGTATATTCAGGTCTTTTGCCCATTTTTCAGTTGAGTTGGTTTTTTTTTTTTTTTTTTTGCTGTGGTGTTGTATAAGTTTTTTGTATATTTTAGAGATTAAGCCCTTTTCAGTTTCATCATTTGAAAGTATTTTCTCCCATTCTGCAGGTTATCTTCTTGTTTTCATTTATGGTTTCCTTTGCTGTGCAAAAGCTTCTCAGTTTTATTAGATCCCATTGGTTTATTTTTCCGTTTATTTATGTTGCCTTGGAAGACTGACCTAAGAAAACACTTGTATGGTTGATGTCAGAGAATGTTTTGTCTATGTCCTCTTCTAGGAGTTTGATGATGTGCTATCTTATTAATAAGCCTTTAAGCCATTTTGAGTTTATTTCTGTGCATAGCATGAGGGTGTGTTCTAGTGTCACTGATTTGCCTGCAGCTCTTCAGTTGTGCCAGCACCACATACTGAAAAGACTGTCTTTTTGAGAATGATAGGCCAAATCTTTGATGAATATAGGTGTAGAAATTCTCAACAAAATTTTAGGCTACAGAATCCAACAACATATGAAAAAGATCATACACCATGATCAGGTGGGATTCATCCCAGGTGCACAAGGATGGCTCAACATGCACAAATTAATCAATGCCATACACCACATTAACAAAAGAAAAGTCAAAAACCACATGATCATCTCAAGAGACGCACAAAAAGCATCTGAAAAAGTCCAACACCCATTCGTGATCAAAACTCTTACCAAAGTGGGAATACAGGGAACATTCCTTAACATAATAAAAGCCATTAAGACAAACCCACAGCAAATATAATACTCAATGGAGAAAAGCTGAAAGCCTTCCCACTAAAATCTGGAACAAGACAAGGATGCCCACTCTCACCACTGTTATTCAACATAATATTGGAAGTCCTAGCTACAGCAATCAGACAAACAGAAGAAATAAAAGGCATCCAAATAGGAAGAGAAGAGGTAAAACTGTCACTGTATGCAGATGACATGATACTACATAGAGAAAACCCCAAAGACTCAACTCCAAAATTACTTGAACTGATCAACAAATTCAGCAAAGTAGCAGAATATAAGGTTAATCTTCAGAAATCAATCGCATTTCTGTATACTAATGATAAAATATTAGAAAAAGAATACCAAAATACTTTACCTTTTAAAATAGCACCCCAAAAAATCAAATACCTGGAAATAAACCTGACCAAGGAGGTGAAAGACTTATATGCAGAGAACTACAAAACATTAATCAAGGAGATCAAAGAAGATACAAAGAAATGGAAAGATATTCCATGCTCATGGGCCAGAAAAATTAATACTGTAAAAATGGCCATACTATCCAAAGCAATCTACAGATTCAATGCAATCCCTATCAAATTACCCATGACATTCTTCACAGAACTAGAACAAACAATCCAAAAATTTATATGGAACTACAAAAGACCCAGAATTGCCAAAGCAATCCTGAGGAACAAAAACCAAGCAGGAGGCATAACTCTCCCAGACTTCAGGAAACATCCCAGGGCCACAGTAATCAAGACATTGTGGTACTGGTACCAAAGCAGACAGACGGACCAATGGAACAGAATAGAGACCCCAGAAATAAACCCAGACACCTACACCTGATTGATCTTTGACAAAGGAGGCAAGAACTTCAAATGGGAAAAAGAAAGTCTTTTCAGTAAGCATTGCTGGGAAACTTGGACAGCTCCATGCAAATCAGTTAAACCTGAACACACTCTCACACCAGGCACAAAAATTAACTCTAAATGGCTTAAAGACTTAAATATAAGACAAGACACTATTAAACTCCTGGAAGAAAACATTGGCAAAACATTCTCTGACATCAACCTTACGAATGTTTTCTCAGGTCAGTCTCCCAAAGCAACAGAAATCAGAGCAAAGATAAACCAATGGGACCTAATCAAGCTGTTGAGATTTTGCACAGCAAGGGAAACCAAAAAGAAAACTAAAAGACAACTTACAGAATGGGAGACAATTGTTTCAAATGATGCATCTGACAAGGGCTTAATCTCTAAAATATATAAACAACTGATGCAGCTCAACTGCAAAAAAGCCAACAACCCCAGTGAAAAATGGGCAAAGGACCTGAACAGACATTTCTCCAAAGAAGTTATGCAGATGGTCAACAAGAACATCAAAAAATGCTCAGCATCACTGATGATTAAAGAAATGCAAATCAAAACTACCACGAGATACCACCTCACACCAGTCAGAATGGCCATCATTAACAAGTCCACAAACAACAAATGCTGGAGGGGGTGTGGAGAAAAGGGAACCCTCCTGCACTGTTGGTGGGAATGTAAGCTGGTACAACCACCATGGAAAACAGTACGGAGGTACCTTAGAAAACTATACATAGGACTACCATATGACCCAGCAATCCCACTCCTGGGTATATATCCAGAAAAAAACTATAATTCAAAAAGATAAATGCACCCATATCTTCATAGCAGCACTATTCACAATAGCCAAGACATGGAAACAACCCAAATGTCCATCGACAGATGACTGGATTAGGAAGATATGGTACATATACACGATGGAATACCACTCAGCAATAAAAAAGAGTAAAATAATGTCATTTGCAGCAACATGGATGGAATTAGAGACCCTCATACTGAGTGAAGTAAGTCAGAAGGAGAAAGACAAATACCATATGATATCACTTATATCTGGAATCTAATATACTGCACAAATGAACCTTTCTACAGAAAAGAAAATCATGGACTTGGAGAACAGACTTGTGGTTGCCAAGTGGGTGGGGGAGGGAGTGGGATGGTATGGGAGTCTGGGGTTAACAGTTGTAGACTGTTTCCTCTGGGATGGAAAAGCAAGGCGATCCAGCTGTATAGCACAGGGAACTACGTCTAATCACTTGTGATGAATCCATATATGTATGTGTAACCAGGTCACCACGCTGTGCAGCAGGAAAATTGACAGAAATCTATAAACCAGCTATAATGGAAAAATTAAAAAAAGAAAAGACTGTCTTTTTTCCATTTTATATTCTTTTTTTTTTTTGCCTTTTGTCATTTTAGGGCCGCACCCGCGGCATGTGGAGGTTCCCAGGCTAGGGGTCTAATCAGAGCTGTAGCCGCTGGCCTACACCACAGCCACAGCAACACAGGATCTGAGTCGCGTCTGCAACCTACACCACAGCTCATGGCAACACCGGACCCTTAACCCACTGAGCAAGGCCAGGGATCGAACCCACAACCTCATGGTTCCTAGCTGGATTCGTTAACCACTGTGCCACAACGAGAACTCCCTATTTTATATTCTTGCCTCCTTTATCAAAGATTAATTGACCTTAGGTATCCAGTTTATTCCTGGGTTCTCTATCCTGTTCCATTGGTCTGTATGTCTGCTTTGTAACCAGTACCACACTTTCTTGATTACTGTAAATTTATAATATTGCCTAAAGTCTGGAAGAGTTATGCCTTCTGCCTGGTTTTTGTTCCTCAGGATTGCTTTGGCAATTCTGGGTCTTTTGTGATTCCATATAAATTTTTGGATTGTTTGTTCTAGTTCTGTGAAAAATGTCATGAGTAATTTGAAAGGGATTACATTTCTAAAGTAACCGACATTGCTGTTTACATCCACTCTTAATTCTTCATATTCACTCTTAATTCCTTCAGTATTTTCACTATCTCCCTTTTGAACTCAGTGTCTATCAGACTGCAGAGGTCTATTTCACTGTTTGCTGCTCCAGGTCAGTTCTCATGTTCTCTTAACTGGGAATGGTTCCTGAGCTTCTTCACTTTGATTGTATTTTTCTCATTCTGTGAGTTTAGGGGAAACAACTACTATAGTCTTAGAGGACTATTTCTGTGAAATAGTGCCCCTTTGTATTTTGGGGGGGGGGCTGTATTTATTTTTGGCATGAGAATTTGGATATTTGTCCTCTCTTTGCTCAGCCTGATCAGGCTCTTAACCCCTTGATAGTGTGCTCTGTGTGTTTCCAGGGAGAACGAGGCAATGGGCAAGGCTACTAATCAGTTCCTAGTTGCTGGGCTCTTGACAGTAGCAAGGAGTCATTGCAAGGTGGCATTGGCTATTCCTACTTCAGGGCCTGAAAAGTGGTAATGAGCCTCAGGGAGATTTAGGCAGTGGCCAGAGAATTTGACAGTGGCAGTGGCAGGGTGTGTGAGTTACCAGGGGAGTGAGAGCAACAGTGGGTGATGTTGTAGCTGTGGTGTCCTCTGAGGTGACTGGGGACAAAGTGATGCCTGTTTAAGGACTCCTCTGGAGTCACACCCACCTCTGGAATCAGAGACACCTGTGGTGGTTTGTCCCCACCACCTGTAGACCACACAAGAAGCACCCCCATCCCACTTAGCCCACACAGGAGGTGCTGCACAGGATGCTCCTAGTTGCAGGGTACTGGGAAGTGACAGTGATCAGGCATGTGTAGGCAGTGCAAAGAGCATTTGGCAGTGGCAGCAGCAGGGCAAGTATGTTCAGTTTATCTTTGTTTCCAAAACAGCATTTTATTATTTGAAAGGGAAATCCAGATGGATTAAAGAGGAGATGTACAAAATGAAGCCCTTTTAGTTAAAAAAAAAAAAAGCTGGTGCAACCACTATAGTACAGAGGTACTTGATCTAACTATACCTACAGATATATACTATGACCCTGATATCCTTCACTTGGGTAAAAATTCTCTAAAATATCATCATATAAGTTCCTAAGGAAACATGTATTAAATATTTATTGCAGACAACCCTGTCCGACTTTCAATATTCAACACTCCTGGCCAGGGCTTCCTCGGCTTCTTTTTCCCCTCCCTCCTCCTTCTTCACCTCTCCCACCAACATCAGTATCTGGCAAGTGGGCTGAGTCGGCAGCAGAGTTTTCCAAGAAAGAACTTTACCAAGATGTCCAGTGATAGGCAAATGTCTGATGATTAGAGCCCCAAACCAACAGGGGCAACTCAGATGTGGAATGGTTATAGGTTAAAGTACAAGCAAGAAAACCTTCTGCACCCAGAGAAGAAAAGTACCCAACACTCTAGCAAAACCACTGCTAAGGTGGAGTTTCCGTCATGGCTCAGTGGTAATGAACCTGACTATTATCCAAAAGGTTGTAGATTTGATCCCTGGACTCACTCAGTGGGTTAAAGATCAGGCTTTGCCATGAGCCATGGTGTAGGTCGCAGATGAGGTGTGGATCCCATGTTGCTGTGGCTGTGGCTGTGGCAGGCAGCTACAGCTCTGATTCGACAACTAGCCTGGGAACTTCCATCTGCCACAGATACTGCTCTACAAAAAAAAACAAAAAAAAACAAAAAAAAAAACATGGGGACGGCAGCAAGATGGCGGAGGAGTAAGAGGTCGTGCTCACCCTCTCCCACAAATACATCAAAAAACACATCTAAACATAAAACAACTTGGACAAAACATCATCTGAATGCTAATTAATTTAAACCTCCAAAAACTGCAAGAAACTCTTGAAATAACTGGGTAGAACAACAGAAAAAAGACAGAGAGAGAGAGAGAAAAGGAATCAGGATGGCATCCAGCACTCCAGGGAGGGAGCTGTGAAAAAGAAAAGGAACCCACACCCTGGGAAGACACCTAACCAACGATCAGTGGAGCTAGAGGGACTTCTAAGCCTGAGAAAAATGCAGCAGCTGGATTGAGAATGGAAAAGCAGAGTTAGAGACTCACACAGACGACCCAAATACTGGCACAGACACCACAGCCTGAGGCACTGGGCGGTGCCTGGGAGCTGAGACATAGGCTCCTGAGGTTAGTCCCTGGGAGAGGGCTGAGGTCGGTGGTGGTTGCAGAGATAGGCTAGGGAACAGTACATGGGAGGGAGGGCAATACTCTATGGACTGTGGAGTGTAAAGCCAGGACAGAGGGAACCAGGGAAGTCTGCTCCCACTGGGGAGGCAAGCTTCCATTGTCAGAGAGGAGAGGAGGAGGGGCTGACTGCCATAGGAAGCAGCTTGAACTAGCGTGGAGGGCAGGGCAGTGGAGCCTGTGCCACAGACACAGCAGCAGCACTGGGGCAGAGCCAGTGGAGGCAGAAGCGGGAGTGGCAGGGGTGGAGCCCATGGCTTGATGTCTGTGGAGTCAGCACTGACAGTCAGGTGGAGCACTGTACCAGGTAGTGGAGCCAGGAGCCTGCGCCAGCCAGCATCGGTTGGTGGGGAGTGGGACCCTGTGCCAGTCCACAGAGCTAGGAGCGTGCGCCAGCCCACAGAGTTAGCATTGCTGGCGGGCGGAGCCCTACACGACCACACGGAGCCAGCATTGGCAGAGGGGCAGAACCTGCACTAGCCCCGCAGAGACAGCCTCTGCAGGGGGGCAGAGCCCTGCACCAGTAACCGGAGCCAGGAACCCATTCCAACACATGAGCACCCATCAGTGGAGGGGTGGAGCCAATGACAGCCTGCTGAATCAGCCTCTCACAGGGACCCCCCTGTGGCTCCAATCACCTCAAAGAGGACTTTGCAATCAAACACTAGCTTTTGTGGCTCTCACTCCCCAAGGAAATCATACTTCCTGCTGCTGCTACTGCCAAATGCTCTGGACACCTGGTAGATATGCCTAGAACTCATGACCACTTCCCAGGGCTGGGCAACTAGGAGTAAACAATGCCACTTTCTTGCAATTGAGAGCCCAGAGACTAGGCACCAACTGTTGACCTTAGCCATTACTTCATTCTCACAGAGATCACTCAGAGTACCACTAAGGTAACAGCCTGCTCACTCCAAATAAAAAGACACCAAATATTCAAACTCCTACACCAAAAATAAATAGTAACCACACCAAAAAAATACAAACGGGTGCTCCTCCCTAGAAGTAGCCTTACAAGACTACAGTGTGGCTTCCCCAAATTCACAGAAAAAGAAAACCACAAACAAGATGAAGAAGCTCAAAAACCATTCCCAGTTAAAAGAACAGGAGAAATCATTTAAAGCAGACAACAATGAAACAGACCTCTACAGTCTGACAGAAATGGAGTTCAGAAGGGAGGTAATGAAAATACTTGAAGAATTAAGGCTGAATATCCAGAAATTAAGAGAAGATGCAAACAGCAATAGAGTCCCTTAGAAAGGAACTAGAAAACATAAGGAGGAACCAAGAAAAGCTAGAAAACTCATTTGCAGAGATGCAAACTGAGCTAAACGCAATGAAGAGCAGTTTGAATAAGGCAGAGGAACAAATTAGTGATGTAGAAGATAGAATGATGGAAATCACGCAATCAGGACAGCAGACAGAAAATCAAATGAAAAAACATGAAAGCAATATAAGACATCTATGGGATAATATAAAGCAGCCCAATTTACACATAATAGGAATTCCAGAAGGAGTAGAAAAAGAAAAGGGCATTGAAAACATATTTGAAGAAATTATGTCTGAAAACTTTCCAAGTCTGAAGGAATCTGACATCAAGATATAGGATGCACAGAGGGCCCCAAACAAGCTGAACCCAAATAGACCCACACCAAGGCATATTATATTAAAAATGGCAAGAATTAAAGATAAAGAGAGGATCCTAAAGGCAGCAAGAGAAAAGCAAAGCATTAAGTATAACGGATCCCCCATAAGGCTGTCAGCTGATTTCTCTACAGAAACATTACAGGCTAGAAGGGAATGGCAAGATATATTTAAAGTGCTGAAAGGAAATGGCCTGC
>PVHT021183619.1:16240612-16291091 GCA_004024745.2 Catagonus wagneri | reverse complement strand
AACCAAGCTCAATTTTAGTATGTGTCACACCACAAGAGAAATAGTAACCTCATTTTCAGGTAAAGTACCTGAGTTTCAGGGGTAGCCAGGTACTTTTTCAAAGTTCCCCAAAGAAGCTAGTAATAGAGCCACAACATATGCCAAGTCTCCCTGACTTCAAACTTCACTCTTTTCTACCCTGTTTCTCTCAAACATAAACACTCTAGTTGATGAGTCCTTGCTTACCAGGAGAAAGAATGACTAAGAGTCTGTGATTTCTACCAGTGAGCTAGACATGGCTTTGCATAGATTGCTCCATAGTTTTCCCACCTGCTTGTTATTTGGGGAGGGGTCAGGGGCAGGAAAGGGTAAGGAATGATCCAGGAGAGTCAGCTGGGCCTGAGGATAAATCTCTTCAACACTCTCAGTTTCCTCATTTAGCACAAGGGCGTAGGATATGTCTCTTACCCAGTTCACACACATGTTGAGGGATAAATTAAATGAAAAAAAAATACATTCAGTTAAATATCTTTTTTAACCAAGTGCATCAGAACCCACAAAGAACATTCCAGTTTCAAAGAAAAAACCTGAAGGGGCAACATTGCAATAAAAAAAAATTTTTAAATGATTCTTTGAGAAATATTCCCGGTGACACTCAACAAGATGCATCCACAATTTTAACCTTATCTAGGACTCATATTTTCTGCTAAAAACATTTTTTTTGTCTTTTTGCCTTTTTTTTTCCTAGGGCTGCATTTCGCGGCATATGGGGGTTCCCAGTATAGGCGTCTAACAGGAGCTGCAGCTGCTGGCCTACGCCACAGCCACAGCAACGTAGGATCCGAGCCACATCTGCCACCTACACCACAGCTCATGGCAACGCCGGATCCTTAACCCATTGAGCAAGGCCAGGGATCGAACCCATCACCTCACGGTTTCTAATCGGATTCGTTAACCACTGAGCTACAACAGGAACTCCAACACATTTTTATCTTTTACTTTATTTACCAAGTTGGGTTCTTTTCTAAGTTGAAGAAAAAATGTACTTAAAAGGACACACCAAGCATTATAAAAAATAACATTCCAGGGTAACACCCAGAACCATAAATGTTAGGAACAACGACAGCATTATTGGATTTGCATGCAGTTTTGTGAGCAACAGTCATTACAAGATGCAAACATATAGTTGCATACACAGTAAAAAGAAGAGAAAAAAATCCTCCTCATTATAATTAATAAGTAAAGATGCTTTGAAAGTTATGAAGTGCTACAAAACTACATGAAGTTATTTTTAGCACTTGATATGCTGCAGAACTTCATCTGCAAGGCAATTTCTACAATGTTCTGTATAACATCACTCATATATGGAGGCATTTGAAGGCAGAAATGACTTACTTCTCACTGACCATACAGAAGTTTCTAGATGTTGTTATCAGTTACAGTTGACTCAACACTGAAGACTCTCTTTGCAGAGTGCCTGGGATGGATGGGCCATAGCCACCAACAGCACTGTGGTCATTGCCCCAAGCTCAGTTCACCCCTTTGTGCAATTCCCTTCAAGGTACATGACTCCAGCTTCCGGCTCAGCCCTGGAGCAAGTGCTGTCCATGCAGTACAGTGTGGTGACTCCACTGCTTAACCCCCTCATCTACAGTCTGAAGAACCAGGAGGTGAAAGCAGCTCTGAGGAGGATGCTGACCAAGAAGCCCAGGCTTATCTTCTAAGTCAGGCTCCACTGCCGCCTCACAATGGAAGGGAATTCTGTTGGAGAGAAGAGGAGACAAAAAGAGCTACCATCAGCATGCAATCTTTCCAAAACAAAACTTAGTTCCTCTGAACCCAGTGCCTTCCCCAAGTCAAGGAGATGAGAAAACTGCCACAAAACTGATGGCACCCATCCACAGCAGGCCCAGTCACCATTCAAGAAAATCCTCTCAAAAAAACATTATGGAGCATCCTCAAAAAAGTAAAAATAGAACCACCATACAATCCAGAAATTCTGCTTCTGAGAGTATATCCAAAGGAAACAAAAATGCTAACTCAGATATCTGCACTCCCAGGTTCATAGCAGTATTATTTACAATAGCCAGAAATCAACAACAACAACACCAAAAAAATAAAAACACTTAAGTGCTGTCAATGGATAAATGGATAAAGAAATTATGGTGTGTGTGTGTGTGTGTGTGTGTGTGTGTGTGTGTACGTGCAATAGAATATTGTTCAGCTATAAAAATAAGGAAACTCTACCATTTGTGACAACCTGATTTGAAGGCATTGTGCTAAGAGATGTAAGTCAGATACAGAAAGACAGGGAGTTGCCGCCCTGGCACAGCTGAAACAAATCCGACTAGGAACCATGAGGTTGCGGATTCAATCCCTGGCCTCACTCAGCAGGTCGAGGATCCGGCGTTGCTGTGAGCTGTAGTGCAGGTTGCAGACGCGGCTCAGATCTGGCATTGCTGTGGCTGTGGTGTAGGCCAGCGGCTACAGGCAGCCACAGCCCCTAGCCTGGGAACCTCCATATGCCACGGGTGCGGCCTAAAAAGCAAAAAAGACAGAAAAAAATATATAGTATCTCATTTATGTGCAGAGCCTAGCAAAAATAAAACTCAGAAAAAGAGATCAGACATGCAATTACCAGAGATGGAGGGTGGGAGGCGTGGGTACTAGAAGAAGGTTATCAAAAGTACAAATTTCTGGACTTCCCTTGTGGCCCACAACATAACTACATTGTATGTCTCTGCTGTGGCTCTGGTTTGATTCCTGGCTCTGGAAATTCCACATGCCGTGAATGTGGCCAAACACTTAAAAAAAAAAAAAGGAGTTCCTATTGTGACTCAGTGGGTAATGAACCTAACTAATATCCATGAGGATGTAGGTTCGATCCCTGGTCCCACTCAGTGGGTTAAGGATCCAGCATTTCCCTAAGCTGTGGGTTAGGTCACAGACACAGTTTAGATTCCACATAGCTGTGGCTGTGGTGTAAGCCAGCAGCTACAGCTCCGACTCAACTTCTATCCTGAGGAATTCCATATGCCTCATGTGTGGCCCTAAAAAGCAAAAAAAAAAAAAAAAAAAGGTACAAATTTCCAGTGTAAGATAACTAAGTATTTGGGATGTAATGTACAACATGATGACTATAGGTAACAAGCTGTGTGAATATAAGAATGTTGTTAAGAGAGTAAATCCTAAGAGTTCTCATCACAAGGAGAAAATCTTTTCTTTTTTTTTCATTTTTCTTTTCTTTATATTGTAGCTTTATGAGATGATGGTATTAACTGAGCCTAGGAACACTCATTTCACTGTTCGTATAAATCAAACCATTAAACCATCATGCCGTATGCTTTGAACTTATACAGTAATGTATGTCAACCATTGCTCCATAAAATTGGGATGGGGGAGGGAGTAAAGAAAACCCTCACAGCTTTACCAGCCATTTCTACAAGCATTGCTTTTTCCTCTCATCTTGTCCTTTCCACCCCTCCCCTTCTGCCTCCCCCTCTCTTGCTTACTTTTGTCCATGCCCAATATATAAATCACCTATCTGACCAATAACATACATTCCACTTCATTCTGGGAGAGTCTCATCTTAGTACTGAGACCCAACTCCTCTTCTTTCCCATCTCAAAATTCACTGGCAAGATCTACAGCTCCACGGTAACTTAGAAAGAAATGAAATAAAGTGTGTCTCCTCCTATCCTTGTTCTTTGTTTAATGGCAGCACCTGCAGCATATGGAGGTTCCCAGGTCTAACAGGAGCTGTAGCTGTTGACCTACACCACAGTCCCATCTGCAACCTATGCCACTGAAAGAGGCCAGGGATCAAACCTGCATTCTCAGGGAGGCAATGTCAGGTCCTTAACCCACTGAGCCACAGTGGGAACTCCCTGCCTTTGTTCTTAACAAGCAACACCTCAAGTAGAACAGAGAAAATAGTTAATACTCAATAACTGTTTGTGACCGACTAAGGAGTGAGTGGAGGAATGAATGATGGATCTGTCTAAAGAGTCCTTTCTCTTACATAACCCTAGGAAACAGGAGGGAGTTTCCCCCCTAAATTACAAGCCTTGAGAGCAAAAATCCTGTCTAACAGCTTCTGTATCCCCAGTATTTAGTATAATCCTGTCACCTAATAGGCTCTCAATAATTGTGGGGCGGGGGGAGAAGGAATGAGAAAGAAGGTGGAGGGAGAGAAGGAACATATGAAAGGGATATTTAATTTTATCCAGTAAAATCCTGTCTTCACAACAATTTAGATATCAGAGAAAGCAGCATGGAAGAGAAATCAGTACAGGAAGAGAGAAAAAGAAGCCATGTTTGGGGGCCCCTTCCTGGGTCTTCCTCACACAGAGCCCAGTGAAATGTATGCACTCCTACAGCCCCTGCCCTGAATCTCCCAACCGCCCACTTTAGCCAGGACCACTTCAGATCCCTGCTTGCTCAAGATTTGTCCCAGGCCTAGAGGAAGGAGGAGGAGTTGGAGAAGGCAGAACAAATGCTTAGGTGTTATCCCACCTCCCATTCAGCTCCCAAGGGTTCTCAGGAAGAGAACAATAGCGGTTTCCCGTCCTGCTTCTAGCCACAGGCAGGAGGTCTGCGTTACTCAAGACTACTTCTGTGACAACTCCCTGGCTTCTATCTGTTCTTTGATCCTTTGACTCTCAGGCTAAGATCCTCTCAGCAATTTTCAGTTTCCTTCAGCAAAGCCCTCTGAAAATGATGGCCTTATATATGGTACACTCACTGGTGAATTTCCAAGATCAGGGTATTTCTCTGTAACATGAAGGCCAGGGCTATGGAGCTGAGCAAAAGAGTCCCAGCTTTAGTTGCATTTCTGCACAGGCCACTTTGTGGAGCTGGTCCCTTATATTTTCCAAAGCATATGCCTTTCTGAGGGTGAAATTGACAGGATATTGCATATCAACTGTAATAAAGAATTTTAAGAGTTCCCATCGTGGCTGAGTGGTTAACGAATCCAACTATGAACCATGAGGTTGCGGGTTCGATCCCTGGCCTTGCTCAGTGGGTTAAGGATCTGGCGTTGCCGTGAGCTGTGGTGTAGGTTGCAGACGCAGCTCAGATCCCGCGTTGCTGTGGCTGCGGCAAAGGCCGGCGGCTACAGCTCCTGTTAGACTCCCTAGCCTGGGAATCTCCATATGCCGTGGTTGCAGCCCTAGATAAGGCAAAAAGACAAAAAAAAAGAATTTTAAATAAAAAATAAAAATGAAATAACTCAGCTAATATAAAATGGGATGATTTTCCTTTTTTACTTTTAAGGCCACACCCACAACATATGAAAGCTCCTGGCTGGGGGTTGAATTGGATCTGCAGCTGCCAACCTACAACACACGCATGGCAACACCAGATCCAAGCCATATCTGTGACCTATGCTGCAGCTTGTGGCAATGCTGGATCCGTAACCCACTGAGTGAGGCCAGGGATCAAACCCACATCCTTATGGACACTAGTCAAATTCTTAATCCACTGAGCCACAATGGGAACTCTGTGAAGGGCATTTTCTTAGGGGTAAGGAAACACCTCTATCCCCTCAAGTCACCAATTTCAGACTCTTGGTGTCTCTGCCCTTGCTGTCCTTTTCCCACTCCACATCTCTACCTGTCAAAATTCCACCAACATTTCAAGACCAGCTTACATGTCACTCCTCTCATGAGTCTTTCCTTGATCCCTTTTCCCATGCCACCCACCAAATATTAATTACCTTTCCTCTTATGAATAGTCAGGGCATATTTCTAACCTCTCTAATGACACTATGTCTTATATCATAATTATTTTTTAATGTTTGTCTTATCTTTCCTATTAGTCTTTAAAGGAAGAGATGCTTTTAGCCAAATTTGTATCCATTCCATATTTCCTTGAATATGCTAGGTGGTCAGTAAAACTTTGTGGAATTGAATTGATACAGAAAGTAACCTTGGAGTTCCCTTCGTGGCTCAGTGGTCAACGAATCCGACTAGGAACCATGAGGTTGAGAGTTTGATCCCTGGCCTTGCTCAGTGGGTTAAGGATCTGGCATTGCCGTGAGCTGTGGTGTAGGTTGCAGATGCGGCTCGGATCCTGTGTTACTGTGGCTGTGGCGTAGGCCAGCAGCTACAGCTCCTGTTGGACCCCTAGCCTGGGAACTTCCATGTGCCGTCGGTGTGGCCCCAGATAAGGCAAAAAAGACACAAAAAAAAAGGTAACCTCCATTTTTGTGTTGTAGGTTCAGCCTATTTTCTCTTTAGTTGAGGTGAAAGGTGGCTATGTCCCATGGCGTCAGTATCTATCCACTCACCCTATTTCCTCCCTCTCCCTCCAGGAAGACAGTACAGCCAGCCACTCAAGATCAGGCCCTTTATTCAGGATAGGTGGAATCCACTGTTATAGTGACAGTGCCATCAGGGGTACTAAGCAAGTGTTAAAAATCCAGTACACCAGTCACGCATCTCTAGAGAACAGTGTCCGATGGTGTCACTACAGGGACCAGGGCTCACAGACAAATTAGCTTCGAGGGGATACAAAGAAGCAAAATGAGGTAACCTTAGGGAAGAGAAGTTCCGGGAACTTAAAGAGGGCAGAAGCAGCAAGACAGTGGGTGTTCACAATTCCTCACAGAGCCATTGATCCAGTTTTTCCGAACAGAGTGCTTTATGGGCCAACCTGATAATGAAAAAGGAGACAAGGCAAGTTGACTGACCAGATTTTAGCTCAAACTTCCATGTAGCTTTATCCCCAGGAGGACTGTGGTGAAAAAGTGTGGGTGAAAATTACAGAAAGACTTTCCTAGTCAGGTGGCATGGAAGGGACACTGAGCTGCCTGGTGGAGTAAGGTCCATTTTTTTTTAAACTCCAAGAAAACTGCAGAACAGTAGTACAAAGGGCTTTCTTTAGGACTTAGGACTAAACAGGTAGAATTAGAATTAGATGTGAAGGAAATCCTGAGTCTCAGCCCTCTATTAGGGAACCCTTGTTAGGGAAATCGCTAACAGTGAGTGGAAAGAGGCTTGAAAATTGGAAACATGAGTCTCTTTGATGAGTTTTGTTCTGAAGACTACATTCTAGATTAAATGACCAGGAGATAAAAGAGAGGGAGTGGTGCTGGGACTAAAGGGGTGAGAAGAAGGAAGGGAAAGAGAAAGTAGAAAACAGAATGGGGATTCACCAGTAGTCAATTCCTTCATTATCCAGGATCTTCTTGGCACACATCATGTCATCGGTAAGGTCATCATCCAAGAACTCTGGCAGGAGTTACAGGACAAGGAACAAGAGAGCTAAGTATTATCCGGAAAGGTAATGAGTTTGCCTCTACCCTATATCTAGTGGGTCTGATCCTTCTCTGAACCCAAGGCTTTTGCCTGTTGCCTTCTTTTTTTTTTTTTTTTTTTTTTTTGCTCTTTGCTTTTTAGGGCCACACTTGTGGCATCTGGAACCCACACCAGAGCTTATGGGGAATACCGGATCCTTAATCCACTGAGCAGGTCCAGGGATCAAACCTGCGTCCTCATGAATACTAGCCAGGTTTGTTACCTCTGAACCACAACAGGAACTCCCTTGTTGCCTTTCTATATGAGAAGGCCAATATCGTAATGCCTTCCCTAGGGAGGGACTCTCTTCACTTCTCTGGGGCCTCTCCAGAGGAAATATCAACTTCATCAGCTGACTTACTGGGCAAATACAGGACATTAGGCTTCACGATTCCCAAATGGCTCAGATCATCTACCCATGAACTTCAAAGCACTGTCTGGAAATCTGATAATCATGAAATTTTCTAACAGCTTCTTACTCAGTACTGTCAGTTGAAGTCCCAGGGTTGATGTGGAGTCCAGGGCAGTGAAGCCAGAGGTGTATTTGATATCAAAAAGGAGATTATCCCAGTGAAGGCTCCAGAAAAACACAAGAAAAGAAGTTACTCACTGTCACAGGAGATGCCACAGATGTTCTTTGACTGGATCTGGTTGTCTCTGCACCAAATTTTATTACTGATCTGGAAGAGTCCATATTCTGTGCTGTCTCTGTTATGCACTATGGTATTTGTGTCATAGCCACTGATATGAAATATGGTACAGATCCCTGAAGGAAAGATGAAAAGGAAAAGGGATGCCCATGAATAGCACAAAGAAGGAGTTGTATTCCTAGACAGAAGAAGGCTCTGCAGCCAATACCCAAATATAGCAAACTACAGAATACCTTTTTTTTTCCCATGCCTGTGGCATCTGGAATGAACCCCACCTTATCAGTGACCTGGGCCACTGCAATAACAACACCCAGATCCTTAACCTGCTATGCCACAAGGGAACTCCCCACAAGAGTATCTTGGTGAGATGAAGAGTGCCAAAAAAAATCAAACAATGGGAGAAAGGAAAGACAGGCGAATAAATGTAATGAAAGAGTAAACAGATAAGCAGAAAATATAAGAGCATTATTAGATCATTCAATTAAGGAAAAGAAGAGAAAAAGAAGGGTGGAAGAAAGAAAATGAAATCTGGGATAAAGCAAGATAGCTAGGAACTCACATTCAGGCAAAGTGATGTCTCCATAGCCTTTCATGTCTTTCAGCACCTGGGACAGCTCACATTTTGTATATTGCTTGGCCTGGATGGCAGGGAATAGAAGGCCCACCAGGAGCAGAGAGACAGAGAACATCATTTTGGTTGCCCCAGAGATCCCGAAATGGGGGCACCTACACAGCTTCACCTCCTTTTATTCACAGAGGAAGCCACAGGGGCCCTGGCATCAAGCACTATATCCTAGAAGAGGATGAAGAGAGACTGGTCATGCCAACAAAGAAACACTGAGCCTGCCAGCTTCCTTCTGTAATTTCATGCCATTTTTCCTTTCCCTCACAGAATCTCTAGTCCCATACCAGGTACTGTGTCCTGTCCAGAGAAAGTTACAAACATGATCCTGTTTCCCATTTGGCTTTGTTTATACCCTTGTTTCTTGTAGACTTGGTTCTAGGAAGCAGGATGTCCCCAGCCTACCTCAGGAACAAATGAGGCCTCAGGGGTAACAGGAGTGATGCAATCTGAAAGTACAGAAAGAGTCCATGGCCAGCTCCCCCTTCTTAGAAACATACGGAATATGGGAAAGGAGTCTATGTCATCACATGTCACAGTCCCAGGATCAGAGCTGGCAGTTGTCCAGTCAATGAAACGAAGCCCAGGAAGAGGTCCTCAACATGCTGAGTCACAGCTGAGGGCTTAGGAATAGAGGCAGAATACGGCAACATGGACCATGAGAATCAGATATAACTTGGATCCTGAGACTTTCTACTTCATAAAAATTATTACCTGAAAACTGAGTTTTCCTCTTGGTGGGTAATGAAGCCAATAGACAATACCAAACCAAAAAATGGGGAGAAGGGAGGATTTACTCTTTCAGCAAGCAATGAGAACATGGGGCAATCTTTCCCCGAGCAGTATCTCACCAAACGGCAAACTTGGAGGTGGTAAAGCTGAGTGCATGCATGTTCACGAGGGTGAAACTGAGCAGGGCCCTGCGGGGCTCCTGGACAGAAATGCCTTTCTGTGTCCCCCCATTTCCTGTTTTTAGGAAATACGCCTCACTAAACCTCCATGGTCTCCCTCAAGTTCTAAAGGTTCAGGTCCAGACATTTGCTAATCCTGGAAGGGAAGCGAAAGGATGCAGAGACAAGGGAGGAGCCGTCAGGCAACAATAGCAGCCTTGGAGCAGGGTCCTGGTTTTTCCTCAAGTAATATACATAAAATTATCTTTTGGGTTTTTTTTTTTTGTCTTTTGTCGTTTTAGGGCTGTACCCCGGCATGTGGATGTTACCAGGCTAGGGGTCTAATCGGAGCTATGGCCACCAGCCTACGCCACAGCTCACAGCAACGCCGGATCCTTAACCCACTGAGCAAGCCCAGGGATCGAACCCTCAACCTCATGGTTCTTAGTCGGAGTCACTTCCGCTGAGTCGTGATAGGAACTCCAAAATATCTTTGAGTTTTTCTGCAGAACTAAACCCCCAACAAATGAAAATGTTATTGGAGTTCCCATTGCGGCTTAGCAGAAACGAATCTGACTAGTGTCCATGAGGTCATGGGTTCAATCTCTGGCCACGTTCAGTGGGTTAAGGATCTGGCATTGCCAAGAGCTGTGGTTAAGTCACAGATGCATCTTGAATCTGGCATTGCTGTGACTGTGATGTAGGCCGGCAGCTGTAGCTCCTATTTGACCCCTAGCCTGGGAACCTCCATATGCTGTGGATGTGGCCCGTAAAAGACAAAAAGACCAAAAAAAAGATATTATGAAGTATTTTTCATTCCAGGACAACCAGAACCAGTCCCAAGGCCGCTAACCACCGGCTTTAAAGAATACTACCTTGTATCTACCCTGATCCTTATCTGTGGCCCTATTTTTCCACTCCTATTCTTTCCCAAAGGAGGACACGGTCTTTAAGGCCTTAGCTCCTATGGCCTCTTTTGCCTGGAAAAGCAATAAAACTGTTTTTTTTTTCCTCCTACACCCAAAACTCTGTCTCAGCATTTCTACTCGGCACCGGTGGACAGAGGCCAAGTCTCAACAACAAGGGGACTCGAGCAGAGGAGAATTCAGCATAGAATTGGGGCAAAGATCAAGAGAGTCCAAGCTTTAGTTGACTGAAGTCAGAAGGGTCAACATCGTCATTCCATCCTGCACCTGGGTGGGGCCTTCGTTCCTACAGAACTCAAAGATATGCTATTATGTATGCCTTTGAGGAACCAGGACCCTTCCCCAAGGTTACTCTATTGTTTCTTTACTATTCCCTTGTTTCTGCATTCCGTCCCTTAAGATCATTAATTACTGACTCCTCTTCAAGGGCAAGCATTGATCCAGGCTTATATCACAAGTGGTTTAGGCCAAAATGGGTTCTCATGTCAAGAAAGCCATTCTTGGTTCTCTTTCTCCAGGAACCTCCCCCCTAATCTATCTGCTGACAAAATGGAGAACTTGCAAAGTGTGTATGACAGTATCTAGCTACCCTCTAAGCTTTTATCAGGCTCCTCACCTCCAACCACCGCTACCACTAAATAGCCAGATATGGAGTTCCTACCGTGGCACAGTGGGTTAGAAATCTGACTGCAGAAGTTCAGGTCATTGCAGATGAAGCAGGTTTGATCCCAGGCCAGGTGCCACAGCTGTGGAACAGGTTGAAGTTGAACCTCCGATTCACTCCCTGGCCTAGGAACTTCCATATACTGCAGGTGTGGCCATAAATAAATAAGTAGCCAGATACTACATTGTAAATCCAAAACTAACAACTTGTAACAGATTTGTTCATAAATATATAAACTTGTAGCCTCAGGTTTGGCCACAGAAGCTTAAAAAGAGAGTGACCCAAGCCAGTGAGAAGGTTGGACTTCCAGTACTTTAAGATTGAAGTAATATATATCTAGAGCCTATAAAATAAGATTTTGGATGCAGCTTTAAGATTCAGAGTCCTTGATCAAGTAGAGTTGAGGACACTAGTTCTGAATGATTCCTTCAACTTGCTGATATCAAACTTCATGTCTTGGTGCCAACAGCTGCTCGTTACCTTCATGCTAGGGCTCATTCTCTCTATTCCAATCTCTAAACCTGATTTCTTTTATTGCAGTGGTTACCCATCACTTAAAAACTTAAAAACAATTTAAGACTTCCCAAACTGAAGGTATTCCTAACTATTATATCCTACCACTCTTCAGAATCATGGCGAGTTCCTCTCTGTTTTATCCTATCTTCTGCAACACAGACGACCAGATTATGAAGTACCATGTGTAAAATGAGTGTAGAGGATATCGATGTGCCAAGAGAGATGAGCAGAAAGTTCTGATAGCAAAGAGATACATGGTCGGAAACACAGCAAAACAGAAAAAAACAGCAAAAGTGCTGCCCCTGAATTTCTTTTCCATTTCACCCAGAAGCATAGGAGGAGTGGATGAAGGACAGGAATAGGAATTCCATCACAATAAGAAGTATGGTTGAAAATATGGCTGGGTGTGAGAAGATGACCTTGAACATTGTGTAAGGGGGACAGATGAAAAGCTAGTGCTAAGAATTAGTCTTTCCTATAGTGGAGTGTGGTGTAAAATGGTACTGCCCTGGATGTGGACCAAGTACCTGTGATAGAATAAGACGGTGAGCCAGGATATCAGGAATCACAAGGGCTTTCTTACAATTCCAACCAAGTCAAGGCTGCTTGCCTATAATTTGGTTTGTCTCTGCCCTGCCCTGCAGTAGTATCTAGGTCAGGAATCATAGCTAAGTGCAAAAAGAAAAGAAATGTGCCTCAGGCAAAAGGAACCATTATTTCCCTGGAAATGTTTATAAAAAAACATATCTGGGGTCATCTGATAAAGAAGATACATGTCTAAAGTGAACATTTATAAACATTCAGGGAAAGATGTCAATTCTTGGAGATGTCCCAAGAAGAATACTGATCTCAGCAGTGAAAGAGGAAGTGTGTGGAAAGACATGAACACAGTTGATGATGGAAATCTCTTGTCAAAACTCTCTTTCCAGAGAAAGCTCTGTGTGCAGGCCAAGATCTGAGTTGAGGGAGTGAAGAAGCATTAAAGCTGTAGTTCTCAGAAATATGGTAAAAATCAAGATTTCTCAAACCAGTTTTCTCAAACCAGTACTATTTGGGGAACTTCTAGAAATTAAGGAATCAGAAGCATCTGTTTCAAAATGCATTTGGCAGTAGTCATCTGAAACTATACTTTGTAAGTGAGTTCCCAGGGCTATCACTGGAAGGAGTACCCTGACACCCACAATAATACTGATCATTGATCCTTATAATTAATATTCTCACCTTTTTCTTCTTCCTTCCATAATCTAGGTAAATTATCACTAGGTGAACAATGAAAACTAAGATCTTGGAACTGAAACCCAAGTTGAGACAAATTCTTAAGTGAATTAGAGGTATTTAAAGCAAATAAAAGTTGGGGAGTGGGTACTTTTTCTGTCTGATTTATTTCATTTAGCATAATCAAATTCTATCCATGTTGTTGCAAATGGAAGCCTTTCCTTCTTTTTTAAGGCTAAATAGGAGTTCCCACTGTGGCTCAGCAGGTTAAGAACCCAGCTAGCATCCATGAGGATGCAGGTCCGAGCTCTGGCCTCACTGAGTGGGTTAAGGATCCATCTTTGTCACAAGCTGTGGCATAGGTTTCAGATGAGGCTCAGATCCAACATTGCTGTGGCTATGGTGTATGATGGCAGCTGCAGCTCTGATTCGACCCCTAGCCCAGAAACTTCCATATGCCATGGGTGTAGCCCTAAAAAGACAAAAAAAAAGCTGAATAATATTCCACTGTATACCTGAAATTATACCATCATTTTTATTCCGATAAGCTATGCAGCTAATATTTTTAAAATAGGATTACTCCAGAATTTGTATCATTTCAAGTCTTACATTTAAGTCCTTAATCCATTTTGAGTTAATATTTATGAGTGGTATCAGATAGTCCAAGTCACTTTCTTTTGCATGTGAATATCCAGTTTTCCCACCTCCATTTACTGAAGACACTATCATTTCTCTATTGCATAATTTTGACTTCCTTGTCAAAGAATAGTTGTGTATGCATTGGTTTATATTTGAGTTCTCTCTTCTTTTCCATTGGTCTGTGTCTGTTTTTATGCCAGTGCCATACTGTTGTGGTTACTATAGCTTTCTAACATAGTTTGAAATATTTAGAATTATTTAGAAATTTTTGCCTACATAATCCACGTCCACCAAGATTTTCTATGTTTTCCTCTAGAAATGTTATCATTTTAAATATTTCATTTAGATCTATAACACTTTTGAGTTAATTTTTGCATATAGCTTGAGATGGGTCAGGGTTTGGTTTTTGCTTTTTTTTTTCCTTTTTCTCAAAATGGACAATTGTTCTACAACTGTCTATATGGGGAGTTGTTCTATAAGGTTTTTTTATACATACCCAGTTGACCCAGAACATTTGCTGAAATGACTAATTCCCCACCCCCTCTCCAATTACCTTGGCATCTTTGTCAAAAATCAGTTGAAAATGTGTGTGTCCATCTATTTCTAGACTCTGAATTTGTCCCATATATATCTTTATGCCAATACCATGCTATTTTGATTACTATATCTTGATAATAAGCCTTGAGATCAGGTAATGTGACTTTTCCAATTTCAATTTTTTTCAAAATTGTTCTAGCTACTCCAAATCTTTTTATTTCCATGTAAATTTTATAATTCCCAACTTCAAAAAAAAGAATTCTGGAGTTCCTGTCATGGTGCAGCAGAAATGAATCCTACTAGGAACCATGAGGTTGTGGGTTCGATCCCTGGCCTTGCTCAGTAGGTTAAGGATCTGGCATTGCAATGAGCTGTGGTGTAGGTTGCAGACGTAGCTCGATCTGGTGTTTCTGTGGCTGTGGTGTAGGCCATCGGCTGTAGCTCCGATTAGATGCCCTAGCCTGGGAACCTCCATATGTTCCTGGTGTGGCCCTAAAAATAAATAAATAAATAAATAAATAAATAAATAAATAAATAAATAAATGACAGGCATCTCTTTCAAAGACAGCTGTCAGGAGTTCCCATAGTGGCTCAGTGGTAAGGAGCCAAACTAGTATCCATGAGGATGGGGTTCAATCCCTGTCCTTGCTCAGTGGGTTAAGGATCCTATGTTGCCATGAGCTGTGGTGTAGATCACAGACTCAGCTTGGATCTGGTGCTGGTGTGGCTGTGGTGGAGGCATCTAGCCTGGGAACTTCCATATGCTGCAGTTGTGGGGGCGGGGGGGGGAAGACGTTTCTCTCGAATAAACACATTGCCTGACATAGGACTAAAGAGCCAGACCACTTTCCTCCATTGAGGAGGCTCCATTGTTTTAGAGACCTTGTTTGATTTTTGATAACTGACCTTTTAGGCCACTTTTTTTTTCTCTTCCTGTACTTTCAATTCCCAGTTTTAAATACATCAATAAAAAATGAACGCACAAAACCCTAGGCTCCTACCCTGCACCCCAATAAAACCAGAACCCTAGGTCTGTATTTTCTCTCCCCTATCCGGATACCTCCCACACACAAATACACCACTGCGTGGCCCATGTGTGCTGTGTAATAAACTTTTTTTCAAAGTTTCCTGATGGTTATTGCTGAAGGGAATTTACAGTCACTGTAAGAACCACAAGGACAGGTCCAACCAAAATGTAGGTTATTAATAGGCTGAAACTAACACATTTTTTACTGAGATTGCCTTAAACCTATAGATCAATTTGGGTAGAATTGACAAATTAACAATATTGAGTCTTCCAATCCATGAACATGATGACTTTCTCCACTTATTTATGTGTACCTTAATTTTTTTTCATTTTCAGTATGTACATCCTGCCCATATTTTATTATATTTATCCATATGTTTTCTATGCTATTTTAAATGGCATTCCAAATTTTATTTTCCATTTGTTTATTGCTAGTTAATAGACATAAAGTCAACTTTTGTATATTTACCCTTGTATTCTAGAACATTGTTAAACTTAATTCTGATATTTCTTTGTAGCTTCCTTAGTATTGTTTATCTGCAAATAGTGTACTCAGTGTTGAATTTTTCAAATGTTTTTCTGCATTTCAAATCTGCAAAAACAATATTCCTCCTCCATCCTTTTTGTTGAGAGGGAGTCAGGGGTTGCAGGGGTTTTTTTTCCCCCTTTGGCTACATCCCTGAAATTGAATGTGCCCTGTGGAACTCCTGGGCACAAAAGCCTTTCTATGTTCCCCATTTCTTGTTTTTAGGAAATAAGCCTCGTTCAGCCTCCATGATCTTCTCTGACTTCCAAGGGGCAGGTTCAGACAGTTGCTCATCAGTAAAGGGAGAGGATGCAAAGACAAGGGAGGAACAGTCAAGTAACAATAGTACAACCTTGGGGCAGGATCCTGGATCCCCTCAAGAGATGCACATAATGACGTAGGCATTTTATACACCTAAGAGAAAGGTTATACTCCTTATGCCTCTCTTAGAAATGAATGCTTTAATACTGAACAGCTTGGAGCCCTTCCTTATGCTTCTCCCTCATTTGATTGCCTCCTAAACACAATCACCTGTAAGCTAAAGTTTAGGCACTCTGAGCACAATTGCCTGTGAGTCAAAGAATTAGCACATGATGTTTTTCAGGAACTTTCCTAGTTTGTTCTAACAGCTGATCAATATCCCCTTTCAGCAAATACTGTTAATCTAGGCAATAACCCTGAGGATCACAAGCAGGATCACTCTGAGCTCTGACACCAGCCTCGATAACTAAGATTCCCCCCCAAAAAAGGAAGAATGCATATTTGCCCCAACCCTGATTCTTAATGGAAACCCTCTTTTTCTCCTTTTAGACTAAAATGCCCTGCAATTCCTTCCCAAAGGAGGGCACAGCCTTTAAGGCAAAAGCCTGTTGTGGCCTCCTTTGCCTGGCAAAGCAATAAAAGCTATTTTTTCTCCTGCACCCAAAACTCTGTCTCTGCATTTCTATTTGGTACTGGTGGACAGAGGCCGAATTTTGACAAAAAAATTGGGGGGGCTTGTCTGGGATTGACTTGTGGGCAGCTAGCCCATGGGACCCCTGGGCTTGATCAGATACTTTGGGGTTTCTCTTAACGCCAGCCTCCTTCAGGAGAGCAGAGGGTTGGAGAATGCCTCCAAAGGCCAGATCACCAGGGATCCTTCCCGTAAGGCCATGCTTCAATCCTACTGACCCTGCCATCTCCATGGTTGGAGCTCCGGGATAGGAGCAGAAGATGAGACAGTGCTCTAGCAGCTGCCAAGGCCATCTTCACCTTGAGGACCACTCTCTCTCTCTTTCTGCCTGCACCCACCTGAACCTCCTATTAGGAGAAATCATTTGGGGAAAGAAGAAAAGCATTATCTCGGACATCGTGACACCTCTGCCAGCGTCTGGGTAAGTCCCTTGCCACTCACTCCAAGGCCACTTGGATCTGGTTCATTTGAGAATTCCAGGCTCTTGCCTGGAAGTCTATTTGTAAAGGCACCACTGGGACTCAGGTCCCAGGCTTAGCAGGATTTGGAAGCTAATCTGAATTGTGGTTGGTGAAGATTATTGTTTTGCTTTCAGTTTTGCAAGTCAGTGTTTAACTCCACTCAATATGGAGAGCGCTTCTCCAGTTCCATCCAATAGTACCCCAGGAAAGATTTTGACAAACTGGTTCAACTATAGCTGTGAGCCCATGACTAAGAAAAATATAACAGTTTATTATAACACTATGTGGCCACAATATTTTTAGGCTCCAGAGAAAATTGGTTTAGATGAAACTCCTGAAAATTCCAAACCTGATTCTTTTTGCATATACAGTTAGAAAAAGTAAGCATGATAAAATGTCTTTTCAGAAATCTGACCCTGGAGTTCCCATCATGGTGCAGCGGAAACAAATCCAACTAGGAACCATGAGGTTGCGGGTTCGATCCCTGGCCTCGCTCAGTGGGTTAAGGATGCAGTGTTACCATGAGCTGTGGTGTAGGTCAGAGACGTGGCTTGGATCTGGTGTTGCTGTGGCTGTGCCATAAGCTGGAAACTCTAGCTTCGATTAGACCCCTACCCTGGGAATCTCCATATGCCCCTGTTGCGGCCCTTAAAAAAAAAAGGAAAGAAATAAATCTCACCCTGAGAGAGCAAGTCCTTTTTGGAGAACTTGGTTTTCTCACCCTGTGCCCTGAGACTAGGGTTTTAGGATCACTTATCTAGATCATCTCTAATTCCTGGGACTGAAAGGAAAAAAAAATAGGGAAAGAATGCTTTTTAAATTTTTATTTGGGAGTTCCTGTCGTGGCTCAGTGGTTAACAAATCCGACTAAGAACCATGAGGTTGTGAGTTCGATCCCTGGCCCTGCTCAGTGGGTTAAGGATCCAGCGTTGCCGTGAGCTATGGTGTAGGTTGCAGATGCAGCTCGGATCCCGCATTGCTGTGGCTGTGGCGTAGATCGGCAGCTACAGCTCCTGTTAGACCCCTAGCCTACGAACCTCCATATACCACGGGAGCGGCCCTAGATAAGGCAAAAAGACAAAAATAAATAAATAAATAAATAAATATTTATTTGTCCCAGTTGTTATTTATAAACTAGTGGGTTTCATATTGTAATACCTGATTCATGACTAAGTTTGGAAAATAAGATCTCTGATTGTGTCTGTATGTTTATGTGTGCATTTTATATATATATATATATCTTAAACTTTACATGGCTTTATCAAAATTAATTTGTAAATGAGCTCCACTTAATTGGCTTAAAGGAAATTAAGCATTCATATAAATTCTCAAAAGTACATAAGGTAACTGACCAGAATTACTTTTAGATTCATGTGAACTGGGAAATATTAAGTATTAAATTAATATCTGGGCATTCCTATTTGTGGCACAGCAGAAACAAATCTGACTAGAAACCATGAGGTGGCAGGTTCAATCCCTGGCGTCGCTCAGTGGGTTAAGGATCCAGAGTTGCAGTGAGTTGCAGTGTCGGTCGCAGTCGCGGCTCGGATCTGGTATTGCTGTGGCTGTGGCGTAGTCTGGCATCTGTAGCTCCAATTAGACCCCTTGCCTGGGAACCTCCTTATGCTGCAGGTGCAGCCCTAAAAAGACAAAAAAAAAAAAGACCCCCAAAAATAATGAAAATAAATTAATATCTGGTATTATTTGAAGTTTGTTGATATAATTAATATAGACATATCTTTAGAGTAATCAATATTAAGTAATATCTTTGTTGTACCTAGGTCGAATAGAATTTAAATAAGGCCTGTTGCGGAGTTCCCTTCATGGTGCAGTGGTTAACGAACCCGACTAGGAACCATGAGGTTGCAGGTTCGATCCCTGGCCTTGCTCAGTGGGTTAAGGATCCGGCGTTGCTGTGAACTGTGGTGTAGGTTGCAGACACAGCTCGGATCCTGAGTTGCTGTGGCTGTGGTGTAGGCCAGTGGCTTACAGCTCCGATTAGACCTATAGCCTGGGAACCTCCCTATGCCGCGAGTGCAGCCCTAGAAAAGGCAAAAAGACAAAAACAAAATGTGCTTTTAGAAATTATTGGTATTTGTGTTTACCAATCTAGAGTGCTGATATAAGACAACTCACAGTTGCTTAAGGAAAGTAGGATGTGTGTTTTCAGCAAAGAAGTTGTGAGGAATGGAATTACATTTTATTAAGGAAAAAAAATTCTGTCTTGTAGCTTGTTGTTTTGGACGGAAAAATAAGAGAGACTAATTATGAATACAAAAAGTGATGGAAGGTTTGTGGGAAGTGGATACTGAGAAAAAATTTGTGCATGGTCGGAACTAAATTTAGAATAAATTTAATTGAGCAAATTAATTTTAAAAAAATAAGCTTGTACAAAACTTGAAGTTGGCTTTTTTCTCTGTTAGGAGAACAAAGTCTTTTTGGATTATGCTTCTTTCGATAAGAGATTATGTGGAATCTTTGCCTTTAAATGATCTGTATTGGCTTTTGAGATCTCTGATAACTGGGGTTAAGAGAAAAATATTATCCTCAATGACTTATGATTCTATCTGATGAAATGTTTTTAAAAACTAATGTTTTTTATGAACTTCCTATCAAAATTCTAAATAAAGTTCTTTTGATTTCAGCTAACTGTGGGATACTTGAGAGTGGCCCTGAGGCATCTCAGAGAAAAAAATTTAAATTAACTAGGCTTATTTCGTATGTTAACATACATGGAGAACATTATTTCTAATTTACTCTCCCTGTGGTCAGATAAAATGCTTCTTGTATATTGTGTATCTACTAACATAGATGTATAAAACTTTTTATGCCTTTTTATTTTAAATTCTATGCCAGATTTAAAAGTGATTTATCTCACTACATTAAAATAGTACAGGATTCTTTGTCTATATATTTACCTTTACCAGAGAGTTTTATATTTTGGTATGATTTTGTGTTGCCATTTATCATCCTTTTGTTTCAACTTGAAGGACCTTCTTCAGTATTCCTTCAGTTTTTGTTTATCTGGGAAAGTATTCTCCATTTTTGAAGCACAGTTTTGCTGGATATAGTACTCTGGTTAGCAGATTTTTTTTTAAGCACTTTGTATCATTCCACTCCCTAATCCTACAAGGTTCCTGCTGAGAAATTGGCTGATTATCTTGTATTATCCCTTATATGTGACAAGCCACTTTTCTTTTACTGCTTTCAATTCTCTCTTTGTGACTTTTGGAATTTTGATTTTGATGTGTCTTAATGTAGTTCTCTTTAAGATTAATCCTAGGAGTTCCCATTGTGGCACAGCAGAAACGAATCCGACTAGGAACCATGAGGTTGAGGGTTTGATCCCTGGCCTTAGTGCGTTGAGGATCCAGCATTGCTGTGAGCTGTGGTATAAGTCACAGACATGGCTCAGATCTGGCGTTGCTGTGGTGTTGCTGTGGCTGTGGCATAGGCTGCCAGCTACAGCTCTGATTAGACCCCTAGCCTGGGAATCTCCATATGCCACAGGTGTGACCGTAAAAAGACAAAAGACAAAAAAAAAGGTGGGGGGGGAGAGAAATAGAAGAAGAACAGAAATAAATAAATAAATAATAACAATAAAAATTTTAAAAAAGAAAAAAGTTGATCCTACTTGGAGTTTTTTGAGCTTCTTGAAATTGTCCAGTTCTCTCCTCAGATTTAGGAAGTTTTCAGCCATTGTTTCTTCATATAAATTCTCTGTTCCTTTCTCTCTTTTTTTTCCTTCCGTGACTCCCATAATGCATATGTGCATGATGCTGTCCCATAAGTCTCTTAGGCTATCTTCATGTGTCTTCTTTCTTTTTTCTTTTAGCTCCTCTGCCTCAGCAATTTCAAAAAATCTTAAATTTGCTGATTCTTTCTTCTGCCTGTAAAGTCTGCTGTTGTGTTCCTCCAGTGTATTTTTCAATTCAGTTATTGTGTTATTCAGTTCCAGAATTTCTGTTTGGTTCTTCTTCATAATTTCTACTTTTTGAGATTTTCAATTTGTCCATGCATCATTTTCCTGATTTCATTTAGTTGCCCATCTGTGTTCTCTTTTTATTCATGAGCATCTTGTAATGACTATTTTGAATTCTTCAGTAGTCACGTATTGCCATTTCCTTAGGGTTGGTTTCTGGAGGTTCAATCTGTTCCTTTGAATAGGCTTTGTTTTTACTTTTCTTTGTATATTGTATTGTTTTCTTTTGAGACTTCAGCATTTGCAAACTCAGTTATCTCTCTGTTTTTATGGTCTAGTTTCATTCAGGGAAAGCTTTCTCCAGTTAGCCCAGCTAGACAATCTGGAGACCTCTCAAACCTTTTCTGGAGATGCATTCTCTCTAGATTTGCACATGCCGTTTCCTAATGAAAGATGTTTGCCATTTTCCACTTAAGATCTCCTTGTGGCTGAAATACTTCAGCTTCTCTGTTACTGTAGAAAGTTTCAGTGCTGGAGTTCCACCTAGTGTCTATATGTGGTACTGCAAACTCTGGCACTAGACCAAACCAGTTTGATTGCCTCTGTTCTCAACTGCCCCCAACCTGACATCCTATTTCTTTTAGTGCCTAGATTCAGGCAAAACAGAAACCAGTGCCTTGGCAGCACCCCAGTAAGTCAGAACATTGTACATACATTTCATTCCATTCCCTCCCAAGGAAGATGTCAGGAATTGGAGGTCTCTTCCAATCTGGAGCCGTGATGAGAAGAAGTGCTCCAGTAAATGAATGCCAAGAATTTTCCCACTGGGCTTCATGCTTGCCTGGGGTACGGAAATACCTCTAGCTTTTGTTTGTTTGTCTGTTACCAATTTCAGGCAAAAAATAGAAATTTTTTTCTGTTTATCCATCTTTAGGGTCTGCTGGCCTCAGATGATTAGACATAACAGTTTATACTCATTTTTAGGAATACAACTAAATGCCATAAGCTTTTGAATCTGAGGTATTTTCTCTCACAAAACCACAAATGACTTATTCCTACAAACATGCACAATTCTAAGAAATGAGGAATCAAAATACATTTCTTTGCCTTTTTTTTTTTTTTTTTTGCTTTTATAAGGCCTAACGTGGTATATGGAAGTTCCCGCTAGATGTCCAATCTGAGCTGCAGCTGCCAGCCTGTGCCACAGCCATAGCAACATGGGATCCAAGCTGAGCCTGTGACCTACGTCACAACTCGCGGCAACACCAGATCCTTAACCCACTGAGCAAGGCCAGGGGTCAAACTGCATCCTTATGGATACTAGTTGAGTTTATTGTCATTGAGCCACAGTGGGAACTCCAAGATACATTTCCTCATAACCATTTGGAAAGAAATTTGGTGCCAGTCTCCCCAGACTCAGGGCAGCTTTGTCGCTAGCTAGAATGGAAATATTTGCCGGCTAGTCTCATGGAATCACCAGAAGGAGATTTGAGGAAGAATATTTTACCTCCCCCCCCCACCTGAGGACTGCTAGGGTCAGCCATCCCATTGGGCCCTGCCAAGTTTTAATGAAGCACTGGATTATCCATGTTAAATTGTTTCATTTTGTTGTCTATTGAATGGCAAAAGGGGCATCTAGTTAGTAGCCAAAGAAGAAAAGACCTGAGCTCCCAAAATCTAACAGAAAGATCCCTATCCAGGAATCTCTTAACTGGCTTCTGGATTTCTCACAAAGACAACTGGTTCATAAATTAAGTCCTTGTCTCCATGGGGGAAGTGTGTTTTGGGGTTTCCTATTCTGCCATCTTGCCAATGAACTTTATTGCCTCCTTTTCCTTTGCCTCTTTGTGTTTCTACTAATTGTTTTATTGGATACTGGACACTATGGGTGTTCTATAATTGAGCATCTGAATGTTAGTGTCTTCCTTTAAAGATTTTTGGCTTTGTACTTGCAGACAATTAAGATACTTAAGATTTAGTTTAATCTTTGGAGACTTTCAACTTTTTTTATCTTGTTAAAGACTTTCAAAGTTTTTAAACTTTGTTAGAGTAGGTCTAAATTAGTCTTTATTCTTGAGCTAATTTAATCCTATCCCTCAAGTGTGGCTTTTCTGAGGTATCTCTTGAATGCTCCTAGTTTTCAATGAGATTTCTTTCCTCTGGTTGATTAGACCCCAAATATCTCCTTCTCTATGTGAGTTCCAGTAGTTAATCAATTCATAGTCCTAGTAATATTCAGCTAAAGTCTTCTGAGGATCCATAAACAGGTTTCTAGAATTCTTTCTCAGCATGTCTCACTCCTCTTCTGCCCACAAATTCACACAATCTCTGCCTCCCCAAACACTTATCTCTGTCTCTTAACTCAGCAAAGCAGTCGAGACCTGCAATTCCTGGACCCTGAGTTTGGGAAGTGTGTGAAGGCAGAGAGCCAAGATAGGGGTAAGTCTCAATTTTCTCAGGGATTATAACCCTGTGCTGTGTGTTTTCCCACAGCTGTGAATAGGTACTTCATATGTTATATCCATTATGTGGTGGTGTACATCACGAGAGCCCATCTGGTACCAGTTTATGCCTCAATAGCTGAAAACACTCTCTATTTTATTTTATTATTTTATTTTATTATTTTATTTTATTTTATTTTATTTCATTTTATTTTATTTTATTTTATTTTATTTTATTTTATTTTATTTATTGGCTGTGCCCATGGCATGCGGAAGTTCCCAGGCCAGGCATCAAACCCTAGCCACAGCAGTGACAACACCAGATCCTTAACCTACTAGGCCACCAAGGAACTCCAACACCATCGTTTTTACCCATTTTTAACTTTCTAAAACCTTTGATATCCTTTACATTTTAGTTCATATTCCACTCCATCCATTTCTCTTACTCCCTACTCTGTAATTTCAATAAACTAGGTAGCTCTTTTGTGGCAGTTACCCCATTCCATATCGTACCATAGTTTTCTACAGGAAAATCTTATATCTTGACCATCTAATAATGCCGTATATGTTGTGGGGTTCAAAAACATAAGTTTGTCGGAGTTCCCATCGTGGCTCAGTCAGTGGTTAACGAATCCAACTAGGAACCATGAGGTTGCGGGTTCAATCCCTGGCCTTGCTCAGTGGGTTAACAATCTCGTGTTGCCGTGAGCTGTGGTGTAGGTTGCAGACGCAGCTCGGATCCTGCGTTGCTGTGGCTGTGGCGTAGGCCAGCAGCAACAGCTCCAATTAGACCCTTAGCCTGGGAACCTCCACATGCCGTGGGTGTGACCCTAAAATGACAAAAAAAGACAAAAAAAGTACGCTTGTTGAATAAATGAAACACCCCAAAATATATTGTCTTCTTATCAATAGAAAGCTATAAGAAGAGGATAAATGACCCTCCCACTTAGTGGAACATTAGAATGTATGCAATCATATAGCTGGTCTATATAGAGATTCAAAGCTTCAATAAAAAAAATGGTTAGACAAATGATGCCGTATCTACGTAATGAATATTATATGATTATTTTAAATGGGGAGTAATATAAAATGCTTACAATAAAATATTAGGTTAAATATTAGAATTAAAACTATATGTATGATTTGATTACCACTACGTGAAGACATAAAAAACTGGAAAGAAATTAAATTTTTAGTGACGGAGTTATTTTAATGTGAATGTGCTATTCGCATGTTTTTATTGCCATGATTTAAAATTAGTCTTAAAAAAATAATTGGCCTCACTATCTAATTACGTTCATGAAGGATGACATAGGATGAGCAGTTATTTTTATCTTTTTTTAAAATAATTTTTTTTTGCCATACCCATGGCATTTGGAAATTCTCAGGACAGGAATCAAACCCAAGCCACAGCAATGACAACAATGGATCCATAAACACTGGGTCTCCAGGGAACTCCTGGATGATCAGTTATTCTAAAAGCTAAACTCTATTAAATATCTTCCAAAATCTCACTAAATTAAACTAACAGTCTCTTTTTCTTTAGTGCTGCACCTGTCATATGGAAGTTCACAGGCTAGGCATCAAATCAGAGCTGCAGCTCCTGGCCATTGTAACAGCCACATCAAAACCAGATCCAAAACACATCTGTGACCTACACTGCAAACTGCATCAACGCTGGATCCTTAACCCACTGAGCAGGGCCAGGGATCGAAACTGAATCCTCACGGATACTAATCAGGTTCTAAACTTGCTGAGCCACAACAGGAAATCCACTAACCATCTTAGACTCTTTGTTCAGGTATTTGCAACAAATTCATTCTACAGTGTTCACTAGGAAGTTTTACTATTCATAGTGAGGTATTGTAAAAGTTGTCTGTTAATGACTGAGATTAATGTTTTATAACATCCACTTTATTTATTTTTCCCAGGACAAAATTTGACAATCAACAGGAGCCAAGTTAGGGTACGTTCTATATATGTCTATAGATCTGTGTGTCTGTTCCACAATACTTAGGAGGTAGCAAGCATCTAAAGATACTTTTTATGGACCAGCTTAATCATATCTCCAGCTAACCTATCATAGTTTTCTTCTTTTTCTTAATATCATCTATTTACTCTTCTCTACTATCCAAAGGCAAACTGTGGCATGTCAGGTTTGAATTCTGGCTTCACCACTTACCAATTTTATGGTCCTAGACAAGGTACTCAATCTCTCTGGGCTATAGTTGCCTGATATATGTAAATTGTAGTTAAGGATAATATCTACCTTCTATAATTCTTGTGAGGCTTCCTGAGCCACAGCTGTGACCTATGCTGCAGCTGAGGCAATGCCAGATACCCAATCCACTGTGCCGGCCAGAGGACTAAACCTTCATCTCAGCACTCTGGAGAGACCACCAATCCTGTTGTGCCACAGTGGGAACTCCATTCACTCTTGATGATTATGTCAGTTTGTTGGAATGAGGGATACAAGAAGCTTAGTCCTAGAGTTCCCTTTGTGACTCAGCGGTAGTGAACCCGACTAGTATCCATGAGGATATGGGTTTGATCCCTGGCCTTGCTCAGTGGGTTAGGGATCCGGCATTGCCCTGAGCTGTGGTATAGGTTGCAGACGCAGCTCGGATCCCAAGTTGGTAACTTGCCTAGGAACTTCCATATGCCTCAGGTGCAGCCCTAAAAAGCAAAAAATAAAAACAAGTTTAGTCCTATGAAAATGAGTTTTTTCTCCAGGCAGGATTTCTGCATCAGAAAAACCAGTTCTGGATGAAAGAGTTGTTGATCAGGGTAATATAGATCCATCATCAAGGCATGGGTAACTGAAAGTAATTCAGATAACTCTCATGATAGATTGTTTTGTTTGTTGCTACATGGCTAGAGTCTGAAAGAGTGCCTGACAAGTTGTAAATACTTGGTATTTCTTGAATTAATTAATGTATGGCATGATTTTATTCAAAAACATAATCTAATACCTAAAAAACAGAATATAGACCCTTCATTTCTGCTTTTTTTTTTTCCCTTTTTACTGCTGCACTTGCAGCATATGAAATTTTCTGGGCTGGGGGTGGAATTGGAACTGCAGCTGCCAGCCTACGCCGCAGCCATAGCAACACCAGATCTACATCTGCAAGGTACACTGCAGCTTGCAGCAAGGCCGGATCCCCTTAACCCCCTGAGCAAGGTCAGGAATCAAACCCAAATCCTCACAGACACTATGTTGGCTTTTTAACCTGCTGAGACACAACAGAAACTCCCATTTCTGCTTTCAACTCACGGGTAACACTTCAGGGGGAAAAAAGCTGAAATTTAACTTTTAAATACAAGTTGGATCTTTTTATCACTATTACCATAAATTCTAAGTTAATAAATACTGGATTTCCCTTCTACCTAGAAAAGTCTCTCATTTTTCTCTTTCTCACCTGACAACTCCCTCAGTTTCTTTATACAACCCAAGACCTAGGGAGCCATATTTCAGTCTCAGCTACTCTCTCAAAGACAGTATGCTAATTACTTCCTTGCAGGTCACCTTCTCCTCATCCAAGTCTTTCCATCTGCCTTTTACCTATAAAAGTAAAACTCTTGTCCAGTTTCTTCCAGGAAGAGCCATCCTAGTCTATTCCTAGGAAAATTCAACGCCCACTGTGATCCTGTCCTGTCCTCCTTTTGGCCTAGGTCTGCCCTCTGCTTTCATGTGCTATATTCCTGCAGCACATGATTTCCAAAATTTCTTCTGTACATCTGTCATTGAGCTGCATTTTGCTATTTACCTGCATTCTCTTTAAGGGAACAGACCTAATTTATGAAAATCTATGATGTAAAAGATATCAAACTAAATAGCACAAATTATCTATAGAATTATATGGCCATTTTCTCTTGCCCTGCTAAGAGATTAAAGCAGGACCCGGGTCCTAACCTATGCCAGACGAGCAAGACTGCTGATCTAGCCCTTGGAGGTCATATTCTAGATAATCCAGCCCAATGTTGTGAGCCACATGGGAAGTCCAGATAATCCATCCCAATGATGCAAAGATAAATCATAGATTACTCACATTTCACCTGGGGGCTCATTCTGAGTATCAGATATTTATTAAATAAGTTAATGTTTGCTTTATGAATTATAAAGCATTAGATAAATATTCATTTAATCGTGGCTATTCTTATGTCTTTCCAGCCTTTCCCTAGCTCATAAGGAAGAGGTCATTAGATTTGAGTGAAACACCTGGATGTGGTCCCCGATGAACCAAAACACTCCCCAGAAACAAAAACATAGATGCAGCTGATCTTGTTGACTCCAAGCTACATCTCCTCCCTAAGGAGGCTCTTTCTTATTCAACCCCCGCAAGGGAAGGAAGCTGTCTTCCTCCAAAAAAGGCAGTAGTGTCCATAGCAGCATATGTAGTAGGATAGGGACAAAAGTCTCCTGTGAGTACCCTGGGGTCAGGAGAAGCCAATAACATGGAGCCATCACAGGAGAGAAGCAGAAAATCCAAAGAGCTGTGAGCTGACAGAAGAATTTAGTCCAGAGATAAGACAACAAGAAGAAAGAAGTTGAGTCCAAGCCCAGAGCAGTTCAGGTCCCCTCTATACTTTTTTTTTGCGGGGGAGGGTCTCCCCACAGCATATAGAGTTCCCAGGCCAGGGATCAGATCTGAACCACAGCTGCGACCTAAGCCACAACTGCGCCATCGCTAGATCCTTAACCTATGGTGCTGTGTCCCAGGGCTCCCAAGATGCCACTGATTCCTTTGCGCCACAACAGTAACTCCTGAGTCTCCTCTGTACTGAATCTGAGTATCTAAAATTCATCTGAGCCCACAGTACTCTCTGCCTGCAGAGAGCACCACCTCTGACCCAGCCTAAACAAAATCGGAAGTTTACCATATTTTTTTTTTAATTTCTTGTGTTTGTTCCAGGAAGTTCCAATGAATGGGGCCCATATTTGCCAACAAACTTCTGGAGGAACTGGGAAGAAACTTCATTTCCCCCACTCTGACCCTCTCCAGTGAGGTTTATTTTCATACCCCCAATCATGCTGTAAACAGCAACCATTAGCCCCGTAAAATCACCTCTGTGAAACTGGCACAGGTAGGTGGGTACAGGTTTTCTCCCACACCCACCCCCTTGGTCCTTGTTCTGCCCTCTGAGCTTCTATGGACTATAATCCCTCTTCTTCAGAAAAATCTCTCCAATATTGAAAGCAGCTATCATAGTTTAGTTTTGTCTCTTCCAGATTAAATATCTTCACATTCCTACGTTCCTCCAACTTCACAGCTACTAAGTCCTCATTCACGATAGTTTTTTTAAAAATATCAAATCATTTCCACTTAGTTGCCAAGAAAGGTCTTATCCTTCTGTACTTTTCCAACTTATTGTGAAAACCTACATGCAGATTTTATATGTGCTCTTATTAAATTCCACCTTTAGTCCAGCATTCCAAGACTATTTGTAATTATAATTCTATCACTTTTAATATTGGTTTCACCTCTTTGTTTCACATCATCTGAAGCTTGATGAGCTATGCATATTTGCTATGTCTGTTGAAGCCACTGCTAAAACAGGTGACGACCAGATCGACAGAACCTTCTTTTCACTAGACATCCTTCTCAGACTTTCGAGAGCCATTAGTGAGTAATTTTGGTATATAGTAGCCAAACTATTCTCTTTAAGCTCAGTTATCATCTTTTCTGTGAAGCTTTACTGAAATTAATATGTCCTCTTCTTATTCATTTATCCTAATCTACTAAATTATTTTTTGATCTACTAAATTATTAATACTGTCAATAAAAGTTATTATGTGAGGTTTCACATTATAATTAGCGTTATATTGCTTCTTATGATATCTCCTTATGAGGGTTCTATAAAACATCAGGGACCAAGGCGACTCCCTGACTAGCAAGAGTAATAGTAACTTTTTTCATCATAAGTATCAATTCAGAGCCCAGATTTGAATAGTTTGGGGTCAGTTGATCAGTTTGTTGGTTTGGTTAGTTTTACTAGCTTCTTTCCTTGCTAGCCCTTTGCAAGACCCAGAGTGCTATTTCACTCTCATTTCAAGTTTCTCCCTAGCTCTTTAAGAAGTCATTAGTACATAGAAGACAAAATATGCTTAAAAACATATGAAAGTATTCTATTTGCTTTATGTCTATACGACCCATGAGACCAATGCGTGTCTACATGAAGTAAAAGCTCAAACCAGAAGGACAGGTAGGACCAGGAAAAGAGCACAAGAACCCATATTCTTGCTGCCATCTGCTTACATGGAATGTTATCTTTCTTAACTTCAAAAATGAGAAAACTTTATATCATATTGGGCTTTCTGGTTTCTTCAGCACACACACACATACCTCTTTGACTTCCACTTTCAGTCTTAATCACGGTTCCATCTCAAGCTCCAAGTAACAATAATCCACTAGTCCCTCAGTTAGGGGAAGAACCAGAGAGTCCTTCTCTCTTTTAGTAATTATTTAAATACCTCTTTCTCTAGCCCAGATATAATGTAAGATGCTGCGATTTTCCATAGCAATTTAGCATTGGAAAATTATTATAACTTGTTCATTCATTCATTCATTCATTCATTCCACAGGTAATTATCAAGGTTTTCTTGTGTGTTTGGTGTTATCTTCCTGCAATAAATGAAATAAGAAATCCCATACCAGGATAGAAATTTCTAAAGAATCTACAATTATGTGTGATAAGTTGAGGATTTGACCTGTACAGGGACTCTAAGGCAGAAGAACCAAGAAAAATAAAGTATTCCTAGAGCACAAAAGCCCTGTATTCTTGCTGCCCTCAGTTAAACAAACTGATTTGAGACTGGGCAAAATTTGAAAATGACTTTACCAACGGTACCCAGGACACCTTTCCAAGGAAAAAGAATGGCTTCCCAGGGATCTGAGTTAATTTGGATCTTTCTACATAGCATATCTCATAAGTAGATGATATACATGGCTTATCAGTATTTCCAAGTCTCATTTTCTTGGAAAGGGAAAATATCCTGAAATGAGTGGCTGCTTCAGGAACGTGCAAGACCTCAGGTTAGGACCACCTGCCCGGAAAGTCCTGGGCACTCTTCCTACCCTTCCAGAAGTATTCACCAGATATGGTTCCCTTGTTGATGCTCAGCTAGGGTTTTCAAGTAAATAGCTCACTAATGGTTGGAGAAACCCTATACTGCTCTCTGATTCTGACATTTCTATCACACAACAAGGATTTCTGAAAGTATTAGACTCTGTGGGAACTTTGGAGTCAAGCAAACCTGGCTTCAATTCATGACTCCACCATAACGACTTTGAAGAATTGACTTAAACTCATGTCTTTTTCCTTTCTGTAAGTAGGAGACCATAAAGCCTGTTTCCAGTGCTTACTATGATGAGTGAAGAATAAGGCAAGCATGGTATGTGGTCATAACACAGTCGTGGCAGGACTTCCCGTGTGGCTCACAACATAATACAGTCATGGTTGATACCACCTTCCTTTCTTCTCTTGGACCCAGATCTAGATGAGGAAGCAATCCAGTGGTGACAGTGAGAACCAGACCACCTGGCTAATCCTAGAGGGCTTTGGGGAGCTGCAACACCTGGGCTTCCTCCCCTTCACCCTCTTTCTGCTCATCTATGTGGTAACAGTCGGGGGCAACACCCTCATCGTGCTGGCTGTGGCCTCCACTCGGACCCTCCGCACACCCATGTACTTCTTCCTCTGCCACTTCTCCCTGCTGGAGATCGGCTACACCTCCAACATCATGCCTCGGCTGTTGCGGAGCTTCCTGGAAGGGAGGGAAACCATCTCTCTGGTCAGCTGTCTGCTCCAGTTCTACTTGTTTGCCTCACTGGCTGCAGTTGAGTGCCTCCTACTGTCTGCCATGTCCTATGACCGCTACTTGGCCATCTGCCACCCCCTTCACGACCCTGCCCTGATGAGTACCTGGTTATGTGGCTGCCTGGCTGCTGGAGCCTGGTTCAGTGGCTTCTCTTTCTCTGCCTTCACTCTGGCCCTGGCAACCCCTCTGCCCCTCTGCCCTGGCAGCAGGGAGATCAACCACTACTTCTGTGATTTCTCTCCAGTTGTAGGGCTGTTCTGTGGTGATGTGGGGGTCATGTGGGGAGCTGGGGTGAGCATCTCAGGCTTCCTGACCCTGGCTCCCTTCCTGTTGATTGTGGCATCCTATGCCTTCATCCTAAGGACTGTGCTGCAAATATCTTCAGGCCATGGAAAGCAGAAAGCCTTCTCCACCTGTTCCTCTCATCTCAGTGTGGTCGGGGTGTTTTATGGCACTCTCATGGTGGTCTATGTAGCCCCAACAGACCACATGGCCCCCTTCCTCCGAAAGGCCTTCTCTATGCTCTATACGGTGTTCACTCCTATGGTCAACCCCATCATCTACAGCCTCAAGAACCAAGAGGTAAAGGGGGCCCTTCTTAGGTTCTGGGGACAGCTCATCCCAGGACATACCCTACTGAGGGAATAAGGAAGGTGTGGAAATCTTCCTAGATTTCATCTTAGCCCCTCAAGTGTAAAGGACTAGAGGCCACTGCAATTGAAAGATAGAGACTGTGGGATTGAAAATGATGTCTAACAGGAGTTCTTGCTGTGCCACAGTGGGTTACGTACCTGACTGCAGCAGATCACATCACTGAAGAGGTATGCATTCCATACCCAGCCCAGCACAGTGGCTAAGGATCTGGCATTGCCAAGCTGTGGTGTAGGTCACAGCTGCAGCTCAGATTTGATCCCTGGCCTGGGAACTTGCGTAAGCCACAGGTGCAGCCCGAAAAGAAAAAGAAAATTATATCTTCACAGAATAGGGTAACTTCATTTTTCCAGTTGGCATATGGATAGGGAGCAAAACTGCATACCTAGTACAGGGCCTAAATACTATCAATACTCCATAAATATTAGTGATAATTAATTAACACTGAAAAGAACGCAAGAGGGGGCAGGGGATAACAACAAGAGGGGCACATTTGCAGACTGTTCATTTAAGGTGGCAAGACTGAGGTTAGCAGAGCAAGGAAGGCTAGGGAGATGGAACTGCTAAGGATCAAGGTAAGATCTCATGACATGCCTCAAATGAAATCTCAGAAAAAAAGAAAACTCTTTCTCCTAAAGTCTGTAGTGATATGGGTAGTGGTGGGTTGGCTGATAGTCATTTCCACTGCCTTCAGACAGAGCTGCCCCTTGGGAAAGGAAGGGTCAGTTAGAGGTGAAGAGGAAGCTCTAGTCACTCATGCGTGTAGCCCGGGAGGCCAATTAGGCCACCGCTCTGTGAGTTTCCATTGGTCTTCCTGTCTTTGATGCTGGAAGTAAATTAAACCCAATGAGAAGATTCTGAAATTTTGTCTCCATCACAGAACCTCTGAAGATTTTTTTAAAGTGACCCCAAGATATTTCTAATTTTTAAGAATATGTTGATGTGTTTCTCAAGGTATGGTATGTAGACCACCTATTTCAGAATGGTCAGGAGTTGTTGTTTACAAACGCAGATTTCAAAGCTGCTCACCAGAGCTACAAAATCAGAATCTCTAGGGAACTGCACTGAACAAATGATACAATTGATTCCTTTTTTCGTTTTGTTTTGTTTTTGGCCACGCCTGTGGCATGTGGAAGTTCCCAGGCCAGGGATTGAACCTGTAACCATGGCAATGGCCCAAATCACTGCAGTGACAATGCCATAGCCTTAACCTGCTGAACCACCAGGGAACTCCCACAGTTGGTTTCTAGGGGTGAGAAGGATGATAGCAAGAAAACAGAGCAAGAAAAAGGAAAATTTTGTTATCTGTGGATATAAAGAGATGTAACCCTGAGTGGTGGGAATAATATGGTTGTTCAAAAAGGGCCAGTGAGAGGATCCAGAGGAAAGCAGAAAGTCTGGAGTAGGGCACTCTCCTGCCTTGGTAAAGTGGGAATATAGAGCACAAAAAAAAAAAAAAAGAAAGAAAGAAAAGAAAAGAAAATTCCTCTGTCTGGAATTTTGCTTGGGAGATGGGCAGGACCTAGGCCATATCTGAATGTTCAAAGTGTCTCTGTGACATTTTTTCTTTGCATTAAAGTCAAAAGTGAAATCCTGTGTTGTGTGTGAGAGTGTCCTAGAGAGAAGACTAAGGTAGAGTGAACAGGGGCCACACCAGGTTTCCCAGGAAACCAGTGCCCTCAGGGTGCACGCCTTTCACCACAGTCAGAAGAGTTTGTTTACTATGTACAAGGGGCTTTTACCGTCTAGAGAGAGGGAGGAAATTGTCCAGGAGGCACTGGAGGTATGCACCCCAAGCCCCACACAAAGCATGGGGGTGCCTTTATATTATTTATTATTTCAAGGGTGTTGAGAAAGCTCCAAACCCTTCCCCTCACCCCTACCACCACTTGACCCCCATAAAGCATCCCCTGCCTACTCCTAAAGCCAGAAATTTTGAAGGATCATCTTTTTAATTATTGGTCAAAGGTACATGGTACTATGGCGCAGAAAAAAGAACTAGATCTCTGTGTTTTGATTCTAGTTCCATCACATGTTTCCTTAGGCAAATGACTTACCTCTTTGCAATTCACATTCTCCATCTATAATATAAAAGGAATAATCATACGTACATACAAACATACTTCAGAGGATTATTGTGAAAATTAAATGAAAGATGTGTAATAAATCTCTCTACCTTAACTGACCTAGGACATATTTTAACAAATGATAACTTCTTCCCTCACCATACTTCTCCTCAAGGAAAGTCAGGAGATACTCTCCTTTCAGTCACATCACACTTGTGTATCTTATGCCCATATTTACTGCTGCTTTGTGCTAACATTTGAAAATGGGAAGCGTGAACCTCCAACTTTGATTTTCTTTTTTTAAATTGATTTAGCTGTTTGAAGTCTTCTGAAATTCCGTATCTGGGTGTGTTACATCCTGCTCCCCTTCACACAGATGTACCCCAGTTTGCTTATGCATTCTTCTACTAAAGACATTCTGATTGCTTTAAGGTTTAGACATTGTGAGTAGAGCTTCCATGTGTATAGCATTCTTGTTTTTGTTCAGATACCTTTTTTCTCTTTGTGTTTCCCGATATTTTTTATTTTTTTTATTTTATGATTTTTATTTTTTCTATTATAGTTGATTTACAGTTGCAGATACCATTTTTCAAAGCAGATGTATAAATACTGGTGGTGTGATTGATGGGTCTCAAGGTGAAACTTGTTGAGCTTTGGAAGATACTGCCAGACTATATTTCAAGAGGCTGTCTATGAATTCCGTCAGCAATGAAGGAGAGTTGCTGTTGTTCCCCATTGTCCAGTAATCGGTATTGTCATTTTGGGCAAAGGTTAGCAGTTCTAGTAAGTGTGCCATGCTCACCTGTTGTTTTAATTTGTAATTCCCTAATGATATGTGACATTGATCACATTTTTGTACACATATATTATTGGTATATCATCTGGCCAGATGTCTTACAGATCTTTACCCATTTTAATGTAGTTCTTTACCCATTTTAATGCATTTTCTGTTTTACAGTTCTTCGTATAATCTGAGTACAAACTATCAGATATATGTTTTGCAAATGTTTTTCTCCCAGTTTTTGGTTTGTGTTTTGGTTTTCTGAATAATGTATTTCACTGAGTAGAAGTTTTTAACTTTATAAAGTACATGTTACTACTTTTTTTCCTTTTGTGTGTTGGCTTTTTGTGCTGTGTGTTACTGCACGACCAAACCCATGGTCATTTCGGTTGTCTTCTATAATCTTTTTATTGAAGTGTAGTTGATCTACAATGTTTTAAGTGTACAGCAAAGTCATGCAATTATATAATATATACAAAAAATATATAATATACTCTTTTTCATATTCTTTTCCATTATAGGTTATGACAAGATGTTAAATATATTTTCCTATGCTATATAGTTTATTCATTTTATGTACAGTAATATGTATCTGTTAATTCCAAATCCCTAATTTATTCCTCCTCCCAGCTATAATTTTTTTCTTTTTTTGGCCAAAGCTTATGGAGTTCCCGGGCCAGGGATCCCAGATCCAAGCCGCAGTTGCCACCTAAGCCACAGCTACAGCAATGCTGTATTTTTAACTCACTGTGCCGGCCTGGGGATAGAATTGGCAATGCCACAGGGACAAGCTGGATCATTAACCCATTGCACCACAGTGGGAACTTAGGAGGATCTTTTTGACTTTGACATGTTCCCAGACTATCTTTCTTTCAGTGTTGAGGAGGACTAGTCAGATACTTTGTAGACTCGCCTGCATTGGGATTTACTTGGTGTTTTTTGGTTTTGGAGGTTTTGTTTGTTTGGTTGGTTGGTTGGTTGGTTTTGTTTGCTTGTTTGTTTTTTCTGTGCCTGCAGCATGAGAAGCTCCCCAGCCAGGGATCAAACCCAGGCCACAGCAGTGACAACATTGGATCCTGAACCCACTGAGCCATACTTGGTGTTTCTCTTGTGATTAGAAAAGGGTTTTCTCTTTATATCATGAGAACATATATCAAGACAACTTATCATTGCTAATATTAACTTTGCCCCCTTGGCTAAGATAGCGTTTATCAGATTTTCCCCACTGTGACATTCCCTTTTTCCCCAGTGCATACTGTGTGTCTTCTTTAGAATGATATCACTCTGCGGCACCCACTCTTCAAAAAGGGGAGTTACATCAATTATTTGGAATTCTTCTACATATATTTCTATTTAACACCATCCACTAAAAAAAAAAAAAAAAAAAAAAAAAACACTATGTAATCATTTATTTCCACCAGTGTGGACACCTGAATAGTTATATTTTAAGCTTTTGGCTCTAATCCAGCAGTACTCTTATTTGGTTGTTCAATTCATTCCTTTTTTGGCTGTTGAGAGCTCTTTCCATTGGCTCATGTTTTCCTTTGACATAGTTCCCTTTGTTTCTTGGTTCACATTTTTATGTGTTTGCTAACCATTTGTATTCCTTGGATCTCTTCAAGTCCTTTTCCATTTTAAAAACTGATTTGTCTTGGAGTTCCCATCGTGGTGCGGCGGAAACGAATCTAAGAACCATGAGGTTGCGGGTTCGATCCCTGGCCTCACTGAGTGGGTTAAGGATCTGGCGTTGCCATAAGCTGTGCTGGGTCACAGACGTGGCTCAGATCCCGTGTGGCTGTGGCGTAGGCTGGCAGCTGTAGCTCCAGTTGGACTCCATATGCCGTGGGTGCAGCCCTAAGAAGCAAAAAAAAAAAAAAAAAAATCGAGTTTTTTGTTGACTATTTGTTAAAATTCTTGGTATATTCTGAGGAAAAGACTTGTCAGACACATTATATGTCTCTTTTTTTTTTTTCTTGGCTTTTTAGGTCCGCACCCACGGCATATGGAGGTTCCCAGGCTAAGGGTTGAGTCGGAGCTACAGCTGCTGGCCTCCGCCACAGCCACGCAGGATCCGAGCTGCGTCTGCATCCTACACCATGCAGGATCTGAGCCGCGTCTGCATCCTACACCACAGTTCATGGCAACAACGGATCGGTAACCCACTTAGCAAGGCCAGGGATGGAACCCGTAACCTCATGGTTCCTAGTCAGATTCGTTAACCACTGAGCCAAGACAGGAATTCCAAAAGCTTGCAAGTTTGATTAGGTCCTACTTGTTTATTTTTGTTTTTATTTCCATTGCCTTGGGAGACTGACTTAAGAAAACATATGTATGGTTGATGTCAGAGAATGTTTTGCCTATGTTCTCTTCTAGATGTTTTATAGTGTTAGGTCTTATATTTAAGTCTTAAAGCAATTTTGAGGTCTAGTGTGTGTGCATGGCATGAGGGTGTATTCTAGTTTCATTGATTTACATGCAGCTGACCAGTTTTCCCAGCACTTGCTGGTGAGATGTTCTATTAAAATAGAAAATATTCTTGCCACCTTTGTCAAAAATTGACCATAGGTGTCTGAGTTTATTCCTGGGCTCTCTGTTCTGTTTCATTGGTCTGTATATCTGTTTTTGTACCAGTACCACACTGACCCAGTTACTATAGATTTGTAATAATTGTCTCAAGTCTTGAGAGAGTTATGCCTCCTGTTTGGTTTTTCTCCCTCTGGATCGCTTTGACAATTCTGAGTATTTTGTGGTTCATATAAGCTTTTGGATTATTTGTTCTGGTTCTGTGAAAAGTGTCATGGGTAATTTGATAGGGCTTGCATTAAATCTGTAGATTGCTTTGGGTAGTATGGCCATTTTAATGATATTAATTCTTCCAATCCAGGAGCATGGGGTATCTTCCCATTTCTTTGAATCCTCTTTAATTTCCTTGATTAATGTTTTATAGTTCTCACCATGTAAGTTCTTTCACCTCCTTGATCAAGTTTATTCCTAGGTATTTAATTTTGGGGAGTGCAATTTTAAGGGGTTTTTTTTCATATTCCATTTCTAATAATATTTTATTGTTAGTATAGAGAAATGCAACCAAATTCTGAATGTTAATCTTTTAGCCTACTGCTTTGCTGAACTCATTGATTAGTTCAAGTAGTTTTTGTGTGGAGTTCTTAGGATTTTTTATGTATATACAGTATCATACCATCTTCATATACAGTGACAGTTTCACTCTTCTCTTCCTATTTGGATACCTTTATTTCTTTTGTTTGATTGCTGTGGCTAGGACTTCTAATACTATGTTGAATAAAAGTGGTGAGAGTGGGCATCCTTGTCTTGTTCCAGATTTTAGTGGAAATCTTTCAGTTTTCTGTTTTTTGTTTTCTTTTTAGGGCCGCACCTGTAGCATGTGGATGCTCCCAGGGTAGCGTTCGAATTGGAGCTGGAACTGCCAGCCTACATCACAGCCTACAGCAACACCAGATCCTTAACCCACTGAGCAAGGCCAGGGATCAAACCCACAACCTCATGGCTACTAGACAGGTTTGTTTCTACTGAACCACCACGGGAACTCCCACATCCACTCTTTATTCCTTTAGTATTTCGTTACCTCCTTTTTGAAGTTGGTTTCTGTTAGACAGCAGAATCCATTGTTTCATTGTTTGTTCCTTCAAAGGAATTGTTATTTTAACTGGGAATGGTTCCTGAGCTTCATTCTGCGTGTATTTTTATTCTGTGAGTTTATGGGAAACAACTAGTCTTAGAGAGCTATTTGTATGCTAGAGTGCCCCAGTAGCTTGTGAGGGTGAGTGTGTATGTGTGTGCTGCTTTTGGTTTGGATGCTTGCTCTTTCCTCAGCAAGTGCAGAATGTTATCCCCTTGATAGGGGGTGTGTTGATGCATGGCCTGTGTACTTCCAGGGACATGGAGCCTGAGTGAGGCTCTTCCTACCAAATCTTCGTATTTTCCCTAGTAATCGAAGCCCAGACCCTGGAAGAGGATGGTAAGTGTATGGCACCTTCTCAAAAGTCACCATTGCTGGGTATGCAAACTTGAGTGACCATCAGAATTTCTGAGTGCTAAGAATATACATTCCGTGGACTCTACTCTCCCCCACTCCCTGCTGAAAGTACTCTGGAACCTGTTAATTTATGAAAAAATCACATTGTGCAATATGGATGCTCGTGGTTTGTAGCTACTGTTTTAATTTTTATGGCTACACTTTAGGCACATGGCCAAGCTAGGGGTTAAACTGGAGCTGCAGCTGCCAGCCTATGCCATAGCAACACCAGATCTGAGCTGCATCTGCAACCTACACCTCAGCTCAGAGCAACGGCCAGAACTTTAACCCACTGATCAAACCTGCATCCACATGGATACCAGTCAGATTCTTAACCCGTAAAGCCACAATAGGAACTCCCAGCAGGTTTCTTAAAACAATGGGAAGACAGGGTTGGTTTTCTGGTGGTCTAGTGGTTAGGACTTGCCAACACTCACTGCTGTGCCCTTAGTTCAATACAATTTGGGAACTGATATCCCACATCAGGCCACTGCGCACCATGGCAAAAAATAATAATAAAAAAAAACAATGGAAAGAGGATATTCTAATCTCTAATCCTGTTGCAGGAGCAGGTACGTTCAAGCTACATTAAGAAGTACTATTTCTTTGTGGATAAAGTAAAAAGTGAGTAGTAGACACTGCAAGCCCTATTAAAGGTGTTATTAGAATCCATCTGATGGGCCTTCTGAGTCACTTTTGACCATTCACTGGAAGTAAATATTTAAACTAAGGCCAAGGTGATGGTGTACCTGTATAAACCCTTCGGTTTCTCAATTCAGTTCTAGATAATCTTTGGCCTCCTTGTCACATTACATTATAGTAACAGACAACTTCTAGTTTAAGTAAATTAACCCAAACTGAATATCTACTTTAACCCTGACTTTACACTATCTCTATGATCCAGTATCAGGCCCAATTTCTCTGAAGATTTTATACATATATATACATACATATGTATATGTATGTGTGTGTGTGTGTGTATTTTCTCCCCCCTAGCTTTAGAGAATTTTGCAACAATCATCAGAATTATTTGGAGTTCCTGTTAACCTCATGGTAAATGAACCTGACTCGTATCCATGAGGTTGCGGGTTCGATCCCTGGCCCTCAGTAGGTTAAGGATCCAGCGTTGCCATGAGCTGGGGTATAGGTCACAAATGTGGCTCAGATCTTATGTTGCTGTGGCTGTGATGTAGGCTGGCAACTACAGTTCCAATTAAGCCCCTAGCCTGGGAACCTCCACATGCTGTGGGTGCAGCCCTGAAAAAAGACAAAAAAAAATTATTTGCAGGCAAGAAATGGGAGTGGAAAACAGGGGCACAGAGAGTATAAAGTATGACATCTTGAAGATATTTGCAGAAATTACATAATTCTGGGTAGGTACGCTTTAATAAGCAAGTCCTACCCTTTTCCATTTACTTTTTTTTAAAAGATGGCCACACCTACAGCCTATGAAGTTCCCGGGCCAGTAGTTGAATCAGAACTATAGCTGCAGGAGTTCCCATTGTGGCTCAGTGGTTAACGCATCCGACGAGGAACCATGAGGTTGCGGGTTCGATCCCTGACCCTGCTCAATGGGTTAAGGATACAGTGTTGCCGTGAGCCGTGGTTTAGGTTGCAGACGCGGCTCGAATCCTGCGTTGCTGTGGCTCTGGCATAGGCGGCGGCTACAGCTCTGATCAGACCCCTAGCCTGGGAATCTCCATATGCCGCACAAGGCAAAATGACAAAAAATAAAAAATAAAATAAGAACTATAGCTGCAGGCCTACGCCAGCCATGGTAATACCAGATCCTTAACTCACTGAATGAGACTAGGGACTGAATTCACATCCTCACAGAGACAACATCAGGTCTTAACCCAGTGAGCTGCAATGGGAACTCCTCCATGTTCTTCTTACAGGTTTTTATCTTATCCCCCAAAACTAAACCAAATTAAGTTACTGAAAATACAGTTAGTTGCTGGGATAGACATATATCTGTCCTGTTTTCCTTTCCATTGGATATAGCTCCCTAAAAACGCAACATACATATATACTCTCAAACACAAAGCATGCATTCAAGTGACTTACATTTTCATAACATTTTAATATTTAATAGAAACTATATACAGTAATTTTTTATTGTATCTTAACATAAGATAGCCACTACAGAAATTTACATTAGGCTAGAAGATGGATGGTCCAGACCTGCAGGTTATTTTTTGAGGGAAGGGGGTTCAGATTACCCAGTTAGGTGAGAGGAAAGGAAAGGCTAAAACACAGGCTGCAAGACAGAGTTAACCAGCCATTAGGCCCATCAAATATCCCAAGACCTGGGAAATTGCATTGCAAAAACCTCTCTCCCCTTAGGCACAGACCCAAATACTCTGAATCCCAGCAGCTCTGACTGGCTAAGAATCACCCATCTCTCTTCCACGTCTAGAGTGGGAAGACACTCACATCTTTTAGACTACAGCACTTGAAAACCCAGAAGAAAAAACAAGGTAGTCTGGGTTGTCTTTTAGTGACAGCTGGTCAGAAATACTTGTTTAAAGACTGGGAAATACAAATCCTCCAAAGTCAACTGGTTCCCAAAACAAATTATCAACTGACAGAAGTGGATTCTAGCTTTCCATTTGCAGTAGCCACGCCACTCTGAAGCAATGATGCAGAAGCTTTCTCAGAATTTCGAAATCCCTGTGATCTGCACCCATCTCCAGCCACCTGCATCTGGCCCTGTTAAAACAAAGTCACTCTGGTTACAAACACATTCATTGTGGTCTGAAGCATGAATCTGACTTATAAAATGCCCAGGTATAGTAGCAACACAAAAAAGACAGCAGATATAAAATAACTATCGGCAGTTGCTTTTGCCCATACTTAATTATCCCTGATGCTTGGAGTCATAATTCATTTTATCTGTATCACTTCTGTGGCTCTCACAATCAAAAGAGCTGTGGGTTGTTTCTTCCAAATGAAATAGCCATTCTCTGCTGAAGTTCCAGAACAGCCAATCAATCACAGGAAGACAGTCCTCTGGGCCTCTGCTTGAAACCAACAGCTATAGTATATAACTGCAGGTCTTCAGTCAGGGCCATTAGTATGTTACCCACAGCTCAAAGAAAGAAGCCAATCACATTGCTTAACTCTATGATGAAAACAATCCCAGTGCTCAACTCTCCATAGAAGCAACCATTTACCTACATTCCTTGTCTCAACCTTTTCTAGTTAACTAAAGATTTGTGTCCTGCTCTCCCAGATTTGGGGACCAGGGGCTATTAAGTGTACTCTCTACAGCCCATCTGGAAAACTGCCATCTGAGACACCTTTCCAGCTACTAATGATAAATAACTGTATTCCCTGGGAGTACATGCTAGCCATAACCAGCAGCAAACCCTCTGTTTGGCCAGGGCTGTCCTTCACTTGCCAAAACATCCACTGGGGCTTCAGCAATTTCTTTGACTGAATGATCTTCGAGGGTTAGTGAAGGATCAAAGAGCAAGGGTGAAGGAGGGCACTGCATACTGTCACCCACAACATCCAGGTCCTAGGAAAAGAAAGAGGAGAAAAAAAGCCTATCAGCAATACCAAAGGAACCAATAAGCTACAGTTGGCACAATTTTCAGCAAACCTCAGAGCAACTCTTTCATGCTTCCTTCACCCCTTACCTACCTTTAAATAAAAAGACATTTCCCCAGAATATCCACAGATGGGATAAAAATCAAAAAACACCAAGAACTTTTTTCTTGCTGAAAAGAATAAAGCACAGACCACTACAGTAACTTTAAAAAGCATACCTTTTAAACAAGAAAATTCAGAGACAAAAGAAAAGGAAAATAGCAGCTACCAGGGACTAGGGATAGAAGAGAAGTGGGAGTTACAGCTTCATGGGTACAATCTCTATTTGCGCTGACAGTAAAGTTCTGGAAATTAACAGTCATGATGGTTGCACAATACCACTGAATGGTACATTTAAAAATTGTTAACATGGGGAGTTGCCGTTGTGGCACAGCGGAAACAATCCCACTAGTAACCAGGAGGTTATGGGTTCGATCCTTGGCCTCATTCAGTGGGTTAAGGATCCAGCATCACCATGAGCTGTGGTATAGGTTGCAAACGTGGCTCAGATCCTGCGTTGCTGTGACTGTGGTTGTGGCATAGGCCAGCAGCTATAGCTCTGATTCAACACCTAGCCTGGGAAACTCCATATACTGCGGGTACAGCCCTAAAAAGCAAAATAAATAAATAAATAAAATCATTAAAATGGTAACTCTTACATTACAAATATTTTACAATATTTATTTAAAAAAAGTGTATTACTAGGAGTTCCCATTGTTGCTCAGTGGTAATGAACCAGACTAGTATCCATGAGGACACAGGTTTGATCCCTGGCCTTACTCAGTGGGTTAAGGATCCAGTGTTGCTGTGAGCTGCATGTAGGTCGCAGATATGGGTTGGGTCCCGTGTTGCTGTGGTGTAGGCTGGCAGCTGTGGCTCTGATTCTACCCCTAGCCTGGGAACTTCCATATGCCACAAGTGCAGCCCTAAAGGAAAAAAAAAAAAGTATATTGGAGTAAACTAACTAGTCAACATCTAAGTTCACCAGTGATGAATCTAATATGGACAATCAGAATAACTGCAAATTAAAATGAAATACTGCCTTAATAGACTGGACAATATGGGACCATCTGATCAGTGTAACCACAAAGCAAGCCAGTGAACAAGAGAAAGGGATGGGGAAGAACAGGGGAAGGACAAAAAACTCGAAGTCCTTCTGAATGGCTAGAAAGTATTATTCTGGTTAAGTCCCTATCCCCAAAGAGTAAGTCACTGAATTCTTCTGTTTGTTGTTTTTCCGGCTGCACCTGCCACATATGGAAGTTCCCAGGCTAGGGGTCGAATCAGAGCTGCAGCTGTAGGCCTATACCACAACTTGCAGCGTTGCCAGATCCTTAACCCACTAAGCAAAGCAAGGCCAGGGATCAAACCACATCCTCACATAGTAGGTCAGGTTCTTAACCCACTGAGCCACAGTGGGAACTCCCAAGTCCCTGATTCTTAAAACTACCATAATCCAATTTTCTTTAAAAACAAACAAAACCCCACAAATAACAACTATTATATTTTGCAGATTATGTTTCTTTCAATTGAATTGGCCATTCCCACTGGGGTGCTGAAGCCAACAGATCATAGGAAGACACTGCTTTTGGCTCCTGTTTGAAACCAACAGCTACTGCAAACTACTGGTCTTGATTCAGGGCCTAAAGCATTATGAAGGGTCAGACACAGTGTCAAATTGACTTTCATACCCCTGCTTTCTAGGCATCTATTGCCAAACCAAGGATGAAAACTAGTCAAGGGTTTTGTACTCTTCTATAACCAAGCTCCTCTACAGAGGATTTGTTTCCAGTAACTTATTAGCTTCATGAGAGAAGCTAAGTTCCATGCATAAAGAGTAAGTCTTCCTGATTACCAAAAATAAGAATCACATCCTCAAGACAATTAAAGAACATTCTGGACTTAAAACTGTTCACTTGAAACAGAAACATAAGGAAGAGTGTATACTTGGCTACCTAACATTTATTTCAGATGTGTCAGAAACGTCTGTACTATCCACAGAAACCAATATCCTCGCACCGTTAAGAGTGTGAATTATTTCCTCCAATTTTTTTTAAATAATTTCTTTTTAATTTTATGGCCATACCTGTAGCATATGGAAGTTCCCACAGCAGGGACTGAATCTAAGCCACACCTGTGGCAATGCTAGATCCTTTAACCCACTGCACCAGGCTGGAGATCGAACCTGTGCCTCCTTAGTAACCTGAACTGCTTGCAGTTGGATTCTTAACCCATTGCACCACAGCAGGAACTCCTCCAAGTCTTTTAACATGCACGATGATTACACACTTGATCCTTGAACAAAAGCATGCATTAGGGGCAACCATGCCCACAGTCAGAAATCCACACATAAGTTCCCTGGTGGCCTAGTGGTTAAGGATGTCACTGCTATGACTGAGGTCACTGCTGTGGTGTGGATTCAATCTCTGGCCTGGGAATTTCTGCACTCCACAGGACATGCGGAAGGAGGGAAGGAGGAAAAAAAGAAGGAAAGAAGGAAGAAATCCACGCATAACTTCAGTCAGCCCTGTGTCCCTGGTTCTGCACCCTCAGATACAACCAAGTGCAGATCATGTAGACTGTAAGTAAGTATTTATTGGAAAAATTCTGTATATAAATGAACCCATGCAGTTCAAGGGTCAATTGTATAAACAAGTAACTTGGCATTTAAAATAACTCATTTAAAGAGTGTGGCAAAAGTTTTCCAGGTCTGAAGGTGACAGTGGTATGGAAATTTTTCAAAGAAAAATAGATACTGAAAAGGCTTTTCTCACATATTCACAGTGTTGTCTGTTATAAGACTTAAAATTGGGAACAGAAACTAAAATAAGAGAAGAAAGGATCAGCAGAAATACCTATAACATGAATGTTTACAGAGAGGTTATCAGTATACAAGGAGAGAATCTACACTCTGTTCTGATCTCAAAAACGAAGCTCAAAAAAAAAAACAACCCAGAACAAGCTTATAGATTAAGATATTAATTTGTTATTTGTCAAATATCCTTGGATCAAAGGACAGAAATGAGGCAAGTGTTAATATTCAGAATGAAAGGATGATTTTTTTTTTGTCTTTCTGCCTCACTTAGGGCCGCACCTGCGGCATATGGAGGTTCCCAGGCTAGGGGTCTAACAGGAGCTGTAGCTGCCGGCCTTCGCCACAGCCACAGCAATGCGGGATCCGAGCTGCGTCTGCAATCTACCCCACAGCTCCTGGCAACACCAGATCCTTAACCCACTGAGCAAGGCCAGGGATCGAACCTGCAACCTCCTGGTTCCTAGTCGGATTCGTTAACCACTGAGCCATGACGGAAACTCCTGAAAGGCTAAATTTTTAGCAATATTAATATCTGATACCTGGTCCTCCCACAAGTACAGTTACCAGAAATTACTAATAAGTTATAGAAATAACGTAAGTAACAAGAAGCTAAGACTGCTGAATGAACTTCATATAGACTAATAAACATATCCAGAATTTATGGGAAGACAAAAATTCTTTTCTAAAGCTGGACTGTTCCTAAACATTTTCTGGACAATGTTTACCTCCAAAAACTACTAATGACCAATGTGATTCATCTGAAGTACATTAATATGAACATAATAGATGATGAAGTACAAACAGCTATCATTTTTAAACCTGACAACAAAATAAAAACCCAACAGAGTCTCAAAATCAAAGTTACTTCTCATATATCCTCTGAAAAATTCATGCCAAAAAATAAGGATTGAAAGATATGACAATATATTTTTAAAATATTTTTAAAATTAAGACTCCTTGGGGAGTTCCCGTCATGGCTCAGTGATTAACGAATCTGACTAGGAACCATGAGGTTGCGGGTTCCATCCCTGGCATCGCTCAATGGGTTAAGAATCTGGCGTTGCCATGAGCTGTGGTGTAGGCTGCAGACACGGCTCAGATTCCACATTGCTGTGTCTGTGGCGTAGGCCAGCGGCTGCAGCTCCAATTCAACCCCTCGCTGGGGAATCGCCATATGCCATGGCTGCAGACCTAGAAAAGGCAAAAAAAAAAAAGGACTCCTTGGAAGTTCCCATTGTGGCTCATCAGTAACAAGCCTGACTAGTATCCATGAGGATACAGGTTCAATCCCTGGCCTCACTTAGTGGGTTAAAGGATGTGGTGTTGCTGTGAGCCATGGTGTAGGTTGCAGATGTGGCTCCGATCCTGCGATGCCATGGCTGTGGCTGGCAGCTGTAGCTCTGATTAGATCCGTAGCCTGGGAACTTCCATATGCCACAGGTGCAGCCCTATAAAGCAAAAAAAACAGACAAACAAAAAAGTTAAGACTCCTTTAACTCCATTCGTTTATGATAAAAATTCCCCAAAGTGGGCATAGAGGGAACCTACTTCAACATAATAAAGCCATATATGACAAACCCACAGCTAACACCATACTCAATGGTAAAAAGATGAAATCCTTTCACTCACTCTCATTTCTTTCATTCAATAGTTTTAGAAGTCCTAGCCACAGCAATCAGAGAAGAAATAAAAAAAGCAAAATTAGAAAAGGGAAAATTGTCACTATTTACAGATGACATGATACTACACTAGAGATGCTATCAGAAAACTACTAGAGCTCTTCAATGAATCCAGTAAAGTTGCAGGACACAAAATTAACAAATTTTGAAATCTGTTGCACTGCTATATACTAACAATAAAAGATCAGAAAGAGAAATTAGAGAAACAATCCCATTTACCACTGGATCAAAAAGAATAAAATACCTAGGACTAAACCTACCTGAAGAGGCAAAAGACCCATACTCTAAAAACTATAAGACGAAAGAAATAGAAGACTTTACAAACAGAAAAGTATGTTCTTGGGTTGGAATAATCAGTACTGTCAAAATGACTATACTACCCAAGGCAATCTACAGATTGAATGTGATCCCTATCAAATTACCAATGGAGGAAGTTCCCTTGCAGCACAGTGGGTTAAGGATCCAGTGTTGCTGCAGCTGTGGTACAGGTCACAACTGTGGCATGGTTTTGACCCCTGGCCCAGGAACTTCCACCTGCCATGGGTGCAGCCAAAAAAAAATACGAATAGCATTTTTCACAAAACTAGAACAAAAAAGTTTTACATTTCTATGGAAACACAAAAAACCCCAAATAAAGCAATCTTGAGAGAGAAAGATGGATATGGAGGAATCAGGGTCCCTGACTTCAGACTACATTACAAAGTTATAGAGGTCAAAATGGTAATAGTACTGGCATAAAAACAGAAATACAGATCAATGTAACAAGATAGCCCAAAAATAAACCCATAGATTTGTCAATCTATGACAAAAGAGGCAAAAACTACACAATGGGGAAAAGACAGGCTCTTTAATTGCAGCAATATCTTTTTTGAATCCATCTCCTAGAGTAATGGAAATAAAACCAAAAATAAACAAATGGGACCTAAGAAAACTTAAAAGCTTTTGCACAGCAGAGGAAACCAGAAACAAAAAGACAACTATAGCATGGGAGAAAATATTTGTAAATGATGCAACAATCAAAAACTGGACAGGAGTTCCTGTCATGGCACAGCAGTTAAAAAATGGACTAGGAACCATGAGGTTGCGGGTTCGATCCCTGGCATCGCTCAGTGGGTTAAGGATCCGGCGTTGCCGTGAGCTGTCTGTGTAGGTCACAGACGCGGCTTGGATCCTGCACTGCTGTGGATGCGGTGTAGGCCGGCGGTTATAGCTCCTATTAGACCCCTAGCCTGGGAACCTCCACATGCCGCGGGTGCAGCCCTAAAATGACAAAAAAGGCAAAAAAAAAAAAACTGGACAGAAGATCTGAAAAGCATTTCTCCAAAGGATACATATAGATGGGCCAAAAGGCACATGATACTCAGCACCATTAATTATTACAGAAATGCAAATCAGAACTATAATGAGGTATCACCTCACACCAGTCAGAATGGCCAACCTCAAAGTCTACAAATAATGATGGAGAGGTTATGGAGAAAAGGGAATCTTCCTACACTGTCGGTGGGGATGTAAATTGGTACAACCACTATAGAGAACAGAATGGAGGTTCCTTAAAAAAACTAAAAACAGAGCTACCATATGATCCTACCATCCCACTCCTGGGCATATATCCAGAGAAAAATGCAATTCGAAAAGATACATGCACCCCAATGTTCACTGAAGCACTATTTACAATAGCCAGAACATGGAAACAACCGAAATGTCTATCAACAGAGAAATGGATAAAGATGTTGTGTGTGTGTATACATATATATATATATATATATAAATTGAATATTACTCAGCCATGAAAAAGGATGAAATACTATCATTCACAGTAACATGGATGGACTGAGAGATTATCTTAAATAAACCAAACACCATAATACTGTTTTATATGTGGAATTCTTAAAAATGATAGAAATTAACCTATTTACAAAACAGAAGTAGATTCAGACATAGAAAACAAATTTATGGTTACCAAAGGGGAAAAGTAGGGAAGGACAAAGTAGGAGTTTGGGATTAAAATATACACACTATTATATATAAAATAGAAAACCAACAAAGACCTACTGTACAGCACAGGGAACTACACTCAGTATCTTGTAATAACCTGTATATCAACATTGTAAATGAACTGTATTTCAATAAAATTTTTTTAAAAATTCCTGGGAGTTCCTGTCGTGGCTCAGCAGAAACAGATCTGACTAGTATCCATGAGAACACAGGTAAAATCCTTGGCCTCACTCTGTGGGTTAAGGATCTGCTGCTGCCATGAGCTGTGGTGTAGGTTGCATCCCATGTTGCTGTGGCTGTGGTGTAGGCTGGGAGCTGCAGTTCTATTTTGACCCCTAGACTGGGAACCTCCATATGCCACGGGTATGGCCCTAAAAAGACAAAAAAAATTAAAAAATAAAAATAAATGAATTTTTAAAAATGCCTCAAATATCACTTTTCACTAAGATCACAAATCTTATAATCTCTTAATATTGTGTGTTAATAATTTGTTACTATGTCCTAATAGTTTGCGTTAATATTCCCCAAAGAACAAACAAGAATATTATCTTCAAACATAACAGCAATATTTTCTTAGATCCAAATTATCAAATTTTGAGATAGAAAACACTCTAAAACTAATGGCAGGGAATTCCCATGGAGGTTAAGGATCCAGCATTGTCACTGCAGCTGCTTGGGTCACTATGACACAGGTTGGATCCCTGGCCCACAAACTTCTACATGCCTCAGGCTCAGCAAAAAAAAACATAATACTAATGGCAAAAAAACAGGTGAAGGGGAAAAAACAAAAAGGTCAAAACAAATTGTTCTAGAAATTAACAATCAGATGAAATAAGTTAATAACCTAATACATCTATATAAAACACATGTGCAGTTTCTACGTATGTACGTTAATATTTGAAGGGAACTGGCAATGTAATGTTTATGAGGTTATTTTTTAGACCCTATTAAGCTGTTCATGGAGTTCCCGCTGTGGCTCAGTGGTAAGGAATCTATTATCCATGAGGATGAGGATTCGATCCCTGGCCCTGCTCAGTGGGTTAAGGATATGGTGTTGCCCTGAGCTGTGGAGTAGGTCACAGATGCAGCCTGTATCTGGAATTGCTGTGACTGTGGTGTAGGCTGGCAGCCATAGTTCTGATTTGACCCCTAGCCTGAGAACTTCCTTATGCCGTGGTGCAGTCCTTAAAAAAAGCTCTTACTGTTACCAACTTTAGGGGGGAAAAAAAGGGAAAGATAGCAGCTCCTTGGGTATTCATCAAATGTAAAATCTAGGGCTAATACTCTCCTCAATACAATCTCACCGGAAAAGTTTTGGAAGCACTGGAGTATATAATTTCAAAGGTTCTCATATACTATGAATCTATTTGAAAGAAACTTCAAAAAACAACTATTCTAAGGATTAGAGCAAAAGTTATAATTTTATTATAAACAAAAATCAAGTTTACTAAGCCTACAGACAATATATAACCCGGGGCGGGGGGGTTCAACTGGAGTCAGTTTATTTATTTATTTATTTTTTGTCTTTTTGCCTTTTTGTATGTAGAACCGCACCTGCGGCATATGGAGGTTCCCAGGCTAGGGGTCTAACAGGAGCTGTAGCTGCCGGCCTTCGCCACAGCCACAGCAACGTGGGATCCGAGCCGCGTCTGCAACCTACACCACAGCTCACGGCAACGCCGGATCCTTAACCCACTGAGCAAGGCCAGGGATCGAACCCGCAACCTCATGGTTCTTAGTCGGATTCGTTAACCACTGAG
>PVHT021183619.1:16061515-16239612 GCA_004024745.2 Catagonus wagneri | reverse complement strand
GCTAGGGGTCTAACAGGAGCTGTAGCTGCCGGCCTTCGCCACAGCCACAGCAACGTGGGATCCGAGCCGCGTCTGCAACCTACACCACAGCTCACGGCAACGCCGGATCCTTAACCCACTGAGCAAGGCCAGGGATCGAACCCGCAACCTCATGGTTCTTAGTCGGATTCGTTAACCACTGAGCCACGAAGGGAACTCCAAGTCAGTTTATTCTTAATGCCACTTTTCCAGATATTAGATCTGAAAAATCTGATCTGACAGATCAGATCTATTTGTCCTAAGAGATGTTCTTAAGTAATACTCCAGACCACCCAAATCCTGCTTCTATGCCTAGGCAAGTAATCTTGCAAGCTATATTGAATTTTCCATTTAGATTTGTCACTTTAAACATGTCATAATTATACATAACACTTTATGAAATTCAGAAGATTTATCTTCAGGATAAATAATAAAGACCTTTATCTGGAAGGCTAAAGATTAAGCAAAGTTCTAAAACAAAGATGGAATGTCAATTGATCCCTAAAGTGAGTGAATAATAGGATAGTGATAATTAGGGAGACATGCAATCAGAGATGGGTTTATGGGCTGGGACCAATAGAGGAACAAGAAAAAAGATAGTCAAGAGTACACACTTACAAGGCTATTAATTATTTAAGGAGTGTTGTTCTAGTCCATTCACAACAGAATCTGTAATAACATAGCAAAAATGAAATTTAGCCAGAGCTAAGTTTACAATCATCTGGGGTTAAGTGGGGTGGCCCACAATCTGAAAATGAGAACCCTTACTACAAAAACACAAGATTACACTGTCAAGCAGTTATCAGAATTCATTTGTATTATTAAGATTCTAGTGAAGTACACACCTTGTGGATGGGCATCAAATTTCACAGCTACACAAACCCAAACATAATCTTGACTTTTCAATGGTTTACAATCAATTTCCCTTATCATTCCCTCAGAGGAAAAAAAAACTTCTGCAAATTTAAACTCTCTAAATGAACATGTTAACATACAAATACAACCATATGTATATCCTTTGAAAAATTTTATCGAAGTTGTGTTTTTTTTAAACCACAAAAGACTAACCTATTCTCACCATTAATAAATAAGGCCCTACCTCAAGGGCCAACCGAGCAGAGCTTCTCTAACTTACATCACTGAACTCCAGAGGTAAACTCTCAGTGGGCTGAAGCTCAGCAGCACTCAAGTACAGATCCATGGGGCCGGCTTCCAGATCGTCTGGCACAGACAGTACCTGCTCGGGCTTATACATCTGAGGAGGCAACTGGAAATGCAGTGGGCAGCAGGGATCCTCAGAGAGGCTTATAGGAACTGGTTTGTTGCAGGGTACCTCTTCAGACCCCTGGCAGCATTTGAAGAGAACCTGATTCGTGTCCTGACAAATATCTGCAGAAAAATGGTCAAGGGAAATAAAATGGATCTACTGGAGGCAAAAAAAAAAGTTGTCTTCCATATAAAATTCCAGGTCTGGACTATACAAAATAGCTGGTTACATTTGATACAGAACCAAATGCATGCAGCAGTTTTTAAAGTTATTTCTCAAACTGTCGTTTACTATCATAATTCTAGCTCTGTCAGTAGTGTAAAACTAGTCCCAACTTCCATTTCAGGATCTAGTCATTTAGAAACACTACTCTTGTTCTCCTTATGAGGATCAAACACAAAACATTTCAAAACATAGTGCTAAGCAAATAATAACAATCCTAGAAATCTATATACCTATTGGTAAGAAACATGTCATGGATGCAAACAGAGGGCCCTACCTAGCAACCCCTTGGAAGAGTTAAGAGCTATAATGTTGCTTCTGCTGTTAAACAGATGGGTAAAAAGTTTGTAAAACCTTTCTGACCTGTTTCAAAAATGTTCATGTGATAAACTTGTTTAAAGAAGTAGGGGGGGGTCCCCATCTTGGCTCAGTGGATAATGAACCCTACTAGCATCCATTAGGATGTAGGTTCTATCCCTGGCCTCGCTCAGTGGGTTAAGGATCCGGCATTCATTGAACAGCCCTGTAGGTCGCAGACACAGCTCAAATCTTGCATTGCTGTGGCTCTGGTGTAGGATGGCTACAGCTCTGATTGGATCCCTTAGCCTGGGAACCTCCATATACCACAGGTGTGGCCCTAAAAAGACAAAAAGGGGGGAGGGGGGCTAGTAGTAACTAAGTATCATGTCCTGATAGGAAAGAGAAATCAATTTCCATGGCCCCCGACTTTTTCTCAGGGGATGGTATCTGTGCAGGGTTGTCCTGTTACCATCCCAGAAAAAGGGAAGAATATAAATGCTTATGAGGGCCCATGGAAAGGAATCACTCCAGGAGCTCTTAACAACTTCTGTTAAGGGTAGAAGCACAAAAGGGCTATACTTCCAAGTTGGCAAAGTTCTGTAGGATGAATCAAAACTGAAATCATTAGATAACAAAATTCCGATTCAAGTCAATCCACAAAATACATTTTACTTGTCTTACCATTTCTTGAAATCCTAACTACATGCTTATTTTCCCTAGATTAACAAACAGATAACTGTTATTTCAAATTGTTGATTATTTTTAAATCAGAAAGCACAATTTTCAATAAATCGATTGTACCCAGGGTTACAGAAATATAGGTAATTTTTATCCCCCAAATGTTAAGGCAATTCTTTAAAATTAAAAAATCTAATATACACTGTAATTTTTAAACCATTAACACCTCCGGAAGAAAGCTATTTCTTTCAATCCATTCTTAGAACTTGCAAAACTCTATAGCGGGGTTTCACAACCTTGCCACTAAAGACATTATGGGCCGTCTGCATTGCAGAATGTTATTCCCAGCATTCCTGGCCTCTGCCCACTAGATGTCAGTAGCACCTCCACCCAAGTTAGGAAATGTTTCCACACATTACCAAATGGGGGACAAAACTGCCCCAGCTGAAAACCACTACTCTATTATTTCTTTTTTGGTGGCATGTAAAAGTTCCCCAGGCCAGGCACTGAACCCACAACCATGGCAGTGACCTAAGCCACAGCAGTGACAATGCCAGGTCCTTAACCCCCTAGGCCACCAGGGAACTCCTGAGAACCACTATTCTAAAGGAACAGTAAATAGCTCAAAGTAAACAAATATTTATTGAATGAAAAATTAACACTCAAATGAATAAACATATAAAATCTAATGAAAATCAGATTTGCAATTTCCATGTATTTAAGAAGCCCAATGGAATTTTTTTTTGTCATTTTAGGGCCGCACCCGCCTCATGTGGAGGTTCCCAGGCTAGGGGTCTAATCAGAGCTAGAGCTGCCAGCCTGTGCCACAGCCACAGAACGTGGGATCCGAGCCACGTCTGCAACCTACACCACAGATCACAGCAACGCTGGATCCTTAACCCACTGAGCGAGGCCAGGGATCAAACCCGAAACCTCATGGTTTCTAGTTGGATTCGTTTCTGCTGCGCCACAACAGGAACTCCAAGAAGCCCAATGGAATTTAAATTATCAAAATTTAAAACATTAATCCATTAAATGTCTTAACTGGAACTTTTTTCATGGAATTCAAAGGACTTTCACAAGTCTCTTATTTATTATCACAATAGCTTCAAAAAACCCTCCCCCATCCTCCTCCACCCCTTTTCCTTTCAGATGGGGACAACAGACAAAAAAGGGAATGTTTGACCTACAACTAGAGTCTGGGTCCTTCACTTTCAGTCCAGTGCTGTCTCCATGAGACCAGAGTAAAGAGTTAACAGGTCACCAATGGCAGTCGCATCTTTCTCTGGGATAAGGACTTAAGGAAGGGTAAGTGACTTAGGCAACTATGGAGTGGAAAGGAAAAGAGCATAAAAGAAAAAAAAACACTTCCCTTCTCTTTTCAAATACATTTCATTTTCAACTTTGCTTTTTAAAACATTAATATTCTAATAAACTAAGTATACTGCTATAAGAAAAGTCTAAAATATTCTTTAATATCCATTAAACTGTTTTTTTTTTTTTGCCTTATAAAGTAATTCAAGGTCGCTGAAGAAAACCTGAAAAGTACGAAGCAGAGGAAAAAGAGGGCATTCATAACCCCACCATCCAAAGTCATATTTGTTACATTCCCTCCCAATATTTATTTCCATGTATATTCTACCCAATTCCATACTCCATTTTTGTTACTAACATTTTCCTGTCATTCATAAATTTTGTTAAATATATTATTTAATGCCTGAACATACTCCATATTATCTTGTGTTACAATTTTCCTCTCTATCCCCCATCTCTGAAAATTTTAAGGCTATGTAAAATATTGATTTGTACTTGATTATGTCCTTAAAATAAATTCCCAATGGTGACATTATCATATTGGAAAATATGAATACCATCAAACTGTTTTCTAAAAAGCTGGTACCACTTTATAGTCCCAATGGCACTGTTTAGTAGGGCCCATTTCACCATTTCCTCATTTAAAAACTTCCTTGTTTTATTTCCCATTTCACTTTATAGTGAAGATACTTTTCAACCATCAGTCATTTCTACTTTTAATCTGTCCACAGAGGGCTTCTGTCAAATCATGTTTTATGCATTTATCTTTAGCTATTAACTACTCCACACAAGCATTCTATATTAAGGACAGTAATCCTTTACTAGACATTTGTGGTACAATAATTATAATAAATTGGTAAAATATTTAATAAACAGAATAGAAAAAATATTAGTTTTCCTTTTAAAAGACCAAGGAAGTTTTTCCCTTCCTGTTAAAGAAAATACATTTTACTTCCAAATATTTTAGTATCTTGCCAGACAAATGAAATCCAGCAAGATTTATGCCTTTCACATAATGGAGATAATATTTAAAAAGTACATCCTACTATTTGGTTGGGTTTTTCTCATGTGCAAGACATAGATGCACTGGGAGTTCCCACTGTGGCTCAGCGGAAGCAAATCTGACTAGCATCCATAAGGACAAGGATTCAATTCCTGACCTTGCTAAATCAGTTAAGGATCCAGTGTTGCCGTGAGCTGCGGTACAGGTTGCAGACGCAGCTCGGATCACAGCTCGGATCGCAGCTCAGATCTGGTATTGCTGTGGCTATGACGTAGGCCAGCAGCTACAGCTCTGATTCGACCCCTAGCCTGGGAACCTCCATATGCTGCGGGGGTGGCCCTTAAAAGCAAAAAATATATATATATACACATATACAGATGCACTTCCACAATCCAATAAATAACTCAAAAAGTTTTACAGCCTTACAAAACTTCACGGTTATACAAACTTACAAAATATAAGTTTCCAATTTGAACTAAATATAAAATATACAAGTCAGGGAACTGACCATACAAAAAGATTTTATTTATTTATTTTTGTCAAAAAGACAATATTTAAAGGAGGCTCACAGTTCAGAATCATCCTACCATTTGTTTGGTTGCAGATTTTTTTTTTTTTTTTTTTGGCCACATCTTCAGCATGTGAAAGTTCCTGGGCCAGGGACTGAACCCTGGCCACAGCAGTAATGATAATGAATCCTTAACCACTGGGCCACCAGGGAACGCCTATCCTGTTTTTGGATCCACAGAAAAATTTTTTGTAGTAATTGCATTTAACAGGGTTTTTTGTTTTTGGGGTTTTGTTCTTTTTTTTTTGCTTTTAAGGGCCATGGAAGTCCCCAGGCTAGGGGTCAAATTGGAGCTGCAGCTGCCAGCCTACACCACAGTTCACGGTAATGCCAGATCCTTAACCCACTGAGTGAGGCCAGGGATCAAACCAGCGTCCCTGTGGATACTAGTGGGTTCGTTACCGCTGAGCTACAATAGGAACTCCCAGTATTATAATTCTAAGGAACAAGTTAAATCAAAGATCTCTTAAATTTTGGAACCCCAGTATTAATCAACTACAAATAAGTATTAGCCCACATCTAACACCAAAGACTCAGGTGTTTCTTTCTAATGAATTGACCATTACATTTCCAAAGTTCTGAAACGGCCAACAGACCATAGAAAGACACTTCTTTAGGCTCCTGCTTGAAACCAACAGCTTCAGCAAACTGCTGGCCTTGATTCAGGGCCAAAGGAAAACAAAGACCTTCAATTAAACTATCACAGATCCCCACTAGCTTTCAGTCTAGCTAGCAAACCGAACAAAATAAAAAGATACGAGTAAGGCAGTGTCTGGTCATTGGAAGAGACTGATTGGAACAACGAACATCATCCACAAAGGCCAAGCACCTCTGACTGGAACGAGTGGTATGGGCCTAAAATGTAGAAAACAGATAAAAGTCAAAACAAACCCAAAAAGAACGTAACACTAATTATCTATGAGAATACTTAGTTATACAAATAAGAAAGGCACATCATCTTTAAAGCCCAGAAACTTCAATATTTTAACAAATTTATTCACCAATACTATACAAAAAGAAAAAAAAAATTTAACTCATGTCCAAACAATGAGTCAACCATAATTTGAAATACACTTTTGTCCATATTATAAAACTATGGTATACAGCCTAGTGTTTGGGGGTTTTTTGGCCATGCTCATGGCTTTTGGAAGTTCCCAGGCCAAGGACTGAATCCAAGTCACGACAGTAACCCAAACCACAGCAGTGACAACACCAGGTCACCAACCACTAGGCCACCAGGGAACTCCTAATGGTTTTCAAATGATTTTCTTTTAGTATTTTTAAATTGCTTTTTTTTTTCCTTTTTAGGGCCACTCCCACGGCATACTGAAGTTCCCAGGCTAGGGGTCTAATCGGACTACAGCTACCAGCCTACACCACAGCCATAGCAACAAGGGATCTGCACCACACCTGCAACCTACACCACAGCTCACAGCAACACCAGATCCTTAACCCAGTGAGCAAGGCCAGGGATTGAACCCGCATCCTTATGGATCCTAGTCAGGTTTGTTAACCGTTGAGCCATGAAGGGAACTCCCTAAACCATACCCTTATGTGTAGCCTTAAAAAATAAGAGATAGGAGTTCCCGTCACGACGCAGCGGAAACAAATCCAACTAGAAACCATGAGGTTGCGGGTTCAATCCCTGGCCTTGCTCAGTTGGTTAAGGATCCGGCATTGCCCGGAGCTGTGGTGTAGGCTGCAAACACAGCTCAGATCTCACGTTGCTGTGGCCATGGCATAGGCCAGTGATTGTAGCTCTCATTAGACCCCTAGCCTGGGAATGTCCACATGCCGCGGGTGCTGCCCTAAAATGACAAAAGACAAAATAAAACAAAATAATTAAAGTAAAATAAATAAAATAAAATATAAAATAAAGAGACAAAAATGGAATAACTATTTCTGAAGCAGAGGCCAAGAGCTTGAGAAACAAATTTAAGAATGATCATTTAACTCTGCTTATCAACCTTACTTCCTGACATTCATTGCTATTATTCTATCTTCTGCCTTCTAAAATAAGATACCAAAGGTGCTACGTGTCCTGTGTCTATTTCTGAACTGAAGAATTTCTGAACCAAGTAACTTAGATATCCACGGCAACCCTTCAATATGTAGGTGAAAACAGAGCCCAGAAAAGGATCAGTGCAGGCACAGAACAAATCAGAAGGGAACTAAAACCCATGTCTCTGGACTTCTAGGTAAGTGCTCTTTTCAATATACTCATGTTCAATAAGTAGGATTTCAGAACCAAGACTGTACAACAGTGCTTTAACAATTACCCTAATTTTGTACATAAAGCAAACATAGGGAGTTCCCGTGGTGGTGCAGAGAAAACAAATCCAACTAGGAACCATGAGGTGGCAGGTTCAATCCCTGGCCTTGATCAGTGGGTTAAGGATCCTGTGTTGCTGTGAGCTGTGGTGTAGGTCGCAGACGCAGCTCGGATCTGACATGACAGGCTGTGGTGTAGGCCGGCAGCTATAGCTCCAGTTCACTCCCTAGCCTAGGAATCTCCTCCATATTCCACGGGTGCAACCCTAAAAAGAGGGGAAAAAAAAGGCAAATGTATACACCTTAGAGGTATATACACAAATTACCTGTTGGGCGGCACCATCTGTGGCCAGCATTCTGCGTTCCTTCAGCTGCCTATGTAGTAAGGCTTCCACTCCATAGCGCTGACGATACCGCCGAAGACATTTTAGACGCTTTAAATTCTCTCTTTCTTTGGCCAGAAGTCCCTCTGGGCCAGTCAGGAGACTACTACCTGTAAAGTCACAATAGTCAAGATGTTAACTGCCAAGCAACCAGTCAAGGATGCTTCTCCAAATTATCAAGAAGTAAATAGGAAATCTCTGCCCACAGAGTTTCAAGACAGCTAACAAGACAGAAATTACACCAAATTCACATGCTAAACCCACAACAGCTTGTTAGAATGGGCATAAAACTTGCCTAGAGCTTCATGTTCCACTTTGCGATTATGTAAGTAACGTCGCTTCTTCTCTTTGAGCAGATGCTGAAGTCGTTTAAACTGGTCAATGTACAAAGATTGCAAACGAATTAACTTCTCACGCATAATTAGGGCCACTTCTTCTGCTGTATAGACACCAGCATGTCTAGAATAAAACAGAGGATTCAACAAAGCATAAGAAAGCAAAATAATAAAACTCAAGCTTAAAAAAAGACAAAAGTAAGACTTATGTTTGCTATTCAACAGTCAGTGCTGAGACGATCACCTCATTAAAGAGGAATCTTTTCACACGGCAATTTACCACTCAAGTTCTGTTATTAAAAAGCAAAACAAGGAGCTCCTGTCGTGGCTCAACAGTTAACGAACCCAACTAGTATCCATGAGGACATGGGTTCAATCCCTGGTCTCGCTCAGTGGGTTAAAGATCCAGCACTGAAGTGAGCTGTGACACAGGTTGCAGACTAAGCTCAGGTTGTGTGTTGCTATGGCTGTGGCGTAGGCTGTCGGCTACAGTTCTCATTTGACCCCTAGCCTGAGAACCTCCATATGGCCCAGGTGCGGCCCCTAAAAAGCAAAAAAAACAAAAACAAAAAAGCCTCCCAAGTATTGGGGAGTTCCCGTCGTGGCTCAGTGGTTAATGAATCTGACTAGGAACCACGAGGTTGCAGGTTCGATCCCTGGCCTTGCTCAGTGGGTTAAGGATCCGGCGTTACCGCGAGCTGTGGTGTAGGTTGCAGACGTGGCTCAGATCCCACGCTGCTGTGGCTGTGGTGTAGGCCGACGGCTGTAGCTCCGATTAGACCCCTAGCCTGGGAACTTCCACATGCCACAGGTGCGGCCCTAGAAAAGGAAAAAAGATAAAAAAAAAAAAATTTCCCAGGTATGCATACTAATATATGATTTCACAGTATGGGGAAGGGGAAATGTTTATTTTCCCATTATCTGCATTATGTTTAAATAGGAGTGAAGATACAGAGTACTTATAATTTGTATTAATTTACATCCTTGTTCTATTTTAGTGTAGAAAAATCACTTACCAATCAGGACAGCTTAAAAATTTTTAATTTAATAGCATGAATCTCGATCTATTTTAATTAAAGTACAAAAAGTAACAAACAGGAGTTCTTACTGTGGTTTAGCAGGTTACGAACCCAACTAGTATCCATGAGAATACTAGGTTTGATCCCTGGCTTCACTCAGTGGGTTAAGGATCCGGTGTTGCTGTGAGCTGTGGCACAGGTCACAGATGCAGTTCAGATCTGGGCTTGCTGTAGCTCAGGCCAGCAGCTGCAGCTCCGAATCAACCCCTAGCCCGGGAACTTCCATATGCTGCAGAAGCAGTTCTTAACAACAACAAAAAAAATTAATTTTTTTTTTCTGCTGCCCTGCCATGAAATTCCTGGGCCAGGGATGAGATCTGAGCCTAAGTCGCAATCTAAGCCACATTATGTGGAAATGCCGGAACCTTAACCCACTGTGCCAGGCTGGGGATTGAACCTGCATCACAATGCTCCCACGGCAGCGCCAATCCTGTTGCACCACAGCAGGAACTCCACATTTTCTACCTTAAAAAACATCTGTATTTTGGTGTTCACACAGGCCCTCAAAATACCAGTCATGATGGCTAGACGATGTTCTCACCTCATTCTCTTGACAATATTTTCAAAATACAGTACCCTGGGTTAACCCTTAATTGACAAATATCTAGAGCCACATCAACTTTATTAAGATTGAAGTTCCCATTGTGCTGCAGTGGAAAAGAATCTGACTAGTATCCATGAGGATTTGGGTTCGATCCCTGGCCTCATTCACTGGGTCTGGGATCTGACACTGCCGTGAGCTGTGGTTTAGGTCACAGACACAGCTTGAATCCCACGTTGCTGTGGCTGGGGCGTATGCCTGCAGCTATAGCTCGATTCGACCCCTAGCCTGGGAATTTCCATACGCTGCGGGTGTGGCCCTAAAAAATAAATAAATAACTTTATTAAGCTTTGCCACCGAATATGAATAAGAACTTCAAAAAAAATTTATTCTAGAGATTAATGAGACCACATAAGCAAGTAAGTTAAATGGCAGTTTAATTAAAGATGGTTTCTAGGAGTTCCCATCGTGATGCAGCAGAAACGAATCCAACTAGGAACCATGAGGTTGTGGGTTCAATCCCTGTCCTTGCTCAGTAGGGTAAGGATCTGGCAATGCCATGAGCTGTGTTGTAGGTACACAGACTTGGCCCGGATCTGTTGTTGCTGTGGCTGTGGTGCAGGCCTGCAGCTGCAGCTCCAATTTGACCCCTACCCTGGGAACTTCCATATGCCGCAGATTCAGCCCTAAAAAGAAAAAAAAAATAAGTGGTTTCTTGCCTCTGATTTAAGTAACTCAAAATTTAAGACATAAAATTCCTGCTGTGGTATAACAGATTAATGATACTGCTTGTCTCTGTGGTGTTGCCAGTTTGATCCCTCCCTCACCCAGCCCAGCCCAGCACAGTGAGTTAGGAATCCAGCTTTGCCACAGCTGAGGCATAGGTCACAGATATGGCTTGGATTCAATCCCTTACCCAGGAACTGAATGAAGAGTTAAGGATCCAGCATTCCCCTGAGCTGTGGTGTTAAGTTGCAGATGTGACTCGGATCTGGCATTGCTGTGGCTGTGGCGTAGGCCAGCAGTTACAACTCCAATTCAACCCCTAGCCTGGGAATTTCCATACGCCACAGGCACAGTCCTAAAAAAAAAAAAAAAAAAGTGGTTCCATTTGTATTGTGTAATAACTATAAAATTAAGCTGGACATACACCTGACTTAACATTTTCTTATTTTGATTGAGTAAAAATTGTTTCTGCTATTTAAAAGGCAATACAGTAGTTCTCGCTGTGTCGCAGTAGGTTAAGAATCCAACTGCACGGGAGTTCCCATCATGGCTCAACAGTAATGAACCCTACTAGTCTCCATGAGGATGCAGGTTTGATCCCTGGCCTTGCTCAGTGGGTTAAGGATCTGGCGTTGCCGTGAGCTGTGGTACAGGTGGCAGACGTGACTCAGATCTGGCATTGCTATGGCAAGGCAGCAGCTACAGCTCCAATTCAACCCCCAGACAGGGAACCTCCATATGCTGTGGGCGTGGCCCTAAAAAAGTAAAAAATAAATTAAAAAAAAAAAAAAAAGGAATCCAAATACAGCAGCAGCTTAGGCTGCTGGGAAGGCACTGGTTCCATCCCCAGCCCAGCACAGTGGGTTAAAGGATCTGCGCAGTGGGTTAAAGGACCTGCCGTTGTGTAACAGATGCAGTGTAAGTCACGGCTGCAGCTCAGATTCAACCCCTGGCCCAAGAACTTACACATGCTGCAGGTACGGCCAAAAAAATAATAATAATAATGAAATAAAAATGCATATGCATATAGTACTGTTTAAGATTCCCCTGGAGTAATCTCCAGGTAAAGCGAGCTGACTATGGTACTTGAACAACCTTAGATTTTGGCACTTGAAGCAGATTCTCAAATCAATCCCCCCTCAGATTATAAGGAACAACTGCATTTTAGTGGGCCAAAAATTTTTTAATAATATCACTGGGAGAATTAAGGAAAGCTTTGCATTTTGTTGCCTAATAGCTGAGCACATCTGGGGGCTTTATTTTCTCCCTTGAATGTCCCCTTTAGGAAAAACTGACAATCAAGTATACCAGTCCTTTTAACATTTATACTTTTCATAAAATTAACTGGTATTCTGGTTTGTATAGTGATCTCCTGTAAATTAGACAGAACGTGTCCCCTGCAGACTGATCCACTCCAGATTACCACTGACAAAATCAATTTTCTGGACCTTCAAAACTGAGTGTTTACCACACCAAGATACAGTCACTTTGTGACTCTACAGCACAGTCTGGCATTTCTAGAACAATGGGGGGCGCATGGCGGTGTGTGTGTGAGTGTGTGTGTGTGTGTGTACATACATACATACACACACACAGGCATACATGTATGTGTGTATGTATGTATATCCTTGGTATAAAGTTTCTACTTAGAGAATCCTTCCAGAAACAAACATTTATTCTCAAATTATTTTTATGGACTTCCCAAACAGGTACCTCCTGACTAGCTGACGACACTAAGATTACTTAAATAGACAATTACTCTACTGAGAAAATGTAACCCTAAGTGGCTTCTTATAAATTTTAGAATCCAAGGAATGAAGAAAATGTTATTTTGGAGTTCCCGTTGTGGCGTACTGGTTACAAACCTGATTAGGAACCATGAGGTTGCGCGTTTGATCCCTAGCCTTGCTCAGTGGGTTAACGATCGGGCATTGCCGAGCTGTGGTGTAGGCTGGCGGCTACAGCCCCGATTTGACCCCTAGCCTGGGAACTTCCATATGCCACAGGTGTTGCCCTAAAAAGCAAAAAAAAAAAAAGGAAAAGAAAAGAAAATGTCATTCTAAGAATTTGTCAGTTAGGTCTGAAAGTTCATTCCCCCCACTATTTAGAATTCTTCCACTTAAACTGTCAGTGGAAAGTGTTAAGAGACAAAAGTCCGAAAGAAAACAAAAACCTAAGCTAAACTCAAACGACGAGACATAGAAATATGAGATTTTGGAGTGGTACTGTTTCTACAATTCCTCAAGTGACCATGGGTTAAGTGAAGAGCAGGATCTTAGTAAGATATAATTAGGTTGATTACTCACTGCTGGGTTTCTAATTCAGTTCTCTTAAGCATGAAACCAAAAGCTCCTGAACACCTTTTAATTTTCCTTGAACAAATAAAAACAGAACTTTGAAAAAAAAAAAAGCTACTCAAATATAATCACTTTATTATTCCTGAGATTTAAGCCAAGAACCAATTCACATCAATTTTCTCCTAACTGGATCTCCACCCACCTCCCACTCCATGTTCAAAAAATTTCCTGTTTCTCCCCTATACTTTCTCATGTGTAGAATTTGATATCCAAAAATTTTTCCAAATTACAAGACTCCTAAAAAAAGAATCAAATCCTGCCCTGAAGGAAGCAAGATGGTGATGAACGATGACACTTTAATATGCAGAAGCTATTTTGCCCACAAATAGCTAAGCTATTTTCAACCCTCCTAGGTTATTAATCCATTAACAGCATGCAGTACTATATTCCACGTACTAAACACTAAAATATTTAAAGCCTCATGTGGAGTTACAACTTACTTTAGGGGATCTTCTTGATCACTGTCTATGCTATCAGCTTCACTGTCAGGGTCACCTCTCCATGTCTGATCCACAGTAATGGGTTCCTGCTCCCCATCACTCCAGCTGTCTTCATCTGAGGCAAGGAAGGGAGAGCAGCCATTAAGACTTCCCACCTCTGTAACTCCACCACACAAGACTAGATTACTTAACACATCAACCCAAATCTTAAAATTAGAAAAACTTAGTACAGAGGCACTGGCAAATAAAAATCAGGCATTGTTGCGCCTGTAGCTTGTCATTGCTGTGGCGTGGGTTCGATCCCCGCCTGGGAACATCCTCATGCTGCAGCCAAAGGAAAAAAGAAAACAAGGAAAGAAAAATACACCCCAAATATGAATACTTATAACATAAATGAATTAACCATGCCCTTAAAACAGAAAGGCCAACTTAAAATTATTGTTTCCTGAATTACCTTATCCAGCAAAGACGTTAAGTATAAAAACAGCAAAGAAGGAAGCAGTTGTAAACTCAAGAAAGTAAACCTAAGCACCCACTACTTAAAACCCAAAAGACTAGTGAACAACATGGCATTCTTGAATTCTCATCAAACTGCTAATGAATTAACAATAATACCATTTTATCAAGTGCCACATATGTACAAGGCACTGGGCTAAACCAAATTATATTCTTTGTTAACTTTCTTCCTTTTTTCTCATCCTAGAGAAGATTCTTACCCAAAATTCGGCTGGCTTCACTTCGGCTACTTTCTGGAGTCTGAGACCCCAGCTCTGTCTTAGCATATGAACTCAGCTGGCACAAGAGTGTTTCACCCACAGGCCCTGAATTCGTCTTCTTCATTTGAGCATGAAGTGCCAGGGCATTCCTACGGGCATGTTCAGCACAGAAGGACACCCTAAGGAGACAAAATATTAATATTTATACTCAGGTTCCTTCCTGAAGGAGTTCAATGATTTTTAGAGACACTGATCACTAGAACATTCTCAGGAAACTAAAATGACCATTTATAAAGATGCCCGTGAGGCAAAATAAATTAACTGGCCCAAGGCCAACTCATTTGGCATTACTAAAGGGAAATGCAGGTAGCAAAACCTAGTGCTCTATCCATTAAACAAAACATTCCAACTATAAAAATGCTGACATCATTTCACAACATCATCAGAGATCCACTTTCATCTTTCAAACTGGTTCTGGGAGTTCCCGTTATGGCGCAGCGGAAACAAATCCGACTAGGAACCATGAAGTTGCAAGTTTGATCCCTGGCCTTGCTCAGTGGGTTAAGGATCCGGCATTGCCGTGAGCTGTGGTGTAGGTCGCAGACGAGGCTCAGGTCCTGAATTGCTGTGGCTGTGGTGTAGTCCGGCAGCTGTAGCTCTGATTAGACCCCTAGCCTGGGAACCTCCATATGCTGAGGGTGCAGTCCTAAAAATACCAAAAAAAAAAAAAGGTTCTGGAAGGTAACTCTACATTTTACTTCAATATCAATCCACTGAAGGAAAATGTGGGACACAATTTTAAAACCAAAACATATATGCAGAATTATCTGTTATATTTCTGCATGGATATTTTTGCTTAATTGATGAAAACCATTAAGTCTTCCCAAGATGAATACACACATATAGAGCTTGCACAGGCTAAAGAGCCATGCAACCTAAGGTTAAGAATAATCTAGAGGGAGTTCCCCTTGTGGCTCAGGGGTAAGGAACCCAACTAATATTCATGAGCAAGTGTGTTCAATCCCTGGCCCCACTCAGTGGGTTAAGGATCCAGCATTGCTGTGAGCTGAAGTGTAGGTTGCAGATCTGGCATGGCTGTGGCATAGGCCAGCAGCTGCAGCTCTGATTGGACCCCTAGCCTAGGAACTTCCATATGCTGCAAGTGTGGCCCAAAAAGAAAAGAAAAATCTGGAAGGTCCCTTCACTTCACAGGTAACAGAAAAAATCCAAAGAGATTTAAAGAAGTGGCCCAACTGAGAGTGGTCTCCTTCCAGTTTTCACCATTTTTAAAAATTCTCCAAGGATATATCCATAACCTCATATGTTACAAGCATGTGACGGAAGAACTGGGCAGCTATTTCCCAGCCCACATCATACCACGTCCTCCTCTCACCTAAAATCTAAAAGTACAGGAAGTTCCCCTTACTTTTTGTGGCAGGCTACCGGTTAAGGATCCCGCGTTGTCACTGCAGCAGCTGGGGTCGCTGCCGTGACGCTGGTTCCATCCCTGAGCCAAGAACTTCCACATGTCATGGACAAACCCCCCAAAAAAACTTCACAACTAAAAACCTAAAGTACAAACACGTATCTATACATATATATACCCGTCTTTCTTCTCAGGCTTCGGAGCAGCACTGGGACATCTTTTTCCATTCTTCGTGGATATATAACTACACTGCTTGAAAGGTGCATTCTTGTCTTCAAGGATATGCTTAATGCAAAACTCCTGCCCCTCCAGACGAGGTTGCGAGCATGGGCGATGAGTAAACGAACAAGACAAGGGCTCCTGAGACCTGGGCACTGGGGTGATCCTCCCCCGATTGGTCGGCAAGACGTGGATCCGAATCCTGTTCATACCAAAACCTGCTGGGCCACACAAAAGATCAAAAAGCCGTTACCTTTCCCGAAAATTCCTGCCTCACAGTATCCGGGCAGACCGCGCGTGGCTTCCAAAAGACAAGCGGAAGTCATGCTCCTTAACTCCCTCCGCCCAGGTCCCCTCAAGGCATTAGGAAATTTGCCTCACCTCAACTTCCCCCTCCAAGCCCGCCCCACGCCCGACTTCCACCACGTTGACCGCACGGCAGCTGCACGAGGGGGCCGCGCAACGCTACAGCGCCGCGCCCGCGCCCGCATCCCCGTCTCCATCTCCCGGCTCGCCGCCTTTGTCCCGGCCCTCCTCAGAGCTCACGCCTGGGCCCTGCCCCTCCTTGGCGGCGCCTGCAACCGCCATTTTGTCCAAAGGCTCCGCGCACCGCAGAATCAGCTCCTGGGAGCGTACAGGAGGAGAGCGACCCTGACGTTGATTCAGGAAGGGTAGTAGCTCTGAATGGGAAGAAAGGGGAGAGTACCACCCCAACTGCAAAGGCGAAGAGCAAGCAGTGCCGCCATCTTACCTCCGCCGCCACGCCGCACCGCAGCCTTCTGGCCGCGCCAGCAGCTTCTAAAGCGGCCCCATTCCTTTCCCGGCTCCCACCCGCTGATTGGCTACGGCGCCTACGCCTGTGCGTCACCATTGGCCAAGGCCGGCTACCTATCAAGCCCGAGGGGGCGGGGCGCTAAGAAAAGGCGCTACTTGGGTGGCCGAGAAGAACTGTCAGCAACTTGCTCAGGGAAGTGAGGCGGAACCGAGCGCAGGCTCGGGGATCCGGTCGCAGGGCACGGTTGTCCTTCCACCTCACGGCGTGGCTGGTTTTTCAGGTCGATTATGGCCGCTTTATCTGTGCCCCTAGACCGCAGCTACTCCACCACCGCTACACAGTAGGTAGCAACTGACGTGGAGGCCAAAGGATCGTGGTACATTTGACTCTTACTGTTTATACAGGAAAAGGCTTTAGTTTTCTTTTGTGAACAGTTCGTTTACAGCAACATTTTTTGAGTATTTACTGAGTCTGGGAAATTATGTATATAAACATTTATTTTCACACAGTCCTAAGAAGTAGAAGCTATAATCTCCATTTTACAGATAAGATTACAGAGGAACAGAATAGGCGCATATCTAGTAAATAGAGAATGGAGACAAATTTGAACCTGCCCTCATTCCTTTTTTTAAAAAACTTTTTCTGCCGCACCCGTCATATATGGAAGTTGTCTGGCCAGGGAATCAAACCTGAAACAGAGCTTCGACCTACACAACAGTTGTAGCAACGCTGAATCCTTAACCCACTGTGTCTGTCTGGAATCAAACAGGCACCTGCACAGAGACAAGCCAAATCATTAACCCACTGCACTACAGCAGGAACTCCATGAAGCGTTCCCTCATTCTTTATCCCTTTATTCCTGGTCGGGCATTGGACTGAGACTTGGTAAATATGAGTTCTAGTTAAGGCCTGATCTCTTTATTCGTGGTCGGGCATTGGACTGAGACTTGGTAAATACGAGTTCTAGTTAAGGCCCGATTCTCTAAAATTCTCTACAATACCAAGCTAAATCATGCAGTTATATATAGAAATGGCAGACACAATTCCAATTTTATCATCCTTTAAGGATTTTTAATTAAAGCATCTCTTCTTTCATCTCCACGACGCCTCTCGCGGAAATAAAACATTTTGGGATCTTTTTTGCACCCCAGCCTTTGCAAGCTCTCATAGCTGCTGTCAATTTCATTTAAGTAAGCTATTTTTCCACTACTGATCAGCAGGTGAGCATAGGGAATCTACAATGCTGAAGAACAGCAGTTTAGATAAAAAGAAGTGATTAAAACCAAAATAGGGGAGGGTTAGAGGTGCCTTTTCCCAGCGATTAGGGCAGTCCTAGAAGGCCCTTGCATGAGATTTGTTCTTTCAGCAAATATTTACTGAGCACCTAAGTGCCAGCCAGTGCAGATATAGAGAGAACAGGAAAGATAATCCTGCTTTTTTGGAGTAAACATTCTAGAGTAGTTTGGGATTACAGATGCAAGACAACCATTAAATAGCAACTATGAGTTATATACACATGCTAACCCTCCAGCCCTCATTTGTTATAAACACCCTGCAACTCAAAACTAGGGGAGGCAGTCACATTACAGAAAATCTGGGAATCTTCAACCAAATAAGGTGATATCAAAAAGGAACCGTTCTTGCTATGATGCAGCAGGTTAAGGATCCAGCATTGTCTCTGCAGTAGCTGGGATTTGATCCCTGGCCCAGGAACTTCCACATGCCACGGGTATGGGGAAAAAAAGGGGGATTAATGCTAAAACCCTGCACTTTCTGTAGGCATCAGGACAAACACTGAGAGTCATCCTTGACTTCTTTCTCTTCCAACCTTACAGCAGGTCCTGTTGGTTCCAATTCAAGATATGTAACTTCTCATTACCTTCAGCATTTCCAGCCTGGTCCAAAGGCACCCTTACCTACTACCTTAATTATTGTGAGAGTCTCCTTACCCTTGACTCCTTTTTTTTCATTTTCTTTTTCCTCTTTTTTTTTGTCTTTTCCAGGGCTGCACCCGCAGCATGTGGAGGTTCCCAGGCGAAGGGTCTAATCGGGCTACAGCTGCCGGCCTATGCCACAGCCACAGCAACGCGGGATCCAAGACACGTCTACAACCTACACCACAGCTCACGGCAACGCTGGATCCTTAACCCGCTGAGCTAGCCAGGGATCGAACCCGCAACCTCATGGTTCCTAGTTGGAGCCACGTTTCCGCTGAGCCACGATGGGAACTCCACCCTTGACTCCTTATAATCCATTTCAACACAGCAGCTCAAGTTAGCATTGAAAAACCTAAGCTAGATCATGCCACTTCTCTACCCACTGCCCATCAATGGTGCTCCATTTCACTGTCTTTAAAATGGTTTAGAAGGCCCTGTGGTAGCCAGACTTCTCCTGCTTCTCTAACCATATATTCAATTTACTCTCTCCTCCTCCTCACTCAATTCCATACTAGCTACATTGGTCTCCTTGCTATTTCTCAAACATGCCAGCATCTTCTCATCTCAGAACCTTTGCATCTGTTTCCTGGAATGATCTTACCCTAAATATTCCCATGGCTTGCTATCCTCTCTTTCAGGTCCTTGCTGAACTGTAATTTCCTAAAGCCTTCTTCCCTAGCCATCTTATTTCCAATCAGCAATCCTACATACCTATACACACACACACACACGCACACGCACGTGTTTGCACTCTCCATTCCACCTTCCCTGCTTAACATTCTACAAACGGCTTGTCATCTAGCATATTATATTTTACTTATCTGCCCTACAACCAGAATGTAAATTCTATGAGGGCAAGATGCTTACTTTGTTTACTGCCATATTCCCATCAGTAAACAGTATATAGCACTTGGTAGGTACTATTTTCTATTTTTTTCTCTCTCTCTTTTTTTTTTGCCACACCTGCAGCATGGGCCAGGGATCAAACCCCCACCAGCAGCATAAGCTGCTGCAGTGACAATGCTGGATCTTTAACCTGCTGTGCCACAGGGAAATCCCAGGTACTATTCTCTATTTTTTATTTATTTATTTTTATTTTTTGCCACACCCTTGGCATATGGAAGTTTCTGCGCCAGGGATCGAATCTGAACTGCAGTTTCGACCTATGCTACAGTGGCTACAACACCCAATCCTTAACCCACTGTGCAATAACAGGAACTCCCATACTATTTACTAATGAAGGAATAAATGAAGGCAGGGAAGGGCCTGAAACTACTTTTCAGAAAAGATGTATCTAGTTTTCAATTTTAACTTCTTTTCATCACTGTTGGTTTTGAGTGTTATGTGAAATGAAGAATAGTGGTTAGGATTCCACAGCGCAAAAAAGGTAGCACAAGACATGGGATGATCCATAAACCAAATCAATTCAGCAGAAGTAGGCTCAAAAGCTAGAGATTACAAGAACTAATTCTAAGGGAATCCACAGAAGTCATAGGATGAGCTTCAAACTTTCTACAGAACATTGAATGATAGCAATCAAGCCAGTCTTATTAGCTCTCGAAAGTGTCAGGGAGACCAGGATGATTTAGGATCATAAGATGAAACCTAGCTCTATACCAATTAGTTTGACAAACCCCTATAATAGGGGATCCAGTTGTTCAGAACATTTATATTGACTTACACTTCATCTATTCCAAGGATGACACGGCTGATATTATCTCTTCCAGCAAAAACAAATCACTAAATTTTAATTTTATGGTATCATTCATTCTTACCTCATTTACTACTTTAGTTCTCTAGTCTTCCATTCAAACCAGACCAGAATTCCTAAAATATCAGCAACTTCCACAAAAGTTTCAAGAGAGATAGAGCAAACAAAAATCGTAACTTGTCTTATTTTAGAGAATAGAGAAGGAATGAACAGAACTCAAGACTCAAGTGATCTTTTTTCTTAAGTTTTAACATTCTGTTAAATTTACATTTTTTTGGAGTTCCAGTGGTGGCTCAGCCCGACTAGTATCCATGAGGATGAGGGTTCAATCCCTGGCCTTGTTCAGTGGGTTAAGGATCTCGCATTTCTGTGAGCTGTGTTGTAGGTCACAGATGCAGTTCAGTTCTGGCATCGCTGTGGCTGTAGTGTAGGCTGGCAACTGCAGCTCGAGTTGGACCCCGAGACTGGGAACTTCCCTATGCCATAGATGTGGCCCTGAGAAGACAGAAAAAAAAATTACCCTTTTCCTCTTAAAGCTTAAACTTAACTATAGCTCTCTCCTTTTAAATTTGGGAACATTTTGGCATAAAAATTCTTTCCTTTAAAATGTGTAATTTACAACACTTACCTTGTGTGTGTGGTTTCATTATGTCTCAAGAAAAAGGTAAGTATTTACTATCAGTTTTTCCAGGCATCACCAAGAAGACTATAATTTTTTTCTTGGATTTTTTAAAGAACCAAGTATAAAATTATGAATCATCTGAAAATGTCCTAAGAGAGTACGAAGCTTGGCACACAGAGGGGGACTGTGTACAAGCTGACAGTTGAAAATCTGCTGTAAGGGAAATCAGACCTGCATTATCTAAGGCCTGAATGATCTGATTCCTTCTGGCCATTTGAACGTTTTACTGCATTTCAGTTTCTCCACATAGTGGACATACAGAATCAAATTTACTCAAGTACACTACTAAATATCAACTTGCCATATAAACAAATTTCACCAGACAAAAGCCAAGAAAGACTGTTGTCCAAATAGCTCAGAGAAAAGAGAAATAATTATCTGGTTTTACCTAAATAACTTAGGGAGTAAAATAGGGCTTATAATGGTGTTCCTACGTTGGGGGGCATTATTATAACATGCTAATGCATTCTTTGAAAGTAGATTTGCTATATTCTTATAGAAAAATATTCAGGGAAAACTTCAATGTGGTAATATTCCACTACTATATCATAATTACAACAGAGCGCTTTCACTCTGTAGCTGAAAAAAGTGAAATGAAATGCCCACAGTAATGCAACCATGGTGTCAATGTCAAGCTTGAGTCTACCCTCCAGGCTCAAGTTCAGCACCCTGCCTACCATCTTTCTCTGTACATTTTCTTTGCCAAAAAGCTTAAGTATCACTACTGAATTGTAGGACTCCTAGGACATTTTGATAGTTGCTCATTGTAATTACCTGGAGAATGGGGATAACATCTATGCAATGCATTTCATTCCACTTGGGCTCAGTAACACACATCTATCTGCAGCTTGGGCAATGGTGTATTTGATGCTGACGCCAAAGTCCACAACAGAAAGGGACTTAAGAACCTTTGCACTGTGGTTCAGTTTTCTTAACCTTCCATCTCTCCTCCCCATGCATTTCCTTTCTGAAATTGAAGTCCCACCACCAGCTGATAGAAAGTTTCTCAATAACAATAACCCAAACCCCTAGTCTGCCAGCTGGACTCACCCACCGGGAAGTGACTTCTCAGAAACAAGTGCAAAGGCATCAAAGAGGTGAGGAGATAACTCCCTACTCGCAATGTAATGGTTTCTTCTCCTTTGTGTTTTGCAGTCTGCACTTGCTGTCTTTCTCTTCTCTGAACACAAAATAATTTTTAGCAAAGAGTGAGCATGAGGAGAGAACAGCACAGTTTAGAGGAGCTGCCCTTCATGAACAAAAAGTAAGGCTACTCACCAAGAAAGTTCTTATTTATGGTCAGAGAGCAGGTGTTATTAATTACGCTCCAAATCATTAATTGGCCAAGTGAGAAAATCGCATCTAGAAGTATCAATAATGGCCTGTATAGGACTGAATTTTCTTTCTTCTAAAATAAATTTCCTAAGGGCTATCCAGTGAGAACCTTGGAGAGGAGAAATCTACCAAAGTAACCCAAAAGTACTGAATACAGGTAATTGGCCACGAACCCAACAATTTGGATTGATGTTTGTTTGCTTATTTTGCTTTTCAGGCTGTACTCAAGGCATATGGAGGTTCCCAAGCCAGGGGTCAAATCAAAACTACAGCCACTGGGCTAAGCCACAACCACAGCAAGGCTAGATCCAAGCTGCATCTGCAACCTACACCACAGCTCACGGCAATGCCAGATCCTTGACTCACTGAGGGAGGTCAGGGATTGAACCTGCAACCTCATGGTTCCTAATCGGATTCGTTTCTGCTGCACCATGACATGAACTCCTGGGCTGATTTTAAAATTAGCATATAGGATCATGCTCCTGATGGAAAAATATGTGATTCACATGCAAGAGTTCAAGAAGTCAAGGAAACATTATAAGTCATCATACGAGTCAGGTCCAACATCTCGGGCCAGCTGTCTACTTCCGATATTGTCTTCTTCTCATGCTAGTGTAGTTTCTCCTCCATGCAAGCATTGTGTTAAGATGATTTTGAGGTCAGCAATCCTCTCTATAAACCAGTTCAGAGTAGGGGCCTTTTTTAAGTGAGAAAATATGAATCAGAGAGTCAATTCCCTTTAGTTTTACTACACATGAGCTAGTTAAGCATACCTGGTGAGGGTCTTCCTTCTAGCTTCGAAAAGTCCTTTTAAATTATGTTTTTTTCACCCTGCATAATCCCCTGGTCACGGGTTCTGGGGCATCTGATCTCCATTCAAAAATAGATCACTGAGATAAACTTTAGAAATAAGCTTAGAATGTCCTTTTAGAAGCTCAGTTAAACTTTGCAACAATATAACGTAATAGCAAAGAACTACCTAGGAATTAAATCTTAGTGAATACTGACCACAATTAACAGAATTAGATTAACAGATTAACAGATGTCCATCGAATCATTTCTTTCTCTCATTTTTATCAAATATAGCCAAACTAAGACTAATTTATTTGCCAATTAAGTCTGGTCTCAACAAACTTGACCTGATGATTTATATAAATATAATTGATCATATAGGGTTTTCTAAAAAATTGACCTTGCTAGAACTTTTATAAGGAATCTCAGACTAAACTTTTAAACGGCATCTCAGGGCTAAGAAAGTCATGCCATGGGCCTGTCAGAAATTTTGTGTTAAAGATTTAGGTGAATTCCCCCCTTTTCAAAATCCATAAATACCTTGAGATTTCTGCAGCCTACCTACAAGGTGGCCTTCCTAATTTATCTGATAAAGTTGCTGGGAACCTAAGAGTTTCCAGTCAGTCTTTGGAGGGATCAGATAGAAGAGAGAGATACTTCAATTCTGCTTACAAAGGTATAATTTACCAAATTGCTGTAAATCATAATTAGCTTAAGGGGAAGAGTTTTTTTATACCTGGATAACACAAACTAAAAGCCAGTACTACTTCAAATAGAAACCATAAAATTATAACCATATTTGCCAGTTCACTCAGTCCAGTGAAACTAATCCTTTTTTTTTTAAAACTGTTTATGAAGCCATCAGATTTCCTTTTAGAATTGTTTAATTTCTTATCCAGTTCAGCATTATGTTCTGAAAGTCAGAAACCTGTATTGTTCAAAAAGTTTCCTATAGATCTTCTTGAAAAGGAAGCATTTTTGCAAAGGCAGAGTAAAGCCGGTAACTGTCTACAATGATAAAGACTTAAGGCATCTAAATCTTACAATGCAATTGACAGACTTGGTTATTTTAGTGACATCATACTGTATAATCTGAGGAGGCTTATCATCATTGATAATGCTTTCCCTGTATTTTAATATACCAAATAATCCTAGTTAATTTAACTCTTTTTTTTCCTCTGCGATGCCTCAGGGGTCCTCTGAAGCATTCCAAAGTTAGCTGAAGTCAAAGGACTTATTAGAATTTTATAGGAGGTTTCCAGACTAGGTGTCCAATCAGACTGCAGTCACTGGCCTATGCCAGAGCCACAGCAACGCAGGATCTGAGCCGCACCTGCAACAAACACCATAGGTCACAGCAACGCCGGATCCTTAACCCACTGAGCAAGGCCTGGGATGGAACCTGCATCCTCATGGATGCCAGTCAGATTTATTTCTTTTGAGCCATCACGGGAACTCCTGCAGAGATCATTCTTATGTAGACATTGAGATATTATTACTCCTAAAAGCTCTTATCTCACTTGCATTTAATTTACTTACAAAAATTTCATTATACCAAGTTATTTTTCTTGCTGGCAATTTTGCAACAGATAAGATAAGCTAAGGTGTTATACTTAACATTGATGACTCTAAAGACATGTCTATATTAATTATATCAACAAACTTTAACTTTAATACCAGATATTAATATAATACTGAATATTTCCCAGTTCATAATGAATTTAGATTAATTCTAGCCAGTTACCTTCGGTATTTTTGAGAAATTATATAAGCTCTTAATTTCTTTTAAGCCAGTTAAGTTGAGCTTGCTTATGAATTATTTTTAATAATACCATCCAAAAGTTAAGACATATATAATGCACATAAATTCATAAATTCATTTTCTAAGTTTAGTCATGAGTTAGATATCACAAGGAAAACTCACTAGTTTAAAATAACAGTTGGAATAAGTTTTTTTTTGGAATAAGTTTTAAAAAGACTTCTTTCCCAATTTTTTTTTCCTTCCGCCTCAGAAATTGGAGATTGTCTGGATAAGATAAGCATTCCTGAGAGCCCTGGTCTCAAGGCTTAAGGACAGGAAGCACATTATCCTAGCAGGACTTGTTCACTCAAGTTAAGGTTTCTTAAAAGATAATTTCTCAAGCTTGCTTTTTTTAAAAATTGTATATGCAAAAAGAACCAGTTTTGGAAATTTCAAGAGTCTCACCCAAACCAATTTTCTCTGAAGTCTAAAGAATACTGTGGCCACAAAGCATTATAATAAAATATCATCTTTTTCTTAGAATTAGTCTCTTTCCAGTCAGACAGAATTTGCCCAAGAGGGCTCCACAACGGAACCAAACCAGAATTTCCTATTTCACAAGGCAGAATGGCCATTACAAATGACAATACAGAACATAAAATACAAATCACACAGGCTTGGCCATCCTAATCAGACACTCCCTTAAATTCAAGATTGTAGTCTCTCAGAAAACCTACAGAGATACAGAACCTTCAGATCAAAGTACAAATAAACAGATAAGCAGAAATATCTTGGGTCTTCAAAGATTTCAAAGGGAGGAAAAGAGGCCAGCTTGAGAGAAGAAAGGAAGGGGGAAAGTTCAGCAAAGTTTCATGTCCCTTACCCCAGTGGGGGCACTCTGGCCAGTCATCTGCATCAGGAGGAGACCGGGGACCAAAGGGTCCAAAGGGACCAAAGCTGCAGGGGCTCATGTTTTACTCCATGTAGAAGCTGATGGTGAGTGCCCAAGTTCGGTTCACAGTTCCTTCAAGCCGCCTCTCTCCTGGCCTCTCCCATAGAGGTGGGCCCTGCAGGGCTCCGCACTGCTCCCAAGTAGCTGGCAGTCTTCAGGCCCCCAGCCACCAGACTTTGTCCTTCACCTTGGCCCGCGCAGGCACTGGTGGCGGTTGAGTTCCCGCAGCCCATTGCGCCGCCTGCTGGGGAAGCGGCTCTCGGGAGCTGGCAGCTCCAGATCCTGGGAGCCGAGAGGAAAGCACTGGTCGGCTCCAGGAGCAGGAGACCTGGCGAGGGACATGTGGGGCCCGGAAACGCAAGAGGACCGTCCCCTCTCGCAGCGGACCTAGGCGGGGCCGAATAGGCCGCGCAGGGAAAGAAACCTCCGGGTAACCGCCTGGCCCCGCCCCTCCCTGCTCTGCTCACATATGGGACCCTCCTGGACCCATCCATCACCTCGGCCGGCGGCGCCGGCCAATCCGCAGTCTTCTGGGGGCTCCCAGGAGAGGCATTGGTCGTCGTTAAGAGGGGGCGGGAGTTTAAAGAGGGTTTGGGCTGAGGGGCGTAGCCCGCGCAGGCTGGAAAGCGAGACTAGCTGAGGATGCCCACCTGCCCGTGCTTCATATCCTCATTGCCTTTTCTTCTCTTTCTCCACTTCCCCTCCATGCTCCAGGATGTGGGGAGAAGAGGAAGTGGCAGGGAACACATGTTTTGAGCTCAATGGGCACCCAATAAATGTTATAGACTGAAGCCAACACTGAAATCCATTTCTTCCTGTTAGACCCCTAGCCTGGGAATCTCCATATGCCCATGGTACGGCCCTAAAAAGGAAAAAAAAAGGGAAAAAAGAAAGAAAGAAAAAGAATATTCAGTCATAGAATTGTCCATGCTTCCTGACAACGTCCAATCCAGAAAAAGAAATGTCCTACTTCTTTAAACCCCAAGCAAAATCACCTAACTTGAACCCAGATGTTCTTAGTCCTTTGCAAACACTCTGTTACTGAGATGCCTCACTGTTCCCCTTGGTGTGCACTCTCTGTCACTGCAAGGAGTAAAACACCCATCTTGTTCAACTACTGGGATGCTCCTGGTGGTCTTTGGCTGGAGGACACTGACCCTTGCAAATAGTATGTCTATTCACCTCTTCTTCGTCTTCCTTTTTTTTTTTTTTTTTTTGCTTTTTAGGGCTGCACGCACAGCATGTGGAAATTCCCAGGCTAGGGTTCAAATCAGAGCTACAGCAGTCGGCCACAGACACAGCCATAGCCACGCAACTTGGGATCCGAGGCACATCTGCAACCTCATGGCAATGTCACATCCCTGACCCACTGACTGAGGCCAGGAATCAAACCCACATCCTCATGGATATTAGTCAGATTCCTTTATGCTGTATTACGACGGAGAACTCCCACTTATCTAAATGCTTGAGATACAGCAGCAAACAAGGTGTAGAAGGAAAAATCTGATGAGATAGATCAAAACCAAATAAAAGATAATTTCAGGCACTCTAAGTGCAATGGGAAAAAAATAAAGCAGGGCACTGCAATAGATGCCTAACTCCAGAGGGTGAAGTGCTATGTTATGCTGTATGATCAAGGAAGACCCCTCTGAGGAAGAGCTATTTTACTGAGGTCTGATTGATGAGAAGAAATCAGATATGTGAAGACGGAGGAAAGATCATTCCAGGTGGAGGGAATGGGAAGTACAAGAGTCCTGAGGGAGGAACATGCTGGGTATGTTTCATAAACCAAAAAAAAAAAAACAAAATCAGGATGGCCAGACTAGGGCAGAGATGGAGGCAGTTAGCCGAGGAGGTAATCCAAATCACACTGGGTAGGGTGAGCTTTGGCAGAAGTTAAAAATTTATTCAAAGGGCAACACAAATGCCCTTTGATGACACAATCTATGAAAAGTTCCAAATAAAATGTCAGGCATATAGTAAATGCTGCTTAAATGTCAGTCCTCTCGCCAATGCAGTCCACTCCCTAAAAGGAGTGTCTCCTTTTTCCTTTTCAGGAATTTATTTCATTTCACAGAGAATGGCTAACTGCAATTTGGATGCTTTCAAAAAACAGTGAAGCAAAAGAAAATCATTAATGCATGCCTCATTTCCTGACTGGTCAATTTTAGCTTCTTTCTCTGTCCCAGTTTATGTTTTTTGTTGTTGTTTTGTTTTTTTTGTTTGTTTGTTTGTTTGTTTTGTCGTTTTGCCTTTTCCAGGGCCGCACTCCTGGCATGTGGAGGTTCCCAGGCTAGGGGTCGAATTGGAGCTGTAGCCGCCAGCCCACACCACAGCCACAGCGGCACAGGATCGGAGCCGCGTCTTCAACCTACACCACAGCTCACGGCAACGCCGGATCCTTAACCCACTGAGCAAGGCCAGGGATCAAACCCGCAACCTCATGGTTCCTAGTCGGATTTGTTAACCACTGAGCCACGATGGGAACTCCTGTCCCAGTTTATTTTATTTTTTTTTGTTTGTTTGTTTGTTTGTTTTGTTTTGCTTTTTATGGCCTAACCCACAACATATGGAAGGTCCCAGGGGTCAAATCAGACTGCAGCTGCCGGCCTACACCACAGCCACAGCAACTTGGGATCCAATCCACATCTGCAACCTACACCGCAGCTCACGGCAATGCCAGATCCTTAACCCTCTGATCAAGGCCAGGAATCAAACCCACATCCTCATGAATACTAATCGGATTCATTTTCACAGAGCCACAGTGGGAATTCCCTCTGTCCGGTTTAAATCACACCGTTTAATAGTTGTTTTTCTATTCTTTAAACAAGAACTGATGTGGTGTAAAAGGGGGGAGAAGAGGTGTGTGACTGAAATGGATCTGACAAGAAAAAGAAAGCAAGATGCAGGAGAACACAGTGCAGTCAGTGTCAGTTTTCGTGGTTTGTTTTCCATGAAGGACTCTCCACAAAATTGGACAGCCTAGGTCTGATTTTTGTTTTCTTCTTTTTCCTTGTTGACAAGCTGCACGATGCTGCCTTGAGCTGAGTAGCTCAATCATACACAGCAACACTCAACAACAAAGAGCAGGCTTTCCTCCCTTTGTGTCCCTTTTTAAAACCAGGAGGCATGCAGAACACTTCTTATTCATTGGCCCGAATGAGATCATGTGCCACTTCCTGATCCACCCACTGGGAAGGTGAATAGAATGCTTATAATTGGCTCTGATAAGTTACAGTTGGCTCCTGAGTCATGACAGCACCAGAATAGATACCTGAACAGAACTGGCAAAACAAAGGAGGGATAATTTATAGCTGCTGAATCAGTAGTTGCGATGGATACTGCAAATGTGCTCCAATATCCAGTTGTCTTCCGGATTAGGTGTCCCACCCCCTTGAAGATGGGCATATCAACATATGACCAGTTTTGGCCATTGAAATGTGAGTAAAAGTGAAATGTGACTTAGAAGCTCCCTGAGTTCTGGTCTCCTGGGAGTTAGAGGTGCAGGAGATTTCTTATGGGCAATTGCTGAAAGATACTAGGGAGAGCAATCAGCAGTAGGCAGGAAAGTCTCTTCAGGCTCCATTGCAGGTCTGACATCCATGGGGGGACTAAGAAGAGAGATCTATAAGGAGGAATGGGTTAGGAAGAAGCTCAGACTGTAATGCAGCTCTGAGAAAGTCTGAGCCAAGGCCAAAAGAACTTTGAATGTAGGTTGCCTGTAAGGGTGGTCCCATGCTGGGCAGAGATGACCAGGCACTAGTAACCCAGCTGGGCTGCAAGCTGCCCAGAGAGATCTTAACTTCAGCTTGACCACAACAGCAGATCCTGAAGGTGCAAAGACCTTGGGACTGTTGTCTCACTTCACTCCCTCACAGCAATTTCTGTCTCGAAGGGGAATCTGAGCAGCATCTCCAAGCCTACCACACAAGAAGCTCTTCATTGCAAGTGTTGAATTCTCCAGCTGCAAGGACCCGAGAAGACATGTGAAGGAGGTGCATCCTCCATCAGCCTGGATCCGTAAGTCATCCCATCAGGCAGATCCCACCCATACCCACACTGAGCCTACAGCATGAGCAAGGAAGAAACTTCTATTGTGTTTAAGCCACTGAGATGTGAGGGTTATGATATACCAATAGGTATATCATAATATATTGTATCATATTAAAACAGAACACAGCATTTCATAATGTATCATAACACAGATATAGCAACCAAACCTGTGTTTGGTACAAGACACATTTTCAAATGTATTGGCATAAAACTGACCACAGTATTTTCTTGCAGTGATTTTGATCTCTTTTATATCTGTGGGTGTGTCCCCTTTTGCTGTCCCACAGTGTTCATTTGGACTTTTTCTTTCTTAATTAGTCTTGTTATAGATTTACCCATTTTGTTGGAGTTTCAGAGTCCACTTTAAACTTTTTTACCATCTCTTTTTTGTTTGGTTTTCATTTCATTTGTTTCCAACCTTTATCTTTATTATTTTTTCTTTCCCTTTTTTTTTGTCTTTTTTGTTTGTTTGTTTTTGTCTTTTGTCATTTTAGGCTGCACCCGCGGCATATGGAGGTTCCCGGGCTAGAGGTCCAATTGGAGCTGTAGCCACCGGCCTACGCCATAGCCACAGCAACGCAGGATCCGAGCCGCATCTGCAACCTACACCACAGCTCACGGCAACACCGGATCCTTAACCCACTAAGCGATGCCGGGGATCGAACCTGCAACCTCATGGTTCCTAGTCGGATTCACTAACCGCTGAGCCACGACGGGAACTCCAAGACAGGGTTCATTTTCTGAGTAGTTTTTTGTTGTTGTTGTTTGTTCATTTGTTTGTTTTTGCTTTTTAGGGCCGCACCCATTGCACATGGAGGTTCCCAGGCTAGGGGTCTAATCAGAGCTACAGCTGCTAGCCTACACCACAGCCACAGCAACGCTGAATCCGAGCCGAGTTTGCGACCTACACCAAAGCTCAAGGCAATGCCAAATCCTTAACCCACTGAGCGAGGCCAGGGATCGAACCCACAACCTCATGGTTCCTAGTCTGATTCGTTTCCACTGCACCACAACGGGAACTCCAAAGGGTGCTTATTAAAAAAAATTGGTTTGAGTCCGATACGCTTGCATAGCTACAGGGGGTGACCTTGAGACCGTAAGATTGTAGCTGGCAGGTGTTGTTCTGAATATGGTTGCTGGTGTCCTTGGGTCTGGTGCAGTTCAAACCAAGCTCAAGTTTTCAGTAGTACAGAGATGTGTCTGGAATCAGATCCTCAGTGGCCATTCGATTCCATTTTTGTTATGTCTAAACTGTGATTACTCCAGTCTTATTTCAATTTGTCATCACACATACAAAGAGTATAGAAAACTATGTCCATATCGAAAGTTGCTTAGTAACTGAGGTGCCCTGACATTGCCAGGAATGAGAAAATCTGAGTTCCTTCCACAATAAAGCCCCATGATTTGGGAAAGCAGGTTAACTTTATCACTCTGTTTGTTTTCCTGTTTTAATGATAAAGTGAGGTAGATTTCACATCCATCATTGATGTTTTTCCCCCAGAGCACTGATTATTCTCCCAATGATATTATTTCCTATTTCCTGTTATCTTAGCAGAAATTTCATATTGTGCATACATCAGCTAATTCTGCCATTTAATACTTTCTTAATTTTTTTTTTTTTTTTTTGTCTTTTCAGGGCCATACCCATAGCATGTGGAGGTTCTCAGGCCAGGGGTCGAATCAGAGCTGTAGCCTCTAGCCTATGCCACAGCCACTACAATGCCAGATCTGAGCCATGTCTGCAACCTACACCACAGCTCACAGCAACACCAGATCCTTAACCCACTGAACAAGGCCAGGGATTGAACCTGAGTCCTCATGGATACTAGTTAGATTCATTTCCACTGAGCCATGACAGGAACTCTCATTTAATACTTTAAATAGTTCTCTAAAAAGGATCTCTTTGCCCCATTCACATATGCTAGATTTGCTCTTCAGTATGGAAAGTATCCAACTTTTCGGGGGTGGTGGTGGGGGAAATCGAACTAAGACAATAAGTGGTCTAGCAAAGTCTCATCCTTGAAAGTAAGGAATAATTGTTGTATTCCCGTCTTTCCTTCTGGTCTTGGGGTGCATGGAAAGAGCAGGGGGAGGCTTCTCCTTTCCGTTCCATTTCTCTCTGACTTGCTTGAATCCATTTACTCGAGCCAAGAAGCCCTTGCTACAGTGGACAACGCACCCAGCAGTTGGCTATGGGCCTGTATCTGCTCATTTCTGAGAAGGTCCTCTTTATCTATGAAGGCCCCAGATAAAAGTGTTTCTTTATGAGGCCTCCTCAGAACATCCCTTGTGACCCCCCCCTTCAGAAATTTTAATCATTCCTTCCTCCATGTCCAGTAACACTTTGTAACCACCAGTGGTACAGCACATAAAACATTGTACTATTTTTTTGGGGGGAAAGGAACTGTTGCTTGTTTCTCTTTGCATCCCCAGTGCTTAGATTTATGTCATTTATATCCATGCCAAGCTTAATGCTGGGCCCTATTATTGAATTTATTAAAAATAATATGGTGAATTTTGATGGACCTCCCTTAAGGTTCCTGATGATAATACCGTGGGAAGGCTGGGTTTTTATGGCAGAAACCATCATCAATCTTTATTTTCTCTTTTCCCCATTGTAATAGAACCCCTGATTTTTGGCTGGGTAGATGGCAATACAGAATAAGGCTATATTTCTCAGCCTGCTTTGATGTTGAGGAAGGCCATGTGATTCAGTTCTGGCCAATGAGATCTAAGTGGAAGTGTCATATGGCAGCTTCCAGGAATCCTCCTTTAAAGAGATGGGTCTTGTATCATCTACTCTTTCCACTTTGGGCCCTTTTTACTTGCTCCTGCCTGGAATTTAGATCTGATGGATGGAGCTGAAGAGCCCTACTGGGCCATGATGACCTGAGGAGTCTGTGTATGGTGCAGCATCAGGATAGAGAGAAGAATAACCTAAGTGTCTGTTGATGAATGAATAGATGAAGAAAATGTGATCAGATATAGATATAGGTATAGATATAGATATCTTAGTCACTCAAAAAAGAATGAAATCCTGCCATTTGTGACAACATGGGTGAAGCTAGAGAGCATTATACTAAGTGAAATAAGCCAGATAAGGACAAGCACTGTGGAATCTTTAAAAAAAATTCAAACTCATAGGAATGGAGAGGAGGATGGTAATTGTCAAAAGCAGAGAATGAGGAGAATGGAAAGGTATTAGTCCAAGGATACAAACTTAAAGTTGTAAGATGAACAAGTTCTGAGGATCTAATGTACCTTCTGGTGACTATAATTAATAATAATGTATTGTATACTTGAAATATGCTAAGGAAACAGTAGGTCTCAAGTGTTTGCAGGAAAAAAAGTAACTATGTAACATGATGAATGTGTTAATTAGTTTGACTGTGGTAATCATTTCACAATGTACACATATATCACATAATCAAGTTGTATACTTTAAATATAAATAATTTTATTTGTCATTTATACCACAATGGAGCTGCAAACTAAAAATTGGCACTTGCATCTGCCTCTACAAGGATTAAGTCATGAGCTATTTCAGCTGATCTTCAACACCCCCTTGAAAGGAGTTCAAAGTGGAAATCAGGAGCCCTGATCTGTGCCCTGGGAAAAAACTGGAAGAAGAAGCCTTCAGATAGTTAGATATTTTCAGGAGAAGATTTTAAGAGCCCAATTCTTGCATCTTCCCATATCTAGAAAAACAGTAAAGTCATTAATGATGACATCTGCTCCTTGTGACTAGCAGCAGAACTTTCCCAAAATATGTGCCTGACTGCACATAACCCCTTTGCTAAAACCATGTATAACACTGACCTTCTCTTCTGCCTCTTGAGGGCAGTTTTTCAGAGCTATCTGAAATGCTGTCTCCTGGGCTATAGTCCTCATTTTGCCCTGAATAAAACCTCACTCGCGGGAGTTCCCATCGAGGTTCAGTGGTTAACAAATCCGACCAGGAACCATGAGGTTGTGGGTTCGATCCCTGGCCTCGCTCAGTGGGTTAAGGATCCGGCATTGCCATGAGCTGTGGTGTAGGTTGCAAACGTGGCTCGGATCCTGCATTGCTGTGGCTGTGGTGTAGGGCAGCAGCTGTAGCTCTGATTAGACTCCTAGCTTAGGAACCTCCATATGCCATGAGTGCGGCCCTAGAAGAGGCAAAAAGACAAAAACCAAAACAAACAAAAAAACCTCGCAACTCTCATGTTGTGTTTTTCTTTTTATCAGTCACCAAAGCTGAGAGGGAAAATTAGAGAGACCCTAGATCCCTGAGGACCTCATGGAGTGAAGTGCCTTTCCAAACTTAGACGGACAGTTCTGGGATTTTATGTAAGACGGAAATTTCTTTTTTAAAATTTTTTATTAAAGTATAGTTGATTTACAGTGTTGTGCCAATTTCTGCTGTACAGCGAAGTGACCCAGTCATACATATATATGCATTTCCTTTCTTATATTATCTTCCATCATGGTCTATCCCAAGAAACTGGATATAGTTCCCTGTGCTATAAAGTAAGAACTCACTCTTTATCCATTCTATTTTATTTTATTTTTTTGTCTTTTGTCATGTTAGGGCCGCACCCGCAGCATGTGGAGGTTCCCAGGCTAGGGGTCTAATTGGAGCTACAGCTGCTGGCCTGCGTCACAGCCACAACAACGTGGGATCCAAGCCGCGTCTGCAGCCTACACCACAGTTCAAGGTAACACTGGATCCTTAACCCACTGAGCGAGGCCAGGGATCGAACCCGCAACCTCATGTTTCCTAGTTGGATTCGTTTCCGCTGAGCCTCGACAGGAACTCCTGCTTATCCATTCTAAATGTGGTAGTTTGCACCTACTAACCCTAAACTCCCAGTCCATCCCTCTCCCTCCCCACTTCCCCTTGGCAACCACAAGTCCTTCTGTGAGTCTGTTTCTGTTCTGTAGATAGGTTCATTTGTGACATATTTTAGATTCCACATATACGTGATATGATATGGTATTTGTCTTTCTAAAGGAGAAATTTCTATGTTGTTCAAGCCATGGTTATTTGAGATCTCGCTGTTGATCCTAATCCTGATATGGTATTCCATTTTGCTGCTTCCTACTTGGCAAGTTTTGTAATATCTAAGATCCAAAAAAAAAACCCTTATATGAATCACATCTGGAATCTCTAGCCTAGAAAATCAAATTTATTATATCACCAATCACACACACACACACACACACACATGCATTTTGGGCATCAGTTAGTAGCTTTTGTTATTGAGAGCTTAGCGTAGGCCAGATTTGATGCAATATTTTATATGTATTATTTTATTTAATTATTATAAAAACCTTATAATGTAGGGACTTTTATTATCTTCTCCTTATCAGTGAAGAAAATGTAGATTACAAAAGCTAAGTAAACATCTAACCAATAACCAAGGTGGGGCAATTTTCTCTCTAAACCCATGTATTTAATGAATACTTGCCGTAGGAGGGGTTGAGGAGAGACCCTCCCTCTGTCCACCCACCAGAGAACTTTCCTTGCAAACCCATTGAGCACCAATGCCAAGAATGCCAAGAATTCCAGGAATGAAATTCTGCTATCAGCAAGATGACCCTTAGATACACTCCAGGGAGCAGATCCAGAGAAAACTAAAGAACACTTCTGCTGATCGTCTTCAGAGAGAGCCAGAGGCCAGAGAAATTTGCCTCTTTAAGAGTAAGTCAGTGAGTGGAGGGGTAGAGTGGTGGTGAATGTGGGATTGGTGAGGTCTCACAGCACAGGCAGAGCTGTGGAGCTGAAGTTTGAGGTCAAACAGAATGACACAGGCACACAGACACACAGAAACTATCAAGTCAGCTTCCCATATAAAGATTGGAGGGTCAAACTTCTGATTAATATTCAACAAGAAATGCATTCAGAAAAATGATTTCTGGAATTCCTGTTGTGGTGCAGCAGAAGTTACTCCAACTAGTATCCATGAGGATGCTGGTTTAATCCCTGGCCTTGCTCAGTGGGTCTCGGATCTGGCGTTGCTATGAGCTGTGATGTAGGCCGCAGAAGTGACTCGGATCCTGAGTTGCCGTGGCTGTGGCTGTGGACAGCAGTTGCTGCTCTGATTCGACCACTGGCCTGGGAACCTCTGTATGTCGCACATCCGGCCCTAAAAAGCAAAAAAAAAAAAAAAGCAAAAACAAAAAAAAGAAAGAAAGAAAAGAAAAATGATTTCTACACCTTGCTACTCCAACCACCATGATAACATTCTGAACATACTGGAATTGTCATTAATTTCATCAGCCAAGGCATAAATGCTCATTTATTCAAGAAGTATGTATTCGGGGACTAAGAGGTGCAGCAGCTTTGCTAATCAGAGCCTGGGACACACAGTGGAAGGAACCCTCCAGGACGGTCCTGTCAGGTCGGGGGTGGGGAGGACCCACCTATAAACAGATCTTTACAGCACAGAATGCCACTCGACTTGGTGGAGCTACATCCAGGGCTTCCTGGACCTTAACTGAGAAGCATCCCACTTTAGGGTCAGTGAAGGTCTCCAAGATGATGGAGCAGGAGGGATGAGGAACAGATGATAGGGAAGGTAGAGCAGGTTCCCAAGGGCGGGAAGCACAGGTGCCAAGGCTCAAAAGAATTTATATCCTTCAAGGAACTCGGATTTCCTAGTAAGACTGGAATCCAGGTGTAAGGAAAGAGAGTAGTTCCTAGAGTGATCAGCTTCATGGAAAGCCATAACAAATCTAAATTTATATAGACCAGCACTCATGGTTCCTTCCTTTGCTTTTCATGATATTTGAAAATGGTAGTGGTTTCAAACTCCACTCCTCCAAAAACAATGCTGTGAAGCATTGTTGGCTATTGGCATCCATCCCTCTTCCTTTCCAACAGAACGCGTCTCCTTTTTCTTCATGCATGTCCACTACTACCCACGTGACTCTGGAGCTGCTGATTCCTCACTAGGTTCAGGGGTGGATCCTGGTCAGTCTAGGCCAGAAGTTGGTGAACTATCCATGGGCCTACTACCTGTTTGTTTGTTTTAATGAATAATGTTTATTTGAAAACAATTACACCCGTCATCTCCTATGGCTGTTTTCATGAGACAAGAGTAGAATTGAGTGACTGTATGGCTCATAGAATCTGAAAATATTTACTGCCTCGTCCTCTTCAAAAGAAGTTTGCTGACCCCTGGTCTAGGCCAATCAGAGCACTGAATTCCCCTGGCAGACGGTATTGTTCCAGAGGTGGGCTTGTTGCTTAAAATGGACGATCAGATTAAAGAGAAGAATGCATATTTCAAGCTTTGAGCAATGATTCCCTCACTTTTATCAGGTGATGCCTCCATGGCTGCCAACAGCCATCTTATAATTGTGAGCTGTTCTCAACACAGCAGGACCAAGAGATGGAAAGATCTGGGTCCCTGATAATACAGTCAAGCTATTAAAATCAAGTAAGCTGGAAGTCTGTCCTATCTCAGGACTTAGTGTGGTGTAAGAGAATGCATGTCCTCACTACTTAAGCCAGTTTGAGTAAGGGTGTCTCTTACTTTGAAATAAAGGCATCCATTGTTGCTATATAAATAATGCCATCTTGTTCAAAGGCTAGGCTCACAGCAGGCTGAGATACTTAGAGCATAGTCACAAACTCAGAGGAAAACAAAGGACATAAATATTAAGAAGCAACACCGTCATAGGCCCACACACATTGCCTGCAAGGAGAGTTAAGAGGCCACCACACATCCTTACCTAGAGTTGACTGAAATTTTTTGAAAACTAAAGTTCATAATTCAACAAACTCAAGATGGTGTTCAAGAGTTCCCATTGTGGCTCAGCAATAACCAACACGGCTACTATCCATGAAGATATGGGTTTGATCCCTGGCTTTGCACAGTGGGTTAAGTATCCAGCCTTGCTGTGAGCTGTAGTGTAGGTGGTAGATGAGGCTTGGATCTGGCATTGCTGTGACTATGATGTAGGCCGGCAATGGCAGCTCCAATTTGACCCCTAGTCTGGAAACTTCCATATGCCATGAGTGCAGCTCTAGAAAGAAAGAGAGAGAGAGAGAAAAAAAATGGTGTTAAAGAATAACAAATTAGGTATAGTAAATTGGAAAAGGGAAGGAGGGTTTGGAGGTACTACCAGAAGAAGTCCCTTTAACATCAGGAAAAGCGAGAGCTCACTGTCTAATAGGAAGGAGAAAGAAGATACAGAAACAACAAAACCAAAAAGGTAAAAAAAAGTAACTGCCAGTTATTAGAGAGGCAAGAGCTCCCTATAAAACAGCTTACAATACCCCTGGGGATGACACTCTTTGTGTCAGATGCTCACAAGTCATGCTTATGAAAAATGGCCTTGACACACCAAGAATAGATACAGTTATGTCCAATCTACTCTATTTAACAAGGCAAAGAAGAACAAAAGCTCTTTTTTTTCTCCAAGATTTGTGACCCTCCTCAAAAAAGTTTTAATAACAAATTGACGATTCAATGACATGGGAAACACATTCTGTACATAAAATGCTAGATCAAAGGTATCTTTGCAAGAAGAATCCTACTTCGACACATCTTTATTGTTCCCCTGGACCAGAGGATCGGACTTTTCTAACAGTCAAGCATTGAGTCAATTACGGATTTTCCCAGAAATCAGAAGTGAGGTATAGAATCACATTTTTGATGTGTGGTGTGGTGAACAAAGCAGATACACAGGTGTCCAAATCCCAATTCTACCTCCAAACTAGGTATTGGGTCTCTGTTTCCAAATACATGATACCTATCTTGCACGGTTGTTGTAAGACCTCAGATATGTATAACATAAAGCATCTAGCACACCATCTACCTCCACTTATGGGAGCTACCACCTCAAGTAATATTGTTGCTATTATTATTACCATTGAAAAATGTTTTATTTCATAAACAAAGTTGCTCTAGGACAGTTTCAAGGTAGAGTTGGACAATCCCCGGATGTCTCCTTTAAGTATTCAGTGATCTTCTGAGAGAGCAGAGTAAGCAAAAATGCTGTTGATACTGGAAAGATGATACCAGAATCCAGGTTCTTGTTCACGGCAGTCAAAGAATGAACTATGCGAACACGCAGGCAGCAAGCAAGCAAAGTTTTTATTAAAGGAAAGCAAATAGGTCCCAGGGCTGCTGGGAGGGGGAGAAGAGCCCCCTTCTCTATTGTCCTATAGGGATTTTTATTCCTTAAAGATGGGGGGTACCAACATGCGGTACAGAAAGATGTGGTTTTTGGCCTTGTTCAGTTACCTCTATCAGTACTTGTCCAATAGGGTCTTAGGGGTGGAAATGTCCCCATAAGTTTGATGACTTCTTTGTCCTTCTCTTTCCTTGGACTAGGTCACCATTTTGCTCATCCCTTGTCTATCAATTGAGGAGTGGGTTAGAGATTATGATCTGTTTGGGGGAAGGCACATTTTCTACAGTAAACAAGGCCTGTGGGGATTTACTCTCTGGAGCCCTTAAACCACAAATGTTAATCAATGGCCATATTAAAGAATTCATTGAAGACCATGCTCTTACACTGACTACCTGAGTTAATATTCTGCCTCACTGTGACTAAGAGCTGAGTCCTCCTGTGTCAAAAATCACAATTTAACTCAGGAACAAGAATTTCATGACATCCTGTTCACAGATGGAGAATGGTTTCAAGTGGTTGTTGGATGCAGCAACACACTGCCACTTCCAATGCATCAGAGCTCAGCTGGGGTGCAGTTTTCAACTTGAAAAGTGCAGTAAGGGGCTGAGGCAGCTGATGTGGTCAGTATAGCTTCTAACATGCCCTGGAGAGACCTCAGCTATTCAACAGCGACAAGGACTTCACAGCCGTATGTGAAAATTTATTATGACCTCTGGAGACTAGGAAGTCCAAGATCAAAGTGCTGGCTAATTCAGTACTTGATGAGGGCCCTCCTCCTGACTTGCAGACAGCCACCTTCTTACTATGTGCTCACAGGGTGGAGAGGAAGCCACCTCTCTCTTCCTATAAAGCCACTAACCCCATCCTGAGAGACCCACCCCTACCTCATCTAAATCTATTACCTCTAACGCCCCATCTTCAAATACTATCACATTGGGGGCTAGGACTTCAACATATGAATAGTATGACCCTTAGGAGATCTCATCACCTGAAACATTTCTACAATTCAATTCTATCACTCATAATAGCTCCTGAAAGCGAGACTTGTCAGACTTCCTAAAATATTTGTTCTTTTTAGCCATGATTAAGCCTGAAACATTTCATTTCAGCTGGGAGAAGGCTGGGTGAAATCAGCTCTGGATGAGTAAGAGTATTTGAATAAAGAGACTTTAGGACACTCCTCTCTGCTAAAGAACGCTTTGAAATTACATGAAGGCGGAAGATCAGGAGAAGTAAAGGGAGGGCAGAAAACAGGCCCTCTGTCACCCTGTTAAGCAATCCAAACAGCTCTGTTCTCTCTCTGGGTCGCTTGAGCTGAGCTCTGGAACTAACTGAACTCCAAAGGAGACAACACAGTTTTGACTACCAGACATGATATGTGTTACAAGGAAATAAACCTCTCATTTGTGAGAGAAACAATCAGGGGAGAGAAAAGATTGAAAAGAGTAGTCAGCACTATGTGATTTTCTTGAGGCTCAGGGGAATTCCCTCTGGAATAATTTAGTGAGAAAGCCTGAGCTGATGCAGGGGCCAAAGGGCTGGTTTCACGTTCATTCTGTGTTGATCTCTGCAGTGGCTGAAAAAACAAAACCGAACCGTACCAAACCAAACCAAACAACTCTGGCAAGGTCAAGCATCCATCTCTTGGTACCTGAGAAGGAAGCGGGGAAAGAGAATCCTGAGCAGAAAGTGGAAGCAGAGAAAGTCTTAAAATATGTATGACCTGATTTGGTTACCTCTTGAAAGGTGTAAGGAAAGGGGGAGGAAGTGAAATTATATTTCTTGAGAGCTAACTGGATTAGAAGGTCTTAGAAGGATGGAGACCTGCCTGTCCTGTTCACCAGTGTGTCCCCAGCTACTAACATAGACCCTGACATGCAGTAGACACTCATTTACTATTTGTTGAAGGAAGGACAGACAAGCAGAGCCCACTGGCAACCAGTAACCACATAGTGGCAACCAGTAACTATTTTTGAAAGAATCAATTAATTAATGAACACCTACTGTATACAAGACATCTTCTCATTCTTTCCTTCAATTCACAAATATTTTACAGAGTGAGCTCCTATCATTTGCCAGACACTCTTCTGGAGGCTGGAGATTCGAAAAACAAAGAGACAGTTCCTGCTTTCAAAGTTTTGGAGAGATAGACCCACAGGCAATGGCTTTGCAAGACATAATGACCTCAGGCTGTATCAGAGTGCTGGCAAACAGAAGAGGCCTTTGTCTTCCTGGGAGAGTCAAGGCAAACTTTGTTTGCTTGTTTGTTTTTTGTTTTCTTTTCTTTTTTTTTTGTCTTTTTTCCTTATCTAAGGCCGCGCCCCTGGCATATGGAGGTTCCCAGGCTAGGGGTCTAATCGGAGCTACAGATCCGATCCTCATCTGCAGCCTACATCACAGCTTGGCAATGCCGGATCCTTAACCCACTGAGCAAGGCCAGGGATCAAACCCGCAACCTCATGGTTCCTAGTCGGATTTGTTTCCACTGCCCCACAATGAGAACTCCCATAAAATTCAGTTTTAAAGTATACAATTCAATATTTTTTAGTAAACTCACAAAGTTGTGAAACCATCATCACTGTCTAAATTCAGGTCATTTCATTACCCCCAAAATAAACCCCAAACCCATTAGCAGTTGCTCCCCATTCTCTCCTCCCTCCAGCCTCTCCGGCAGCCATTAATCTACTTTCTATCTCTATGGATTTTCCTATGCTGGCTATTTCCTATAGCTAGAGTCCTATATTAGGTGGTCTTTAGTGGCTTCTTTTATTTAGTATATTGTTTTCAAGGTTCATCTGCATTGTGGTATGTATAAGTACTTCATTCCTTTTACTGTCAAATAATAATAATAATATTCCACTATGTATCATAATATCATATTTTGTTTATCCATGTCTAGTTGATGGGCATTTGAGTTGTTTCCCCCTTTTTGGTTCTTATGAAGACTGCTACCATGAACATTCATGTACAAGTTTTGTGTGGACAGATGTTTTCAATTTTCTTGGATTTACACTAGGAGGGATTTGCTGGGTCATATGATAACTTTAAAATTTGAAGAGCTGCCAAAACATTTTCCACGGTGGCTGTGCCATTTTACATTCCCACCATCAGTATATGGGGAGAATCCTTTCTTTTTAGCTTACAGGCCCCCGCTAGAGTTTCCAATTTCCAGAAATCCAAATTCCTGGGGAATCTCAGGAATTCCTAACAGCATATCTTAAAATATATATAGTAATACATATAATGGGGATTATAACAGCAAATAACCAAGGAGGTATTGAACAACATACCAGGAGACAATGCAACTAAAATCATTAATATAGCACCTGGCACACAGTAATGACTCAGCAAATGCCTGTCTGCTATTATTATTATTGCCCTTATTATTATCCAAGGGTTTTAAACAGCAGGGTGACATGATGGAATGTGTTATCCTGAGTGAAAGTCAAACACCAGTCACCATGCTACAATGAATACTCACCAATGAGTCTCTTTTTCCTCCTGTTTTATTGTTTTCCATGGTGATCCCTCAGTCTGAAGGACTTCAAGCCTCCGTGGAGGTCTTCTCTGTCTTTTCTTAGCTTCCATGAACTGGCTGTAGGGAGGCAAAGGAAATGAAAGGACAGTCAGCCAAATATAGCCTGATGTCACGGAGTCTTCAGCGGAGAAAAAAGGAACAGTCATTCAGTGACCATTTAAAAAGCGTTTTCTGTAGGTCAGGCACTACCTAGGCACCGCAGAAGTAAGGATAGAAGGGTCCTAGGATCAACTAGCCTTAGGATTCCTACTGAGCAGTCCTTCTTCTCTTTGGGGTGCAGTAGGCACGGTCCTGACCTGTGAAATATTGGTGCAATTATGTCATTTTTTTGAGCCTCGGTTGCAGCACCTGTAAAATGGGGCTATTAATACTACTGTCTCATCTGCCTGTGCCCCAGGATGACTTTATCATACTCTTTCTCCTCTAAATTCCAACATCCTCTCACCATCATTACTTTGAGTTGATGGGTTTGCTTCTTATTTTACTGAGGAAATAGAAACATTCTGAAAATAATTCCTTCATCCTCCTCCATTTAATCTACCAACCTACTGTCACCTGTATCAACCTGAATGCACTGTCTTTGCTTCTACCCCAATCATGTGTGGTTTGGATCCCACTCCTTAAGGTCTGCTCAAGGACTGTGCTCCTGCAATTGTCATTTCACACTCCTATATCTTGAATTTCTATTCTCTTACTCTATTAGATCATCCTCATCAGGGTACACATAATCTAAGAAATAGTCTTCTCACACTTCAATTTCTTCCAGATGTTTATGTTTTCTATAAGTAAACTGGAGCTAGGCTTCTGTCAATTGCAACTGAAAAAATCCTGATTAATGTAGGACACATAGATAAGTAATTATGGAAACAGTCTGTGTCCTTTCCCCCATTGATCTTCAATGGGTAAAAAGATTACAGCTCTGTGAGTTCATCCTTTCTCTCCCCAGCAGTCATGGCAACTAAATTGTCCATTTCTATACTTCTTGTCACCAACCTCACAGCTGTCCAGGGATTTCAGACAGAGTTGGGTATACGTTTGAAATCCACCCTCATAATAGTTTAATAGGGACATATTTTTTAATGAAACTTTAAAAAAATGTCTCATGTTTACATAAAAATTCCTTACACAGTTTTGTACAGATTATCTGTTGAAAAGGAGAATATTTGGCTTCAGAATTTAAATGAAAGTCATAATAAATGAGAGTCATAATAAAGACAGTAAAGTAAGTGGGAGACCCAGTGCTCAACACTGAGAAGTCTATATTAAATCAGTGAATAACCGCATGAATTAATGAATGAAATTACTTAACAATTTGCAGATGTGTTGTATTCCCAGAGTTGGTTTCACAATTTATTTATTTACTTATTTTGTCTTTTTGCCTTATCAACGGACGCATCCATGGCATATGGAGGTTCCCAGGCTAGGGGTCTAACAGGAGCTGTAGCCGCCGCCCTTCACCACAGCCACAGCAACACGGAATCCGAGCCGTGTCTGCAACCTACACCACAGCTCACGGCAACGCCGGATCCTTAACCCACTGAGCAGGGCCAGGGATCGAACCCAGAACCTCATCGTTCCTAGTCAGATTTGTTAACCAATGAGTCACGACGGGAACACCTTTTTTTTTTTTTTTTTTTTGGGTCTAGGTTTTGTAATTTAGTTGGTTTGAATTTGGGATGCATTTTCCCACGGAAACAATTTTATAATGGTACTTAAGTGCCAAAAAATCCCACTAAGACTATCTAGCCCACAATGTAGCAATAAAATGTGGAAGAGTAAAGGCATTGTGTAAGAACACAGTTTAAACAATTTTGAATACTGATGTCTGAGAAAAAGTAACTTTTATTAGAAGATGAGGTGGTGCATGGAAAATATCATGATTCCCAAGGAGACTTCTGAGAACTTTTAGGGTCTCTTCAGTGTACTATCTCCTTTTTATGTCCATTTTCAAATAAAAATGCATGGTACAATCTTACACTATTTTTATCAACAGCAGGATCTTTTTTTATATTAATCAATGTTTAATTTTTTTTAATTTTTTTTTTTTACATTAAAGGATCATTATTGTTTGCTTGGTAGGCAATTAATACTGTTGTGTTTCCAATTGGATGGAAGGGTGGAAACAAAGCAAGATGTGAGGCTGAGGGAAATTTCTCTTAAGTAATTGGAAAAGAGTTGGAAGAAGTTGCAAGTCATAAACAGCAAGTTTGTGTTTGTTATATGTCTCAGTATTCATAACAGAAGTTGACTCGCTATACTCTTGAGAAGCTTACTGTAAAAAGTACCCTTTTTACAGAGGGAGTAAGACCAACACATAGAAAGAAAAAGCACCACTGGGTAAGTCATGTTGGGTGACAGTCAGAGCAATGGCTGTTCAGAGGAAGCAGTGATCTTTGGGACTAAGAAGGGGGAAGGAAGAGCTTGAGTCTGTCCTTGTGGAAGAGGATTTCAGTCAGAGGAGAGTTGGGAGACTGTATGAGGTGAAATGAACTGAATGGTATTTGATGGAAAATGAAGGAAAAGAAAGAAAACGTGTGAACATTATTCTACTCTACCCAAGAAGAAGAAAGAACATGGTGGGGAAAGGATGCTGGCTGATTTCCCCATGGAGGCTACACAATAGCTCAGGAAAGGTTAGCGCTGTCTAGATCAGGAAAAGGAATGATGGCCTTGGAGTTTTCAAGTGATTAGTCAGCATGTGATCACTTTCAGAGGTGTTTGCAATTCAGATTGTGCCTTAATATACCTAGGTGTTTCTATAAAATACAGAATTTGTATAATTTTACCATATGCTGCCTGTTGATTTGGATGATGTGTACTATTACACACATCTTACAGATTCCCAAAGAAGGAAGTTTGTGAAACCCTTGCCTTTGGTATAAAAAGATGTCAAGTTCCACTGGCCAGTATTTTCAATCACTCTTCCTTCCTTCTTTTTCTCCTCTAGCTTTAACTGTTTGACCAAATCACTTCATTCTTTGGGTCCCATTTTTTAATCTTCAAATGGCAACACTGAACTAGATCATCTCTCCCTTCCACTCCTAAAAACGTGATTATGAAATTTTCCAAAATGACAAAACACAACAAACCACGAGGACGAGACTTAACAATATTGGCCAAATTAAATAGCTGCGGTTTCCCAAACGGTTACTTCTAAACATCACAGATGATTCAGTTATCCATTTTCTTCCTAGAACTAGCTGAACTCTCTGCTCTCAAGGCTGTTACGAGAGCACTGAGATTTATCTAGAAAAAAGGGTGCGGGAAGCGTAGGATTTTCACACAGAATTTCACAGATTTTCGCAGTAGCAACATCTATTGGCTCCTTATCTCCTTGGCTCAAAAAGTCTGGGTAGCCACAAACAGATAAAACCTTGTCTTCCCGCTCTTGGGTTCCCCGGCTTGGGCTTTAGATGCACAGACTGCCATGAGCTCCATCCCCTTAACCGCGGAGCCTTAACTAGCCAGAGGGTCAGCCTGCACGGACGGCGGTCTGTGGTTTCCCGCTATAGGTGGGTTCGGGCGGAAGCAGGGCTGCCGCACTTCCGGTCGCCAAGTCGGGCTCTCGCCACACTTCCTGTTGATCTAGCTCCTTTGAGGGTTGGGCTGAGAGAGGAGGGCAGGACTGAGAGGAGGGCTGGCTGGCTGGCGGCGGCCACTGGCCAGGCGTGGGCACGTGCCGGGCCGCCGTGGGCACAGAGCGTCCGTCTAGTCGCCCGAGTCTGGAGCACCCTCGGCTCCCGCGCCACCCGCCCTCTGTCCTTCTGTCTGGACCTCGGCCCTGCCGCGCGGCACCATGCCCGCCGTGGACAAGCTCCTGCTAGAAGAGGCGTTGCAGGACAGCCCCCAGGTACTTCCCGCCGCCCGGGTCCCCCTTTCCTGAGGGCTCGAGGCCGAGGAGGCCCCTCGAGGCCCGGGATGGAGTCCTGGAGTACGCGCCTCCCCACCCCCTACCCCGTCTGCCTGAGGTGAGGAGGGGGCGGGCCCAGCCCCGCGTCCTGAGCCCGGGGTGCTCCGGCACTGGTCATCCCTCAGGCGGAGCTGGAGACGCTGGGAAAGCCCCCCGCGGCTGGAGTCTTTGTCCTGACCCCTTTTCAAACTCAGCTGAAACCTAGGCTGCTCCGCTTACACCGGGGCTCCACCAGTTATTAGCCGAGTGCCCCAGTTTTGTGTGCCCCACCTTTTTGTGCCTCAATTTTGCCATCTGTAAGATAGGGATAATAATTGTACCTGCCTCCTAGAGTTGTTAAAATTCAATAAGGAAACGGCTGTAAAGTTGCTCTCGAACAGTGTGTGGTACAGAATAAGAAGATAATCGCACTATTTTCTATTACTACTAGTCCTAGTGTTAACTGCTACTGCTAATATGAGAGCTGGTGGATTTAGACCCTGAATGGGAGGCAGAGAACCTATATCTCTTAACCAGCGGTGCCAGAGCTCCCCTCGGACTTGTCTTCCCATTTGTGAAGAGGAAATTACAGTACCTGCCCCGTTTGCCGCACAGAGCAACTTCATTAGCGCACCGGAGATGAGAATCAAGTCCTTTGAGCTCTGCAGGTGAAAAGCTAGTGTGTTAAGATGGTAAAGGGAGTGCCGCATGGTATTAGTTCTTAAGGCAGGGCACCTTTCCGCAGGGAACCTTTGTTCTTCATTAACATTTCCCCAACTTCATATCTACTCTAGTGGTTCTGCATCCCTGGGTTATTAAAAAGTCTCTTTGTTCTCCAGTATCTCAACTCTTGAAAAAGTAGAGTAAGAGTAACCTGTTTTGCGTTCACAGTTTCTCTTCCGTTTTTGCTTCCTTTCTATTTAGTGAATTGTCCTTCCCTGGGATGATCCTTTGATGGACTTACCTACACCCACTCTGCATCTCTCCAGTTCAGAATAAGTAGTCAAAGGATTGTGTACCTAATTGCTCTGTGCCTGGTTTTTTGGGGGGAATTTTTTTTTTTTTTTCCTCCCAGGGCCGTACCTTCAGTATATGGGAGTTCCCAGGCTAGGGGCTGAATTGGAGCTGCAGCTGACAGCCTACACCAACAGCCACAGCCACGCAGGACCCAAGCCTTGTCTGTGACCTACACCACAGCTCACAGCAAGAATGGATTCTTAACCCATTGAGTGAGGCCAGGGATAGAACCCACATCCTCATGGGTAGTAGTTAGGTTCGTTTCCAGTGATCTTCTTTATGTAGTCAAGTAAGAAATGGTAATTGAGCTGTGATTTTTTTTTTTTAATTGGCATCTGCTGGTCTGATTGACTTTTCAAAGGCCTCTTTGAAGTCTCTAAACTTCTGGCATTTTATTGGGACCAAAGCCCTTGGTAGAAGTCATTTTGTCCATCCTCACACCCTTTGTGTGGGATCCAAAGGTAGTAATGTGGAATTTCTAATGATAGCATTTTGAATTAGGATTTACACTTGTTTTGTATTTGGAGAGACCGAGGTACAAAGATACATAGCTTGCCTAACTGACCATAGTGATGGCTGAGCCAGCTTAGAGAGATTGCACTAACTGATTCTCTGTGTTGCCCTCGCTGAGGAGTTAGGTTCAGAATATTTGGCTCTCACATCAGTGAATATGCACTAGTTGAGAAGTTTACAGGATGTGCTCAGTTGTGAGGTGGACTGAGGAGGACTGGCAAACAAGTCAGGACACCTGGGTCCTAATTCTGTCTCTAACACTAATTTATCCTTTGATTGAGAAGTCACTCATCCCCTTCCTGTGACTGGCTCGGTTTCCTCCTCTGCAGAAGGAGGGTCATGGAATAGATGATCTTTAAGGGGCTTAAAGTTCTGTCGTACCCGCATGGTTTATAACTTTGAGCTTGTATCAGGAAGAGGAGATTTAGAGCCATTGTCTCTCTTACTTAATGTTCCTCTTTATGTAGGGAATTTGTCATTGCCTACATAATGGGTGAGAAATGAGTGTCACCATACAGGGGTTCTTGATGAGATTTGGATGGAAGCTAACTTCCAGTGAGGTCTTTGATAATCGTCACAGCACATTTAGCGCTGTTGTTTATGGGGCACATGCCTAATGCAGCTTTATTCCCAAGGAGATTGATAGACTTGTAACTGCTTGTAACTGGAAGGACCCTAATCTAACTCCATTTTATCTGTAAAGAATAAAAACAAAAGTAAACACCTGTATCAAACAGTGCATTTTATGTGCCAGGCACTGTTCTCAAGCTTTACTTATGCTAATTCATCTAAACCTGCCAACAATCTTTTGAAGTAGGTTCTCTATTGAAATTAGCAAGAAACAGGAAGTTCTGTGTAGCCCCGCAGGTTAGGGGTCCAACAGTACCGCAGCTGAGAATAGGTTGCAACTGTGCAGGTTCGATCCCTGGCCTGGCCTGGGAATTTCCACATGCTGCAGGTGTGTGTGGTGTGGCAAAAAAAAAAAAAAAAAAAAAAAGGCAAGGAGCAGAGAAGTTACATAACTTGCCCCTAAAATTATGTTGTACAAGTTAGCCCAGCTACCTAGCACTTGGCTTTTCTGTCTTTGGTGACCCAAAATGTTTCGCTAAAAAGAAGTGATCCATGTTTTGTTTGCTTCCTCTTGTTTTATGTAGAGTACTTATGAGGGTTGCTCCAGTAACCTGGTTGCACAGGATTCATTAAATGAACACAAAAGCTTTTGTATTTGAACTCAGTGGCCCAGGAAGAGCTGAATAGCAATTGACTGATCTTAGACATATTTGTACATGTGCTTTTTAGTTCATGGTATTGCACTAGTCTGTGTGCATACATATATTATTTCTGGTTACTTCTGGTATATGAGAAGTAGAATGTTTTTGGGTTAAGCTGTTTGTCTCCTCTGGTATTTGTGAGCCTCTGCTCCTCACTAGATGCCGCTAATTCTGGGACTATAATGACATAAAATAACAGTGCCTGGCTTCCACTGGTTTACAATCTGTTCTGGGAGATATATAAACAAAACAGCAGTTCTAGTACTGTGTGAATACTGCTGTGGTAAAAACACAGATGCAGCTTTGAGCCACTGCAGTTTATGCTTCTCCAGGGGCTTATTCTTGTTCCTTTAAGTAGTAGTGTGCCCTTGAGATAAAGTGAAGCACTGTTGCTTGCTGTTCTGTTCTGTTGTTTGTTTCCTTTGCAGTTGGCACAACTAAAGCATAGAGAATTTAAAAAATAAGTTCTGGGATTATTTGGTGAATGGTCCAGTTGGGAAACCAGGCCTTTCTTTACTCAAGCGAGATGCCTCAAAATATTATTTAGTGGTTTTGTCTTCATTGTGGAGGGCTTTTGTCTTGCTCCTCTCTTTGTTAGTGTGTTTTCCTTTCAGTAGATTTGGTTCTACTCAGCCATTTCTCTCCCTCTCCCATACTGTGGATGTAAGAGTTTTAATTGTTCTTATCTTTAAAAATATATAGATATATTTATGTTTATATATGATAAATATTGAAGCATTTAAAATATATATTTAGGAGTTCCCGTTGTGGTGCAGTGGTTCATGAATCCGACTAGGAACCATGAGGTTGCAGTTTTGATCCCTGGCTTTGCTCAGTGGGTTAAGGATCCGGCGTTGCCGTGAGCTGTGGCGCAGTTTGCAGATGTGGCTGGGATCTGGCGTTGCAGTGGCTGTGGCATAGGCCGGTGGCTATAGCTCCAATTCAGCCCTAGCAGATGCGGCCCTAAGAAAAAAAGGCGCAAAAAAAAAAAATATATATATATATAATATATATATAAAATATATAAAATACATGTGTGTATATATACATTTTACAGTTACAGCTTAAAATTGTGCCATTATATATTTAGAGGCTATTCTTTGGAATGAAAAAGGTCTAGGGTTTTTTATTAGATGACACCCAGTTTCTTTATCCTAAGATAGAGAATGGTATGGAGCTAAGGCTAAAGTGTTTGGTTTCATTTTTCTGTTGAGGCATACTCTTGAGAGTGTGGGGTAGTAGAAAAATGATGAAATTTAAATCTTGATTGTGCAGATTATTCAGCTTCTCTGAGCTTGTGTTTTTTTGTTTGTTTGTTTTTTTGCTTTTTAGGGCTGTACCCATGGCATATAGAGGTTCCCAGGCTAGGGGTTGGACCGGAGCTATGGCCGCTGGCCTATGCCACAGCCACAGCAACACCAGATCCGAGCTGTGTCTTTGACTACACCACAGGTCACAGTGACGCTGACGCTGGATCCTTAACCCACTGAGCGATGCCAGGAATCGAACCTGCAACCTCATGGTTCCTAGTCAGATTCGTTTCCACTGCGACACAATGGGAACTCCCTGAGCTTGTGTTTAAACATATGTAAAATTAGAATAAAAATAGTTACTTAATTCTTATGAAGAGTAAATAACGTACATAAAGTATCTTTATGCCAGCATATTATAGTAACTCCATAAATTATTGCTCCTATTGTCTTTTAAGTGGTGAGTATCAGCGTCTTTCCGGGTTTTTTTGTAGAACATTTGAGCATCTGGTGTGCCTTTGCCTGGTCCTTGGTCTCTTTCCTTCTTTATATCTCACAACATTCCTGTTCCAGATATTAGTTTAAGCAGACCAGGAGCTGAAAAATGTGGATATTAAAACAATGTCTGAGATAGCTTGATATATTTTTTTGAAGGATGATCATGGCCCAGTTAAGTTAGAAAGGGAAAGCTAGAAGCTTTTCTTGGTCAGTTCATGGTCAGTTGGATGTCATGATAAACATGTTCAGAATATAGAGAACAAAAAATTGTGATGTAGTTTTGGAAGTTACCACAGGCGCAAGCATGACAATAGGGTGACCAAAGAGAGACCAGCTCCAGCCAGCCTGCATCCTGCCTCCGGACAGGACAGTGGGCTGTGGACCAAAGAGCATGTCCACTGATGAAACCCACCTTGCTGGGTGATGGATGCAGCCTCTTGCAATGGAGAAGTCATGGCCATTGGTGCCAGCCAGACCTGGGTTTACATCCTAGATCTGCTGCTTCCCAGATGTGGGAGGTTGAGTAAGTATATTAACCTTGATGAGCCTCAGTTTCATCGTCTGTGAAATGGGGTTAATATAACTGTGGTATCTACCTCATAACGTTGTTGGAAGGATTAAATGAAGTAGTATTTGTACTCAGCACAGTGTCTGACACATAGGAAGCAGAGTAAAGGGTAACTTAATTTGCTTTCTGTTCTCTTTGTGTAGTACACACCCACCATTTCTTTTCATTCTACTGCTCATTTTCCATTCTGTTTTATTCTTAAGAGTATTAAAAAGAGTAAATAGAACTCATCTAATAGGATACCAGTAGTATTTTAAAAACTAAATATCCTCCATCCAGTTGTATCACTCTTTTCATTCTCTTAGAAATAGTATATTTAGAAAACGAACCAGAATCATCATAGACATTGGTGGACTCCTCAAGCATTGTCACCATGGATACCAAAAGGTTCTTTCTTATGAGATGACATTTATAGATAACTGTGTAGATAACAGTGTTTGCTGTAGTGTTGAAATCATACATATGAAGCCCTTAGTATCCAACATGTGTAATAAGCAAAGTTCATTATCTTCTTTATAATTAATGTCATCTGTTGTCAATATATATTAGGCATTGGTAGACACTTTATGTATATTCATTACCTTCAGTGTTAGAGCCTGAATTTGGACGCAGGACTGACTTGGTCCTAAGGGGGATCCCAGATCCTTTGAGAGGGCCCAGTAGACTATAAGCTCCTGGAGAACAGGTAGTTCTCATTGCCTTTGAATCTCACATCTCAGCACAAGGTTTCATCAATATTGGATGAAGACAGAAATGCATATAAGAATGAATGACTGTAGAGTGATAGACCAATCACTGTTGGTTCTGAAAATGTCTTTTAACTATTTTTTTTTCCCAAATAAAAAATGTGTTTTAAAGAGATATAATACAGAATTCTAAACCAAGGTTTTTCATCTACTTGTTGACATCCATTAATCCAGTAATGGATTATGAGATCCAAGTGAGTCACATCCATGATTTTTGTTTTGTTTGTTCTGATCTTTCTGTTGATAAAGATTGGTACTGAAGATTGGAGTTCCTGTTGTGGCTCAGTGGTTAACAAATCCGATTGGGAACCATGAGATTGCGGGTTCGATCCCTGGCCTCGCTCAGTGGGTTAAGGATCTGGCATTGCCATGGGCTGTGGTGTAGGTCACAGATGCAGCTTGGATCTGGCGTTATTGTGGCTGTGGCGTCAGCTGGTGGCTACAGCTCCAATTAGACCCCTAGCCTGGAAACCTCCATATGCCGTGAGGGCGGCCCTGAAAAGACAAAAAAAAAAAAAAAAAAAAAAAGATTGGTACTGAAGAGAGTACACTGGTTTCAGAGCAGGTATTTTTACCCTTAAAGACCTTGGGCAAAGCCAGTATAAGCATGTACTGGTGTGAAGTGCACCAGAATTTCTCAACAAAATCAAAAGTAGAATGATTCAAATGCCTGAATTCCTCTTCCAGTTTATTGGGGGTGTTTAGGGTCAGTTATTGTTCTCTTACGTGAGATAGGTTAGAATAAGAAATAAGGAATCAAAATTCACTTGCAGGGAAATAAGGAGCCTTAATAGATTGTCCTTTCTAAACTGCTTTGGTGTCACATCATTAAAGACATTTTTATAGTTCACTTTCCATTTTATGCCTAATGGCTTGTTTTTTGAGCTAGAGATCGCATTATCACTGATGCAGTATTTTAAATTCCCTCTGTGCCAGACACATTAACAAAAGTTCCTTGAATAGATACAGTTTCTTATGTGATGCCTTGGTACTGCTTTAGACACTATTCAATATGGAAATATTTCTTTAGTGCTCAGCATGTCAGGCACTGCGTAGGAAAATGATAGGGAGTAACTTTCATCCAGCACATTAATCATCTTCTCTCCAAGCACTGAGTAGTCCTCCCAGAGGAACTGAGGCTGTCATATCTTAAGTTGCTGTTTGAGTGTTCTGCCCAGAGCTTCCACTGGTGGGCACAGGGTACATGAAATTTCCTGGCCAAGAAGTTTGAAAATTGGTTGAGTAGAGTATGACCGAAGACATGGAAATTGTAGTATCTTAAGCGGTAAGAATGACACATTCCTACAGAACATCCAAGATTGCAGAAAACTGGACAGATGGTTAATTGCTGTGATGATGCATTGCTGAGTGACCACAACCCAGGTACACAGACAAGCCTGACAAGGAGTTCAGTTTATGGGCTTGAAGGGAGAGGCTGCACTTTTTAACACTTATTTTATTGGATGGCCTTTACTGTTGGCTTAGGTAGAGGCCAAAGTTAAGACAGATAATGGCTGTTGAGTCTTAACCCTTTAAAAATTGGCTTTCCTTCTCTGGCCCTGATACTCAGATTGAATTCGGTTTGTCCTTGCACTGTCAATGATTAGAAAAGGAGTTCTAAATTAAAGCTTTAGGAATCAGCTTATATTAATATTGTCAGTAAAAGAACAAAGGCAGAGAACAGGCATCTTCCCTCCCCATTTCTGTGTGTATGTGTTTTACCTGTTTCATAAGTTTTCTGCTTAGAAGTAAAATTGATTTCTTTTCTTGCAGACTCGCTCTTTACTGAGTGTATTTGAAGAAGATGCCGGAACTCTCACGGAATATACCAACCAGCTGCTGCAGGCGATGCAGCGAGTCTATGGAGCTCAGGTATCCTCCCGCCGCCTCACCTGGAGAGGACAGAGTAGGAGCCCTCTGCCCTCATCTTGAACTTCTCTCAGGAGTTTGCAAGATTTGTGTCAGAAGAGCACCATTTAAACTTCTGATACAAAATCAGAATTGTTTTTCTTTTCTGTTCACCTCAAGAACCTAAGGATAGCTTGTCTTCACAGCTTAAGAAAGAGGGTTAATTTTCCTGTAACTGGTAGAACTAGTAGAAAGGGACCACGTAACTGCTTTTAATTAAAAAAAAAAAAAATTTAGCCCCAAAGGGAAACATTTGAATCTCCTCTTCCGACTTGTGAATGAGTGTGTTCAGTAGTCTGAGGCACGGCTCTTTGTCTTTCTCATAAATGGGCAGTCTTAGGTGTCAGTGCAGGCCAGTAGAGATGTTTTTTCAAGTACTTCTTCTGAAAAGACTTGAGTCACTGTTCTAGAACTGTTGGGTGGCTTTTGTTTTGAGGAACAAATATCTCTGCCTTGCAAAACCATGGAAAATAAATTGCTGAGTAGCAAAAGGGAATCTTTTTAAGATCAAGAAATGCCCATGTTTGCTACTTCCTAAGAGTTGTGATTACTTAAAAAAAATATATATGTTATACACCAAAATATTATGGCACCTGATACTTTTCATTATTAATTCCTTGCTGACTTAAATCTGTACGTATTAGTATGTTTCTGTTTCTTATTGATGATCTCTAAATAAATATCATACTCTATGAATAGTAATAATACCTATTAATAATCATGTGTAGTCATTTATAGACATAGCTCTTAATACTCATATATAATCACTTGTTATTATCATTCTGTTATTATTCATATCGTTTGGGAAAAAGACTCAGTTTTTGCCATCAGGGAGCTTACAGTTGGGTTGGGAGATAGGCAGAACAGTTACCAAAGAGTGTTATAGATGCTAAGGGAAGAGGGTCACTTAACCCCAAGGAATCGTGCTAGGCACCTAAAAGGCAGGTGATTGTGAGAGTTGAGATTAATTAATACTTCATAGTTTCCAGGTGCAGTTTCAGGGGCTTTTACATGTAATTATTTTGCTTAAACTCCCTAACACCTCTGTGAGGTGGGTATTATTATTCTTATTCTCATTTTATAGATTAGGAGAATTAAGGGTTCTGATGATTAGTGACTTTCCAAGTTCACCCTCTTAATACATGGCAGAGCTAGTGATCCTGAAGCCAAAGCCCAAACTCTTAACCACTAAGCATAAGAGTGGTAGTGGCAGTGGAAATGGGAAAAAGTGGATTGGTGGTTTGTGATTGATTGGATGTGAAGGGGTTAGGTGGGTGAAGGATGAATCAAGAATGATGCCCTGGTCTTTGCCTTGAACGACAGGGTGCATAGTTGGGAGAACACAGGAAGAGGAGCAGGGTGTGGGTGCAGGTATGTGTATGGCAGAGATGCCAATCTTAACTCTTTCTGAAAAGGCTGATTTTGAGATGTCTATGGACCATCAACGTGGGGAAAAAGATCTTGCTGAAAGTTCAGATTCAGAGTTCAGGCTGGAAATAGAGATTTGTAAATTATTATATGAGTAACTTAATTGGAACAAATTTTAATGACCAGAAAGATTGTGCGCATTTGTGATTTTGCTTGTTTGTTTAGATAAGACATTCAGAAACTGAGGACATACTTTGTTGATGTTTTAAAAGCGCTATTTGTTTCTATTGCATGTTTTTGTATTTTTTCCTAAATATTCAAAATTTAAGACAACAGGCGTTCCCTTCATGGCTCAGCAGTTAACAAACTCGACTAGGATTCATGAGGGTGTGGGTTCGATCCCTAGCCTTGTTCGGTGGATTGGGGATCCGGTGTTGCCACGAGCTGTGGTGTAGATTGTAGATGTGGCTTGGATCCCACGTTTCTGTGGCTGTGGCATAGGCCGGTGGCTGTGGCTCCAATTCAACCCCTACTGTGGGAACTTCCATATGCCGTGGGTGAGGCCCTGAAAAATGCAAAAAAAAAAAAAATATGTGTATATATATATATATATATATATATATATATACACACACACACACACACACATTTAAGAGAACAGGAAACTTTTTTACTGAGCTTGTACCTGAACTTGCTTGCTATGTAGCAATTTGAATATTGTTACTAAATGATTTGTCTCCTTTAAGGTTTAGGAGCCTCAAACTTAAGGGACCACGTCTCTGCCAATCCCAAGTGTCTGTTCTGCCTTTCCATGTCTGTCACAATCATGTAGTTGGAGATGTCCAAACACTCTCTTATCCATTTTTTTCTTTTAAGCCAGAAAACTGCATTTTGCCAAAGTTAAGTGGGTCTTGCATTCCAAGAGGCTATAACCGGCTTTTAATTCACACCACATGATCATCACATGGGTTCTCCTACTGGCCAGAAACCCTTCCTCCTGCCTTGGCATTTCCTGCTGCAGAAGCTAGCAAGAACATCTGGTTAGTGCTGCCAGCTCAGTGATTGATTCAAGCAGTGGTCAGTGGCATCCAGATGGGCTGGGTCAGGGTCAGGTTTATTTGAAGGCTTACATGTTTTTTATTTCTTTTTAATTAAAAAAAAACTTTTCTAGCTCGTCTTCGATCACTTTGTTTATATATAGGTAGGTGAGTGGGAAGATAGGGAGGAAGAAAGGGGAAGAGAGGGAGAAAAGAAAGACTGACCAATTTTTTCATTCAACTTTTTCCCCTAAGTTATGTTCCTTGGTTGTATCTTAACGTTGTTCATTAAACATTTTACACCTACACATTTTAAATTAGATTAATAGAGTTTTATAATTTCATTTTTTAAAATGGAAGTACTTAGCAAGATGTTGTTTTTCATTACTGTATTTTAAAAATCAGGTTTATGCTGCTGATAAACAGTAAATGTTCATAAAAGATATTTTAAATCAGGCCATATGATAAGTTCCTGGATTCTGATATAGTGAATGCCATTTGGACCTTAGTTTTACAAAGAGAAAGAGTGGGGAAAAAAAACACTAGAAAATTCTGTGAGCAGTTTTGCTGATTTTGGATCATTTGGGGGAAATTTTAAATTTTATTTGGCTTAAGCAGTAGAATGCAGCTATAAATTATAAGCTGTTTTCAGCATTTTATAGCAGTATCTGGGTAACAGCTGGCCTCTTTGTCAGATGTGCCTTTGGACATGAGGGGAACTGAGTACTTACTCCATCCTTTGAGTGAAGGAAGCTGTACACATTTTTTCTTGCATTAATAAAGCAGAGACAGATTACTTAGAAAGCTCTGCTGTCTTTTAGACTGTTCACTAAATAAGTTTAAAACTTCCGGAGTTCCCATTGCAGCATAGCGAAAACAAATCTGACTGATATCCATGAGGATGCTCGTTAGATCTCTGGCCTCGCTCAGTGGGTCGGGGATCCGGCATTACCTTGAGCTGCGGTGTAGTCACAGATGTGGCTTGGAATCCGAGTTGCTGTGGCTGTGGTGTAGGCCGGCAGATGTAGCTCCAATTGGACCCCTAGCTTAGGAACTTCCATATGCCATGGTTTGGCCCTAAAAAGCAAAGCGAAAATAAAAGTTCCACTGTGTCTGAATAGATGCGTGTGTATACATATTCAGTTAAATCTGCTCAAAATTTGCATTTAATAATTTGATATACTTGCTTTGATTGGTATATCTGGCGTAATTTTGTGTGTTTCCTAGAAAGGTTAAAAATTTAAAAAATCTTTTAAAATGGATTTGTTAGGGTCTTAGAATGAAATTTATTTAGATAGTCTTATTTCTCTCAGATATTATACTGAGGAAACAGGGGCAGGTCAAATGATGTTCCCAGCAGTATTAGTGAAACCTGCTAGCTCTCTCTTTTTTTTAAATGATTTTTATTTTTTCCATTATAGCTGGTTTACAGTGTTCTGTCAATTTGCTATAGTATATCAAAGAGACCCAGTCACACATACATATAGACATTCTTTTTCTCACATTATTCTCCAACATGCTCCATCATAAGTGACTAGATATACAGTGCTATACAGCAGGATCTCATTGCTTGTCCATTCCAAAGGCAATAGTTTGCATCTTTTAACCCCAGATTCCCAGTCCATCCCACTCCCCCTCCCCCTCGACAACCACAAGTCTGTTCTCCAAGTCCATGAGTTTTTTTCCTGTGGAAAGGTTCATTTGTGCCATATATTAGATTCTGGATATGTGATATCATATGGTATTTGTCTTTCTCTTTCTGACTTCTCTTAGTATGAGAGTCTCTAGTTCCATCCATGTTGCTGCAAATGGCATTATTTTGTTCTTTTTTATGGCTGAGTATTATTCCATTGTGTATATATACCGCATTTTCTTAATTCATTCATCTGTCGATGGACATTCAAGTTGTCTCCATGTCTTGGCTATGTGAATAGTGCTGCAATGAACATATGGGTGCATGTGTTTTTCAAGGAAAGTTTTGTCTGGATATATGCCCAAGAGTGGGATTGCTGGGTCATACGGTAGTTCTATAGTTAGTTTTCTAAGGTACCTCCATACTGTTTTCCATGGTAATTGTACCAATTTACATTCCCACCAACAGTGCAGGAGGGTTCCCTTTTCTCCACACCCTCTCCAGCGTTTGTTATTTGTGGATTTATTAATGATGGCCATTCTGACCAGTGTGAAGTTGTACCTCGCTGTAGTTTTGATTTCTGTAATAATGAGAGATGTTGAGCATTTTTCATGTGCTTGTTGGCCATCTGTATATCTTCTTTGGAGAAATGTCTATTCAGATCTTTTGCCCATTTTTCCATTGGGGTGTTGGCTTTTTTGCTATTGAGTTGTATAAGTTGTTTATGTATTTTAGAGATTAAGCCCTTGTCAGTTGCATCATTTGAAACTATTTTCTCCCATTCTGTAAGTTGTCTTTATTTTTATTTATTTATTTATTTTTTAGTGGTTTCCTTTGCTGTGCAAAAGTTTGTCAGTTTGATTAGGCCTCATTGGCTTATTTTTGCTTTTATTTCTGTTGTCTTGGGAGACTGACCTGAGAAAACACGTGTAAGGTTGATGACAGAGAATGTTTTGCCTATGTTCTCTTCTAGGAGTTTGATGGTATATTGTCTTATGTTTAAGTCTTTGAGCCATTTTGAGTTTATTTTTGTGCATGGTGTGAGGGTGTGTTCCAGTTTCATTGATATGCATGCAGCTGTTAAAACCTGGCATCTCTTGAACCTGTCTTTCTCCTCCAATAAATGACAAAGCTCCACAGTTTGTTTGCTTTGTTTATTGTTTTTGTCTTATCTGTCTGTCTGTCTATTTTTTTTAAGTGCATTTTGATGGAACCATGGTTAAGGCTCTTTCACATTCCTTCAGCAAACAGGCTTACTCAAACATAGTCTCATGTCTGCAGCTGTTCTTAAACAGACTTTTTGGAGTACAGAACTCTTGATCCTAAAATCTAAAAGCCCACATTGGAAGTGGGAGTAGTATCTTTTCAAATTGGGGTAAGACAGGAAGAGGGGATAGGAGTAAAAATGCTTTGAAGGGAAGATATGCATAAATTTGGTACTATAGAGAAGAAAACTGTTTTTCTTTAGAAATGATGATCAAGCTAAATAAGTTAGCATTTCTATTGGGAAACAGAGTAGTGGCCATCAAGGAGTGTGGGTTTGCGATAGAGGAGAGAGAAAGATTTGGCAGTCAGATGGGGTCAGAACTGTGTATTTTAATAATAAAAATATTATTAGGCACCTAAGTGTACCACATACTAGGCTAGATACTTCCTGTGTATAATCTTTCTTAGCTTTCACAGTAAAGGGGAGGTATTATTACAGTTTTACAGATGGAGAAACTAAGAGATATTATGTAGTTTGTCAGTGGTCACACAGCTGATGGGTGGCAGGGCCAGAATTTGAACTCAGATCTTTGACTCTAAAACCTGCACTCTCACCCTGAATTGCTGTGTTGTATGTACTCTTTTGACATACTGGCCTCTGAAAAGGCAGCAGAGGCTAAGGAAGTGGGAGCCTTGAAAGGTTTATCTTGTCACCATAGAACACCCCCGCTTATCTGCCTAACAGGTTTGTAGTGTGTAAAGGTGCAAGCCAGCTCCTTTTTGTATCCCAGAGTAACTTCCCTGTTTAATTGTTTTTTTTTTCAGTAATTATTTCAATCAGTGCCTCTTAACAGCTCTCAAAAACAGTCAAATTGAGGTTTGTATGACAAGGACAGAGAAGAACTATGTATGTAACTTAAGGTGTGTGGAAACATGACTGAGTATGAGCCTACTCCTCTAGCTTTGTCTTTGGCTGTTCCAGAATGCGCCAGGCCTTCTGCACATCTTGATACTTTGCTCTGCTGTTCCTGCTGCCGGGAATCCCCACTGACCCCTTGACCTGGCAAATGGCCTTTCTGGCTTTTAATACTGAGCTGTCTGATACTTTTCCTTTCTTCCTTTTCTCCCTCTGGCCAAAGCAGCTTTCACCCATGTGCCCAGATGCCATGTACTCTAGTTGGGCAGAGCCCTGAAGGGCATTGTGTGGGATCTTCTTGCCTCTCTCTGCACTGTCAACCCCGAGAGCAGTTCTCTTTGTCTCCAGTGCCCAGTGCCCTGCCTGGCCCCATTCATTGTTTGATAAATAGGTGTTCACTGAAAGACTGTGTTCCGGCCACCTCAATCAGAATATCAGCATACCTGAATTATTGTCGCTTCCGGATCTGTGTCCCCTTCTCAGGGCCTTAGCCAAGGGTACTGCCATCATCTGTGAAATGGTCTAGGGTCAGTCCTCTTTACTGCTGGCTCCTTCCTCTATCACTGTATCCTGTTGTTTTTGCCTCAGCGATATCAGGCAGATCTACCTTCTTCTCTTTCTAGTTCAGGCTCAGACCCTTTTTTCTCTCTCACTTGACTTCAGATGGTCTCCTGATCTTCGGATCATTCTCTTTCTTCCTTTAGAATTTCCTTTCCACCACAGCCACTCATGGTTTTCCTTCTGCTCTCATCTGGCCTTGTCATTCCCCTGCCCAAGTTCCTTGGGGCTTCCCTGGTGCCTTTAGAATAATGTCCGAGTCCTCAGCAGGTATCCCCTCATGGCCTGCCCCAGGCACAGCCCTCCAGCCTCTCTCCTTGCTGTGCTCCTTGCCGCGTCCTCTGTGTACTGCCTGACGCCCCCTCCTTGGCTCCTGATCCAGTGTGACCTCTGACCCTGGCTTTGGGTTAGCACTGTGAAAACTGAGGAGCAACCCTTTGGCTTTAGGCAATGTTTTGTTTGGTGTAGTTCAAAAAGCAAAGCCTGCACTGTGACTCTGACTCTAGTGGAGTTCCTCTGCCCCTGCTCCTGCTCCAGGCCTCTCCATTCTTGCCCAGAGGCCATGGGGTGGTTTCAGGTGACAATTACAGTTAGTTAGTGCTCTGGGCCACCATAAGATAAACATTCCTTTGCCCAAAGCTCAGATTTCCTTTAGGGTTTGTTAACCACTGGTCTTTCTGCCTTGGTGCCAGCCTTAGGGAGTTCTGTTTAACATAGGACATTCTGTCGGTAAAGCCTTCATTATCTCCTTTAAAAGGATTCTTGTGAGGCAACCAATAGCATAGACCATAACCAGAGGGCTATTCCAGAGTAAAGAGGAATCTTACTTATGGAACTCTGCTTGGAATCTAAATTTTGGGCCACCACTTTTGCCGGACTGTAGCCGGCAAAGTATGGAATTTATGCTGATATTTATAGGCCCTTTGAGGCCTGCCGAGTACTGCTAGATATAGTTTTATACTTTGGATCAGAATAGTGTAGTGTTAAGAACTTGAACTTTGTTTATTTTTAAAGATTTTAATTTTTTCCTTTATAATTGATTTATAGTAGTCTGTCAATTTCTACTGTACAGCAAAGTCACCCAGTCATACATATATATATTTTCTTTTTCTCACATTGTCCCCCATCATGTTCCATCACAAGTGACTAGATATAGTTCCCTGTGCTATATATATATAGCAGGATTTCATTGCTTATCCACTCCAAATACAGTAGTTTGCATCTATTAACCCCAAACTCCCAGTCCATCCCCCTCCCTCTTGGCAACCGCAAGTCTGTTCTCCAAGTCCGTGAGTTTCTTTTCTGTGGAAAGGTTCATTTGTGCCATATATTAGATTCCAGCTATAAGTGATATCATATAGAATTTGCTTTCTTTTTCTGTACCCACCAAAGTAGGATCAGCACTTTATGGCCCTTGGACTGGCCTCATATTTTTGTAAATAAAGTTTTATTGGAATGAAGCCACGTTTATTTGTTCATGAATTATTTATGGCTGCTTTTGTATTGTGACAGAGACAGTATGTCTCACAAGCCAGAAATAATTGCTGTCTAGCCTTTTACAGAAAAAGTTTGTCAACTCTAGCCTAAAGTAATGGCCTTCTCATGTCTTTTCCCTTAGCAGGAGTTGGGATCTTAGAGAGTAATGTTTAAGAGTGTGGATTTTAGGAGTTCCTGTCATGGCATCCCGACAGCTACAGCTCGATTAGACCCTTAGCCTGGGAACCTCCATATGCTGCAAGTGCGGCCCTAGAAAAGGCAGAAAGACCAGAAAAAAAAAAAAAAAAAGAGTGTGGTTTTTAGATTCAGACAGACCTGGATTCATATCCCAGCCCTGCTACTAACTAGCTGTGTGACCTCCGATAGGTGGCCTAACATCTCTCTGCCTCCATTTCTTCCTCTGTAAAACTGAGTTAATAATTAGAACCTGCCTTACAGGGCTATCATAATTAGATGACGTAATGCCTGGAATGTACTTAGTATGGCATCTGGCCTGAATTAATTGCTTTGTAAATGTTAGCTTCTATTGTTAGGATGATCCTGTGGGTCTGCAAATAAGTCTACATGGTGCTACCTGGGGAGGCGGTGGCTAAGGTAACTGCTGCTAACTCAGAGAAGTGGAGGGAGTAGCAGGTCAGTGAATGGGCTAAGACCCTTGTTCCCATGCACGCTGATCTTCAAAATAACACTGCAGAAGATGGGCAACAGGCTGTTTCCAGGTCGATTGCTTCATCCCTGTTCACTCTGTATTTTATTGCCCCCCCCCCATTTGTGATGTTTCCTTATAGGGTTAGGAAGTATTTTTCCCCTCACACCATGATTCTAGGTATTGTTTTAAGCTTGAAGTTTAGGTGAATCTTCTAACCTTGTTCAGTTCTTCATTCATCAGACGTTTGTAGTGCCTGCTTTGTGCTAGGAACAGTTGCACGCTCCTGTCTGGATCCAGGACATATGCTTCTGGGTCTGTTTGCCTTCCTCTTGGCTACGTGACTGTCAGCTCTGGTTAGTTTTCAAAATGGTGGCATTCCAGTAGGATGCCAAAGCCAGGAGTTATTATGTTTACTTGATTTTATTCTAGGGAAAAAGAGAGAGGGCCACATTTCAAGGTCTATCAATGGCTGTTCCTTAGAGCAGATGAAGGAAGTCAGGGAACAGGTTGACCAGTTATCTGCCAAGACGGCTCAAAAAACATAGGATTAGGCTCTGATGGGTCTTGCAAAGGAGAACCATGGGAAATGAAATGAGCTTCTGCAGTGCTCACACCTTTTCCATAAGGAGCAGCAAACCCAGAAGAATTAAGAAGGAAGTGGAGGCCAAGAAGAGCAAGGCCGGTCAGTGATTCCTCTCATTGATTCCAGGTTAGACCTGGTGGCTCCTTTCCTCTCTTAAGAGTACACCCTGAACTTAAAAGAGAAGCCTTAAGTGAGCTTTAGAAATGTAAGACATGTTGTCTAGGCTGGATGTATAGATGATGGGAGAATAGTGGTAGATGACTGCTGTGTAGCCAGAGATGAGAGGGGTAAGTAAGAGAGGAAAATGGACAGTATTGCCTAGTGAAAAACTGCACAAAGGGGGCCTTCCCAGGTATTGTTGCTGTGCTTCTGTTTTAGCGTCTATCATTACTGACTTAGTGCTGTCAATATGGTAGAATCTGACCGTGTTGTAATGCTGCTTAAATTCTCACTGTACTTTAAAGACTAAAACAGGGCCACAGAGTCTCGCATGCCCTCACTCTGCCTGCACTGCCAGCCTGTCACACTTTTGTGCCCTGTACTCCTTGCTCCAGTGTCATCTTGATTTATAGCTCTTCAAACAGGCATTTGCTACATGCTCATCCCTCCTTCTGGAAAGCTTATCCCCATGGCCAGCCCCTAGTCTTTCTCCAGGGGACTTCGTTGAGGTCATCTGTGTCCTCCTGTCAGATCCTCCTAACATACCCAGTATTTCCTTTGCGGTTTTCATCATGCTTGTAACTATTTGTTGATGTCTGTCTCCCTAGTAAACCCCATGAGGACAGGGACCATATCTTTGTTGTATGCTTGGTATATTTTAATTGCTCACTATGTTTGTTTACTGACCAAATGACCAGAAGGAGCACCAATTTATAAATGGCAGGGAGGAAAAAATAAACTTTACATTTTAATTTGTTTTGATCTTGTTTTCCAAATCATTTCTGAACAAAATATTTTACTATTTTACATTACAGACACATTATATTTAAGTGATTCTGAGGTGGCATTTTTCAGTGATTATGTGTGCACTGAACAAATCTTACTTGCTTTTCTTTCCGTACAGAATGAAATGTGCCTGGCAACTCACCAGCTTTCCAAGCAACTGCTAGCATATGAAAAGCAGGTAATGTGTGTATGTGGTATATGATGCTGTGCTTAGGACTCTCCTAAGTAGTGTTCTCATAAAGGAATTTTCCGGAAGCATCCATTAATGACATTCCTTCCTTTCTTTTTTTTTCTATAGTCCATTTCCATTTTTTCTTTTGTCTTGCCTTTTCCACTGATAAATTCTGATGATTATCCCAAAGTCTTTATGATTAGCTGTTATGATTAGCTGACAGAAGTAATCAGCTGTCCTTGTGGATTCATATTTTTTGAGGGACTACAAGTGAATCAATACTAACAATGCCAGGAATTCCCACTGTGGCTCAGTGGAAATGAACCTGACTAGTATCCATGATGCGGGTTTGATCCCTGGCCCCATTCAGTGGATTAAGGATCTAGTGTTGCTGTGAGCTGTGGTATAGGTCACAGATGCAGCTCTCAGATCCCACATGGCTGTGGCCGTGGTGTAGGCCAGCAGCTGTAACTCCGATTTGACCCCTAGCCTGGGAACTTCCATATGCCTCACCTAAAAAAACAAACAAAAAACTGCAACCAGAAAAACCCCACTAACAATTTGAGGAAATAAACTGAAAAGTACCATAATATTTAGAGAGGAGGGTGATGTCCGGTGAAGGAATAGCCTGGGATGGGCAGCTGAGTGTACCACTGGGGCAGTACGAGGGGAGAGCTCTAGTTCTCTTCAGTCAGATGCTCTGACATGATGTGCTTTTGGGAGAAGAGGGGAGGTCGACGTGGGGCTAGTGTATTGTGGGGTGGTGCTGTGGTGCTGAATTCCCTGGCATTCAGTTAACATCTGGCACTTTTCTTCTTCGGTCTTAGAATTTTGCTCTTGGCAAAGGCGATGAAGAAGTAATTTCTACGCTCCATTATTTTTCCAAAGTGGTGGATGAGGTAAGAATAGCAGCATGGCAAAATTTTATTCGATTCTTTTTCCAACTTTCTTTCATCTTTATTTTGTCCCACTTTCTATTTCTAGATATCTACTTAAATATCCCACAAATTATCTCAACTGTATCATCCAAGGCTCATTTCAATAAGAGAGGTTTACGCTAATATGTTTGTTTTTGGTTTGAAGGGAAAGGCTTTGGTATACATGAACAGTAGGCCAAAAGAAAGACTTCTAAGAATTTAGTTTCCTAAGGAGAAAGAATTAGTTTCTCAGGGCTGCTGTAATAAAATTACAAGTAGGTGGCCTAAAACAATAGAAATTTATTCGCTCACAGTTCTGGAAACCTGAAGTCAAGAACTCACAGAAACCTGAAGTCAAGTTGTTAGCAAGTCCACACTTCCCTCTGGAGTATCCAGGGGGAATCCTTCCTTGCTGCTTCCAACTTTTGGTGGCTCTGGGTGTTATTTGGCTTGTGGCAGCAAAACTCCAGTCTCTGCCCCTACCTTCACGTGGCTTTCTCTCCCCACCTGCCTGTGTTTTTTCTCTTCTGTCTGTATCGTCTCTTCTTATAAGGATGCTTGTCGGTGGAATTAGGACCCACTTGGATAACACAAGATGGTCTTATTTTGAGATCCTTTATTGTATTTTTATTGAACCAAATATTCACATGGTGTTTTGGATAGACATATCTTTGGGAGGAGTGTGATTCAACCCACTACAGGAAGATTCATACCACTGTTCTTGTAGCCATATTGTACAGTACGTTTGGAATATTTACGAAAAGCAGATATTGTTATAGGAAAAGCACAGAAATCCTAATTATAAAAAAACATGAGCTCAAATGCTACTGTTATTAGGTAGAACCCTCTGCCAAATTAGGTATAGGTATAAACTGTATCATCTTTCAAGGAGTTTGTAGTACTTATAGTAGAAACTCATCATAAACAGTAAGCAAAAAAGACAATGTACAGGTGCCTTTGGAAATAAAGCCACCTCTCAGAGGTTTTTTTTTGTTTGTTTTCTTTTGTTTTCATCTGTAAATGGCAGTAGCAGGATAGCCCATTTAATTGGGCTATTATAACAGATTCAGTTAAATAATTATATCAGAGCATTGGGCACAGAGCCAGTTCATTAAATTCATCTGATTAGCTGTTATTGAAAAAATAAATATGGTACATTTCCTATTGAAGTTATTCAGGAACAGTAGTTAACACGTTCTATCCCAATGCATTTTTTGGTGTGGTTGTCTTCATGTATTCCCTGAAGAAAAAAGCTGCTATTCTTTGGCTTGACTGAAAGATAGGGAGAACAGTGACTGCTTGGCTTGTCGCTCCCTTGCCTGGCAGGTGGTGGACCTCAGGCCAGTTTCTAAGCTTATCAGAGCAGCCTCTGCAAGCATAACCCTGGAGGACCAGATCTGTTGAGAGGAGATCTGTGTGCATCGGGGGGGTTTGGACATGTGACTGTTGCTGCTGAAAGAAACTTTGCCAAATGTTTACTCCAAAAAATGACTGCTGGGTGATTTCTTTTTACACACGCAACAGGAATCCCATACCATCCTGGAAGCCTGCGCCTTTTACTGTTTTCATTACTGACAACCACCCATTTAAAGTTTTGGCGGTTTTGTGAGCATGAAAGACCATATGCCTGTATTCTGAGAGTATGTTGGGAAGAGAATGGATTTTAGATTCCAATAACCTGCGACTAAAATCCCAGCTGACACTTGTTTGCTTTTTGGATTTGGAGATTTATTTGCCTATCTGTGAAAATGAGGATAATAAATAATACACAACTCACAGAGACAGAGTAGGTGCGTGCTAGTTGGTATAAAGCATGTAAAGCTGGCACACAGAAAGTGCTCAGAAGTGGTAGTGCTGATGGTGATAATCTTTATTTCTCCTATTCCATTTACATAGACAGGATTTAGTAAGGCCTTGAGGTAGGAGAGAAAGAAACAGGAGCTATTAGAATTATCTTGTGAGGAGCATATTTGAATACAGTTGTCTTGTTCTCAGAAAGCCCTGAAATCTGGCTGAGTGGTTCCGTGGGGCACATTCTCTCTCCAGAGTAATCCCCGGGTCCACGGGCCTCCAGTTGAAGGGTTAGTAGGTTCCTAGCAGGCCTGTCTTTCGGGTGTGACCTTAGCTGCGTCTGGAGAGTAAGAGAACGCACAGGCCTAGCCAAGTGCTCACCTGTGCTGCAAGCACCTCAGAGTTCTCTCCCTCTCCAGGCTGGTGGAGAACACCGAGCGCGAGTTTACACAGTAAACAGTAACTGTGGTGTTGGAGACTTCTTTAGCAAACTTAACTGATGCCCCATTCATTTAGAACCTTGCATTTAGTTTTTACTACCTCTTAGTCTGTGGCATTTACTGCTTTATGAAGGGTATTTATTTGCTAAGAATATCTAACTGAGCTCTTTACCCGGCTCAGTGAAATCACACAGTGTCAGTAATAGTGAGTATCATATTCTTCAGTAGATTTCTCTTTCTTTCAGCTTAATGTTCTCCATACTGAGCTGGCTAAACAGTTGGCAGACACAATGGTTCTACCTATTATACAGTTTCGAGAAAAGGATCTCACAGGTAAAGTAACTGAGTTCACTGCCAAATGCTTTTGGTATACTAACTCATGTGATAATAATTTTCACTGTGGTTATTTCTTTAAGTGTGTGGATCATTGAGAAATGCCTTCCTTTTTTGAGCAGTTCAATTCAGCTTTTATTAAAACCTCACTATTTTCTTGGCTCACCTCAGGAAGTCACAGGCCAGTAAGAAAACAGACTTGGAAACAGATAATATGTAATATCATGCAATGAGGGCAGCAGGACAGAGATGTACAGCAACAGAAACAGCACACAGAAAGGCGTGATTACCCTTTTGAGGATAGGGTGCCAGGGAGGGCTTACTGGAGAAGACGATCTCTGTGCTGGGTTTTAATAAATATTTACCAAGTAGACAGACGTTAAGGCTTATATTACAGGTTAGGGGGCATTTGTAAAGCCATGCTGTTCTTGGGGAGCCATTGAATACTTTGGAATGTAAAGTGGAAGGCTTGAGAGGAAAGGACAGAGTGGGGGCTGTGCTTTATCTGTGCTAGACTCTGGGGTGCAGCTCGGAACAAGGTATATGGGGTCCCTGTTCTGCTGGAGCTAATAGTTAGTGAGTTGGGAGTATCTGTGACTAGTTCAGAGAGCCTGGTTGCCCTTTTGGATTAATTTTGGTTCTTCAACTAAAATAAACTTTAGAGTAATTTTATATTGTTAGAAATCAAGGTATAAAAAATAAATTGAGTTGTGATGATTTTTATACACCTATAATTGTAATAAAATTCACTAAGCAATGGAAAAAAATAAGAAAAATTAAAAAAGAAATTGTTAAAAAAATAAAAAAATAAAAGAACAGATAGTTTTGAAAAAAGCTTAGTTGATGTTACAGAAGGGAATGCAGATTTTCTAGTCCTTTTGTTCTTTCCTATTTCATTGAAAATATTTATTGCCCAAAGAGTAAAGAATTGTATTTTCTTGAATGCTGTTATAAAAAATTGCAAGTCAAAAAAGTCTAAACCAGAGTACTGAAAGATCTGTTCAGTATAGTACTTTCTTTACAAAAATATAGCACCTTAAAGTTTAAAATTGTGTTTTTAGGCAGAAAAGATGCAGTAAACGGAAGGCCAGATCTTAAAGATGAAGCTTTTTTCTCACCCCTCATTTTGAGTCCCCTGTGATCATGTCACCTGAGGTCTATGTGGGAAATAGTAGAATTGGCATAAACTCTACCCAAGGGCAGTTTGACAACACTAACACTTGAGAAATAAAAAATATGTCAGTTAGCTTGTATGAAGAGAAATGTTGATTGAGCAGGATTTTTAGTGTTTTTTAGTGTTGCTCTTCTATGATCGCATGTACATCCCAAACCTAAATGGGGTCATGTGATGATTACCTAGTAGTAACTGAAAAGCCTCATTGAGTGCCTTTTTTTAAAAAAGATTTTTTCTAAATGAAAACGTTAGAAATGTGTGGGAGTATAATTTTATAAACAACTCCAAGTCTTTTAGAAAGAAAATAATTACCCTCTAAGGATTTTATTGTCAGATTTATGTCTTTCAGGTTTGTTTATGGGAACAGGATTGCAGGTGCCCTGTAGAGTTAATGACATGGGCTTTATTAGTCCAGAAAGACTCCACTCATGGATTGGTGGTAGTAGTAGTAGTATTTATGCAGGATGATGAATTTTTCGAAGAGAATAAAACTGTGTGGTGATAGTAAAAACAGAAGCCTCTTAGTATCTATGACGAAAAAGTTAATCATGCCATACTTTTTTGATGACGCCAAGACAAATTTGAAGTGTTTGGCTCAGGTCATAGCTGAGTCAGCATCAGAACCAAATTAGAATCCGGCGTCCTTTCTGCTTAGTAGTGTTTTATTTTACATTTTGTTGCCTTTCTCATTTACCCACCAATATAAGTACATTATCTAAATGAAGATAATATGAGTTATTAAGGAGGCTATTTGAAGTTGATGAGGAAGACATTCTAAAACTGCTCCAACAGGAGTAAAAGATGAGAAAGAAAGAAAAATTCAAGCATAGAAAGGCAGAAAGCAGCCCCATATCAGAAGGAGTAAGGATAATGTGAAGAGATGTAAAAGCTGGATGCAATTTTGAGACAAATTGAAAACAACATAGAAAATGTGAAAATGCTTTGCTCTGTTTGACAAAGTAAAAATGGATTGTTTTAGAATTGTAGAAAGTGTCACTTCCTTTTAAATATCTTTGTGTTTTTAAGTTTTTAGACTTGGACAGTCATTACTCTCATTGACTTTTTGTTTTTTGACCATAGACTATGTTAAGCCATCTTTGTGCATGATGGGTGTGACACCCCCATGAGGTAATAGTTATTGGTGTTGGCTTGTTGCAAGTACAGCATATTAGATTGCTTCAGATTTTTTTTCATTAAAATAAGCATCCCCTCCACCAGGATCTTCCCCCTTCCATGCACATAACCTTTTTTTTTTTCTTGGGAAGGCACAGAGTTCTGGGTTGGCATATTTATTTTCCTTTGCTCTAAGATGTTTCTTTTCTCTTCTTCAGAAGTAAGCACTTTAAAGGATCTTTTTGGACTCGCCAGCAGTGGTAAGCATCTTCTCTGTTCTTGGTATGTGGGTTTAGTATGTCTGTGGGCAGAGATGCTGAATAAATGTTCTTGCCTTCAACCTATCTGGGTGCAAAAATGTCTCTTTATTTTTAGAGCATGACTTCTCAATGGCAAAATATAGCAGGCTTCCTAAAAAAAAGGAGAATGAAAAGGTAAGGATACCTACCTTCCATGTTATTTTTCACTTCATTTACTGAAGCTTCTTATGTGTTTTTCTATTGTGAATTCATGGCATTAAGGGTATCTTGATGACATTTTTTTTTTCTCTCCTACACATGGATATTTTAATGCTTATTCCAAATCTCAAAGGTAGACTTCCACGTCTTTCTTGTAGCTTTTCAAACTGCTTTATTAAACATCAACTTGGAACCATTGTAAAATGATAATGACACAATGATTTTAACTTAAACTGATGCCTCATATGGTTATCTGATTCACATGTACTTCGGCACTTGAACACCTTTGCCCTGGGCGTTAGAACTCTGATCCTTTAATTCATGCTTTCTAGCTTTAGCTGCCATCTATATTAAATATTTTCAGGCATGTAACTTTTACTTCTTTTCCATGATTTCCTTGGAATACAATCTTCTGCATGAACCAAGATGTGTATAGCTTTGAATGCATGCTGCCATATTGTTTTCCCAGAGGATTTTAGCACTTTGTAGTGCTGCTAGCAGAAAGCATTGTCTTCAGCCCAGTGCAGCCTCACAAACACTGAGGTGCCATTAATTTGATATTTTTAATTCAGGTTTTTAAAAACTTGAGGTAGAACCTTATCTGGTTGTTATTGTATTTGTCACAAAAATGGTTCTAATGAATAAACAAACATTTTGAAATTGCATGCTCTTAGGGAATTGCCATGTACTTTGGACAGCTTGCCGTTTTCCCTTCCCCCTTTAACTAGGTGAAGACTGAAGTCGTAAAAGAGGTGGCAGCTGCACGGCGGAAACAGCACCTTTCATCCCTGCAGTACTACTGCGCCCTCAATGCGCTGCAGTACAGAAAGCGTGTGGCCATGATGGAGCCCCTGCTGGGCTTCGCTCACGGACAGGTAAGGTGGTCCCTTCCCCTGAGGCATCAGACCTAAGCCAGCTGTGGAGAACAGCATGGCATCTGCTGACTGAAGAAGCATCACCAGAGAAGGAAATTCAGATGCACCAGCTCCCTGGAAACTTCTGAGATTCAGCCCTTGGAAAGCTTCCAGAGGCGCTGGATCATTGTTTGCTCGCCTTGTTAGGTTGTACGTGCAGGAAATGATGGCCTTGATCCCAAGACTCCTGTGGAGAGGAGCAGGTGTGGCCCTTTGTCTCTGATTCAGATGAAGGCCAGCTTGGTCCAAGTCTGTGAGAAGCACCTAGCTCCCAGGTTGGGGTAGCTAGGCTTATAACCTAGGACTCCACACCTTCCTCTGCTGCTCTGTGCTCAGCTGGTCTGTTCTCAAAGATATGTTGCCGAGGTTATTGCTGGCACTGTGGAATTTGGGGTGTGGGAAAATGTTGCCACTGCCTGATAAAGTCTCTGTAGAATATTTCTCTGGCTTCTTCCTCCCATTTCCTGGTCTACTGAACATTTGTCTGCCAGGAGGCTCTGGTTTTGGGATGGGGCCTTGACCGTATGGCACCAGCCCTCACTGTCCATCCTTGCCCCACTTAGGTTGACTCCAAAAACCTCACTTGGGCATGTGAGAAATGCACTTGGGAATCTTGATCTCATTTAACAGTCTAGGAACAGAAAGGGATGTTAGGAAGCAGAATGCTGAAAAGAAAAAAGTCAGCAACTTACACACACACACACACACACACTTGAGAATCTGTTATTTTAAGTACTTTTTAAAAATACGTGTATTCCAGAGTTCCCATCATAGCTCAGAGGTAAGGAACCTGACTAGTATCCATGAAGACCTCAGTTCAATCCCTGGCCTTGCTTAGTGGGTTAAGGTTCCGGTGTTGCCGTGAGCTGAGGTGTAGGTCACAGATGTGCCTTGGATCCCATGTTGCTGTGGCTGTGTTAGAGGCTGGTAGGTGTTGCTCTGATTTGACCCTTAACCTGGGAACTTCATATGCCACAGATGCGGCCCTGAAAAAAAAGGGGGAGGGGCAAAAAAAAATATATATATATATTCCCCAAAAATACAACATCAGTTTCATTTCAGGAGAAGAAGAGAGGGTTTTTAAACTTCTAAGCTCAACTGTCTGTCTTCTTAATATAGTTGTTACATTGTTGAGGGGTGGGGACACAAAAGTCAGCTTGGGTATTCAGAGGCAGTATTTAAATAGAGCAATATAGGAGTTCCTGTAGTGGCTCAGCAGTAATGAACCCTACTAGTATCCATGAGGACACAGGTTCGATCCCTGGCCTTGCTCAGTGGGTTAAGGATCCGGCATTGCTGTGAGCTGTGGTGTAGGTTGCAGACTCAGCTTGGATTCCACATGGCTGTGACGTAGGCCAGCAGATACGGCTCCAGTTTGACTTCCATATGCTGTGGGTGTGGCCCAAATAAATAAATAAATGAAGTAATATAATTCTTCTGTAAAGTAAAGCTGGATTAAACCAAAAACTATCTCTGTCCATCTGTGGGCTCCAGTCCTCAGCAAATCCTTGGGAGCACCCAGCTTCCTCATCATGGATGCTTGTGTTCACACATGTGTACTCACTTGTTCTTTGTTGCCCTCCCCCTCCTATTAAGTATAGCATCTCTGCGCCTGCGCTGTCCTAGCTTTGTTAGAGAATGCCAGCTCTCCCTTTGCTCTCTGTAATTAATACTTCTGTTACGTCTGTCCTCTGTGATTGATGGTTCTTGCATTTGGAGCAGTAATTCCTGTTCAGAGGCCCTAAGTCAGGGAGGGACCTGGACTTAGAATTTCAGAAAGATGAACTAGTCTAGGCCTGATGGGTCAGCACTTGGGGCAGGGGGTGGGTAGGGGGGTTGGTTGGTTGGAGGAGGGGCCTCACAAGGCCCAGAGGCTGGATTAACACTGGCTGGTTTCACTCATTTCTGTGGGCAATCTATATACTACTTTGCCTAGCCTGGCCACGGGAAGGGGAGACTGGGGGAGCAGTAGCTCCACTGTACCCTGTGGTGCCTAGGAAGGCAGGGCAGAGCACACCATCATTGTTGGGTGGGGCAGCAGCATTTTTGAGGATTGAGGATGGCATGTTTTGTTTTTCATGTGAGAAATATGCAGATTTCAAGACAAAATCTCATCCTGCAGACGTTTTCATCCTGATGAAAACTGTAGTTCCTTCCCATAGACCAGGTTTTTGCCTGACAACACCATGAATCTTTCAGTGATTCCAAAGCATTTGATATCCATCCGCCTTATCAGTCCTCCTTTTTTTTTTTTTTGTCTTTTTGTCTTTTCTAGGGCTGCACCCGTGGCATATGGAGGTTCCCAGGCTAGGGGTCCAGTTGGAGCTGTAGCCACTGACCTACACCACAGCCACAGCAACGCAGGATCCGAGCCGCATCTGTAGCCTACACCACAGCTCACTTTATCAGTCCTCTTAAACCAATACCCATTGAACCCTTTGTTACTGTTGGTCACATGACCAAGGTACTTCCTGCTGTTCCCGAAGGCCCATGAACTTAGGTGTTTGGGTGAGGTTCCACTGAATCAGACTTCTCAGTACCACCCACCTTAGTAGAGGAGGTTTGACTCCAATTCTTCCTTCCCGGGCCCTCATTAAACAGGTTTTCAATTAGATCATGATTCAGTCCTCATGCCTGCATACAAATGGAGGTTTTGTAATCTGTGTGCAGGTTAATGAGAACACAAAAATGAACTCGTGTCGTATTTGCAGTGTTAATACTATTTAATGTGGTTGTGGAAGCCAGTGTTGTATCCCTTCCTTCCATTCATTCATTCCTCAGGTTTTTTACGGATTTCAGTGAGCCCCTGCCCTAGGCATTTACAGAATGGTAGAGAAGCTAGGACATGGATTTATTTATTTTTATTATTTATTTATTTATTTATTTATTTTTGGCTTTTTGCCTTATCTAGGGCCACACCCGCGGCATATGGAGGTTCCTAGGCTAGGGGTCTAACAGGAGCTGTAGCTGCCGGCCTTCGCCACAGCCACAGCAACACGGGATCCGAGCTGCGTCTGCGACCTATACCACAGCTCACGGCAACACCGGATCCTTAACCCACTGAGCAAGGCCAGAGATCGAACCCGCAACCTCATGGTTCTAGTCGATTCATTAACCACTGAGCCACGATGGGAACTCCAAGACATGGATTTAGAGCTTAAATTTCAAGGAGTTCTGGGAGGGCAAGGAGAGGAAAAGCCACCGTGATGTGCATTTACAAATGTGAAACACTCATTTAACAGACCTTGATATTTAACATTTCAGGGACTCAGAATGGCATTTGCAATGTTGATTTCTGTATGGTTTGAAGAACATCTCTCTGTCTGAATACCTTCTGTCAGGATAATCATGATCGCTGTGTTTCTGTACTGTGAAAACTAAGTACATTGGTGCACATACTTCCCCAGGCTGTCTGGAGAGCCAGGTATAAGGATGTCAGAACTCTCCTAACACCGTATGGTCTCCTGGAGGTGAGAGGTCGATTTCCAGGCCCACCGCCTGGGGCAAGAGCTGTTTCCAGGTCAGGCAGAGAACTGGGGTGGCACCCACATCACGTGGACAATAGCTATATCCAGGTTTTCTCTTCTCATAGCTCAGGTTTACTACTGTTACCTTTCTACAATCAGGATGTAAAATGGAGCAGTTCACACCCAATATTGGGATTTGTTTTTGTTTTTAAAGCCATGGCCCTAGAAGGAGATGGAAACTTCACTTTTTCAGGACAGCATGGTTGCAGGTGTCAGTAATACATAGAATTCTTCCTCTCTTTCCCATACCTCTGCCCCTCAGGGTTTGCTGGGGGCCCAGACTTTCTGTGAGGTGACTTCTGCTGGTTTCCAGAAAGTCAGCAACTGCAGTTTCATGTTCAAGCTGTGAGTCTTCAGGTCTCCTAGGGCCCCTCTCCCCTGGGCAGAGAGCACATCCATCGTGGAACATTGGGGAGGAGGAGGGGCTCTGTTCCCTGTGTCCGACACCTATGCAGTGACATAGCCCTGCTGTGTCCTTCACATACACAGTCCCCTTCAAACTGATGTCAGGATTGGAAGAGCCTTTTTTTTTTTTTTTAAACAGCTGTAACTGTGGTGAATGGAAATTCCTGGGCCAGGGATTAACTCAGAGCCACAGCTGCAGCAACACCAACTCCTTTAGAACCCACTGCACCATGCCAGGGATTGAACCCACATGTCCGCAGTGACCCAAGCCATTGCATTCAGAGTCTTAATCCACTGTGCCACAGCAGGGACTCCCAGAAGAGCCTTTTAAGGGTCTTCAGCCCAGTTTTCCCTCTGCAATATCATAGCCAAGTCATCCATCCAGCCTGCGCTCAGAGCCACACGTGGCTCAGCAAGCAGGGGCAGTCACTGGTGTCCCTCACTTCAAGAAAAGCTGCTTGCTGCCTGTCTGCTTGCTGGTGCTTTGCATGTCAATATTCATACACCAGTTTAGTCCCTGGAGATACAGAGGTGAATAAGACCTAAACCTTGCCCTCAGGAAACTTACTGTCTAGGATTCAAACTTACTGTCTAGGTTGATGATGATAATATCAAAATAATTATCAGTGGTAAATGTTGATGAGGTGGAATGTACTAAGCATTTACATTATCCCTGGTCTTTACAGCCTTCCAGCAAGTTAGTAGGCCTCACTGTCCTCACTGTCCAGTTGCACCAGGGGCTTTGAGAGTAGCTCTCGACCAGTGAGGTGGGACCTGGCAGAGGCAGCAAGTGCTGGGGGCGAGGAGGGGCCGGCCAGTGTCTGCCGCCCCGTGCTGTCTGTCTCATATTTAATGACTTCGTCATTCACCTTTCCTAGATATTTTCAGAATATCATCATTATATCTTTCAGATTAACTTTTTTAAGAAGGGAGCTGAGATGTTTTCCCAAAGCATGGACAGCTTCTTAACCTCTGTTGCAGATATGGTTCAAAGGTAAGACTACACTTTGGTTTAAATCTCATGTGCCTTTTGCTGTTTCTGCTGAATCGGTCCTCTGGGAGGTGGGGGGATGACTCTGACTGCAGAGGGTCCCACAGGTACCTCCCCCCAATACTACTTGAACTCTCAGAAACAGCGCCTTCTTCTCAGCTACTGACATTTGTGAATAGCGTGATTGAAAAGTAATGATTTCAGCAGTTCTCAAATCATGTGGAGGGAGCAGAGCCCAGAGTCTTAGCTATTACATTAAAAGACTAAATAAAAGATTAAAACCTATATGGGGTACTTTCCCATGAAGTCCAAGTTCCTGTTCTTAGAGTCTTCTTTTGTTGATGTTCAGGTTTCACATGTTATAAGCCTATGAGTTCAGTTTAGACTTGCTGTGGATTTAGAAGAGCTGCTTGCTTTTTTCTTTGAGAGCTAATGGGGTTAGCAGCCAGAAGTGCTGCAACTTTTCAGGAAGCTTACCATCACATTAACTTATAATAGATATATAAGGTATTAAGGCTTTTTTGAATTAATTTAACAAACTGCAGTTCAGCCTTGTAAACGTCTATTTTTTATTTTTATTCTATTTTTTTATTTTGTGATTTTTAGGGCCACACCCACAGCATATGGAGGTTCACAGCCTGTGGGTTGAATGGGAGCCACAGCTGGCAGCCTACGCCACAGCCACAGCAACTCGGGGTCAGAGCCACGTCTGCGACCTACACCACAGCCACAGCAACTCGGGATCAGAGCCGTATCTGCGACCTACACCACAACAGCAGCAACTTGGGATCAGAGCCATGTCTGCGACCTACACCACAGCTCACGGCAACACTGGATGCTTAACCCACTGAGTGAGGCCAGGGATTGAACCCGCAACCTCATGGTTCCTAGTTGGATTTGTTTCCTTTGCGCCACAACAGGAACTCTGAAAATGTCTTTTTTAAAAAATACATCATCAGGGAGTTCCTGTTGTGGTGCAGTGGAAATGAATCCGACTAGGAACTGTGAGGTTTGATCCCTGGCCTCACTCAGTGGGTTAAGGATCCAGTGTTGCCGTGAGCTGTGGTGTAGGTGGCTGACGTGGCTGGGATCCTGTGTTATTGTGGCTGTGGTGTAGGCCAGTGGCTACAGCTCTGATTCAGCCCCTAGCCTGGGAACCTCCATATGCTGTACATGCAGCCCTAAAAAGCAGTAAATAAATAAGCAAATAAAAATACATCATCAGACTGTCCTTGCCACCTTTAATTGAGGCTGTGGCTGCTCTTATTCTCCTTGCTTCCTGTCATCAGCATACCCAGTAGTGGGCTTGTGGAAGACACCCAGGCACTGCCAGTGCCAGGCTTATTTCATTCACGCTACAGATGTGTGGTTCCTTGAGCACTTCTTGTGACTTCTGGAGTATAGAAACTGTGTGAGAGAGAGGGGGAGAGAGAGAGAGAGAGAGAGAGAGAGGGAGTGAGTGTGTGTGTGTGCTAATTAAGTAAGTATATTTGACAAGTGAATATACAAAGTGGAAATGTAAGTATAGGATTTTGTTTTGTGTGGAGAAATGAAAAGAAAGTTCATTTTCTTGAGGTTGTTGCATTTCAGAATACCTTAAGAAGACCAAGTGTAGAATTTATTTAGGCAGAAGTCTCCCTAAAATGCTGAAAATAAAGAATGAATCCAAAGAAAAACCAGTACTAAGCATTCATACAGACACGAGGGGAGAGTTGTAGTTTAGGAAAGCATACAATCCTTGCTCAAAGTCCCTGAGTTGTTTTACTGACTGCTGGATGCAGGCTCAATTTGAAATTATGCTATAGAGCAATTTGTGAAATCTGAGTTCAGTCTCCAGTCTTTAATTTTATTGTTAGCCCCTGGGAATGTAAGGAAAAAGTGAAAGAAGGTAGCCTATTAAATTGTCAGATCAAAACCTCTCTCTCTTCTCTCTCACCGTCTCTTCCTCATCCTACTTTAACTCTCAGAATTCTATGGTTTTCTGTGTTTCTGAGAGAACTAGCTGTGCTCCAGATTTTTTCCATGTGCTAACTTTTTTTTTTTTATTAATGGACGTTAGGGAACTTGTGCCCATTTCTGAGAAGCTCCAGTGTGTACTCCTTTTGCAGCTCCCACAGCTTCCGTCCTCTTTCCTTATCAGTGTTTCTGTGAATCATCACTAGGCCACCAAAGCAGGGCACCAGCTGTTCTGACAGTCCCGTGTCTGGGCATGAAAGCCCTGGCCCTTCTCTCGAGGGCTGGGTCTAGTTTTGTGAGACCTGTTCCTGCTGCCTGACAAGGTACGTTTTGTTACGAGGGCAGCAGGCAGGGTTCCCAACTGAACCTGGAAGCACTTGAGCCTCCTGGTTCAAACAGCTAAAGCATTCATTTTAAGAATTTTAGTTTTCCTATTGTTTACATTTTATTTTGGCTAGTAGAAAAATACTGCTGTTCCTTTGCTACCAGGAGGTGGTTCTGCTGCCGTATTGCCCATCAGCAGTCAGCCCACCCAAGAGGCCAAGGAACGGTGTCTAGTGGTAGTTCTGGGGGTCTGCAGCCTGGTCAGGGTATAAGAGGACTTGAACGCAGCATGAGCCCAGATGGGTGGCATTTCAGTCACTCAATGCCAGGGCCTTTTATTCCTTACCTCACAGTGACACACTTCAACCTTTTTTCCTTGTCTACACACACACACATACACACACACACACACACACACACACACACACACACACACACACAGTTTTACTAATTAAATGAAACATGATGTTAAAAAGAAAACTTCAAAGGGCATAATTGAATTTAGTCACTTTCCTGCTCTGTTCCTTGAGTTCCTGGGAGCCTTGGATTAGCTCAGAGTTTCGAGCTTGAGCCTAAGGGGCCCAGTTACTGAAAACTCTCTGGAGTTGTGTGCATGTCGTGTTGGTTCACATGAGTGCTTTTCTGAGGGAGACAGTCCTTACCTTTCATCAGATCTTCAAAGAGACTTCTCACAAAAGCTGAGGAGCCTAAGTGGTTCTGCATACTTTTGACTCCCTGCTTCCACTTCCTATACTGCTTAGCTTTTTTTTTCTCATTCCATTCTCTCAGTTTTGGCAATGACAGGTAGGTTAAACTAATGAAGTTTGTTGGTGGACGCCCCAGTCATTCCATCCAAATGTCAAAATAGCCAAGATTAACTCAGACTGACTGCATTGGGGCTGCATTGATCAGGATACCAGCAGTGTTCATTGTGAAGCTCCAAGAAGAGAATCTGGAACGTCCAAGCCCAATCTCACTCACCTATACCCTTTTGAAAGCAAATGCTGAGGAGCTCACTCGGTGAAACACTGGACCCGCTGGCCCCAGGGTTCCTTCTAATTTCAGCATTGTAATTCAGTCCTGTCTCCCAGAGTGGAGAAGGGGAACAACACCTCTAGAGTCTGATTTCTCAGATGGATGGGCCATGTTGGCAGATTGTTTTTAAGACTTTATAACCAAGGCTGTCACTACTGGGTGGGGTCACTGGAGGCCTCACATTATGGGGAGAAAGAGCAGCTGCATATTTCCAGCTAAAGCTTCCAGGTTTTCCACACCTTAGGACACAAGGATTGAAAGCCAGACTGTGAGCAGACCTTGGTTGATCAGCTCATGCCATCTTGGGGCAGTTGTATGGCCCTCATAAAAAAAAAAGGCATTTCCTGTGGCTTTGTTATTGCACGTTGGCACCACCTCCTGGTCACTTTCCAGTCTCCAGTGGCTGAGTCCACCCCCACTCCTGCCTAAACTGGGGGTGGGAGTGGGAGCCATGAATGACTGCTGTTCCTTCTTGCCTTTCTGGCACTTTTGCAGGCTGCCAGCACATGTGGCTTTTGAGGATGGGCTCATCTTCCAAATTTGCATCAACAGTTCTGAGCCCGATACCACTTTTGTCAGCAGAGGAATTGCTTAGCTGAGTTCAGGCATCATCCATTGTTACTTGTTACGCTGTTTGAAAACAGCAGTCGCAGATATATTTGGTAACACAGACTGGAGTCCCCATCATCTCCAGCTTTTGGGGCCTTGGTTGGAGGTGGGGCGTTGTGGCTCTTGATGTAAGGCAGGAAGTCGTGGGGAGGCCCAGCCATCTGGGTTGGCTGATGACAAGTGATTGACCTGACGCCTTCTGTCCTAAGCATCCAGGTGGAACTGGAAGCGGAAGCAGAGAAGATGCGGGCGTCCCAGCAAGAATTACTTTCCCTTGATGACTCTGTTTACACTCCAGACTTCGATGTGGCTACTCCCCAGATCAACAGGAACCTCATCCAGAAGGCTGGTTACCTTAATCTTAGAAAGTGAGAGTGCATTGCCTGCCCCTGTTCCTAAAATCTGTGTCCCCTAGGAGCGGCTCAAGAGCATCTGTTAAGTGCCCCATCAGAGGGCGGGGGTGTGTGAGGTTGAGGAAGGGCGACCCCCACAGCACCCCCCTGCCTGGGACACAGCAGGTGTCTGGGTTCAGATCCCAAACTGCACTGCGAGATGGGGCTTGAAACAGTCGTGTAAGAACCCATTGCGTGGACTCCAAGCCCACAGGCCACCCCTCCCTGGTCACCATGGCCATTTGTCAATAGACTGCTCTTAACTGTCATCGTCCTAGACCATTGAGACCCCTCCCCAGGCCCCTGATGGGTGAGAGCAGTGCTAGTGAGCCAGCATTGAGGCTAGAGTCAGCGGGCCAGGAAGCTTTCAGGGTCTTTTAGATTCATATAAACTGAATCACATATTTAACTGTCAGGTCTTTCAGTGTTCCTTATGGGTTAAAAAGATTGTCAGGTTTAACTGTGCCTCAGAGCAGAGCAAGGGTGTTGTCAGGTGCAGTGGTGAGCTCCAACTTTGGTATCAGTCAGACACCCTGGCTCAGTTGGGCCCCGCATCACTTCATCTGTAAAGCAGAGTTGAAAATTGCACCCACTTACTAAAGTTTTTGAAAAGATTAATTGAGGTAATTCCCAGTAGGTGGTAAGCACCCAAGTATTAACTTTTACCATTTGGGGAAATTATAATTGAGGCAGGAAACCTAGGGCCTTATGCATAGCTGTTCCTCAGCAAAAACTGAATTAAGTGAATATATTTGCTGTCCCTCAAATGGAAGGTCAATGAAGAGGAATTGCCAGCTGTTTTCTTCCCAGGGCAGAGTTTTTCAAAGGTCTGTGAAGCTTGTTGAGATCACAAGCCAGATGTCTCCTTTAGTTCTGTACAGATAGAAAACTCCACAAGGTTCTGGTGTTATTTGCCGGGAATTGGGTTTTTCTCTTGTAAGCAGCCCACAGTACAAGACTAGCATCTAGCTGGAGCAAAACCCAATCTGGGGAGACGTCCCCGGGATTCTAGGGTGTGTGCCGTGGGCCGAGGTGACCCTGGTGACTCTAACTAGATTTAGAGCAGTTCAGCTCTGCATCTTAGAGAAATGATCTTCCAGGTGTTCAGTTCCTGATGGTGATGGACTGTTTCCAGATACGGGGTTTAGAAGCCAGGGTCTGGCTGTGGTGGGGGGATGCGCAGCCTACCTGTCCTGAAGTTGGCCCTGGGACTGGCCGCTCCCTGAGCAGAGCCCATCACCTCCCAGCTCGTTCAAGCTAAACTGTACCTGTTCTGCTACTCTTTACTGCAGTTCTTTCCAAAGAAAGAATTACATTTGCTTTAATGTAAAGAGACACATTTTTTCTAAAGTGCTCTCAACACCCATAAAGAGGCAGTGAGACTCTGAGGTACTGCTCGTGCTTCCTGGTACTGACAGCTTTTTATAACACAACTCTGGCAGCAAGACCGGCCTGGTCACCACCACCTGGGAGAGGCTGTACTTCTTCACCCAGGGCGGGAACCTCATGTGCCAGCCCAGGGGCGCCGTGGCTGGCGGTCTGATCCAGGACCTGGACAACTGCTCGGTGATGGCGGTGGACTGTGAGGACCGGCGATACTGCTTCCAGATCACCACTCCCAATGGAAAAGCGTAGGCCACACGGGTTTGATGTGGGAGGAAACAGGTGCAGTGACTCAACTTCTGCCGAGGGCCTCCTAGGTCACTCCTACATGCCGGCCCTCCATGGGAGAGGCCCTGCCGTGGGTGTTGTTGACCTTCCTGGAACGTTGTCTCTAAGCCAGCACACAGGACCATGTGGAATCCCACCTGCCTTTTAAAGAAGTCCCAGGAAGGATGTGTCTGTGGCTTTGGAACAGCTGACGTGTGTAAGACAGTGATAGAAGGAGCTGTTTGTCAGCTGAGACTCAGAGGGCGTGGCTGCTCCTGCCTGTTCCTAGTTGAGCCTCTGTGTCGGCATCATCCGGGTGGGGCAGGGCTGTGGGAGGCAGAAGCAGCAATGAGGAGGAGCCCAGTTCTTCAGCTGACACAGGAGCTGGGAACGGTATTCCACTGTAGCAGTGTCATTCCCCACATATGACTGTGCACCTCAGACCCAGAAGAGGTCATGCTTTCATAATGGCAGCCTTCTGTCATCATAGTCGGTCCCATCCCGGTGGGCTTGCCTCTCAGAGCCGTGGGTTCAAACTGCTCCAAGGAGTTCAGAGCCCTGTGAAGTTGTCCAGGCTTCACCTGTCTGGGGGAGAAGGGTGGCCCCTGTCCTCAGAGCTGCTCTGCTTGCATTTGCTTTCTGGGCTTTGGAGTTGAGATTTTATTTGAAGGATTGCATTTGCTTTCTGGGCTTTGGAGTTGAGATTTTATTTGAAGGATAGTGTGTTCAGGGAGAGGAGGCAGCATTGGTATGGTGTTGACTCTCTCTTCTCCCAGACCAGCAGAGCATTTTTATCTATCTTATCTCTCTGTCTACCTACCTACCTACCTACCTTTCGGCCACCCCGTAGCATATGGAGTTCCCAGGCTGGGATCAGATCCAAGCCATAGTTGTGACCTGGGCCACAGCTGCAGCAATGCCAGATCCTTAACTTATGGTGCTGGGCTGGGGATTGAACCTGCTTCCATTACTCCCAAGATGCCATTGATCCCATTGCGTCACAGCAGGGACTCCACGACAGAGCATTTTTAGACATCATTTTCCTCCCTGGGTGATGGGAAGTGACCTGGAAATGAAGATTCTGGCTTCTAGTCATGGGCCCGCCAATTACTTAACTCACCTGGGCCCTGATTCAGATCCATGTTTCCCACCTGCCGTAGAACAGAGGAAGTAGTGGGTGTGGAGTAGATTTGAAGAGTGACACCCTCACAAAAGTCGGGCAGTATTTGTACCCTGGCCCTGTGTTGAGGTCCTTGGTTCTTGGGGAGCAGGGGTGGGATGGTTACCCATTCCTTCTCTGGGTGTGGTTGGAGGAGAGGCTGGCTGCAGGCCTGGTTGCCTTGGACTGTCTCAGCAGCGCCAACACGATGGCTTACACTGTAGAATTGCAGCCCTTGGCTAGTAGGTCTGAGTTCAGCTTGCCCATTTTAGTGATGGGAAAGCTGAGGCCCAAGGAAAGGAAATGTGTCTGAGATCACATAGTCAGCAGTGGAACCAGACCCAGAACCCCATTTTCTGTCCTTTCCATCATGGTGCCTTCCTATCCCTTCGCTTTCAGGACCCCAGCCCCGTTCAGGTTATGTAGAAGAATCTTCAGTCACCTGAGATCTGGGAAGCACTTACTGAGATTTTCTCTTTCAGGGGAATAATCCTCCAGGCAGAAAGCAGAAAGGAAAATGAAGAGGTAAAGATTGTGTTTGTTTCACTTCCATTCTGGTATAGTGGATAACTTTGGGACTCAGCGGGTTTTTTTAATGTCCTCTACAGTGGATATGTGCAATAAACAACATCTCCAGACAGATCTACCTGACTGACAACCCAGAGGTAATTCACAGCTGCCTTACCTGCGCCTCAGCCCTTTTCTCAACGTGAAAGGTAAGCGTCCACCTGCCAGAACTGAGCTGTCTTCCTGTGGATTTTTAGGCAGTCGCCATCAAGTTGAATCAGACGGCTCTCCAAGCAGTGACTCCCATTACAAGTTTTGCAAAAAAACAAGAAAGCCCGTGCCCCAGGTAACTAAAGGACAGAAGAAAACTAGCTTTTGTGGAGCCAAATTGTGTATGAAGAATTTCACATGTTTTAGGACTTTCATCCTTCCAGACCACCCGGGGTGGCGTTGAGCCCTGTTCCACAGAAGCAGTAATTCTGACCAGGAAAGGGTAAATGCTTTGCTCATGTTCACACCACACGTGGGGGCAGAGCCAGGATTCAAAGCTGTGTGGTTTCAGCATCTGCGTCCTTCCCCCAGACCACGCTGCTGCAGACTGGACGTGCACCAAGTGTCCTGCTAGTGGGGAGCTCTTGCCACATTTTGTATCAGCATCAGCAAAGTTACAAAACCAAAACAGTAATTTTTTTTTCATTTTTTAGTTTTATTGAAATACAGTTAATTTAAAATGTGATAGTTTCTGCTGTACCCATAAAGCGATTCAGTTACACATATATACACATCCATTCCTTTTCAGATTCTTTCCCATATAGATTATCACAGAATATTGGGTAGAGGAAGAAAATCACCTTTTGTGTGTTCATGTTACAGTGCAGGCCTCATCAGCATGTATGCTGGTATTTTCATGTGTGTGTTTATTTCACACATTTATTTTTCATACTTTCACAATTGTTCCTTTAACTACATACTAATCCATCATTTATTATTATTGGCTGCTTGAATATTTAGGTTGTCTCCCCTTCATTTGTTTGCTGTTACTGTTTATAGTGAGCATTTTTACACATGCAGCTATTCTCGTTTGGAATACTGCTTTAAGATTTATTCTAGGAATGCCACCTTTTATCTTTTTTTTTTTTGCCACCTTTATCTTCAGGGGAGTTTCTATTTGGCTAAATAATAGAAGGCTGTATTGTTTGTTATGCTAGTGAAAGCATGACCTCAAGGGGTAAGTCAGAATCAGGATGGTGTGAGGCAGCCCTCCTCAGAGGCGTGGGAGAAAGAACCCTTATGTGTTTTGCAGGTATTGTCTAATGACTCTAGAAGGAAGTTATCAGAAAGCTCAGAGTGGTTCAGTCAGTGCCATGTAGTGTGGAACCAGTGTTCACACACCAAGCACTGGGACGGGAGGAAGGAGAGCAGAAGATAAAGCAGAAGGTAGGCAGAGTTCCACTATGAAAAAATTAGGTGCCCTGCTAAGGAACCACAAGGCAGGGGTGGGGGACCGCAGGCCTTGAGAGGAGGGAAGGCACAGTCAGAAGCAGCCTGGAGAGACACCGTCTGGGGTAGACCAGGTGGGCAGGAGGAGGGAAGGGCAGAGAGGGCCCCTGGGATGTCTCTCTTCTAGTAGTTGTGAAACCTGAGCAAAGGTGATGAAAATGGGGCAGAGGCAACCAGTCTGAGAATACTCCAGTGCCATAAAGGAAGGGTTTAACCGTTTACACAAGTGGCATGCTTATTAAGTGCAGCTTTAAGGAGAGCACTTTATGAATGGAAATGGAAGTAGGGTCCAGCCGGTGGGGCTAATCTGTGAGCCCTGTACTGGGTAAATGTGTCTGTCTTCTCTTGGTAAAGCCACACGAATGTTGGAGGGACGGGGTGGCGAACACTGTACTAGACTGGGGGTTAGGAGACATGGTTTTGGTAAGAGCCCTGCTTGATGTCCTTGGGTGAGTCATCAGCTCTCTGGGCCTATGTCCTCAATTCTGTGCCATAAGGTGAGAGAAATTAAAACACCTCCGAGGCCTCTTCTATCTTGAAGACGCTGAGTTCTCAGGTGCCATTGTAAAGTTTGCTTAGTGTTAGTAATTAGAAGGTGTGATTGATTTTCTAAAAAACAGTTTGCAGCTCAGATTATTCAGTAACTGGTTTTTCTTCTCTGTTCTAGAATAAATAAATCGCATTCTTTAGAAAGGACCCCTTAGAAGGGACACAGAAGAATTCCTGGGGGAGGGGGGAGTGGGATGACTCTAGCTAGCCAGCTGAATCCACCCAAAGATTGGAAGGGTGACAGATGTGGCTGCCAGCCAGAGCTCTGGAGGGAGGTGCTGTCTCCTAGGGTCACCTCATTAAGAATAAAGTTTGATGACAGTGGGGGAATGAAGCAGAGAAACCGTGCTCTTAGGAACAAACTGTCCTTCACTCCCAAGCAAATCTTATGTGAGGCCTTCCCTCATTCTGCAGTTACTTATATTAGGTATTAATTCATTTATCCAGCTATTTAGCAAATACTTGTTGAGTATCCAGTATGTGCCCAGGCACTGGGCTGGGTCATAAAACTTACAGATTTGAGGGTTAGAGAGGCAAAGGGTAAACAAAAACTTAGTTAAATGGAGAAAAGCACCGCTATGTTAAAGATGAGGGCACTGTCATGGAGAATTAAGACGAGACCTAATTAGGGCTTGTCTGTGGAGATAATACTTAAACTGAGAAGTGACAGATGCAAAGTAGCTGCTCTTACAAGGAGTGCATTCCTGATAGCCCCTGTGAAGGCTGAGTTGCAGAAAAGAGCTTGGTGTCTTTGAGGAACGGAAAGGAAACCAGTGTGTGTAGACAGTGGTTGGCAGAGGGAGGTCACAGAGGAAGATGAGGTCGGGAAGGGAGGTGGGCAGGGACAGATCATGAAGAAGTCAAGGTCAGGGGCTTGGGGGGGGGTCATGCAAGGGTTCTAGGAGGGAGGGGGTGTGTGTGAGGAAGAGAGAGGTGACCCACTTTACATTCTCCAAGGGCAGCTCTGGCTGCTGTGGAGGACACAGAATGTAGAGCTAGGCAGGCAGGCATCCAAGTAGTGTGGAGCAGTAGTTCAGGAGAAGACTGTGTGTCTTAAACCAGGGTCATGGCAGAGGAGATGAAGAGTAGATGGATTTGGGACTTTTTTTTGAAGGCAGAATCTCTAGAATGTGTGATATATGAGATGTGGAGTTGGGAGGAAAGGAACAAATCAAAGGATGACCACAATCTGGGTGGAGCACTTGGGCAGGTGGTGATATTTAAAGACGTGAAGAAGAGTTGGTAGTGGGTGGGTGTCGGGAGTTCAGTTTGGGATATGGTAAGTTTGAGAGGCTAGTGAAACATTCCAGTGAGTTGTCAAGTAGTTGCTAATGATACAAGTCTGGAGTGCAAAGAAAATGTGTGGGCTGTCTCTGAATTGGGGTCCCATCAGCACTGAAGTGGCAGTAGAAGGCGTCAGCTAAGGAGAGTGTCGAGGGAGGAGAGGAGCCTGGGCTGAAGCCGAAGGAGCTGCAAAAGACACTAAGAAACATCAAGAAAAATAGGCAGAAAACCTATGAAGCAGCAGATGTGAACCTATCATTTTGGTTATGGAGGCCGCGTGGCATTGTGGGAAAGCCCTGAATGGGCAGTGGGGAGACCTCAGCTGTTCATCTGGCTCACCCACCAGATAACCGAGTGCCGTCAGGATCACTCAGCTTCTCTAGAGGCCTTGGTTTCCTTTTCCTTTAATGGAGGTTAAACTAAGTATCTCTCCTTGCAGTGACCATCTACTGGTCTGTCTATTGTGTTTCTCTCTGTTTTCCATTCATTATGCTCATTTGTCAAATAGTATTATAAAAGTTTCATACAGTGTACTTAGTTTTAACATACTTCAGAAATTTGAAATACTGATACACAACTATATCAGATGAAGGGAAAGATATTGAGAGTTTTCCTATGGTTCAATGTAAGAAATCAAAATACTTTGAAATTCTTTGCTCCTCAAAAGCATTTACACTCTAGCTGGGGAGAAACAATTATAAACATACAAAAGGGTTAAATTACAGCATTCTGACATTGGAAGAGAAGAAACATGGTGGCATGCGATTAATCACTATTCAGATGGTGTTCTACCTTTAAGTGCCACGACCTCCAAATGGCATGAGTGAGCACGGTGATAACCTCGGGAGGCACACAGAGGTCCAAGACTGTCCTCGTGGATTACTGAGGACCACAGGGCTGCAGAGGAAGGAGACGGTCAGGCTGGCTTAGAAGGCCTAGTGGATGGAAGGGTATTTGAGCTGGTGTTTGAAGTGCAGGAGAGAGTGGGTGAGCAGCAGAACTGCGGTGGAGGCAGAAATGAGCATGTTGTGTGTGCGGTTTGGCTCTAGGGGAGGGCATGTGAGCAGAGGGGCAGGGGAGGTGCTCGGGAAAAGTGAGAGCCAGGCAGTTGAATGCTAGCCCAAGATGTTATTCATTCAGCTAACATTTTCGAATGCCTGCTATGTTCCTGGTAATAAATATGATTCGGTTACAGCCCCCATCCTCAAAAACCTATCTCAAAGGAAGAAAGAACAACCAGGAAATTAATAGGTACTAAAGTAAGTATTCTAACACAATACAGACTGTTGGGCCCCAGAACTAGCTACAGGTAATGGGGTATCTTAATCATGGACATAAATGATATTTTACAAAGATTTATTTGTAGAGTGGGTTAAATCTTCTCTCTCATCTGTGTGTAAAAGTCACATCAGTACTCACCATGTATTCATTTGATTGTAAAGGCTTAAGATTAAAAAGTTTATGGACTGGGAAAAGATATTTGCATAAAGTGCTATCTAATGGGATTAATTTCCAAAATATACAAACAGCTCATGCAGCTCAATGTAAAACAATCAAAAAAAGTGGGCAGAAGACCTAAATAGACATGTTTCCAAAGAAGACATATAGATGGTCAACAGGCACATAAAAAGATGCTCAGTATTGCTAATTATTAGAGAAATGCAAATCAAAACTACAGTGAGGCGTCACCTTTACACCAGTCAGAATGGCCATCATTAAAAAGTCTACAGATAATTATTATAATGCTGGAAAGGGTGTGGAGAAAAAGGAACCCTACTGCACTATTGGTGGGAATGTAAACTGGTGCAGCCACTGTGGAGAACAGTATGGAGAGTCTTTAAAAAAATGAAATAAAGAATTACTCTTATAATTCTACTCCTGGGCATATATCTGGAGAAAACCATAATTTGAAAAGGTAAATGCACCCTGATATTCACAGTAACATTATTTATAGTAGCCAAGACATGGAAGCAACCTTAATGTCCATCGACAGGTGAATGGATAAAGAAATAGTGTATGTATATATGTATGTGTACACACACGTACACACACACACACACACACACACACACACACAATGGAATACTACTTAGCCAGAAAAAGGAATGAAATAATGTCATTTGAAGCAACGTGGATCAACCTAGAGATTATAATATTAGGTAAGTTAGATGAAGACAAATATATGATAAAAAAAATGATACAAATGAACCTATTTACAAAACAGAAATAAACTCATAGACATAGAAGACAGACTTTGGTTACCAAAGGAGATAGTTGGGGGGGTAGATAAATTAGTTTGGGATTAACAGTTTATACTAGTATATATTACACTAGTTTATATAAAATAATCAGGACCATATATATATTATGGTTTTATATATAATATTTTTGTACTATGTAATATTTTGTATTATATATGAGATATATATGATATATATTATCATTCAGTGTATATATATATATATATGTATTGAGTCACTTCACTCTGTAACAAAGTAACAAAACATTGTATATTAACTATTTTTCAATTTTAAAAAATCTTTTTTAAAAAAGGGACTTTTTTCCCCCTATTTTGTAATCCAGCCAGAACTTGAAAAATTCAGAGATGGAAAATGACAAGATTGTTCCCAAAGCAACAGTCGTTATACCTGAAGCAGAACAACTGATTGCTCCAGGAACACCTATTCAATTTGATATTGTACTTCCTGCTACAGAATTCCTTGATCAGAACAGAGGGAGCAGGTATGGGCTAAGGGTGGTTATCTCTGGGAGAAATGAAAATAAATTTAACATCTCTTGTGTCCCCACCTCCAAAGACTATTGCCTTCTGACTTAGAGTTCAAGTGTTGTGTCCTTTTAGCTGAAACTATCAAGATTGTTTGATTCTGGCTATTCCTCTAGGCGTATCAACCCTTTTGGTGAAACTGAGGATGAGAAGTTTCCAGAAGCAGAAGGTAAGTGGCTAGTTTTGTGTGCTTTTTCTTTCCCCAGCACAAAATGACCAGAGTTATGAATTGAAATTATGACCCACAGGCGTGTGTTCTCTGTGAAAAGTCATTAGAGCACATGTAATTAGGGCAGGTCTGGATAAAATCTCAGGGCAGGCGGGCAGATTTCCTATAACTGTCATACCATTAGCCACATCCATACCCTTTTTGTAGCTCCTGTATAGAAATGTTGCCAAATCTAAATCTGCTATTGCCTTACTGCAAAACACATTCCAAGAGGATAAAAGGGTTATATTAAAATACAGTCTGGATGAGTAATAAATGTGCTATTTCATTTTAGAAAGCCAAAAACACAAATAACTCATTCTTGAATTTGAAGGTGACATGAAGTATTTAATTTGTTCAAATTAGATTTTCATTGTTTGATTTACATTCTTAGAAGATAATAGCTACTCCATGGAGCAGGACTTGAGTTCCCAGCCAAGGCACTTTAGTAGCTACAAGTGCTGGCAAGATCTCGTTTTCACACAGCTTCATGATTGAAGCCTGAGAATGTTACTGGAATGAAATGTCACCTATTTAAACTTAAGAGTAGGACTTGAGAATTGACATTCCTTACAGCTTCAGGCCACAAAATCTGATGCTCCACTGTATCTGGCTGACTTTTCATACAGTCCACAGTTTGTTGACAGTCTATATAAAAAACTTTCAAACTTGTAGAAACTATCTTCATATGGGAGTAACCACTTATAACATTAGATTAGTTATGTTTTCCTTTTTTAACTCAAGTTATTTTTAGGGGCAAGAATACCAATACGGCAGGTGAAGGAAAAGTAGGCCTCTTAGTTTCAAATGGTGGATAAGTGAATTTTTGTTCTTAAAGATTAAAAAAAAGATCTTTTAAACCTTCTTCATGAGCTTCCAGTTGTGGTTGCTATTATTCAGTTTGTCAGGTTATGTGCCGTTATCAAGGAGCAAGTACTGTCAGTTCATTGGAATGGAATAATCTCGTAAATAGTTTGAGATCTCCATTTAACTTATGGAGCATCATCACTGCCCTTCAGTAATAAATGATGTGCATACATTGAATGAGACCCAACCTCGGGTCTTACTTTCTTCAAATAAATTTTATGAGAGGACTTTATCCATGGGCCAAAGTAATGAATAAATTTTTTCTTGTTTAGTGAAAAAGCTCTTATTTTCAGAGAAAAAGGTAAGATGCATATACTGCCACATGCATGTAGTTTTAGTGCCAGGATGTTTGTCTGGTTTTATTTTATAGATGAAGAAAAAAAAGTGCTTTTCTAGTCTAATGAATCGTTCCAAACAGATTAGACAGTAGGAGAGTCAGAGCTTTGGCAGTTTGGGGTTTATAAAAGCAGAGGATTGAGATGTTAGAAAGCCCTCCAGAAAGCAAGGCAACCCCAAGCCTATTCTCAGACCAGCACCTTTGCCTCTGGTACACAGGTTGGCAGGCAGGAAGTGAATGTGATTCTGAGCAGAACATTCTCTCTTGCAGATTCTCTTTTGCAACAGATGTTTATAGTTCGGTTTTTGGGATCAATGGCAGTTAAAACAGACAACACTACTGAAGTGATTTATGAAGCAATGAGACAAGTACTGGCTGCTCGGGCTATCCACAACATCTTCCGTACGACAGAATCCCACCTGATGGTCACCAGTCAGACTCTGAGGTACATTCAGTGTCATTTTCGGAGTTTCTTACAGCCTAGACTGATTTAAGGCATGTTTACCCATCTAGAATGTTAATAATAGAGTACTCGTTTGCTTGGATTAAGGGAAGATGTTTCCCTTGTCTCTGCCCTATTTTTTACATTTCAGTTTTATAAGATACATTGAATAGAAGATGCTCCCTAAAAGACAAAAGCTGGTATTTTTAGAAACTGGTTTCTTGAGTGGTGAGTGAATCCTGGCCTATTGTGCATAAAGATGCCATCACTCAAGATTTACTTTTGGTATCTCAGAGCTTGAAAATGAAAGGTGTTTTGTTTTTTTGTTTTCCTTCTCTGAGAGTACTATTTATAAAAACTATCAACAGTGAAAACAGAACATGAGCCTTCCTGAGGTAACTAGACCACCACAAGGAAGATTTTAATGTTTGTTGGGGTGAAAATAAAGCCAGACCATAACTATGTTATTTGTGGTTTCAAGTAATAAGATGTATATGAATGATGGCAAGTCAAGCTGTGGTCAGCATGGGCTTTATTAAGAGTTGCACTGTCAGAGTTCCCATTGTGGCTCAACAGAAACAAATCTATCTGACCAACATCTGTGAGGACACAGGTTCGATCCCTGGCCTTGCTCAGTGGGTTAAGGATCTGGCGTTGCCGTGAGCTGTTGTATAGGTTGCAGGGACTGCTTGGATCTGGTGCTGCTGTGGCTCTGGTGTTGGCTAGCAGCTGTAGCTCCAATTTGACCCCTAGCCCGGGAACCTCCATATGCTGTGGGTGTAGCCCTAAAAAGACAAAAAAAAAAAGTTGCACTGTCTAGTACTATAGCTACATGTAGCACTTGAAGCCTAATTTATCTGAATTGAGAAGTATTTTAAGTGTAAAACACATACCAAATATCTAAGATCTCTTACTATCCCCCAAAAGAATGCAAAATAACTAATTTTTACATCAGTATTTTAAATCTTTTAAAATATATTTTCTTTTTAAAAAAATGTGACTTCTGGAATTTTATTTTTTTTATTTTTATTTATTTTTGTCTTTTTGCCGTATCTAGGGACGCACCCGTGGCATATGGAGGTTTGCAGGCTAGAGGTCTAACAGGAGCTGTAGCTGCCAGCCTACACCACAGCCACAGCAACGCGGGATCCGAGCCGCATCTGCGACCTACACCACAGCTCATGGCAACGCTGGATCCTTAACCCACTGAGTGAGGCCAGGGATCAAACCCTTAACCTCATGGTTCCTAGTCAGATTTGTCAACCACTGCGCCACGATGGGAACTCCAGGAATTTTAAATTACATATGAGGTTTGCATTAAGTTTCTATGGGACAGCAGTATTGCTTTACAGCTTTATTTTTGATTTGTTGTTTATTACATGAACTTGGACAAGTTATTTAACCTCTGTGCCTTGGTTTCTTCAGCTATAACATGAAAACAACCATGTCTACACCCTACAGTGTTGTCATGAGGAATAAACAAATACATGTAAAATATTTACAACTGTGACTGGCACATAGAAAATGCTCAGTAAGTGGCAATTCAAAAAAGTTAACTAGTACTTTGGCCAAAATCAGAATATAATTTTGATAATTTCTTCCGTTTATAAAAATCAGTCCTTTTCATTTGTTATAAAGGCTCTACTGAAAATGAGGTTCTTATATTTATTTAAAACTTTTTTCCAAGTATGTCCTGGACCTTCATTGGCATTGGCTCATTGTTCATATAATTGCAGCCAAAAAGATGAGAGTAAATATGTGTGAAAGCACTGTGAAAAACCATAGTGCATCAAAGAACACTAAAAAAGTGCAAAGACAACCCATAGAATGGGTGGAGACATTTGCAAATCATTTATCTAATAAAGCTCCAATATGCAGAATATATAAAGAAACCAATGAAGGAAAAAAGTCCAATTAAAAATGGACAAAGGACTTGAGTAGATAGTCCTCCAAAGATATGTAACTGGCCCACAAGCACATGAAAAGATGCTCAGTGTCATGAGTTACTAGGGAAATGAAAATCAAATCCAGAACCACTTCAAACCTACTAGGATGGCTGTAATTAAAAAAAAAGAAAAAAGAAAAAAGAGTTCCCGTCGTGGCTCAGTGGTTAACGAATCTAAGAACCATGAGGTTGTGGGTTCGATCCCTGGCCTTGCTCAGTGGGTTAAGGATCCGGCGTTGCCGTGAGCTGTGGTGTAGGTTGCAGATGCGGTTCGGATCCCGCGTTGCTGTGGCTGTGGCGAAGGCCGGCAGCTACAGCTCCTGTTAGACCCCTAGCCTGGGAACCTCCATATGCCGCGGGTGCGGCCCTAGAAAAGGCAAAAAGACCAAAAAAAACCCAAAACAAAACAGGTGTTAGCAAGGATGTGGAGAAATTGGAACCCATTGCTGGTGGGCATGTAAGACAGTTCAGCCCCTGTGGGGAATAATTTGACAGCTCCTCCATAACTTAAACAGAATTCCAGGAGTTCCCTGTTGTGGCACAGTGGGTTAAGAATCCAACTGCATTGTCTTGCAGAGGTGAGGTTTGTTCCCAGCGTGGTGCAGTGGGTTAAAGGATCTGGCATTCTCGCAGCTGTGGCTCAGATTCAGTCCCTGGCCCAGAAACGTCCATATGCCACAGGTGTGGCCATAAAATTAAAAAACAAAACAACAAAAACATAGAATTCCATTCCTGGGTTGATACCCAAAAGAATGAAAACAAGTGTTCAAACAAAAACTTGTACACAAATGTGCATGTAATAGGACTATTCACAATAGCCAAAAGGTAGAATTAATCCAAATGTCCATCAGAAGACGGGTAAACAAAATACATGCAGATTATTCATCCTTGAAAAGTAACGAAGTACTGGTACATACTTCAATGTGGATGAACTCTGAGATCATTATGGTAATTGAAAGACACAAAAGGCAACATTTTTTTTTTTTTTGGTCTTTTTAAACCTGCGGCATAAGGTTCCCAGGCTAGGGGGTCAATCGGAGCTATAGCCACCGGCCTACACCACAACTCATGGCAGCACTGGAGCCTCAACCCACTGAGCAAGACCAGGGATTGAACCTGTGTCCTCGTGGATACTAGTCAGGTTCTTTAACCACTAAGCCCCGACGGGAACTCTTGTATGATCATTTATATGAAATATGCAGAATAGGCAAATCTATAGGGACAAAGCAGATTAGTGAGAAACTGCCAAAAGCGGAAAAGAAAGACTAGAAAGTGAATGCTTTAATAGGAATGAAGTTTTCCTTTTGAGGTGATGATGTTGTGGAGCTAGACAGTAGTTAATAGTTATTCACAACACTGTATTACTATATTCACAGTGTTGTGAATATACTAAATATCTACAATGGTGAATTTTATGTTAGGTGTTTTTTTTTACCACTTATATACACATATACATACTTTTATGGGAATTCATGTGTTTTAAGGCAATTTAAAAGTCACACAGAAAATCAGATCTTAAGCAAATCTAGATTACCTTGTGTAGACAGCAAACTTTTAAAAGTTAGAAAGTATGATATGCATGTTTTAAATCTTCATTTATAGAACAGTTTTATAAAATACCTACTGAGTGACATTACCCCAACTTTTGAGGAAACTGTTTATGTTGTATATTTTAAAAATCACTAAGTAGGGAGTTCCTGTCGTGGCGCAGTGGTTAACGAATCCAACTAGGAACCATGAGGTTACAGGTTCGATCCCTGGCCTTGCTCAGTGAGTTAAGGATCCAGCGTTGCCGTGAACTGTGGTGTAGGTCGCAGACGCGCCTCGGATCCTGCGTTGCTGTGGCTGTGGCGAAGGCCGTTGGCTACAGCTCTGATTAGACCCCTAGCCTGGGAACCTCCACATGCCGCGGGTGCGGTCGTAAAATGACAAAAGGCAAAAAAAAAAAAAAAAAATCACTAAGTAAATTCATGCTCATTAATAGGGAAGTAAGCTAAATATTTATTTTGTAGCTTTAAATTCCATACACATTTTCTTATTATCCATTTTACAAAGTAGTTGAGAGAAGTCAGGGTGAATTGCACAAGATCATAAAGTAAGCAGTCTGGTTGGAATTCAGAGCCCTCTGATTATAACTCCCAGGCTTTAACAAGTATAACTCCACATATTTCAAGTTGTAACTATTTCGTGTGTGAAGGGGGAGGCCAACAGCTTTACTGAGATATAATTTACATACTGTATAATTTGCCCATTTAAAAGTGTTGTTTTTGGAAATTCAGATTTGTGCAGCCATCACCACAGTTTTAGAACCTTTCGTCATCCCCTCTCAGAGAAAACCCATACCTGTTAGCAGCCACTCCCTCTTTCCCCTGCAGCCTGCTCAGCCCTAACTGCTAATCCTTCTGTCTCTATAGATTTGCCTCTTTGGACATTTCATATACATAGAATTATAACCATCTTTTTTTTAACAGAGAATATATATTTAGCTTTCACTTACAGCAAATCAGTAATTTAAATATATACCATGTGTTAGAAAGTAGAAATTTACATTTGTATATAATAGTAAATCCTAATGCAGTTAATTTTCCCAGAGAAACCAATGTGATTATATTAGATGACGTTAAAATGTTGTTAAAGAATTTATCTCGGGAGTTCCTGCTGTGGTTCAGTGGAAATGAATACCACTAGTATCCATGAAGATGCAGGGTTTTTTGGGGTTTTTTTTGTCTTTTTGCCTTATCTAGGGCTGCACCCGTGGCATATGGAGGTTCCCGGGCTAGGGTTCTAACAGGACCTGTAGCCGCCGGCCTTCGCCACAGCCACAGCAACGCAGGTTCCGAGCCGCATCTGTGACCTACACCACAGCTCATGGCAACGCCGGATCCTCAACCCACTGAGCAAGGCCAGGGATCGAACCTAGTCGGATTTGTTAACCACTGAGCCACGATGAGAACTCCTGTGAGGATGCGGGTTTGATCCCTGGCCTCGCTCAGTGGGCTAAGGATCCGTGTTGCCCTGAGCTGGTGTGTAGGCCAAAGATGCGGCTTGGATCCTGAGTTGCTGTGGCTGTGGTGTAGGCCAGTAGCTGCAGCTCCAATTTGACCCCTTGCCTGGGAATTTCCATGTGCTGTGGGTGCAGCCCTAAAAAGCAAAAAAAAAAAAAAAACAAAAAAACCCATAAAAGTTACTCCTCCCTACCCAAACTGATAGGGAGTAGTCTGTTAAAACACCTTCACTGTCTCACCTCTACTCTACCCCACATTAAAAAAAAAAAAAAAATCGTTAAACCTAGGTGTATCCGTTCATCCAGTACTTCAGTAGACGTTGAGGCAGCTGTTCAGAATATGATCCACTCATGTTATACAGAATTTTCTGGAGAATTATAATGTTGCCTTTTTGGATAAGCACTAAAGTATTGTGAAATTACCTATTTGCTATAATCTTCCATTAAAGATACGCAGAGGTTTAACTGCAGTTTCTACAAAGGCAGAAACCATGGCATATGCTCTCTTTGAATGGTCATGTGGAGCTAACCTCAACTGGGTCTTAGGTTTTCATCTTTGGAGGGTATTTGTGTGATTTCATTCTGAACTATTTATGATACAGTGAATCTCTTAAAATTTCAGGCTGATAGATCCTCAGACTCAAGTAACAAGGGCCAATGTAAGTACCCTCATGCATGCTAATTTTAATGATTACTTTAATTCACCTTTGTAGTCACCTTAAACACAAAGTAGGCACTTAATAAATTTTGTTTGGCAGATTAAATGTCACTGATACACTTTTTTTCATGACTTTTCTCCATGGAGAATGGCATTGTCTTTTTCAATTCCAGCTTGTTGTGTGATATTCAGTCTATTCTTATTTTTTCTAGTTTGAACTTACCAGTGTCACTCAGTTTGCTGCTCATCAAGAAAATAAAAGACTGGTTGGCTTTGTGGTGCGCATGCCTGAATCCACAGGTGGAGAGTCGCTGAGCTCTTACGTTTTTGAAAGCAACTCAGAAGGGGAAAAGGTCTTGTTATTTTCTTCACTTTAAATGTTCCATAATATCTCAGTCCAAAGACATTTAAAGGGTTATTTTGCATGACTCCCTTAGAGATTTCAGTTGACTGTTCTGTAGGTCTCCCTTGAGAAGTTTAGATAATACCTCCTAGAAAGTCTCATTGAATGAAAACTGACTAGAGTAAAATTTCCTTCTGGAAAATACGTATCAACCAAAATTGTGAATGAAGAACTTTAATGGTGAAATAGAATTGTTTAGTAGAGATATTAGGGAAGTGTTAAAAGCAGTTCCCCTCAAATTTTTTTTTTTTCAAATCAGACATTACAATAGAGAAAATTTATTCTCAGTGAGCAAACCAAGGAAGCAGATGTCAGGAAAGTATATCTAAACTATTCTGTTCTCTAGTATGAAATACATCATGGCTGCATTCACTACTTAGAATTAATCAAAATGAACCAATCCTTGTTTCAGGAAGTATCTCTTTGCCACTGTGTACATGAATATGCTGTGGCTAAATATGGTTAAGAGGGAAAGGAGGAAAGTACCCTGTTAAGAATTTTAAATGATTTAATAACTTAAGTTTTCGCTTAACCTGGATATTTTTTGTACATACAAACTGGCAGTAGGAGACCGGGACTCTAGTGTTCAGAGCCCCAGGTGATGAGTCCCCTTCAGTCCTCTGTCCCCATATTGTCGTGAGCAGACAGTGACTTCATCGTACTTTCATAATCACATTTTTTCTAAAATTCTTTATTATTTTCTGCATTTGCCAAACACTACTTTCTTGTCTTTTGCAGATATGTTATGCTATTAATTTGGGAAAAGAAATCATTGAGGTACAGAAGGTAAGGTGCATTTTAGTGCTGATCTAACAACCACTTAGAAGATTTCTATACACGTATTAAGATTTCTCTCAAAGAGAAATGATACTCAACTAGGCAGAATGGCCAAGTTTGGGATTTTCTTTTAAGCATTCTGACTACCAGGCATGTTGGATCAGCTAGTTCTATGGTCACTGGTAACACTTGGAGTTCTTAATATCACTACTGTAGCTCCTGCTCTTTCAAGTTTTGGGTTTTTTTTCGTTCTGTTTTGTTTTTGCTTGCTGCTGTTGTTGACTAGATTGCCTTTCTTCCAAATTAAGACGGTACAAACTTATGTATTTACCATATATGCTGTAAGGTCCTGCTCTTCAGAGTGGTCACGGGCCCAGCAACATTGATAGATGTCACCTAGAAACTTATTAGAAGTGAAGGCTCTTAGACCTCTTTTTTAGCAGTTTACAGTCTTTCATTTACCCTTTCATTTTCTTGCATAAGAAAAAAACCTGGAATTATATCAATGAGCAAGAGAGACACACTTCCTACCCCGAGAGTGGGGGTGGAGGGCTTCTAGTTCAGCACCATTAAGCAGAACTTTCTGCAGTAATGGAAATGATCTTTTTAACATGAGGAGTGAATGAAGCTAGTGTGATTAAGGAATGCATTTAAAATTTTTTTAGAAAGAGTGGTGGCACAGTTGGTTAAGGATCTGGCGTTGTCACTGCTGTGGTACGGGTTCAATCCCTGGCCTGGAAACTTCTGAATGCCCCAGGCACAGCCAAAATAAAACAACATTTTGTTTAATTACTTTAAATGCAAATAGTGACATGCAGTTAGTGGGATCATACTAGTGCAGTTCTCATCTATCAAGGAGGGGCAGGCGGATCAAGGATAAGGAAAAAATAGCAAGCACTGCAAGTTCTTATTTTATGGTATAGATCAGAGTTGGCAAACTTTCTGTAACGGGCCAGATAATAAACCTTTTTAGGCTTACCATCTCTGTTGCATCTACTTAGCCCTGCTGTTGTAACACAAAAGCAGCTCTAGATAGTAATGTAAATAAATTGGCATGGCTGTGTGCCACTGCAACTTTATAAAAACAAGTGGTGAGCCAAATGGCCATAGTTTGCCAACTTTCAGTATAGAGTAAAGGAAACAAAGTAAGTTTAAAGACAAAGGGGTGTTAAGGAAGTTCCTCCCTGGACTCTCCAGGAAGATGATTCTGAATTGACTATGTAAATGATGTTTTGGCTGAGAGGTAAAATCGTAGCCTAGTTTCTGGAAGAGGATTTTTTTTTTTTGCCTTATTTGTGCTGCACCCGCGGCATATGGAGGTTCCCAGGCTAGGGGTCTAACAGGAGCTGTAGCTGCCAGCCTTCGCCACAGTCACAGCAACGTGGGATCCAAGCCACATCTGCAACCTACACCACAGCTCACGGCAACGCCGGATCCTTAACCCACTGAGCAAGGCCAGGGATCGAACCCACAACTTCATGGCTCCTAGTCAGATTCGTTAACCACTGAGCCACAACGCGAACTCCAGAAAGAGGATTTTTTTTTTAAGAGTTGCATGACCTACTTGAAGACACACATAGACAAAAATCAGGAGGAATGAAGCTAGATTATATAACATAGTGACAGCCAAGCCAAAGCAGTTTTAAGTGCATTTTAAGCGTTTCTTTTCTCCTTCTTAAACTCCCATAACTTCAGGATCCAGAAGCATTGGCTCAACTAATGCTGTCCATACCACTAACCAATGATGGAAAATATGTACTATTAAACGATCAACCAGATGGCAGTGATGGAAGCCCAAATGAAAATAGAGGCGCAGAATCTGAAGCATAACTTTCTTGCTGTGCCTTTGGGGGAAGAGCACCCAGGAAGGAGAGCTACCTCCTTAAGGGTTTTCAACTTCTCTAATGCAGGCACACCACCTGGTTTCAGAATGCTGACAATCACTTGTGGAATGTACTCTTGATGCCTTGATACTGAGACTTGGGAGGGAAACAGTAAGCAATGGTTGACAACATACCCATCTGCAAATGTTATTTTAGGTGCTTTGTGGTAAGTCTTTCTCTTAGATTGCACTGTTGAGCGCTCAGAATGAAAGCTATGAAAAAAATGCATTGTTCACTTTATTTCAACGTCACCTCTTTTCAGTTTCCAGTATCCTTTTTAAAAAAATGGTAAAAGCCTAGATTTATAATTTGATAAACACTAAATATTTCCTATTAATATAATCTATTTTTGTATTTTACTTAGCTTTAAGTGCCTGTCACTCTGAAAATTGTGTATTTATAATCAAGTTTGTCTTATAATTAGACCTAATAGCATTAACTTGTGCAGTTAAATGATGAGCCCTGTTCTGTGAGGCTCAAGCACTAGCAGAAATGCAGGTCTAGTTTTGGTAATTGTTCAAACATCAGGCAATAAAAAGACAAGCAGATGAGTATCACAAAAGATGTTTAATTTTACATTGGAACCTTAATGAACCAACATTCAGAAGGTTATGCTCCTTTAGATACTGTTTTTAGGGGTGGATCACCATAGACAGGGTGCATTTCTACCAATTCCTGTTTCTTCTGAGCCAGACCCTTCTTAAAGAAGGGGCCAGTTCATTTTAAAACTCACTTGAAGCACAGCTAGCCATGGGGCTTGGAATAAAAGTTTCTATTTCTAACCTGTGTCTCGTTCCAGGTATCCCAGCCCACTAGGAAATAAGTATAATGATCTTGAATTGGTACAGTGTGTTTTCATTTTAACTAAGTTCAACAGAATATCATTGTCTTTGTAATAAATTAACCTAGCAATAAATGCTAGCAAATAAAAACTATCATTCTGCTTCTTTTGCTTTTTGTGGTTATTTTTTAGAACATCCCTGAAAGATAACTGTCAAAGCTACAGAACCAAATTTCAGTTTTCCCCAAATCAGGTCATGATGAAATCACAGCATAGGGGATGTATTTTGCAGCATGAGTGGAATAATGTGATCTCAAGGCCAAGTTATTAAAAGGTGCTATTTTTATGCCAAAAAAGAAAGAAAAAAAAAGTTCCTTGGTGGCCCAGAGGGCAAGATGTTCAATTCCTGGCCCAAGAACTTTGGCATGCCACAAGTGTGGCCTACAAAAATTAAAAAGTGCTGCTTTTTAAAGTGGTGGATTAATAAAGCATCTGTTTTAGGTTGAAAGGTTTAACTGAGGAATCCACTACTATGCTGTGTGTTCCATCAGGGACACAGTGAGCTGCTGGTCAAAACGGTATGAGATCATACACCGTAAAATCATTACTTCAGTGTTAACGAATGCCTTAGAAATTTGCATATCATAATCATAGTAGATCAGTAAGCTCTGAGAAGCTTCAAGAGCCACACAGTCCCCTAACTAACCCTAACCCTACACCACAGCTGATGGCAATGCCGTATTCTTAACCCACTGACCAAGGCCACGGATCAAACCTGTATCCTCATGGATACCAGTCAGATTTGCTTCTACTGAGCGACAGCGGGAACTCCTCTCCAGCACAGTATTTAAAAGTTTCTCCTTTACTATGATTGTTTCAACTCAGCTCATGTTTGTAAAAGGCACTACAGTCTAACAGTCCCCTAACTAAAAAGATTTCAAATAATGTGTGGCCTATGGCAAACACTATGGAGTTTCCTTCAAAAAACTAAAAACAGAGCTACCACATGACCCAGCAATCCACTCCCGGGTATATATCCAGGAAACACAAAATCTCTAATTTTTAAAAATAAATACATGCAGCACTATTTACAATAACCAAGATAGGAAAACAAACAACCCAAGTGCCCATCAACAACTGGCTTAAGAAGATGTGGTGTATATGTACAATGAAGTATTACTCAGCCATTAAAAAAAAAGAATGAAATGTCATTTGCAGGAATGTGGACAAGCCTAGACATTATGCTTAGAAGTCAGCCAAAGACAAATATTCTATTACTGATATGTGGAATCTAAATAAAAATAAATCTATATACAAAACAAACTCAGAAAACAAAACTTAGAATTATCAATTACCAGATAAGAGAGGAGGGAGTAGACAAATTAGTATGGGATTAATAAATTTATATATATATATATACACACACTATATAAAATAAGCAGCAAGGATTTACTGTATAGCACAGGGAACTATATTTGTTATCTTAATAACAATGGAAAATCTGAAAAATATAACAATCACTGCTGTACACATGAAACAATATTGTAAATAAACTATTTCAGTTTTAAAAATTGTAGCTTAAGCTACAAAGTATGCAAATTATAATAACCAAAAAAGAATGAAATCCAAACCTGAAAACTTCATTTAAAAAAATAAAAACACAAAATTAACGAGTATATTAAGCAAGCACACACGACCAATCCAGAATATATAAAATATTCCTACAGTTATAAAAAGGTAATTGAAAAAAAAGTCATGCAGGCATTTCATAGAATAAAAAATAAAAAGGGCTTTTAAACATATCATACGATAAACAAGGAAATGCAAATTAAAACCACACAAATATTCTGTTGATCAAAAATTCAGCTGCTGGCAGGGATGGAACAATGGGGAGTAATCTCACCTATTGCCGGGACGAGAGAACAGTTTGGCTTTCTCACCACTGAACTTGCAGGTGCACTTGGCCCCACCTAAGAGATGTACTTGTGGCACGCACCCTGGAGAAACTCAACACACAATAACAATTATAGTAGCACTATTCACAGTATCCCAAATTTGGAAATAACACAGATCTCATCAACAGAATAAAATATCTGTGTATTCATGTAACAGAATATGGGAATAAATAAAGCTAAACTATAGCTACATACATTAACAGATAAATTCAAAAGTGATACTGATTTTTTTTGATGTAAGCACACAGAATTCATTTACAATAACTTTAAAAAACATATGGAGTTCCCATTGTGGCTCGGCGGAAATGAATCCGACTAGTATCCATGAGGACTCATGTTCCATCCCTGGCCTTGCTCAGTAGGTTAAGAATCCGGCGTTAACTGTGGTGTAGGTTGCAAAGCAGCTCGGAATTGGTGTTGCTGTGGTGTAGGCTGGCAGCTACAGCTCTGATTGGACCCCTAGCCTGGGAACCTCCACATGCCATGGGTGTGGCCCTAAAGACAAAACAAAAAAACATGTAAAACACATTATTTAGAAAGATATGGATAGGTTGTACTAAAGAAAAGCACAGAATAGTTCCCACCAAAATTCTGCATTCTGATTTCCTCTGCAGGAGAAAAAGGAGCTGAGATCTGAGGAGGAATAATGGGAGGGTCTAAGTTGGTATCAATATGCCCTTAACCTGTTGTTGGGTACAAGCATTCTATTTTCATTTGCTAAGCAGTACATACGTATTATATATTCTTTTTCATGTATCATATTTTTAAAGTAAATTTTAAAATTTGTATGGAATTCCCATTGTGGTGCAGTAGAAACAAACCCGACTAGTATCCATGAGGATGTGGGTTTGATCCCTGGCCTTGCTCAGTGGGTCAAGGATCTGGCGTTGCTGTGAGCTGTGGTGTAGGTTGCAGATGCAGCTCAGACCCTGCATTGCTGTGGCTGCAGTGTAAGCTGGCAGCTGCAGCTCTGATTCAGTCCCTAGCCTGGAACTTCCATATGCCATGGGTATGGCCCTAAAAAGAAAAAAAAAATTATTAACAGTGGGGAGTTCCCTTGAGGAGCAGCAGGTAAAGGATCCAGCATCGTCACTACAGCCACCTGGGTAGCTGCAGTGGTACAAGTTCGATCCCTGGCCCAGCAATTCCTACAAGCCGTGGGTGAGGCCAAAAAAAAAAAACACCCCCAAAACAGTGGATGGTTTGCCCTTGCTCTCAACTTAAATGTGCATTAATGCATATCAAGGCTCTCTGAAAAATTAGCAAGTGTCACGTAAATAAAAGGTGGGAGGGTGAAAAATACATCATCCAGCTAACCTAGCCAACTTTCATTTCCCAGGACTGCCTTTGGTTGTAGCCACCTGTCAGGCTAACTTTAGGGAAGAGCAGGATCTGCCTTACATTGTCAACACTTAACTATTTAAACAGGAATAGTTTTTATAAGACCAACTCACTGTTTATTGTCAAATTTTTCCACAGCTAACAATTATGTGCCAAGTATATTTCTGCCTGTAAGAGCAATCATAGCAATAGCTTGTATTTACAGCAATTACAGTTTCCTAATATAAAAGTGCTTTATACAAATTAACCCTCAAATAATCTATAAGCTACATTACTATGCCATTTTATGCCTTAGAAAGTGAAGCACACAAAGGTTAAGAGTAAGTAACCTGGTAAGCAGCAAATCAGGATTCAAATCACAGTCTGGCCTCCAGAATCTATGCTTCTAACCACTATGTGCTATATTATTAGCACAGAGGAAACCAGAGACAAAGCACTCTCCCCATGATTCTCTCAATACATTAACCTTTGACGGTTATTCTGATTTCAGCAATTAAATCAACTTAAAGTACATCTTTAATGCCTTGTTAACTTTTGAACAGATTCTGAAATGATTGCTGTAATAAATAGGTGCTTCTGGGTATACAAGTGTTATTTTTTTTTCTCATCGTGTTAATGATAATGACATTACCAAAGAAAGTTTCAGTACACACAGATCTTACATACACTATAGAATGTACAGTCCCTAAAGATTATCCCAGAATTAGGACATCAGATCTCCACTGATTGGGAGATAAATTTCACCTACCTTCCTGAATGTCTCCACTGATGGGAATGACCGGGAGCTATCAGGTAAAGTCGGTGGTAAAGAAGAGTCAAACTATTAAAATAGAAGAAATATCCACATACTTGGCTTGAATAGACCATTTACATGCTACATCTAAGAACTTTTTGAATAAATTATAATTTTGCCATCACCACCTCGGAGTTCCTGCATGATCCTATGACTTCACTTATTTTCTCTAGACCCGCTTATTCTGGATTCCTTTTATTAAACTGAAGTCTTTGGCAACCTATCAAACTGTTCCTAGCATCTAAAAACAAAAAAACTGTAGCATTAAATCTCCCTTTGGAAAAGGAATAGTCAGTCTGAAACTTCTGCAACTTAAGCTGGAAAAAGAACTAAAATTATTAAAATTGGTTAAATTCTACATTTGGTGAACCCAGCATAAAAGAGTAACATGACAATGGATGTGATGGTATTATCTCATCTTTCCCACAAACTTACAAATTTACTACCTCAAAAGAGAAAAGGACCAGCAATCAGACTTGGCCAAGAACAGTTTCTCCAGCGTAGGATTAACAGGCCACACCAGCAGCATATGGAGGTACCCAGGCTAGGAGTCCAATCAGTGCTGTATCCACCAGCCTACACCACAGCCACAGCAACACCAGACCCTTAACCCACTGAGCGAGGCCATGTATTGAAACTTACATCCTCATGGATACTAAAAAGATTCGCTTCTGCTGAGCCACAACGGAAATTCCTCTCCAGCATAGTATTTAAAAGTTTCTCCTTTACTATGGTTGTTTCAGCTCAGCTCGTGTCTGTAAAAGCACTAGTTATTTCTAACATTAAATAGCAAACAGATGGTCCCCTCCCAGGATTAATATTTAAAATTAAACATTCATGTGGGTTCTTTTATTTGAAAATAGCTGAGTAACAGAAAGATTAAGAATGTACCCAGGGGAGTTCTTGTTGTGGCTCAGTGGGTTAAGAACCCAACATAGTGTTCCTGAGGATGCGGATTCGATCCCTAGCCTTGCTCAGTGGGTTAAGGATCCGACGTTGCTGCAAGCTTCGGTGCAGATCACAGATGCAGCTTGGATCTGGCATCCAGTGTTTCCATGCCTGTGGCATAGGCTGGCAGCTGCAGCTCCAGTTTGACCCCTAGCCTGAGAACTTCTGTATGCCGCAGGTACAGCTATAAAAAAGAACAAAAAAGGATGTACAAAGGAAAGGAAACAAAAGTCCATCACCTGGAATACACAGAGAAGAGCCAATACCACTTTCATACTTGAAATTTTTTGCCTATATGCATACAAGTATTTTTTGAAAGACAGATTCATATACTACTAAAGGGAGCTACAAAAAAGAATAATAAGAACTACTGATTTAAGACACTCAATTTTGAACATAAACATCCAGAGGAAGAAAATTTTTGAAATTATATTTATTAATGTTTTAGTATACATATCGTATTATCTTAGAATTGGGGGAGAGGAAAGCCCCACTCAAGGGAGGTAAAAAACTTGCCATCTTTTATAAAATTTAACTAGAACTGATAATGTTATGGTTAGTCCTTAATTCCTGAGAATTTGAACATTAAGTTTTTTATGAATTTACACAAATGCTCAACTGATTTTACACTGCAGTATGTCTGAAAAAAATGAAAATATTAACATTAATACATTGGCAAGGAAAACAGTCATCCAAATGTATATATGAACTTAGGTGTGGAACACTCAAGTCCTGTTGCTTTGCACCTTAACATCATTTAAATATGCTTCAGTCTTCTCAGAGATTTTATTTCAAATAAGTGAACTTATAACTTATCCAGACTGCAATGACATTATTTTGAACTAAAGGTAAATTAATAACCTGTCACATTTTTCTCAATTTTAAGTATCCATGGAGTCAGCATGTGAACTCTATTGAATTCTATTAATAAATAATTGACCTGTGGGGATAATGACAGAGACATCTGATTCTCTCTCTTTTTTTTTTTTTTTTTTTTGCTTTTTAGGGCTGTACCTGTGGCATATGGAGGTTCCCAGGCTAGAGGTTGAATCGGAACTGTAGCTGCCGGCCTACGCCACAACCACAGCAACGCAGGATCTGAGCCACATATCAGCATCTGTGAACTACACCACAGCTCATGGCAAGGCTGGATCCTTACCCCACTGAGCAAGACCAGGGATCAAACCTGCATCCTTATGGATGTTAGATTCGTTAACTGCTGAGCCACAATGGGAACTCCCGATTTTCTTCTAATTACAGTTTCTATCCCTATTAGACAGGAGATGACTATCCCTATTAGACAGGAGATGATTTTAGCGATGTTAGAGAATAAAAACAGAAAAAACCATACTGTTGCTCTGAAATGGTGATGAATTTGATAACATCAAATGCAAGATCATTGAACATTTACAATAATGGAGATATAAATTAATTACGCAGCATGCTTTAGGGCCATTTCTACAGTTAGTATGAATTACAAATATTAAATACCTTTAATCCACCCACTGTACATAATTCTGTAAGTTTACATAATAAATAGAAACATTCCTACCTATTCTGTGTCTTACAAATGTTAACAGTGAAAGTGTAGCTTGAGCTGGGAAAGTTACCCTGACCATGATCAATGAGCAGACAGGGCACTGTACAACCATTCCAAAAGCTGAAAATCAAACAACAATGTTAGAACTGCTTGTAGGATTTACCCAAAGAAATGCTTAAGAGGCAAGTGCAATGGAAAAAAATCAAATATTTCCTAAAATGATGTCAGGATTACATGTCAAGTTTTAAACTTCCTTGTTTTCCTGTAAAGATATCCCTGTATTACATTAAAAGATTATAAGCCATGATTAACCATTTAACTATTAACTGACATAATCTTTACAAAAATAAAGTTAATAGCTTGCCAGGAACTAAATTTACTCAAAATCTTTCTGTATTTTTTAAATTAGTCTAAGTAATTTATTAGAACTTTATTCTCACAGTGGTAATTTTTTTTAAAAGCCCACACAGTGCTTAATCTGATTCCTTCGATTATACTTGATTTAAAGGAACAGTCTGCCCAAACCACCACCAAGATTTCAATTCAATCTAATGTCAAAGAAACCTGAGTTTGGATGGAGAAATAAGAATTCACTCAATGTTCTCTGATATCATACATAGTGCCTTCAACCAAAAGTGAAGCTTCAAGCAGGACTCTATGGCTTTATCTGTATTTTCCTCCACCTTGAGTAATAAGTAAATCTTAAATTTAAAGCAGTTGTTGGAGGTTAAATGTTCTCAAAGCAATGTAAACTAGTTACGAAATATCTCACCAAAGACAGCAGCAGCTCTAGCGAGTCACCTGAAAGTAACAATGAATCAGTTCATACTGTACATAAAGAGCACATAACACTTGTGTCTCACCTCTAATATCAAAACCATCTTCATATATCCCTTTTATAAGAACAGTAACATGTATGCTTCATGAATTTCAGGCTCAGTTCCTTTTGTTGAAACATATTTACTGGCTGTACATAGTAAATGCACTGAATTTCCAATGACTGAGACAAATATGGATCAAAGACCTATGCAAATACAAATTATAAACATTAATGTAGATTATAAGAGATCTGAGTGGCAGCAGAGCCTTCGGAAGAAGGATGGACATAACTTTAGAGCATTGCCGTAGAGAGTTGCAGCATCTAAATATTCCCCAGAGATGTGGCCCAGGAAACACTTCATCATTAGCTTATTAACATCCATTTCACACAGAATTCTGATGATTTCACAGGGGCAAGGCATACCATCAATATCATTTGACAACAGGATCTGCAGACACTGCGCTGTCGGACAAGTCTCCATTGCTTGTTTTAGTCTCCTCTGGAAGCATGAGTGAAAACAATGGACATATTTATGTTCATTTTAAGAAATAAATTAATAAACTTGAGAAATATATTGCTAAATTTCAAATTAAGAAAATGCTGCATCTACCAAATATTTCTCCAATATCACAAATTAGGTGTAGTGCATTTACCTTAATTTTTAGAAATCTAGGCTAAATATTGCAAATATAATGTTTTGCCTGGTTTGTAATGGGGGTGTAGGATTGTGAAAGATCAGAATTGCATCTGGGGTGGGGTTTCACACTGCATGTTTGAAGGCATGCCTCCCTAAGGCCAGTTCCCCCAACTGGGCAAAGAAATCACAGTATTATTACTGATAGAAACATGGCTGCAAATTCACATATAAAACTGTCCAGAATGAATACCTTCCCAATTGTATTTTTAATTAATTATTTTTTTTTGGTCTTTTTGCCTTTTCTAGGGCCGCACTCACGGCATATGGAGGTTCCCAGGCTAGGGGTCTAATCGGAGCTGTAGCCACCAGCCTATGCCACAGTCACGCCAGATCCGAGCTGCGTCTGCAACCTATACCACAGTTCATGGCAACGCCAGATCCTTAACCCACTGAGCAAGACCAGGGATCAAACCCGCAGCCTCATGGTTCCTAGCCATGACGTGAACTCCTTAATTTATTTTTAAATGCAGTTTTTTATTATGATTGGGATAAAATGAATTTCTGGCTTTTTTGTACAAAGTCAGATGCATATATTCATCAACAAAAACTATTTAACTAATGCATTCAGCAACTTTGACAATATCTCTGAGCAACCTTTAGCTTAAAGAGTCCTAAAAGAGAAGAATGACCCAGGCATCGAGTATGTGGGTGACATTCCTTTAAGAACAGCAATCCAAAGCAAGGAACTCCACCAAGAACAATGTTTGTTTTGCCTTAAAGCAAATATCAATCCACCTGCAAAGTATTCCCAGTCACCTAGTCTGGAGACAAGGTTCTGGCAACATGAAAGGCCTGAGCAGAATCTAAGCAACAGCTGAGTTTCTTTACAACTTAGATTATACTGACTCAAACAAATTCTTAAGAGATGGATTTGCTAAATATTATTTTTAAATGAACCCAAACATAGTATGTATTTCTTCATTTAATAAATACTATAGGCCAGGTAACAACCTGAAATCGTTTTTCAAGCACATTTTTCAGTCTAGATTCCAGAAATGCCTGCAAATGCTCCTAATAATACGGATGCAACATTCCAAGTGAGTAAGGTAATTGATACAAGTGATCTACCCAAACGAATCACCTCTATTCAGTGTAAAATATATGTATTTCAAAATTTAACTGACAAAATTAAGATTAAAACATGTTTTGGAGTTCCCATCGTGGCTCAGTGGTTAACGAATCCGACTAGGAACTATGAGGTTGCGGGTTCGATCCCTGGCCTTGCTCAGTGGGTTAAGGATCCGGCGTTGCCGTGAGCTGTGGTGTAGGTTGCAGACGCGGCTTGGATCCTGCATTGCTGTGGCTGTGGCGAAGGCTGGCAGCTACAGCTCCTGTTAGACCCCTAGCCTGGGAAACTCCATATGCCGTGGGTGCGGCCCTGGATTAGGCAAAAAGACCAAAAAAAAAAAAAAGATTAAAACATGTTTTATGAAATATCTTTTATTCTTAATTCGTGAAATACATGTAAGAAAAAAGGAAAAAGACCAAACATGAACTATCATGTTTTTGTACCTAGTTTCGAGCTTCCAAGCAAAGAGGAAACCTAAGTTATATAATATTTTTCTTTCCTTTTTTTTTTTTTTTTTTTTTGCTTTTTTATGGCCAGAAGTGGGCCATATGGAAGTTCTAGGCTAGGGGTCAAATTGGAGCTGCAGGTGCCAGCCTACATCATAGTGTCTTTATTGTGACACTAAAATAGCCTTTACTTTTTATGCCTCCTTAATCACCTGTACCGCGCATTCAGTCAGTGCCTAGCCATCAGCAGCTCTGCCTTCAGCAACATTTACCTTCCTCTTCTAATTTGTTCCTTTTTATCTGATACAGTTGAAAGGTGAAAGAAAAAAAATAAACTTATTTTTTTTTAAATTAAGAGAAGATGTACTGAATAAAGAGTTATCCCCAGAATGAAATATATTAACTATTTAAATTTCTTTTTGGTTTCATAAATGATCCACTTCGGCTTTACTTTTTTTTCTTTCTTTTTTCTTTTTCCAGCCGTACCTGCAGCATATGGAAGGTCCCAGGCTGGGGTCAAATCGGAGCTACTGCTGCCAGCCCACACCATAGCTACAGCAATGCGGGATCTGAGCTACATCTGTGACCTAATCTGCAGCTTGGGCAATGCTGGATCCTTAACCCACTGAGTGAGTCCAGGGATCAAACCCACATCCTCATGGATACTATGTCGGGTTCTTAACCTGCTGAGCCACAATGGGAACTCTGGGCTTTACTTTTTTAAAAAGACATTTCTGAATCAATATTAAAAAAAAAAAAGTCTGACTAGATAAAATGGGGTATTAGTGTCTGCTATTACAGAAAGATTTCTTAGTCTTTCCAAGTTTAAACCACTCACCCTCCTTTTCTTTCTTTTCTTGGTTTTCTTCAGCAGCAGTCTTGTCTGCTCTGAAGAAAATTCTTGCACTGCTCAGTGAGAAATAGAGCAATTCAAATTCCTAAGTAAATAAAAAATTGAAATAAAAGCTGAATACACTTGTTTTAGCAAAATATCAAAATTATCATATTTGACATCTCTTTATTATTTCTAAAAAGCTCCGATGAGTGCAAATCATCAATACAGAAACTGGTACAAGGAATCCATCCAATTTTAAGATCTGAGTCAAATGGATTTCAAATACCATTTATTTAAAAATATACCCTTATCACCCCTATTCCTCTTGTTAAAAGCAGAGGTTTCCATATAATTTATGTTTTTTTTTTCTCAGTGATCAAGAAGAAATGGGTATTTTTAAGTCAAAGCAGATTAGACTATTACTCTCCTCTACCTGTAAATAAACATCCAGTCGCTTCTGGGTGAGATTCATGGTTTGGAGTAGTTTTTCATCCTGACTAGTTGACTGCACATTCTGTTGTTTAGCAACTGCTCTTATCTCCTTCAGATACTTCTCTCTAACAGACTGGAACCAGTGAAGAGAGTCAAATTCCTGGTACTGATCCAAAAGTTTTAGAATGTAAGCCACTCCTAGAATCATCAGCAAAATCAAAACAAAATTATAAGATGTATAGAAGTTGTATTCTACTCAACCAATAATTCCTAAAATTAAGCTAACTGTTTTGAATCAGTCCTCTTTCAAATTACAATTTACAGCACAAAGGAACAAGTTTAGCAACATGGCTTAATTCCTCCTTAAAAAAAAAAAAAAAGATGTGAATGTATGAAAATAAGCCAACAAAGAAGAAAAAAAGAAATAGCATAATTCTAAAAAATCACCTGGAGATAACATATGGCTGGAAGGGTGGGGAAAAACTTCCACTGCTAATAAAGACAACAACTGAGGGAACCAGGCAAACAATACAAGATGCTGAAACTGTAAAACCACAACAGAAACAAAGCCTAAATATTAGGTCCAACTAGACAAAGTGGTTAACAATACTGAAGGAGCATGAATAATAACAGTACAAATGATATAAAACAACCATTATCAATCACTTGGCCCAGCCAAAAAATAAACAGTAAACATTACTGCTCGTGAAAAACAAGTCTACAAAGAACACACAGATCTATTCTCAAGCAGACATTTCTAAAAACCCATTGTAAAGTGAATATAAAATTCATAAGAAAACAATTCCATTAAGCTTACCCATGGCGAAGCCATCATCAGTAAAGGCAGCTCCAATTTTATTTTTTTTATTCAATTTCTCCTTGCAACTAATGGAATGCTCTACAAAGTTGAGGGTCTAAAAAGATATAACAACATATTACAAAAACAATTGTGCTAAAAAATCTTCAGAATTTAGTTCTTACAACAGACATTTTAAAACTTATAAATAGGATCTTTTCTAAGTTCCTGTCTTTTGATTTAAAACATTTGCTTCATGTAAATAGCTTCTTGATGAAGTCATAATATGTGTATTCCTTTTTTATTATAGTTGATTTACAACGTTCTGTCAATTTCTGCTGTGCAGCACTGAGTATTTCTTAATGGCTCTTCTTTCCAAGTCCTTTAATATGAGCACTCCCCCAGTCACCACTTAACCCAAGCCCAAGGCCTTGTTTATAGTTCAGTCTAGAATTTATGCACCTTTTACAGATGAAGGCCTTGAAGCTTGGAAGGTTTAGTAACCTGCCTGAAGTCATGCTCTATATCAAAGTTGAAGTAGAAAAGTGTGCCTGCCTTACTTCAAAGCTTAAGGGCTCTTATCACGGCAGTCCTTACTTCTGCACACCCTATTAATTCTAAAATAGTATTTCTCGGAGTTCCCGTCGTGGCGCAGCAGAAACAAATCCGACTAGGAACCATGAGGTGGCAGGTTCTACCCCTGGCCTCGTTCAGTGGGTTAAGGATCCAGCGTTACCATGAGCTGTGGTGTAGGTCACAGACACGGCTCTGATCTGGCGCTGCTGTGGCTGTGGTGTATGCCGGCAGCTGCAGCTGATTGGACTCCTGGCCTGGGAACCGCCATATGCCATGGGTGCAGCCCTAAAAAGACGAAAGACTAAATAAATAAACAAAATAGTATTTATCATCATATTTTTGGCTAAAATGGCTTATTAGTCATTTGGATAAACAAATTCCCCTCCAAAAGCACTTCTTGGAGTTCCCTTGTAGTGCAGCAGGTTAAGGATCTGGTATTGTCACTGCAGTGCCTTGGGTCACTGCTGTGGCACAGGTTCAATCCCAGCCCAGGAACTTCCACATGCCACAAGTGTGGCCAAAAGTAAAAAAAAAAAAAAAAGGCACTTCCCTAAAAATTCAGCCCTTCCAAAATACCTTATCTAATCATAACATTTATTCAACAAAGATTTACTGAAACTTACTATGGATCAGGCATTATTAAATAATTATAATAAAAAAAAAAGAATACCATCAAAGAGCTCACCCTCTATAAAACTGCACTCCTGGAAATGACAGAAATGCTGTGTACCTCTACTGCCCAATACAGGAAGCCACTAGCCACATATGACCATTGTGCTCTTGAAATGTGGCTAATAAAACTGAGGAATTAGATTTTTTTCTTTCCCTTTTTAAGTCCATACTTGCAGCATACGGAAGTTCTCAGGCTAGGGGCCGAATCAGAGCCGCAGCTGCCAGCCTATGCCACAACCACAGCAACACCAGATCAGAGCCGCATCTGCGACCTATACCACAGCTCATGGCAACACCGGATCTACGACCCACTGAGCAAGGTCAGGAATCAAACGCACATCCTCATGGATATTGGTCTGGTTCATTTTCGTTGTGCCACAGTAGGAACTCCTATACTTCTCTTCTTTATAGCATTCTTAATCCATCTTGTTTTCTCCATCACTGAATTCTGACAGCTGCCTGTAGAATTCCCCTTCCTCAAACCCACAAATAGTTCCTCTCTGTTGTTTACTATGGCTCCAAATTAAAGAAATATGGTGAAAACTCACCATGAGTTAACTACACTACTAATCAAAGTAGTAACTAAGACTCAATCTTGAATCTGATACTATCTGAAGATGAAAAGATACTGCCTATCAGGTAAATATGGACATTTTTGCTACACAGATAATAATGGTTATATGTTAGAATATATGTGTTAATTTTATTCAATTTCTCCTTGCAACTGATGGAAAGTTTTTTCTCTTGATCAGTCAGGTGTAATAAAAAATTACTGCTCAGTGATATTTAGATTTTAGGGCTATTTACAGTTTTTTAAAATAAGAGCTTTGTTGGAGTTCCCTTGTGACGCAGCAGGTTAAGGATCCTTGGTGCTGTCACTGAAGCAGCTCGGGTCACTGGTGTGGCTCAGGTTTGATACCTAGTCTGGGAACTTCCGACACATACCGCAGGCAAGGCCAAAAAAAAAAAAAAAAATGAAAGAGCTTTGTTAGAGGAAAATAACTCTTACTGCTAGTATATATAGCATATACACCGCTCTAATCTCTTAACTCCATTTTCTCCACAGTTACAAGTGCTTTTATATTGTGATTTTGGTTAACTTGAGCTATTTTTAAGATGTCAGCTATAGAATTAGAGCAGAACGCACTATATACTATAATGAGGAAGCACTAAATATTTAGTTTAGATGTTAATATTTACTACCGAATAGAGAGAAGTTGTCCCCAAATAGTATGTTTTTAAGAAATATGTCATGCTGTAAAAGTCTACATTAATCACTTAAAATGATTATGTAATTCAGCCCAAAGATTATATGGTGTGTAGATATAGATATAATGGTGTATACTCAAGAATTTAAATCACACTGGGATTTCTCTTGGCAGTTATTAAAAAATAAGAATCTATCTTAACTATAAACAAGCCTCATTTTTGCATAGCTAATATGCAGAAATTCTAGGCCACATTCACTGAGAGCACATTTAATTTTATCACAAGCAGAAAATCAACAATATAGTCTGTGTACATTTCCTGCTGCAATAAAACTGGGTTTATTAATACTTTAAAAAAAATAATTTTGTATACTAAAAATACTTACCAGAGGGGGAACAATGATATAAAAATTTCGGAGATGTATATTCTTTGGCCTGCGAAATTCTGGAGCAAAAACATCTACAAGCATTTTGAAATACTCTGTGCCTTCAGCAGAATTTCGTGTGTGATCACTGAGGACTGAATCCAAATGTCTAAAATGCAAAAAAAAAAAAAAAAAATTTAATTAATTACTTGGTTCCTTTCTCAAAAGATGTGGTTTTTTAAATCCATCTCTCATTAGGTTAGATGACAGCACCCAAAAAATACGAAACAAGTTCAAAGCGAACTTGTTCAGACAGAAGCTAATCAATATTGTTTAATTAACTCTGTCCCTGAAAGAGAGTACACAGGACCTCTTTGAACTATATATAGTTTTGTATTTCCTCTCACAATAAGACTTGTAGAATTCCATTTCATTGTAAATAATTTCCTTTTCATCTTAAATCTCTTCACTGTTTCTATGCCTCCTTACCTCAACTGAAACTCATCGTTTTTTCAAGAACTTAGCTTCCTGCTCAACCTTCAGAAACATCAGCTGCTTTTCCTCCTACATCCTTCATGTATGTAACTTTACCACTCTCAAATTACTATTTCCCCTCCACTAGACAGTAGAAATCTCTCCTGTGTGAGTCACACGATCCAACTATATCCAGCTACGCCCTGCCGAAAGCGGGAGGGCAGCTTTTACTAATGTTGTAACCACTGCTCTATGTTTATTTATCCTGGACTATGACACCTATACTCCAGTCCTTCCCCATCATTCTAGCAGACTTCAATGTCCATTCAGATAACCAATTCATTATCATAACCTCCATAACTCCTTGACTTCACCGGCCATGAACTTCCCTTCACCTAATGAATAAACGTCTCTGGTGAGAATGCAACATAGGTTTTACATTGCATCGGGGGCCCCATAATGTCAGTGTGCTATTACGGCTGATGTTAAGTTTGATCACTTGGTTAAGGTGGAATACATCAGTCTCTCCACTGTGAAGATGGTTTTTCCCTTTGTGATTAGTAAAAAATTCGTGAGATAATTTTTTCATAGTGAATGAATACTCTGTTCTCCAAAAATATTAAGAATTCAATGATAAGTTCTGTCTGATTTCAAGTTTTATAGTGGTGGTTACAAAACAATGACTTTTTACCTAAAATTTCTCATCCCTTCTATATCAGCTCAGATATTTATCTATCAGACCAGATAAATATGGACATCTTTGCTATATCATCTAACAATTATGATATAGCATTAATGATAAATGTATTTAAAAAAAAAAACAGTAGAAAGGAAAATGCATGAAGAAAAAAGTTGTCCATAGACCATCAGCGCTACTTTCAATCCCTGGCCCCTCTGGTCTGGGACCTTCTATATGGCCTGGGACCTTCCATATGGCCTGGGACCTTCCATATGTCAGGGGTACAGCCATAAAAGAAAAAAAAAAGGAAAGAAATAGGAGATAAATGTGGAAACTAAAAAGACAAAATGAACTTCTTTGCAGAACAGACAATGACTCACAGACTTTGGAAAACCTTTGGTTTTTCAAATAAGACAATCTGGGGGGTAGGGGGATGCACTGAGGTTTTGGGACGCAAATCCTATAAAATTGACTTCTGATGATTTTTTTGTACACCTGTAACTGAAATAAAATTCATTAAGTTAAAAAAAAAAGAAAGAAATAGGAGAAAATGAATGTTAATGAGATATTTGGTGTTACTTTTTTTTTTTTTTCTTGCTGAGGTCATGGCATATGGAAATTTCTAGGCCAGGGATTGAACCTGTGCCACTGTGGTGACAACACCAAATCCTTAACCCACTGTGCCACAAGAGAATTCCCTGATACTCTTTTTTTAAAACAGTAAATCCTCAAAATCCTTTAGCACACTTCAATTTAGACCAGCCACGTATCAGGTGTTCAACAAACACGACAGCATACTCCACAAGATCACATTCAGTGAGGCTGGAAAGTTCTCAAAATACTGTAGTCTTAAAAAAATTATATTTCATAAACTGAGACCATTACTTGCATAATAAAAACACTGACATCAACTTATTATTACCCTCTAGTCTGCTCTTTAATATTTAAATGAACAAAAACTTTTTTTTTTTGTCTTTTTGTCTTTTTAAGGCCACACCTGTAGCATATGGAGGTTCCCAGGCTAGGGGTCCAATCAGAGCTGAAGTCGCTGGCCTACGCCACAGCCACAGCAACGCCGGATCCGAGCTGTGTCTGCAACCTACATCACAGTTCACGGTAATGCCAGAGCCTTAACCCACTGAGCAAGGTCAGGGATCGAACTTGCGTCCTCATGGATGCTAGTGTGGTTCACTAACCGCTAAGCCACAACGGGAACTCCTAAATGAACATAAACTTTTAAAAATCTCCAAATTTAAATTATTCCAAAATTAGATTACCTTGCTGCTTTTAAGGTTTCTTCTGCAAGACCTTCTTCTTTTACTAGTTCTTCAAAATTTACAATATCTTCAAGATCAGGTACAAATCTACATAAGAATTTGGGGAAATTTTTTTTAAGGCAAGTTAAACATGTGCAGTTGGTACAGATATGAAAGCAGTACTTTAAGACTCTAAATTTGTCATATCTTTGGAAAGAACTTTACATTTCAGTTGTATTATTAATATCACCACTTTAGATCCCAAACTGAATTTTGTTTTGTCTTTTGTCTTTCTAGGGCCACACCCATGGCATATGGAGGTTCCCAGGCTAGGGGTCCAATTGGAGCTGAAGCTGCAGGCCTACACCACAGCCACAGCAAAATGGGATCGGAGCTGAGTCTGCAACCTACACCACAGCTCACAGCAACATCAGATCCTTAATGCACTAAGCAGGGCCAGGGATCAAGCCCGCATCCTCATGGATACTCTTCGGGTTTGTTAACCGCTGAGCCATGACAGGAACTCCCCAAACTGAATTTTAGATATATGTATAATCAAATTATAACCCTTAAAAATGATTAATCTTTTAGAACCATTTACAAACTGTATTGATAAAATAACCTATAACTTGAAGACAAATCAAGGTTTTTAAATGACTGCTATAATCTTAAAGTTTAAGAAAAATTTAAACGGTACAATTAATGGTTTTCTTCCATATTTGATCTCAAAATATATTAATGAGAAAAAAAACTACAATATTTTTACAGTAAAGATAGATTTAAACAACATAAAATTTCTAAATGGCATAAACAAGGCAAAATATGTTTGCATCCATACCTAATGGCATTGCTGCTACAATGAAGGCCACCAGATCTTATCATTCGTACATAGCCCATAGCATTACCTTAAAAATCACATACAAAAAAATCAGATGTTTATACATATAACTCTATGTTCTAATAATCAGGAATACAGCTACACATAGCAGTCAATTATAAGGTTTCTACTCCTAAGTACCAAAAGATTCGCCTGTATTTTACTTCAGTTTCTGTTCCATAAAAATAAAACTTACATAGTTGTGCACCTAAAATATAAATGTACTACATACTTACATACATCTATATTAAATACTTTTTAAATAAATGCAACTTTCATTTGATAAATGAAATTCATTAAATGCTAACTACATTTTTAAAAATCAAGCATTTTAAAATTACTCTATCAATTTCTTCCCTCTCAGATTAAGTATGTGTCCATGACTCTTTCTCATACACATGCGCATGCATGCATGTGCACACGCATATACATACACACACACACACACACACACACACACACACAGTTTGGAAGTGGTATCAAGAAATCCTTATTTGGAGTTCCCATTGTGGCTCAGTGGGTTCAGGACCTGATGTTGTCTCTGAGGATACAGGTTCAATCTCTGGCCTTGCTCAGTGGGTTAAGGGTCCAGCATTGGCACAAGCTGTGACGAAGGTTAGAGATGATGAAGGATTTGATCCAGTGCTGCCATGGCTGTGGCACGGGCCACAGCTGCAGCTCCAAGTCTACTCCTGGCCCAGGAACCTCCATATGCTGCAGGTACGACTGGACTACTCCTCTATGTTTTTTTTTCCTTTTTTGTCATTTTAGGGCCGCACCCACGGCACGTGGAGGTTCCCAGGCTAGGGGTCTAATCAGGGCTACAACTGCCGGCCTACGCCACAGCCATAGCAATGTGGGATCTGAGCCGTGTCTCCTCCAGGTTTTTTTAATCCAATGTCTACACCTACATGTTTAAGAAGAATCTGAAATTTAATAAGTTCAATTTAAACACAAGATCTTTGATTATATTTTCTATCTCAGAAACTAACAATTCTGTACTTCAAGTTGCTTAGGCCAAAGGCATTGAAGTCATCCTTGATGCCTTCCTTTCTCTCACACCTTATATCCAAGCAATGGGCAAATTATGTTGGCTCTACCTTCAAAATGTAGCCAGAATGTGATCACTTTTCACTACCTTATCACAGCTTTTATCCTGTTCCAAACTACCAACATCTGTTGCCTAGACTGCTGCAGTATGCAACGGCCTCCTGATTTCTCTACTTCCACCTTCAGCATCCTGCCTCCTGATTTCTCTACTTCCACCTTCAGCATCCTGCCTCCTGCAATGTTTCCTTTACATAATAGCTGGTAGTTCTTTTAAAACTATGCTGGAGCATTTCATTCCTTTTCTTGAAAATTCTATAATGGCTTTCCATCTCAGAATAAAACCCAAATTCTTAATATGGTCAAGACAGTCTTGCATGATCTTGCCCTTTGCTGCTGTTCTGGTATCATGCCCTGCCATTCAGGTCTTCACTAATTTCCAGACCCTATTTTACCAAAATGCTAGGGAGACTCAGGGCTTCTGCCACCTCTGTCTGGTATACATTTTCCCTAGATATGCATGCATGTGGCTTACTTCTTTTTAGATTCCTGCTGAAATGTCACGTCCTTAGAGTATTCCTTAAAATCCCTAAAGAGCACTGTCCAGCCCCACTTCATTGCCTTACTCAGCACCTATCACTAGTCATTATATATCTTTTTGATCTACCTCTTCCCACTAGAATGCAAGATCCAAGATACAGCTTTTGTTTTCTTCACTGCTCCATCCCTAGAGCCAACATTTCCCACTCAACTGAAATGAAATTACGAGGGAGAAAGAACAGGCAAACAAGTAAGAAGCAGTTAACATTTCACAACCATATGTTACAGTAATATATATATATATATATATATATATATACTTTATAGAAATTATCTCATCTGATATCTTTAAAAGCTCAGATTACAGTAATTACATTTACATACATTATCTCATCTGACATCTTTAAAAACCCTCAAGCAGGTATCACTGAATCTATTTTAAGGCTTATACCAGTATGAGAGATAATGTTAAAATGTTTCTTTAATACGCATCTTAGAAAAATCAAATATCTATTTTGATTGTTTTCCTCCAAACTGTCAAACTGGTAATCTGGTTGACCAAACTGTGCCAGTGAGAAGCAAATACAGAGTAGTAGTTAAGAACAATCTTTGAAGTCAGACTACTTGGGTTCAAATCAGGACTCTGTACTTTTAGCTATAAAACCTAAGTTAATTTATAAACTTTGTGTCTTAGTCTCATCTGTTAAATTAAGCTTTAAAGGGACAAAGACTTTTTATTGTCATTACCAGCACCTAGAAACATTGAAACATTCTGTTGTCCTCAATAAATATCTACAGAATGAATGAATGGAAATAATATTTACTTCACAGTTGTGAGTTTTACATGAGCTAGAACACAAAACGCACTCATAAATAGCCTTGGCACATAATGAATGCTCAATAAACGTTAGTGGTGGTGGTTATTATTTTCAGCAGGCAGGTTATTAGACAAAAGGACTTCTCATTTTGCTTCCTTTTTCTCAAGAGATTTAACAGACACAAAAACATATTACACTTCTTAGAGGCAGAGGTAAGGAAAATTATATTTCCTAAGGAGAGAATAAAGAATAAAATGCTGAAACAAAATAAAAAGGGTAATATCTGCCAACTGTGGAATACCTGCTGGTGGCAACAGAGGTGCTATTATTTTTTGGGCACTGGGGAAAAATGTACTTTGATGTGTATCGGGGGAAAATGACTAGCATATTAAGTTCATGTCTTAAGTATTTCATAGTATAAAATTATACTTTTAAAAAACATAATAAAAATGTGAAATAAAGACTACACAGGCAGTATCCACATGGGGAAAAAAACCCTGTATTGGTATATGAATTAAATGAAGTTTTAAGCAACACTGCTCTAGAAAAACAGCTCTTAATTTCAGGCCCATAGACTCTAACTTTGAGCATCTGAATTCCACTGTATCATATGCAAAATTGTATGGGTATATGCATATGCGCAGCGCTCTGGGAAAAAAATCAGTCCAGAGTTTTCACCAGATTCTCAAAACAGGTTAAAACTATCACCCCAGGAGTTTACAATCTAACATCAAATAGCACTATGAATAAAACAGCATTTGATAATGCCTCATTATTATATTGTTTAAAATTTACAAAGGTAGAATTCTCTAAGTTCTTTTACTAATACAAATAGAAAGGTTTAGTATGTAAATCACTTAATTGATAAAACTCATGCTAGTGCTCATTGTCTTTAGTCGCTAACTAAATGCTTATACCTTTCCCACTAGTAAATTTAAAGCCCTGTGAGAACAAAGGCTATCTGTATTGTCAGCATCTAGAAAAATATCTGATGCAACAGATTGTTCATCTATGTTTGAAAAATGAATAAATGAATCTCAGGAGGCAAACTTTACCAAACTACAGTCAATAAGAACTTAACTAACTGCTTGGTGTCTGTAACTGTGAAGAATATAAAACACCTTTGGACTTGGCACCAAAAATCACTGATTTAATTCCCAGCAACACCACTTACTTATTTCTTTTTTTTACACATTTAAAAAGGTGATTACATGCCTATTTCAAGAGTATCGTGAGGACATTAATAGAGACAAGGTATGTGAAAAGCTCAAGTAACTATAAAGTTTTTTTAAATCTAGGACTATTCTTAAATGCAGTTCTTGCTTTTGAATATAATGTTACACATTTCAAAAGACAAGTTCTTCTTGTAAGGCAGAAGGACAGCTTTGGAAATTATATACAAATATGAAACTGTGTACAACAGAAAAATTATTAGTTAACTTTTCACATAAACCTTTTCTATCTTTGCAGCATTTAGGCTTAACTTGAGGGAACCTCTTCTAAAAAAGTCTAAAACAGCGCCTTGAATGGTGTAGGTACCCAATAAACAATTACCAGTTGACTGTTTACTATGAATATGGCCTTTGAGGTGACTTAGTCATTGTATTTTTTATTTAATTGAAGGTTTTATTTATCCACAATAAATATTTAATTATTTTATAATTTAAATTAATCCACAATCTATCAATTATTTCTGTACCAACATTCTAATCATACTTGGAAAACTTTTGCTAAGAAAGGAAATTAGTGGAATAAAGCTGAACTCAAGCACCCACATATTAAGTGTATCCATCTGACAGCCTTAATATATGAAATAGAATATTCATAAGTAAGAATAAAAACTTATTTTATTTCCCAACACTTTTACAATAACTTACCAATTTGGCTGATGAGCTGCCTGAACTGATCGAGGTAGCTTTGTCCCTCTGGGGTTATTCCAAGTTTTCTGATACCGCGATTGAATTTTTCTGCTCTTTCAAAAGGATACTAAAGAGAGAATTTGGAGGCTACCATTAAGACTCCTAAAACATAAAATGCCCACCAAATCAACCATGCCAATACCACTTTCCTTTCAAACTGTGTATTTCCATTTTGCTTAAAAAAAGAAAAAAATCACTAAAGTCTAATGACAAAAAATATATAGCACAAAAACTCAAGATCAATTAAAATTTTTTACATTAGCTAAGAGGAATAATAATTAATGCCACCAAACTTAGGTTTTCCACCACAATTATTAGTCTCCCAACACCCAACTACTCTATCAGACAGATAATAGAAACCCATTCTTTCTAGAAACATTTGTTCAGAGATAATATGTCCAAGTTTCTGTAGCCTGAAAAGTATTAGGGACTTATATAAACACACTCCTTCCCAAATAACACGTATCGGCTAAGCTAAAATTTCTACCGGTAACTGTAATCTGTAATTTTAGTAATTATTCCACTAGAAAGTAATATTTTGCTGCTCTGACACCGAAAAGAACAACTAGTACCTAAGAGAGTTGGAACTAGGTGATGCTTAAGAGCAATTAAAATAGCTCGGGATACAGCAAATCAAACATTAAGATCCATTTAAACCCTGTTGGTTCTCTATCTACATGGCTATATGCCTTTGTGTTATGACCATTTACAACTAATTTCACTGTGGGAAAATGGCATTCTTATAAATTATAAATGGAAATGTCAACTGGTGCAGTATTTTTGGAGTGCCTGACAGTATATTCAGATTTTTAAATACACATATTCTTTGCCCTTTCCCTCTTCAAGAAATCTGTCTTTCAAAAAATAGTCTCCAAACACAGAGATAAATGTGCAAAAATGTTACGTGCAGCACTGCTTGTAACACAGAAAAATCAGAAAAATCTATATATCCATCAATAGGTTAAAGTAATTACAGCATACATCTCTACTATTAACTCTTAAAAAGAATGATGTGGATATGTAAGTAATGACAGATGATAAGCACATGGCAAAACAGTATTAGTCCATTTTTGTTGACAAAAAAAGTATTTGTAATGTGCAGATATATGTTTATCACATGGACATCTGGAAGGTGTCACATGACATTGTTAATGTCAACTGCCTCTAGAAAATGCAATTGGAAGGAAAGAGAAATGAGGGAGGACATTTACTTTATGCACTTTATGTCGTTTAAATGTTTCAAAATGAGCATATTTTGCTTTTGTATTATTTTATTTGTCTTGTTCTTTTTAGGGCTACACCCACGGCATATAGAAGTTCCCATGCCAGGGGTTGAATTGGCACTGTAGCTGCTGGCTTTCACCACAGCCACAGCAACATCAGATCTGAGCCACGTCTGCGACCTACACCACAGCTCATGGCAATGCCGGATCCTTAACCCATTGAGCAAGGCCAGGGATTGAACCTGCATCCTCATGGATGCTAGATTCGTTTCTGCTAAGCCATGACAGGAACTCCGTGTATTATTTTAAAATAAGGAAAAGTAACATCTGGTCACATCGATCATTTAATTTTTCTTTACACTTTCACTTACAGAGAATGTAAAGAATAAGAAATTACACGGAAAAAATACAGAAAATTGAAGGCCAAATCAAGGAGACATTATGTGGAAAATAAGAAAACAAATGCCCCAGTTGAGTAACTCATAATGAATTTTAGCATAAACATCTACTATACAGGAAGCCTTGGAGATAGCGTAGGTTTGGTTAAAGACTACTGCAATAAAACAAGTATGACAATGAAGCGAGTCACATGAATTTTTTGGTTTCCCAGTACATATAAAAGTTATATTTGCACTACACTGTAGTTTATTTTTATTAAGTGTGTAACAGCATTATGTATAAAAAAAAATACATGCCTTAATATAAAAATACTTTATTGCTAATAAATGCTAACCATCATCTGACAACACAGGTTTGCCACAAACCTTCAATTTGTAAAAAACGCAGTATCTGTGAAGTACAATAAAGCAAAGCACAGTAGTAAGAGGTATGCTTATATATTCAATAGTTGACAAACTACCGTAAAAAGAATATATAAAAATACCTTATGATCATTTTGGTCCTTGATTTCCCGGAAAAAACGAATATCTTTAATCAATCTGGATTTGATATGTTCATCATACATAAACTGGCTAAATATATAGAACTTCTTTTTCAAAAACTGGTAGGTGAAATTAACCTATAAAATTAAAATTTGAACAATTGGAAAAAGTTAATACAAAACCCAATATTATTGAATAATCCGTTTATGAAGTCTAATTCCATGTTGGACCTGAAAATAGCTCTTGATTTGCTTTCAAAAGCAACTTAGGGGTAGGGGGATGCACTGTGGGTTTGGGATACAAAATCTATAAAATTGACTTGTGATGATTTATGTACACCTATAACTGAAATAAAATCCATTAAGAAATCAAAAAAAAAGCAACTTAGACTATCAGATAATCCACACAGATCCATATTTATGATGATGTCCTCAATCTCCAATGTTATTTATAATGACGATCCAGAGATGGTAAGATAATCAAAAGTGCCTTTTAAATCAGTTTTCATTACATCTAACACAATTTCAGTGCCAGACATTTTAATTATACCAACCAGAAAAATGGAAATTCAAGTATAAAATAAACAGGCAATAATGCATGTTTATAGGAATATTGGATGAAAAAACTATTTTTCAAACTACCAAGTTCAACAGTGGTCTATTACATGCCCCCCAATTCCCTGTCCCAAAAGGTTCTTACTGTTGTATTCATGATTCCTGTGCCATGTGTTCGAATTGAATTAGCAATATGCCGAATATTAATAGTGTTCAAATGTTTATTATTGCTCGTGCGTTCAATAAAAATCTGTAATGAAACAAACAAAATCCATAGTAAACACTGGTCAGTTAGCTCAAGAATTTTAGAATCTATTTCATTAACAATAACCTAACTGGAAAGTCATTCAGGAAGATAATATAGTCAAAAGCAAAGGAGTAAATAAGATGATCTAAACAATTTTTTTTTTGGTCTTTTTAGGGCCGCACCTGCGCGGCATATGGAGGTTCCCAGGCTAGAGGTCTTATTGGAGCTATAGCCACCTGTATTCGTTGGCCTATGCCACAGCCACAGCAACGCCGGATTCGAACGGCATCTTGACCTTCACCACAGCTCACGGCAACTCCGGATCCTTGACCCACTGAGCGAGGCCAGGGATCAAACCCGCAACCTCATGGTTCCTAGCCAGATTCATTTCCGCTGAGCTATGATGGGACCTCTTATTTTTTGTTTTATTTTAATTTTCACGATTTAGACTCAATTCTTTGCCCCTCAGACTTAGTACTATATATCCACCCCAAAATTTAAAAAGTAAAAAAGTAAAAAATTTTGTTCTAAAATTCACTCACTTGATTGTTGAGATTATAGAGATACCGAGACACAAATATATGAATGTTCCTCATAATTTCCAAGACATCCAAGCCCTACAAAACAATCCACACAAAAGTTTTATTATTATTAGTTTAAAATAATCAGAGACATATCAGTATAGTGATTTACTGCTTATCCTAAGTCTTCCAACATTTTAAAATGATTTTAAAGAACTACACAAAAAGTACAACCAAAGGTTAAAAGAGGCTTTTGACATGTTCAATCAGGACTATCTGCTTGGAGAAATCTGAATAATTGTTACCTTAGGCCTTCTGTATAGACAGTAAGAGTTAAACTTAAAATTTCAAGGATCCATGTCTCACAATTATTTTCCCACCAGTCTTGAGAATCTAAGTCTTCCCAAGGATTTTTTCTAAATTTTTTACAAAGTAAACTAATGGCCAGATTCTAAAAGGAAGCCAGAACATGTGGTGATATTTATAGAATACATACTATTTTTCAGGCACTGCGCAAGGTTCTTTATATGTAATTCAAAAATGAGGTATTATTCTTCTAAATTCCACAGCGGAAGGAAAGAAGCTAAGGGAGTTCTCCAAGGTCAAATAGCTAGGAAGAGGCAGAACCCAGGGATTTTAGAAAGTCTAATTCCAAATCCTTACGCTTCTTTTCATTATACTAGAGCACCTGTAATGTACAAGTTACCTAATAAGAATCCTTCACTCTTCAGTTATTACTCTAATACCTAATGGTATCATAAATTGTTCCAAAGCTTTTCTAATTGGGACTCAAAGTAATATCACAGTATTCCTCTGATTAAGTTTTCATTATAGATTTTCTCAGGTTTTAATCTAAAAATTTACTCATTTTTTTTCTCCCATTAGGCTGTGGTACATGGGCTGATACTGCTTCTATTTATCTTTGAATCCCCATATATAGTTCAGTGCCTAGCATATTTTCAGTAAATATTAAATTTATAAATAAATCAATGAAGAGATACATAAACTGATCCTGGAAATAGACGCTAAGATTAAGGAAAAATTACAATCCCCAAATTTTGGAACTGAACATAAATTTTTTGGTAAATATTACCTGGACTATCTTAGAAAGAATTACATGCAAATTAACTGAAAACATAAACCTTTGCACTCATGAGATACTGCCATATTGTAAATTAGCTTACTGAATCAGCAAAACTAACTACTTCTTTGCACTCACTTTAAAAACAAATAGATTTATAATTACATAAACTTAACCATTTTTCTAAGACATTAAAATTTATATATTATAATCTAGGTTTTAAATTCTTAACCAGGACTTTGACTAAACCTTTTACAATTCTGCAGAAGTCACCTCACTAACCCAATATGTTTCTGAAACACTGCATAGAAATCTATGTATATACTAAATGTTCAACAAAAGGCGAAGTATAAACATTTGGAAGTCTGTGGTAAATTCCTTCATAAAGCAAATTGGCACTATTTTTTTAATTGTCAGGTATGAGGTTTTAGATAGCAAATATTTTCTTGAAATATAAACACGTAAAAAAAGGTTAAAAAAAATTCTCTTAAATACTATTATGCTACAATCAGACTATACTAAAAACACTTTATACTATACCTGTTCCAAAGTCTGACTAGGAAGATGTGCCTCTGTCATAACCAATCCATAACGCTGAGTAGCTAAATTTCTCATTTCACTGTAAGTGGCCCAGTCATGAAGAGCTACGGTTGTTAGATTGTAGAAAGTCTTGTCTAGGTAGTGAGTTACATAAGCTACAAAAAAAAATAATAAATAAATAAATCAAAAATTTTTTGATTCGTAAAATAGTAGAGAAGGAAGAGGAACGAAACATAAAAGGAAACTTGTCTTTGAGCATTAAATTTCTTCCTTTAAAATAAGTAGCTAAAAAAATAAAAATGAAGAAATTCAAGAGTAAATGGACTAACTCCAAAGAAAAGACACTCTCAAAGTATCATTTCTGTTATTTGTTCTTTAACAGATGGAGCAAATAGATACAGACTATGACCCTAAGGAAAGCAGAACACTCACCTCGAATGTCAATGAAACGGTTGAAAAAACGAATTGGATTCAGAGAGAAAAAAAGGGCCAGGTCTTTCATGCCAACTTTGAAAGGGTTTCTGTCATCCAACTTTAAATGCGTATGCACAGAAAGTCGCAGATCCTTCTCTATTTCTTTGCACAATTTGTCCAGCAAATGCTAGTAACAAAAGAACTGATATCTTAATATTTCAAAACAATATTCCAACTGTATTGTTCCTCTAGGTGTCTATGTTCTGACCTTTACAGTTTTATAATCAGTGCAATGATAACAAAAAAAATTGTCAAACTGGTTTAAGAGTCTAAATGCTCTCTGGTTAAATATTTTTATTTGGAGAGTGAAATTACTTTGCTATCCATTTTAAATCAATGATTTTTTTGACCACGGAGCAGTTACATAAGTTTTTTTTTTTTCCCAATAATTTTCAACATCCTTGAAAAGGAAATCAAAAGCTAATGTCTGATGGCTTCATTACATGAAACATGAATATACAGTATAAAGCATAAAATTTATAGAAACCAGCAACAAAGGAGAAAAAGTCCTCAGAATGTGCAAGAGAGGAAATTTTTAAAAAGATTCCTTGTAATAATTATTGAAAATCATACAATTCACTGGGCTAAAGGTAATGAAATTAATCATCTTTTCTGGTCTACCATGGAAATCTAAACACTGGCCAGACAAGTATCTGAATATTGAATACAAGAAATTTTCTGAATATTTAATATAAGAAATTATAATTTTCATAATTTTATCAAAAAATGAATATAATATATATGTGATAAAGTTTACTTATTATTATTTTTGTCTTTTGTCCTTTTAGGGCTGCATCACAGCATATGGAGGTTTCCAGGCTAGGAGTCTAATTGGAGCTGTTGCTGCTGGCCTATGCCTGAGCCACTGCAATGCGAAATCCGAGCCGCATCTGCAACCTACACCACAGCTTGCGACAATGCCGTCAGATCCTCAACCCACTGAGCAAGGCCAGGGATCGAACCCGCAACCTCACGGTTCCTAGTTGAATTCGTTTCCTCTGCACCACGACGGAACTCCAAGTTTACTCATTTTTAATTCTTTCCTCCATATAAAATATTGCTAGCTGGAAATTTAATTTTAAAGATACCAGTATTTATAATACACATTTCATTAAAACAAGGAGAAATGTTCTTTATTCCATTCAAATTATTTGTTACATAAGTAATAGTGTTTACATGTTTAAATATAAAAGATTTTAGTCAGTAGCTCTCCAAATGAAATTCAATAAAACACTGAGTTGTCTTAACTGTATTCCCATTAACTGCACACAATATTCAAACCAATTTTGTATTTGTATTCTTCTAATAAACTTTAAATTCAATTATACTACTTACTAAAGTAAAACACAAACAAACAAAAAAAGGTTTTCCAAATTCCTATCTGGATTTCCATATTAAAAATAGGTATTGGAGTTCCCTCTATGGACCAAAAGGATTGGCAGTGTCTCTGGGGTGCTGAGGATCCGGCATTGGCCACAAGTGTGGCTCAGATCTGGTCCCTGGCCCAGGTACTCCATATGCCATACTGTGGCCAAAATAAAATAAAAAATAGAAAAGATAAAATTAAGTATTAAAGACCAACTTAGCACAACAGTGTTATTTCCTTTGTTCCAGATGGTGATTTAAAAATAATTTTTAATTTGTGAAAGCCTGCTTTAATCCAAAAAGTTTTTAAAACACTGAATTCCAAATACATGTTTTAAATAAGCTTCACAATCTCAAATATGTTACCTCATTTAAAATTTCCATAATTTCCTTGTCATAGCAATCCAGAAGTATTTCATAAGACTCTAAATGCCTTGCATTCATCATAGCTGGTACACAGTCACGTAAAGCACTGAACATGTACTAAGAAGAAAATCAGAGTGCACATGAATTTAGAAAAACTAGATCTCTAAATTATATCACAAAAGTTAAACACCTATCTTAAAAGACAAAACCTCAATCCGAAGGCTGTTTTTTTTTTTAACACATGAGTCTTATTTTCCTAAATAAGAGCTGAATTTTATTCTCTAAAGCATATACTATAAATATACAGAAAACTCACATTTACTTATCCTTTTCCTATCTTTAGCATTCAAAAACACTCATTTACATAAAGAAATGGAAAGATCTGAATAACACGTACCCTGCTGATAAATAAAAGTGAGACTATTTTACATAAACTAAAATCAAGTGAAATAAGAATGATTAGGAATATGAGAAGAGTTAAGTATATATTAATTCATTAGTATTAATATAAAGTTTATCTAGACTAAACTTTTTTGAGTTTTTAATTTCCTCGAATTTTATATAGTTTTTTTAATTTAAATTTTGTATTTTTACTTTTAAAGGTTACTTTCCATTTAAAGTTATTACAAAATATTAGCTATATTCTTCACGTTATACAACACATATCTGAACCTATCTTACACCCCCTAGTTGGTACTACCCCCCTACTCCTCCACCCCTATACTGCTCTCCCCACCTCCTACTGGTAACCACTAGTTTGTCCTATCTACGTAAATTTTACTGAATATGCAGAGTACTGTAAATTTTTATTAAATATGCACAGTACTGTAAAACAGCATCTCAGCAGTTTTAAAACGGTTTGTACAGTGACTAAAAAAATAATGGGTTTATTCTTTACTTACATGTAATCTGGCTGCATCAACAGCATTTTCATATACATCATCTAAATAAATTGGGAAAACAGCTCGATGCCAGTATAAAAAACAACAGTCACATTGTGTTTGGACTCTACAAAGTAAAGTAGTAATTAGTGGTTCCAAAACTGAAGTAACACAAAAAAATAATGAAAGGAATAACATTATATACCAGAAAAGCAAGTGCTTTGTCTTACTCATTTTTACACCCCCTACGTCACCTAATTTAAAATTAGTACAGAAAAGTCACAAAATATTTTTCAAACTGAACAGTAACAAAACACTCCAATATCTAACATTATCAGAATTCTGCATATACACTTTAGTTTTAAAGCATACTTTAAAAACAATGTAACTTTTAGAACTTAAAATAATTTTATTTTCAATACTATTTGATATGACTAGACTTATAATACCTTCATCACATACACCATTTTACCTGTCTCAAAATTGAAAAGCCAACCTTTCAAAAAAATACTGTCACCAAAACAACAAAAATGAGTCATACTCAACCTGTCTATAATCTTTGTCAAGTGACTATTTCACAACTGTGGGGCAAGAAAATGATCATTAAGTAAACTAAAGTGAAGAAGGCTCAGTATTTCTTCTAAGGATGGAAAATTAAAAGCTACTAGCTACGAAAATCTGAGCTTCTTAGATCAACAAAAGCATTATGTTGTAAATATGAACATTAAATAAAAACTGTGCTGTAACTTTAAATCAGCTGGGAACTGAAATTGAGAGGACCCACTTTCCCTTCAAAAACTGTACGGCTCATTCAATAAAAAGAAAATAAAGGAGTTCCCTTCGTGGCTCAGTGGTTAACGAATCCGACTAAGAACCATGAGGTTGCGGGTTCGATCCCTGGCCTTGCTCAGTGGGTTAAGGATCCGGCGTAGCCGTGAGCTGTGGTGTAGGTTGCACACATGGCTCGGATCCCGCGTTGCTGTGGCTGTGGTGTAGGCTGGCAGCTACAGCTCTTGTTAAGACCCCTAGCCTGGGAACCTCCATATGCTGCGGGTGTGGCTCCGATAAAAAAAGGCAAAAAGACAAAAAAAAAGAAAAAGAAAAAAGAAAATAAAGCCACAGGAGCTACAAAAATATGCCTTCCAAAAACTAATTTATCTTATGACTTGCTACCAACAATGTAATTTGAATTCATGTTCCAAATTAAACTAGAGAAGACCACATGAGATGGCTCTAAGTCTCTCAAAAACAGATGAAGCACTGTTATAGAGCAGCAATTTTAAACGTCCATTAGAGATACTCATCACAACAACCACAAAACGTAACCAGGGTCTGCCAGATGCTCTAAGGGCTACATCACATTTTCTTATATGAGTTCTTCCAAAAGCTACATCCTTTCTGTTGAAGGAAAGCTAAAGAAAAATAATCCCTGGTCAGAGTCTCATTTCAGTCATGTTAAAAATGTTTTAAGGAGGAACTAATGGTCCACCTGGGTTATATTTCTTCTTTTACTATGCTTAAAACAAACAAACAAAAACCTAGTGTTTCCCTTAGCCCCATCCTGAGTATCATTACATACCTCTACTTACCTTTCTCTAAGTTCACTGATAAGATCCAGCTTTTTTAAGACTACTTGAAGTGGGAAGAGCTCTTCATCTTTAAACGTTTTCTGTTAGGGAGGGAAAAAAGGCAGAGAAGTGGCACTTGAAGGACAGGTTTCTTAAGTCAGTGACAAGGGACGTGTGACATCTCAGATCTCATCTTTATTCCATAAGCAATAGCAATGCACTTACCATTTGTGTACCAACACTTAGTGCCAAAGACACAATAAGTCGTCGCTGCTTTGTGCTTGGTCCATTTAGAGTGTTTTCAGCCAAAACTAGAGCAGAAAGCACATCAAGACGTTGTTCACTATATTTTTTGTCAGAAATTACTCTTTTCTTAAAGAGACGAGAAAATAGGAAATATCAGTTTTATATCTGTGGCAACAACAAAAAATTCCAAAGAAAAATTACTCAATTACTTCTCATGGTTCAATTTAAGAGTGCTTAGACAAATACTTCTGTGTTCAGCTTCTTATGACAATGTTAGATGCTTTACTTGTGTAACATTATTACTTAGCACTGTCAGGGACAGCAAATTACTATGCATACTTCAAAATTACCATATAAATTTAATCAGGAAAGCTTTCTTAGAAAAAGATGCATCATTTTAAAAAAATGCACAATGTCATTTTTAAAGAGAGGTGTGCTAGTGTTGCAAATTCAGAGTAAAGATAACCTTGATCACTCTAAAAACCATGAAATACCATGGAGATTATGACGAAGAACACTACGTTTGAATGAATGGAGTAAACAGGCTGAACCAGAAAATACATATAAGACAACAGAAGGGAAATATAATTATGCTGAATACGTAATAACTTTCATACCTTGGCCACAGAAATAGAATTAAGAGCCTGATGTTGAAGGTGCTGTGTTATATGTGAGACTGAATCAGCCACAACCATGCTTCTCCTGTAGAACATATGCTCTATTGCCTAAAAATAATCAGAAGTGATTTTGTGAAAATCAACTTAAAAACTTCTAGGCAAAATTAGAGAATACTTTACGATCTTGGGCTAGGTAAGAAATTTGTGAATGAGATGCAAAAAGCAGTACCATAAAGGATAAGACTGGTACATTCAACTATATTAAAATTAATTTCTGAGAGTTCCCATTGTGGCTCAGCAGGTTAAGGACCCAAAAATGTCTCTGTGAGGATGTGGGTTTGATCCCTGGCCTCAATCAGTGGGTTAAGAATCTTGCCTTGCCACAAACTGTGGCATAGGATGCAGATGCAGCTCTGATCTGGTTTTGTTGTAGCTGTGGTGTAGGCCCCAGCTGAGGCTCTGATTCAAGCCCTGGCCTGGGAATTTCCATGTGCCACAGATGTGGCTATAAAAAAGGAAAAAGAAGATTTAAGAATTTTGGAGTTCCTGTCGTGGCTCAGTGGTTAACGAATCCGACTAGGAACCATGAGGTTGCGGGTTCGATCCCTGGCCTTGCTCAGTGGGTTAAGGATCCGGCGTTGCCGTGAGCTGTGGTGTAGGTTGCAGACGCGGCTCGGATCCTGCGTTGCTGTGGCTCTGGTGTAGGCCAGTGGCTACAGCTCTGATTAGACCCCTAGCCTGGCAATCTCCATATGCCACGGGTGCGGCCCTAGATAAGGCAAAAAGACAAAAAAAAAGGATTAAGAATTTCTGTTTATGGAGTCCCTGTCGTGGCTCAGCAGAAACGAATCCAACTAGGAACCATGAGGTTGCGGGTTTGATCCCTGGCCTCACTCACTGGGTTAAGGATCTGGCGTTGCCATGAGCTGTGGTGTAGTCACAGACGTGGCTCGGATCCCGCATTGCTGTGGCTATGGTGTAGGCCTGCAGCTATAGCTCCAATTAAACCCCTAGCCTGGGAACCTCCACATGCCACAGGTGCGGTCCTAAAACGACAAAAGACAGAAAAAAAAAATCTGTTTATTAAAAACCACTATAAAGAAATAAAAAAGCAAGTCAATGTATAAGAAAATATCGGCCACACACAAGGGATTAGTACTCAGAATATATAAAGATACTAAATAAACACTTTTTTAAAAAGGCAAATAGTTTGATAACTGAACAAAAGACAAGAACATATTTTTCACAAAAAAAAGTTAATAGTTGAAATTGATATTAAATATAAATTTTTTTTTGGTTATGCCTGAGGCATGTGGAAGTTCCTGGGCCAGGGATCAAACCTGTACCACAGCAGCCACCCAAGCCACTGCAGTGACAACACTGGATACTTAACCCCCTGCACCACAAGGGAACTCCAAATATAAGTCATTTGTACACATTAACTTGTGCATGTGCACATGTGTATATATTTGTACTTTGTGTATTCACTTGTCAACTACACACACACACACACACACACACACACACACACACACACACACAAAGTTTGATGATACCAATGTTGGCCAGTTAGGGAATGGAAGTCTAATATATTGTGGGAGGTATGTAAACTAATATAACTACTTTGGAAAACAATCTGACATCACTTGAAAAGCTGAATATGTACATAAACATAGAACTCAGAAACCCATTCACAGGTACAATTCCTCAGAAAAACTCTTGCACAATTACACCAAGAACCATAACAAGAATGACAACATTGTTTATAATAGCAATGGAAAACAACCCAAGTCCATCCCCAGGAAAGCTACACAGTAATGAAAATTAATGAAGCACAGCTAGCTATTCATTCCAGCATGGCAAGTTCAAGGAAAAATTTTTAAATTAAAAAAACCAAGTGAAAGAACACATGAAGTATTACTCTATCAGTATGAACCTCAAAAACATTTATAATGAAATAAATGCTTTACAGATTCATTCATAAGTAGCAAACAAAAAAAGAAACAAGCAAATGACAAACATGAAATTCAGGACAGTGCTTCCTCTGAGGGTGTAGGGTAACATGCAATCAGGGAAGGACGACAGGCTTTGAAAATACTGGTAACATCCCATTTCTTAAATGGTGTGATAGGTTTTAAGTGTTTATTATTTTTTAAATTATGCTTATTTATTAGATATAAAATACATATTTTATGAAAGTATAACTGATAATAACATACCTTTAAAAAAGGCTAAAAATCCAAAGATGTAATCTCTAAAACTATTTTATCTCCTAAGCACATCTAAAACTATTAGCAGAAATTTACTGGCAAATTTCCATTTTAGTTTTTTCAAAAGGTTAAAAGGGGGTTCTCCTGCCTATGAAGGCTTTTAAAATTTATATAGAATATGCTAAGAAACATTTTATCACACTTCCAGAAGTATTCAAATCACGAGATTACAACACTTTCTCTAAATTACAAAATAAACAGCCTTGTGTTGACTGGCATTTGAACTCTACAAAATAATAGATATCACATGTATTTTTTTAAACTCCTGTAACATGCTTAAACCTTACATGAGTAAAACTACTAATACTTAGGCTAACCTTTTCGTTTTCCTTCTTTTCTCTTTTACTACATGCTAACTTTCAATACAGTTTAAATATATTGGCAATTCATAGAAAATTACACAAAAATTTTTCAGTAGTTCCTTTATCCAACTGAGAGCTAAGTGCATTTTCCGTAATTTTTATTCTCACAATCAAGAAGTCAAATCTTACCCAAAAAAATCCTAATTCAATCTCAGGTCATTTCTCAATTATAATGACAAACTAAAATAATCTAAAACCTACCTTGAGAAGTTCAACAAGCCTGCATAATGCCTTAACTGAGGTTTTGGTCATTGGCTTTTGCATGGACATGTAGAGATTCATTGTGGTTTTAATAATGGTACTAATACTATATGCATATAAAAAGCCCTATAAAAAATAAAAGAGAACACTGATTATAGTCACAAGAAAAGATTTCATGTTCAAGATTTCATTATGTAAGTAACAATAATTACTTTTCAATTTCCCAATAACTAGGATTTTTAAAGTTCATTTTAAAATCACCTCTTAAAATTTTGAAATATTCTTTCTTACACAATGTTATACATGGTGGTGAAGTTTCAAAGCAGCCCTTAAAAGTTATATAACCTATCACATACCAGAGGTTTAGTACTATTGACATCATAGCAAAAAATCACAGTGAAAGAATTTTTTCACTAAAAAACCAAAACTTTCAGAGAAATCATTTGGATGTCAGAAAGATACATATTCATCCTCATCTTACCTGCCAGGCAAGAGGCTATAAGACACGGATCTATCGCAGCTTAAGACAAGAGCTAAGGACCCTAGGGCAGCAGGAACTGAAAAGTGAGAAGGAGATAAAGCTGCTCTCTGGCCAGTACAGATATCCAACAGCATTTCTCAGTTCCAAGCCAACAACCCTTTTCTTTTTCGCATGGCCAATCCCTGCTTATCCACCTGCTATTATGTCCCTGGCTTATGTTGGTTCACTCCTTTCAGCCCCAAAATAACAGATTCTCTCCTATCCTTGTATTTATGAAGAAAGAACACAGGTCTTGTTAGGTTTAAAAAAATTTTTTTTAGTAAAGTATAAGCCCAGGGAAACAGAATAAAAAACAGAAAAAAAAGGATACTACCTCTCAAATATATTTTCATTTAGATCCAAAAAGGACATATAGAAATATAATAATGAAGATTCTTTGTGTTTATAAAGAGGGGCCAAAAAAAGATACATGTACAGATTAGAGGTGAACCTAAACTATATTATAGTGACTATATCCAAGGAGCTGGGGCAGAAGCTATATGCCAGAGATCCTCAACCTTTTTCTACTGCCCCACCATCAGTAACAGTGGCTCACTAAAGGAGTGATACTCAGTGGGAGTGTGGGGGGATTATGTGAATCAATAATAGCTATATAGTGAAGAGATGTGCTAAAATTAAGAGAACTAAGAAATGAGATAGAGGGCAGTACCCTAAGAAGGGTAACAATAAGGCCAAAAGCTTGGGGCATACATGCAGGAAAGAGCCACAAGTCTTACCTTGTCAGCTACAGGACTATTACACCAGACTCTGCCCTAGTGCAGCACTGGGAAAAGTTAAAAAGCAGAGACAAGGAACAGCAAATGTGTAACTCTAAGGCAGGCAGTAAAAGGGAGTTGCTTTTTTTTGGCAGGGGGTGGAGGGAGGGAGCACAGACCCATGGGCCAGTATCATACAATTCCCAGATGGTCATTAATTTGTGAAGGATATACAATGAAGGATGTATTCTAAGATGGGGAGAGAGAGAGGCCTGGGATCTGTTTCTGTTCATGAGAGAATAAACCATTTGGACCGACTATTCTACAGAAAACAACTAGAAAGTCTGGGCAAAACATTTCTTAAACCTCTTAGAAGGCGTCAAAGAGCTATCAAGAAATTCAGGAAATATAAGACCAAAATCTGGGAGAAAACAGAAACCCAGAGAAGTGGGCCTGGCATGTGAGGCTGCTTTCCCATGGAGGCATGTGCTCATTCCAAAAGAGGGTTAATAAAGACAGAAGTCAAATATATCTTCCAACAGCTCATGGGAAGGGAAGGGGGATAAAAATAGGAGTTTATGGCACATCAAGGAGGGGAGGGGATCTTTGAAAATCACGTAGGCTCTGAGTTGGGATTCTTAAATACTACCCCCTTAAAGGTAAAAGTGAACCTGAAAAAAACAGCTGTTCATAGGATTTAGATCCCACTTCAAATCATCTCAATCCACAACTGGGTTGAGGTGATCTGGGGGTTGCTAGTTGTCCTAGAATAGCTGTGTATCAGAAGCAAAAACTAAATTCTCTCTGGAAGAAGAAAAACAACATCCAGATCCTCAAATTATATCTATAGTGTTTCATGTACAATGTGTGTTACAAAAAAAATTACCAGCATATAAAACAAAAACGACAAAAAAGATAATAGAATACCCCAGATAATGAAATTATTAGACGTGAACTTTGAAACAATTATGCCAAATATACTGAAGGAAACAAAACACAAAATTATTTCAGAAAAGAACTGGAAACCATAAAAAAGAAACGAAACTGAAAACTAAAAAATTTAAAATTAAGAACTCCGGAAAAAAAGAACTCAGTAGATGGGTTTAACAGGAGATAATTAGAACAGAGAGAGAATAAAACAGAAATATACTTAAAGAGTTAATGACTGCGAATTTTCTATGAGTTACAGAAGCTCTACAAATCCCAAAGAGCATAAACACAAAGAAAACCACACCTAGGTGCAAAGTAACATTGCTAAAAACCTAAAAGTAAATCTTATAAGCAATTAAACAAAATCATATGATAAAAAGCAACAAAACCGACAGCTGATTTCTCAACAAAAACAGAGGAAGCCAGAAGACAATAAACTGGTATCTTTAAAAGCTAGGGAAAAAAAAAATTGTGATAATTCCTCAACAGAAAGACATTTTAAATGAAAGACTAACAGGTACTCCACAAGTAGAAAGATGAAGAGACACAGGAAGGATAAAAAGCAAGAGAATGGGTAAATATATAGGTAAATCTAAACGACAGTATCAGCTATCAAAAACAACGCCTTGTGAGGTTTATAGAATCAAAATACACAACAGCAACACAGGTGAGAAGGGGATAAACAGAATTTAAGTGGTTTAAGATGCTTATACCGTCTGAAAGTGGTAAAACTACTAATTTATGTTGGAGATGAATGTTCAGTAATGGATCTTAAAATTTCTACAGTAACCACTAAAAAAATAGTAAAATGTTTCACTAACAAACTAACAGACGGCAAAAATAAAAATATAAAAATATTTGAAAAGAGAGTAAGAAAGGAAGAGAATACGGACACAGAATAAATGAAACAAATAGAAAGCAACCAGTCAGTTACTAATTTTAAATATGAACATCAGTATGAACACAAACAGAAAACAGTTTATTAAAAAATAAAGATTATCAGATTGGAGAGGAATATGTGCTGCTTTCAGAAAAAACACACTAAATAAAGGAGTGAAACAGGTTGCAAGTAAAAGGATCAAAACAGATGTACCATGTAGACCCTCGTTAAAAAAAAAAATGGTACAGCTATGCTACCATCACACAAGAGACCTATGCCGAAAAGCATTAGTAGAAATGAAAAGTGACATGTCATAATGATAAAAGGTTTGACTCATCACTAAGAACAATTCTAAATGCTATGCACTTAGTCTCAAAATACATAAAACAAAAGCTGACAAAGCTATAAAGGATAGATGAAGCCACAATAATAGTGGGAGATTCAACCCAACTTTCTCAGTAACTGATAGAATATGCAGACAAAACCATTAACAAACCTGACCCTACTTGGCATATAAAGAAAACTAAAACCAACAAAAGCAAATTATATTCTTTTTAAGTGTGCATGAAATATTTGCCTAAGTGGGCCATAACGTGAACTTAAGTTTCAAAATACTGTATTTTAGTACCACTAGAAATCAACAATAAAAAGATAACTAGGAAATCCTCACACATTTAGAAATTAAGAATTATCTTTCAAAATAACCCACCAAGCAAAGTAGAAATCACAATTAAAAGTTTTTAAATTTTGAACTAAAGGACAGGAAAAATACAACACATTAAAACTTACAGGATACAGCAAAAAAAAAAAGTCAAGCCTTGAAGGGAGTGTAGAAATTTAAATATGTATATTAGAAAATCTAAATAAGTCACACAGATCCAAACACATATAACCAAATCAATATCAGTTTTAAAAAGAAAAACATATCCTATCCTTTACAGTTTTTTCAAAGCGTACCTTCTGTACACTGGATTAACAAAGAAATGACCCCCAAAATACTCTGAGTAAGAAGATGCAACTACCTGTATAAAAACATTACATCTATTGGTGAGGTCTTCAGCAAATTTATCCATTCTCTGCTCTTTAGATAAAATAGATTCCATTTTCATCATCCATGAGCTCACAAAGACGTAGTAAGACTGTACATCTCTAACAAAGGAAAATATTGGAGTTATTCAGCATTGGAAAGAAAATTCACTTCCATGTCTTCATACTGGTTGGGATAAATATTTCCTTGGGGCAGCCGTTTCATCTTTATGGTTTTCAAAATATACATGACCATATATATACATACACAATGTACTTATGCAACAAATATTTACTGAGTATCTACACAGGCCAGGCATTGTTTCTCAGTACCAAAAATGAGCAGTAAACAAAACAGACATAAATCTCTGCCCCCTGAAGCTTACATTCTAGAAAGGAGAGCTGCATAATAAATCAATAGTTGAAACCTATAAGATGTCAGATATGTGCTATGGAAAAAATACAGCAGGGAAAAGAGAGAGTGAGTGGGGTAGTAGGTACAATTTTAAATGCAGTGATCAAAGCAGGCTCATTGGAAAAGGTGATTTTGGGCCAAGATTTGAAGAAGGTAAGTAATCCATGCAAATAAGTAATAGATGAGAATTCTAGGAACGTAAGTAACAATCCTCCCAAAACAAGCAACTGTGTCTGGTATGTTCAAGTCAAAACAAAGAAGTCTGTATGACTGGAGCAGAGAGCAGGGATGAAAACAAAAAAGATCATAGAGATACAGTGGTGGAGGTGTTGGAAGAACAGGAAAAGTGGGGAGTAGACAGGGGTTTAAGTGTAAGGCCCAGTAGGGAGTAAGGACTTCAATGGAAAGCCACTTAGAGGATTGGGGCAGTGATGTACTCATAACTCTGAAGAGGATTAATATCACTTTGGCTGATATGTTGGAAACAAACTATAAAAGGGATAATGGTAAAAGCAGAAAAACCATTTAGGAAGCTCCTATGATAATGCAGAAGAAAAGGGATAACAGCTTGAACCAGAATTGAAGAGTGGAAATGCTTAGAATCTATATAAAACCTAACATTTATTGAATGCTTATGATATGCCCAGCCACTGTTATAAGCAATTTACACAAACTAACTCAATCAATCCTTACATTAACCTTACCGAGTAAGTATTATGATCTCCATTTTACAGAAGGGGAAACCGACAAGCAGAGAAGCTAAGTGATGTGCCCAATATCACACAACTAGAACTCAGCTGAGCCAGGACTTAAGCCCAAATCTAGGAAGCCTTCCCATGCTGGAAAGACTAAATCAATAAAATAATTCTACTATACAGGCTGATTATAAACACTAAATCACTCAAGACGCAGAATTTTTAGCCCACAAGCTGTTTAGGCCGTATTTCTTTTATTTTAAAAAAACAATAAACTAAGTTTAATTTTACTTAGTTAATTCAGTGTGTTTTAAGGAGGTGAAACCTCATTGTCAAATCTGAGAAAAACAATCTCTGCTGAGCCAGGATTTCATCAGACAAAAGATACCAACAGTTGTACTTTTAATTTTGCCTCAAATGACCCTAAATGTACTGACCTATGGATGGCCTGATGTAAAAGTCTGGAACACAGAGATAGGGGAGAATCATAAGGCAATGCCTTTACTTTGAGGAAGAGGCTATGATCAGAACTCAAGCAGGGATACAATGCACAAAAGGGAACAAAAACATTCTGAGCAAGGACAGACTGCAGAAGCCCAGACTGGAATAGCAATCAAACTGATGGCACTGAGGTCAGTAAAATTATGAAGAAGGACAATGTTGTTTGTGATTACCTTTTCTTTCTTTTTATGGTCACACCTGTGGGATACAGAAGATCCCGCATAGGGGTCGGAGCTGCAGCTGCTGCCTACACCACAGCCACAACACAGGACCCAAGCTGCACCTGTAACCCGCACTGCAGCCTACAGCAACAATGGAACCTTAACCCACTGAGCGAGGCCAAGGATCAAACTCACATCCTCATGGACACTATGTCAGGTTCTATTCCACTGAGCTACAACGGGAACTCGGAGATTACTTTTCAATTTCTTAAACAGCTCCCTTCAAGTTGTTTTTGAATAGTCCTGCCATTTTTTTCAGCTGAAATAGTATCAAGCTTTCAAAAAATTAAGAGCCTCAGGGAAAGGCAGTCAGGAATCACTTTGTTTTAGATCAGACAATGCAGGATAAAGAAGCAGTTCATCTGTCACCGTACCCATCATTCCTACATCCAGACATCAGATAATCTTTGTCTCTTGTAAACATTTAAAAATGAAACTGCTTCAAGTTTTAGAAAGCCAAGTTAATTGACAAAGGGAGTCAAAAAAGGGTCCTGTCACATTGTCAGCTTCATTTCAAAGTAAAAACAGGAGGAACTCCCTCCCCAAAATAAAACCCATATCTTCTGTATTAATATAAAGCACTCATTCTTCAGTTGCCATACAAGTTGGCAACCCTTCAGTTGCCAACAAAGATTCATACCTTTACCCCCTAAGGGCAGTGTTCCCAGCATCAAAACGGCCATGAATGAAAAGCAAAATGCAGCAACCTACAAACCTTGGACTCTAGTCAAGGTGGTGGCTGGGGCACTTGGGGGTCTAATGCATAGTAACAGAACAGGACAATATCCCCCACTGCTTCCTCTTCCTACATAATGAACTCTGGAGCCTGACTGGGACAGCTCTTAGTCACTCCCTCAACTTGTGCTAAACTGCCGAAGCTCATGCTGACTGTTACCTTCTCCTCTCTCATGAGTTTCACTTTAGTGTTGTGAATTTTACGTTTCTTTGGTAGAATTACACGGAGCATTGAAAAAGACATTGCCCCGTTTAGGTGAGAGAAGCTCTATAGTGACTGTATATTTTTAAAATGGAAGAAGTCAAAAACATTAAAATGTTTCCACACTGGCGGTGGGGGGAGGTCTTTGAAAGTCAGCTTATTCAATCTTCTACAGCACCTTGGACTGATGGTTATCTCTGAGACTTCAAAGGTCACAGTTCTCAAATCTAACAGCCTGATCAGCTTCATCTAGAGAGAGATGCTACAGTTTGTGGCCCTCTTAAAATGTGACACCACCAGACACTAATTATAATCTGACCAGTAAAAATTCTATGCAACTACCAATTTTCCTAGCTTAGATATGCCAACTGCTAGTTATTAATGTAATCTACATTTATACTGACACTTTTAGCAACTATACCATACTGTAAAGAATAGAAAGTCTCTGATAACTACAACATCCACATCGTTTTTAAATTACTATTAAACCTGATTTCTATCCATCTTACTCAATTCCCCTCTTTACTCTAAATCCAAACTTAGGTCTTCAATCCTCCTCAACTTTTAGAATGTACTGGCGAGCCCTGAAATTCCTACGAGCAATCCTGCCTCAACTGAGTTGTCATTTTCCACTGACTTTAATCATAGGACTTGGGAGTACTACGAGATGCTTTAGGGGACTGCCTATATTCCAGACATACTCCTCCTTCCCCCATTATACAGGAGGGACCCAATTTCTCAACGGTCAAGATGGACAGAAAGGGATAAGTATCCCTATTACCCTTTAACCATGGTATAACATAATCTGTGTCCAACACAGGGCCAGTGGCAGAGTCCTTTGTCACTTCGCTTAAAATCTTCACCCAGGACAACATGTGATTTTAGCAATATACTCAAGTGAAAATGTACAATAAATTTAACTGTTTAGGCTAAACAAGAACATGGTGGCTCATACTATTTTCTCTATCTTATGTATATCTGAAATTTTATATAGTAAGAGAAACTAAAAATAAGGATTTTAAAAAAAATGTGTATGTGTATATGAATGTATACACGGACATATATACATCCATAAAGTATAACTTGCCTACATTTTAAATTGAGTTTAAATCTAAAATATTTAAAACAAAAAAAAAAACACTTCAAGAAAATAAATCTCTTAGAGACTGCCCAATCATTTCGCTAGTAATGAATAATTATGTTTGATCTTATAATTCAAACACTTTCGATGTATTTAAAACCAGTATAAGATATGAAAATATAAAATATCTAAATATTTTCACCACGGGTATTTTAAAAACCTACTTGGTAAGAGACTGAGCTTTCTGTTGTAGGAAAGTATCTCTGTATGCTTTAATGGCTTGAAGACTTTTTTTGTCTAGAAGTTTGGCAGCTGCTGGTATTTTCTGGATCAAGAAATTATCAGGAAACCAAATAATATTAGCAGTTAGAGTGATGGCTGGTACCTGAAATTGGAAATGTTAAGAGGAGAGAAATAATTAAGTGCAGGATAAGCAATAAATTGTTTAATAGTTCTACAATATACAATGGAAGGCAATTTATTTTTAAAAAGTAACATCAAAAAAATTCCTTAGGAGTGGCTCAGCGGGAAAGAAACTGATTAGTATCCATGAGGATGCAGGTTCAAATCCTGGCCTCGCTCAGTGGGTTAAGAATCTGGCGTTGCCAGGAGTTGTGGTGTTGGTTGCAGACGTGGCTCAGATCTGTTGTCTCTGTGGCTGTAGCATAGGCCAATGGCTACAGCTCCAATTAGACCCCTAGCCTGGGAACCTCCATATGCCACAGGTGAGGCCGGTGCGGCCCTAAAAAGCCAAAAAAAAAAAAAAAATCATCAATATGAGACAAATTACATTAGTTGCTATGGCACAGAGTTAAAGCATTCCTGTATCTGGTGTGGTGCACAACACTAATTTTATTCTGCCTAAATATTAAACAACACACATACGTTTTGAAATCAGGTGTCGCATCATGGAAACAGTAGAGATTTAGAAAAAAAATTTCAATGATGATAATGAGTGGTAAGAGAGGGAGAGAAGGAAAAGAGAGAAAGTAGTACTAGAAAGTTAAGGTAAAGGAAAAGATCTAGAAAAGCACTTATTACATATTTATCCACATATAAATACAAATATGTACATGTATTTATTGCTTGGGTTATTATTTTTTTTGGCCGCACCCACAGAATGCACAAGTTCTGGGGTCAGAGATCAAAACTGCACCTGAGCAGTGACAACACCAGATCCTTAACCCACTGCGCCACCGAGGAACTCCAAGTATTATGTACTTATATAACACAAAATTTTGAGGTATTGTCATTTACTTTATTACTTACTTCTGGAATGCTTAGATTTTTAAAATAAATATTATGACATTATTTCTGTAAGTATTATAAAATATTATTACAAAAATTATTTTTATAAGAAGGAGTAAAATACATTTAACAATATCTAATTTTGGAGTTCTCTTCTGGCTCTGCAGGTCAAGGATTCAGCAGTGTCACTGTAGCTGCTCAGGTTGCAGCTGTGGTGTGGGTTCAATCCCTGGCCCTGGACTTCTGCATGCTGTGGGTGTGGCCAATAAATAAACAAATAATCCAGTTTTATCCAAAATATTTTCCATCTACTTAAATTGAAAAAATAAAAGTTCGAAGTTCTTACCTTCTTACAGATGTCCAATAAAGACTTATAAAACTTTTTATCAATAGTTCGAAAAATCTGAAAGTGCAGTACAAAGAGTCCACAAATTCCTACATATTTGTCCCTCTGGTCAATTTCAGAAGGTTCCCCTTATAAAACAGTAACATGAGAACAAAACAGAATATACTTAAAATTCTACTTTAAAGGAAATGAAAAATTTATAAGCAAAAACCAAAAAATGCATTTTACTTACCAAGTTTAGCTTCTACATTTGCAAAAATTGAGCGAATACTGTGTGCAAATTCTTCAGCAAAAGTGCTATTTTTTGACACAGATATTCCTCCATTGAGAGAATCAAACTGCTGTTCTATACAGGCCTGAACAAAAAATATTTAGAGAAATTTAGACTCTCATAAGCTACTTTTACTCGATATGCTATTAAGCAGATTCAAATATAGAGTGATAAACTCCTTCATTCACCATTTTAACTTTTAACCTTAATCTAACCCCTAAACCTTTTTGAAGGGAAAATATTTATGTACTTATATATTTGAATACCAGTTACATTAAAATAAAATTGAACCAAAAATCTATAATTCTACATGAGATAAACACAGTGATGCCTGGTGATGTACAGAAGATCTATCTGATGGAAAAACATGCTTTACTATTTTAATTTGCACTTTTAAGAGTACACATTATTTCTTCTGTTTACAATTACTTTCCTAGCACTTTATTACAGTATGCATAGAAGTGGCTCCTGGGAAAAGAATCAATAAAAAAAAATTACCTTCTGAAATTAACAGATTAACAATTATAAATAAGATATAAGTAAGAGCTGGGTTCAGTCTGCAAAGATTTTGATCATTTAAAATACAAAGAAGCAAATTTTAAACAGAATATAACAGCCAACCCTTGAACAAGTAGGAGTTAATCACATATAATTTATAGCTGGCCCTTCGTATCCAGGTTCCTCTGCATACTCGGATTCAACCAATCATGTATTGTGTAATACTGTAGCATTTACTTGAAAAATATCCATACATAAATGAACCCATGAAGTTCAAACCCATGTTGCTCAAGGGTAACTGTAATGCAATTTCTGGTTAATATTACTCAAAGAAGTGCCATCCAACAGAATTTCTGTGATGATGGAAATGTTCTACACACGTGTGCTGATATGATTGTTAGCCACAAACTACACACATCTGACTTTTTCCCTAACTTTATTAAGATACCACTGAAATATAACATATGTAAGTTTAAAGTGTATAGTATGATGATTAGATTACATGTGGCTATTAAGCATTTGAATGTTGCTAGATTGGGAGAGGAAGTCAATTTTTATGTTATTCTAATTAATTTTAACTTAAATAGCCACATGTAGTTAGCAGCTATAATTAGTTATAATTTTGCACAGGTCCAAATCATATTCCCTGAGTCTGGGAAGAATCAGACTTTTAAAAGACTGTCTTAAAGAGCTAAATCTAGAGGTTAACAACAAACAAAATGCTTAACACAACTACTTAGATATATTAATCCTTGAATAGTTCTATCTTTTTACATAAATTTGAAAAAAGCTTACTCCAAATACAACCAGTACACTATTAATTTTGTTTGGTACTAGATACTGGTAGAGTTATATTTTAGTACACTTACAATGCCTTAAACCAAAGCACTTTTCTCTTTAAGAAGAACATAGTCACAACAGAATGCTACAAGTGTCCCACTATAATTCTGAGCTGGGTCAACTAATATAAGTCCATTTATTATAGCCTGATAGAGCTCTCATACCTGAAATATCATTCCATCAAGTAACTGCCCTTCTAGCTTCAGCAAGAACTTTTCAAATGGCTTTAGCTTTTCTTCTTGAATTCCAAATTTTGAAGGATTGTGATGGACAGATTTCAGTAACCTTGTGGAAAATTAGGAGAAAGGCGTTCAATTTGCCTAAGAGTCTTAGGGTAAAAATATTCCCAGAAATCAAAGTTTTATATTTGTATTCCTTACACATTTGAGAACTTGAATACAATCCTAAAATATTTATTTTTCTAATATTACCTTTTTATATCTTAAATTCAGATATCTGGTGCCTTCTAGATACCAGACATTTAGTGAATACTTATAAACTGAATAAAATATAATGTCTTGACTTTAAAAAGTCTTAGAGTATGCAAAAAAATAAAACCAACTGAACAATTATCACTTGTTCAGAACAAGTAAAAAATAAGTCTGAGTCCTGAGACAGTCAAATGAACACTCAACTACACTTTAAGACTTAGGATGCGTCATACAAGTAGATCATACTCTCAAATACGGCCATCTGAAATTAAAAGAATGGCTATTGTCTTCAAAAAAATTTTGACATGAGATTCTTCTACATACAGATATTCAGGTCTTTTAAAGGATCTGCACTACTTATATTTATTTTTCACTAATACATTAGCTATACAAAGTAAGAGAGTTTTTCTTTTTTTTCTCTTCATGGCTGTACTGCAGCATATGGAAGTTCCTAGGCTAGAGTTTGAATCGGAGCTGCAGGTGCAGGCCTATACCACTGCCACACCAGATCTGAGCCCTATCTGTGACCTAAGCCGTGGCAACACTGGATCCTTAACCCACTGAGTGAGCCAGGGATTGGACCTGCGTCCTCGTGGAGACTATGTTGGGTTCTTAACCCACTGAGCCACAAGGAGAACTTCTACTTTAACATTTTAATTGGCTTACCTTTTGTACATAGTCCAGTGGTCTTTCAGTGTGATGTGATTATCAATAATTTCATCCAGGGTAAGTAAAATTGTTAGCAGCTCTCCCAAGTGCTCATACATAGTCTGTCAAAAAACCTTTAATGATTATCATTTAATCACTAGTTAGAAGTTCATGTGGATTTTTTTTTCTTGCTTTTTAGGGCCACGCTCACATCATAAGGAGGTTCCCAGGCCAGCAGTCTAACCGGAGCTACAGCTGCTGGCCTACACCACAGCCACAGCAACGCCAGATCCGAGCCACGTCTGCGACCTATACCATAGCTCACAGCAATGCTGGATCTTTAACCCACTGAGCGAGGCCAGGGATCGAACCCGCAACCTCATGGTTCCTAGTTGGATTTGTTTTCTGCTGCGCCACGACAGGAACTCCTTATGTAGATTTTTAAAGTTAAACACACTTGGGCCAATTACTAAACTAAATCAGTGAATAAATTAATTCATAGATGAAGCTATTAATCCTCAGATGGAATATCCTTAAACTGGGAAATGCTTCATCCAAAATTTCATCCTTAATAGTAATACTGTAGATTCTCCAAATAGACCTCTTGGATAACCAGCACTGGGCAAAAAAATAGGAAAAAACTAAGAGTTACACTGATAGTGGATCAGTAATGCCTCAGCAACTTCACAAATAAAAGAGAACAAATGAAGAGAAAAAAAAAATCCTTTAAGAGTCCTGAAATAACTTGTACTTCTAACCATATAAACTCCAAAGTAAAGTATAGTAAAAATTACAGTTTTACAGGTCAAGTTAAATTACTTTTACCTGAAAATGAACTCCAGTTGTCTCTATAATTTTGGGTGCAATCCTGTAATAAAATAACATACAAGTTTTTTTTTTTTTTTAAATCTTGTTGTCACAGTTCATTTTTATTTTAAGGAAAATACATAAGCAGCAGAAACTCTTGGAATTTTAATATACATTTATCTTTATTTAGGTTTTAGTCACCAAAATTTATGAAACCCAAGGAATTACTATAATATTCTACCTTCCCAAGAAGGGAACTAACTTGTACATACAGAGTCTGCAGAGTCTGGGGTCTCCTTGCCAATATACAACTTAGTGGGTAGGTATATATGTCAATATGCAGCCCATGAATAACCTTAGCCATTCAAACCAAAGGGATATAACTTGGGATGGAGACAGAGAAATAACAAAACATATTCATTTCTTTCTAAACTATTAGAATTTCTCAATTCCCAATTAGAATCTTTGTTATCCCATCCAAACTGGCATTTGGGAACTAGTGCTCTCTTCAGATGAATTTATTTCTAGAGTTCTCATTCTGACTGAAAAAAACTGCATACAAAGGGGATCATATCAAAGTCAAAAGCCCCAGGAAAATTCCATTTCACTTTCTGGAGAGTCAATCTACTCAACAGTAAATAAATTAATACTCGCATAGCAAAGCATATATAAATATTCCACAAGATAGAATACTAAAAAAACCCCCACAAATTTCAAATAAATTTCATCCTTTTAGGGGAGGGGTGTGTTAGTGGGGAGTCCCCTTTGAATAACACATCAGGTACTGCTATGCACTCAACCCCTTCTCCGATGAGAACTTCAGTGAAAGCATAGAACATAAAATAAATACTTGATTGAGAGGAAAAACATGAGAATGAGAAACAGGTCTTCCAGTTTATAAAGAAAGAGAAGATACAGCATGATATAGCAAAAACAATGAGAGGACTGGTGACCAAAAAAACAGCACCTAAATTGCTACAGAATCTTGGCAAATAATTCCTTTGGGCCTCAGTTATCTCTCTTATAACTGGGAATCCCTAGCCTTGTAACTAAAGAAAGTTATTGTAAGATTATAGTTAAACAGTAAATGGGAAAGTATAAAACTATTACTCAGGAGTTCCCATCGTGGCGCAGTGGTTAACGAACCCAACTAGGAACCATGAGGTTGCGGGTTCGATCCCTGGCATCGCTCAGGGGGTTAACAATCCGGCGTTGCCATGAGCTGTTGGTGTAGGTTGCAGAGGCGGCTCAGATCTGGCATTGCTGTGTCTCTGGTGTAGGCCGGCAGTAACAGCTCCAATTAGACCTCTAGCCTGAGAACCTCCAGATGCCGCGGGTGCGGCCCTTAAAAAAAGAAAAAAAAAGGAAAACTATTACTCAAATGTGAGATATTAGTCTGTGGTGGTTAAGAATACTAAGTAAGGTTCTATGAAAATTTGATAATTTTTCTTGATTTAGAACAAGGGTCCCCAAATTTGGAAGATCATTAGAATTACTCACAAAACTTTTTTCAGCTAGATCCCCTAGCCCTACCCCCCCAAGCCTCTATAGTTTAAGAAAAATCTCGTGATTCTAATGGGCCAGGGACCCTTCAATGTAAAGGAGAAAGGAAATACACAGAGAGAACATGAAACATATACTAATTCTACATTAGCCTTTTTCAATATAATCAAATTTCTTTAAGATTATTCTGTCAACATTCTCATTCAGACAGATAATGGCTTCATTCACCACGGTAGAAACTGTGTCTTACTAACTTATGTATTATACACATCAAGTAGTGTTTAAAACATCATGAGTGTTCAAGGAATGCTGAAAAAGTCAATGAAAGAATGAGTGAATAAATGAGTGAACAAATGAAAAACTACTTCAGATAATTAGCTAGTTTAAGAAAAACATTTCCTGCATCTCTATTAAAAATACAAAAATATTTCTAAAATCCATTACTTGTTACTGATATAGAGCGCAGCCAACTGATGGACTACATTCATCACCACTTCATAGCACCTCGTAACAAAACAAGACAGTTCCTGAAATGACAAGTTGAGTATATGTTACAAGTTGAGTAAATGTCACCATTTCTGACTGAATTTTATGGTAACAGTGATAAACAAAAACAGAATGGTTTTCCAATAAAAATCTCCAGTTAACCTGCTGTAAGACAACTTCAAGCATCCTTCAAGGAATCAGTTCTTAACTCACTTCCCCAGATCACTTCTACCTCTTTGCCTCCACAGCATCTTATTCATCCTTCTAATTTGAGTTTTGTTTTCATTACTTATATAATTCCTAAGTGACAGCGACTGTTCTCTGAATATCCACCGCCATGGCAGCTAACCCTCAACTGCTTCTCAATAAATTTCTGTCCTATTAAATGAATGAATGAACATCTGAATGAATGAAGAAGCTCAAAAGCTGCCAGTTTAGAAAGTATGACAATGAGGTGAAGGGGTCTGTCCAGAAGTCACTCTGAAATAACCTCATTTTTTTTTTTTTTTTTTTGCCTTTTGTCATTTTATGGCCGCACCCGCGCGGCATGTGGAGGTTCCCAGGCTAGGGGTCTAATCGGAGCTGTGGCCACTGGCCTACACCGCAGCCACAGCAACGCACGATCCGAGCCGCGTCTGCAACCTACACCACAGCTCACGGCAACGCCGGATCGTTAACCCACTGAGCAAGGGCAGGGATCGAACCCGCAACCTCATGGTTCCTAGTCGGATTCGTTAACCACTGCGCCACGACGGGAACTCCTGAAATAATTTCAAATGTTTATGACCTTTATCTATAAATAGGCTTGGTACACACCAAATGAAATACTAATCATCCCAGGCATATGCTTATCATTATATAATTAAGCCATATCCCACACCTTCTAAAAGCTCTCAACTTCCCAACCCATAGAAGCAGTTTGTATCCTAAGGTATTTAAAGCCTGATTAAACCAACAGCTGTTCTAAACTGTAAGCTCTATGAGGACAGAAATTTCTGCTGGTTTTGTGCAATGCTGGTTTTACACACAAGCACTAAGAACAGTTTCTAATATATGCTAAGTTCATAAAACATTTGTTGAATGTTTAAAAATAGAATTATATGCAGCTGTTTGTGAAATTCACAATTTAATTTTTTAAAAATGAAAATAATACATTTCAATTTTATTTAAACAGCTTTAGTTTTACACTTCTTATTAAACTTCTAAAAGCCTAATAAAAGCAAAGAACAGAAAATGCAGGATACACAGAAAATACAAAGCAAAAGGCAGAAACAAGTGCAGATACATAAGACTATTTATTGAGACAGAAATAGAATTAACCAATTAAAACAGATTTTCAGATTATATAAAAAAGCAAAATCCACAAAGATGCAGCTTTAAACAAATACAACTAAAACTAAGACACAGAATGTTTGAAAAATTAAAAAAAGAATAAAAAGAAAATGCTAACTAAAACAGAGCTGGAGCAGTGATATTAATATTAGGCAAATAAACTTTATTTACATTACTATAGCTAATTGCTATGTACATAATTATATACCATATAATTATTATCACAGCTTAAGAATGTCACCACATAACAGGAGGTCTCATTTGCTGGGAATGATTAACAGTTCTAAACTTTTATGCACCAAATAAAACACCCTTCAAAAAGCAAAATTTGCTAAAACTAAAGGAAAAAACTGGAGTTCCCTAGTAGCAAGAGTCCGGGGTTGTCACTGCTGTGGCTCAGGTTCATTCCCTGGCCCTGGAACATTCATATGCCATGGGTTCAGCCAAAACAAAACAAAGACAAAACCAGAACAAAACAAAACAAAAAAACTAAAGGGAGAAATTGACACATTCACTTCAGCTGTGCAAATTAACATTTCTTAGACTCCTGCCCAGCAACTTCCTGTGTCAAGTGGCACTAAAAGGAGAGTAGAAGGCAGGAAAAGGACATCCTTTCTATATCTTGCTGTTTTTATCAGCATAATACAGGCGGTTCACCCCAGTTTCCAGCTTCTTCCAGCACTACAGAACCAATTTTGTGTTGGCCTCTTAAAAGGTACTGGCAGCAGCAAGGCAGCACTGGTTTCTCAGAGCTATGATATTAATTCCCTACGCTCCTGATTCTGGCAACCTCAAACTTTTTCTGCTTACATATAAAGGTAATATCTGCTTCCTGTGGCTTACCTGTTTCCTTTTTTCTTTTGTTTGGCCACACTCCCTGGCATGTGGAAGTTCCCAGACCAGGGATCAAACCTGCACCATAGCAGCAACCAAAGCCACTGCAGTGACAATGCCAGATCCTTAACCTGCTGCACCACAAGGGAACTCCTGTTTTTTCTTTCAGCTCTCCAATTCTTATATAACCAATCTCTATATTACATCTCTTCTTTATTTATTTGAAGTATAGTTAACTTACGACATTGTATTAACTTTATATGTACAGTAAAGTGATTCAATTATATATATTGAATATATATATTCTTTTCCATTTTAGGTTATTACAAGATATTGGGTATAGTTTCCTATGTTATACAGTAAATCCCTGTTTATCTATTTTATGTATAGTAGTATGTATCTATTAATGCCATACTCCTAATCTATCCCTCCTGCTACCTTTCCTCTTTGGTAACCATAATTTTGTTTTCTATGTCTGTGAAGCTGTTTGTTTTGTAAATAAAATCATTTGTGTTATTTTTTTGGATTCCACATATAAGTGATGTCATATAATATCTATATTTACCTAACTTAATTCACTTAATGTGATAATCTCTGAGAAAATATGACAATCTCTAGTTTCCAATCATGTTACAAATGGCAATATTTCATTCTTTTTTATGACTGAGTAATATTCCATTGTGTTTATCTACATCTTTATCCATTCATCTGCTGATGGACACATAGGTTGATTCCATGTTTTGGCTACTGTAAAAAGTCCTGTATCATTGGGGTGCAAGTATCTTTTTGAATTAGAATTTTCATCTTTTCTAGATATATACCCAGGAGTGGGACTGCAGATCATACAGTAGCTCTATTAAATCTCCTCTTTTGCAGTTTTTTTCTTTCCTTTTTCTTTTTTTTTTTTTTGCTTTTTAGGGCCACACCTGCAGCATATGGAAGTTCCCAGCTAGGGGCCAAATCAGAGCTGCAGCTGGTGGCCTACACCACAGCCACAGCAACAAAGGATCCGAGCCATATCTGCGACCTACACCACAGCTCCCAGTAACACCTTAACTTTGAGTGAGGCCAGGGATTGAACCCGCATCCTCATGGATACCAGCTGGGTTCGTTACCACTGAGCCACAACGGGAACTCCTAAATTTCCTCTTTTGAAATACCTTGTGTGTTTGTTTTCTGCCCTGAACTCTTACACGTATCACATACCATAATAGAGGATAATTTCAACAAAATGCTTTCAATTAAGACAAAAAAATTGTGACGATATAAAAGATATATTAAGATGCTTAATTCAATGAAATATATCAAATCTTATACCCCCAAATAAGAAGGTAAGTGGGATTATCGGTATTTCCTTATCTCCAATTTTTCCTTTTGTCAAATTATATAAGCATTGCTTTATTAACAATGCTTATTATTGGGGAGAAAGAGAAGTTATTTCAGTCCTTGAATAAAACTAAACCAAAAGACTTAGAATAACTAAAGCTAACTCTGCAGCGACGAAAAGCATATATAAATTGAAACATTTGGTTAGAAGCATCAAATACTGCTGCTTTTAAAAACCTCATCTTTGCTTATGTAACAGCATAATGTTAACAATCTCTATCAATGACTTTTTCGAACATAAATTATGTTTTATTACCAAGTGCAAACTTTAAATTATTTTAAAAGGCATGGTGATAAACTGTCCATAATCAAAATTATACAAAGGAACTTATTCTGATAGCTTATTCCACTAAAAATGCTATGAAAATCTTCCAGGAATTACAATCTCCTTAACTATAATCCAGTGTCAACTAAGTGTCCTACCCTCACAGTACATGGTCTTAGCATTTAAGGTTTTACATCTCTTTTGATTATGTGTGATTTACCAAACTTTTCAAAGAAAAGCATCAATAAAAAGTAAAAATAATTTACCTGTAAGAATGAAATAAATCTCCCCATTTGAATTTGGCAATCACCTTCCACCATGCTAGAATCTGTAGCTTCAAAAGGCAACATGAAGACTATTTCAATTTTTTAATTTAAACTCAATCAACATGAAAAAATAAAAATACGGTTTTTAAAATTCATTACATTTCTAATTTGCATGCTATTAAAAACAAAATTTTTTCACTGAAGAGAAAAATGAGATAATCACTAATGACACAATTAAAAGTAACCATCTGTTTCCCTATTTAATGAATTCAAGGAAAATCCTCATCTTGCTACATGCTTTGTAATTTATAAAAATATCACAAATTAACTTTATAGAGAATTTGTTGCTGCTTCATCATTCAGGTTTTTTTTAAATCTTTGTCAAACAAAAAAAATAAACCAATAAAAAAATCTGGATGTTTATTTTCTCACACTAAGACTTTATATGACCATGATTCAAGTCCTAGAACTGTCAGTTAACTTTTTGTTCATTTCAATCTCAAAAAAGGCATCACAACATTACAATGTGAAGTTTTAATGCTTACCTCCTTCTCCATAAAACAAGAGACCATTATAAAATTTAGTTTCAGCCTGTTTAAAAAAATTAAAATAATTTTAAAGGTTGCCATTTTGTTTTTAAATTCCTAAACTCTCCTAAGTAATCCCGATTTAGTATTAGGCAGATGACTACATTACATACACAAATTCACTTAAATTCAAAAACTGCTTAGAATATAGGTACCAAAGATACTATTGATACTCAAAGTTATCTCTTGATTTCTCTAGCCTTTACTTTGTCTTATCTGATCAGTTTAATTGTCCTACATCCTCCCATCAGAGAGAGAAACCAACGGAACAGTGTCAAAGAGGCAGAGAAAGAAAGATGAAGTTTATCATCTTCTACCAGAGTTTCAATGGCTCATGGGTGAGGAAACACAAAGCATATTAAAAATTCAAAGCTTTTTTAAAAAATCAGTTCTATCTAGAAAGCCAGTATATAGGACAAGTAACACGGACTTAGTAGACCCAGACTCAAACCATTAGTACCAGTAAAATGTTTGCCTTTAGTTAAACATTAAGCTTTAGTTTCCTCATGTTTCTCACATACCTCTCTGTTCTGTTATTAGTATTAACAGGGTTGGCAAGGTGTTTGGCACATAGTAAGTACTCAGTGAATGGTACTTTCTATTTTTACTATTTTAAATAAACAGTTCATTCAATATTCAGTAAATATTTATGCACACTGTACATATACAGGCACTCATTTGCTTTTAAATCATGTTTTTAATGTTTTAAGAGTACAAAATAATTACCTCATATTTTAATTTCTTGATTTCACAACAAAGTGCAGCATAAACAGTGATGACTTTGTTTAAGACCTAGTTTCATGAGTAAACACAATAGGAAAAAAGTAAATTATAGCAGATAACTAAAGCATTTTAAAAACAGATTTTAAGGCTTAGGAATCTGTACCTTATTTTCAGTCTTTATGAGTTCCAAAAGGGAAGACTGTTCATAAGGCAAAAGCTGTAGAAACAAAGGAAAATAATTCTTTTTAATTCGAAAAAAAAAAATTTAAAATTTAAATACACAAACTGAAACCAATTTAAACTTGGTTAAATCAATCTAAACTTGTGTTAGACCTTCTATTAGCACCATACCAGATGGGGAATGACTGCTAACAGGTACGGGATTTCTTTTTGAGGGTGGTGAAAATGTTATAAAATTGACTCTGGTGATGGAACAATTCTAAGAATACACTAAAAACCAAAGCATAGTATATTGTGTGAATTATATCTCAAGAAAGCCATTATTTAAAAAGTCAAGATGTGACTTAGGACAAGTCTAGCATATAATATATGCACAATAAATAGTTATTACTTAAGTGGTAACAGGCTACCATCAAAGACAAAACAAAACAGAACTACCTCACAATGGAACAGAGCAGGAATGACATGTTTTATACATTAAAAAATCATTCCCATATTAAGATCCCCTAAATAGCATAAGGGGGCTTTCGGGAAATGATGGAAGTGTTCTATATCTTGATTGGGGTATGGGTGACATGGAAACAGTTGTTTGACAAAATACACTGAACAGTGTATTTTAAATCTATATATTTCACTGTTCATAAAATAACCTCAATAAAAAAAAAAGCCTGAATACTTTATTCCAACCCTCTTCATTTTCTTGATAATGAAAAACAAAACCTAATTCAAAGAGTTGGAGTTTGTGTCATTCTTTAAAAATCAAAAACAAACAAAAACACATGCAGAGCTTAGAGAAAAGGAAATTAACCATTCTTCTCCAAGTTTCTTTTAGTTCTCTAGTTTCCAAATAATAAAAATATACATCCCATTGGTAAAAACTGTTTTCAAGATATACTATGTCTGAAAATATATGTCTAAGTTATGAAATAAAACAAAATCAAACCTTTAATGCTATAGGATCAAGATTGAAATCCCAAACATCTCCAATTGAATCATCCAGTGCATCTTCAATTCTTCTCAACTGAGAGGTATACTCCTCAAGAAATTTCCCATAATTCTTAAGTTGGACTTCAGCATGAATTTCTAAATTTAAATTTTAAAACAGTTTGTGAGAAGTCATGAAGACATTTACTTGAAATAATTTCAAAAGTCACAGCAAAGTGGATACTAAGCACTGTTAATATATTACTTTGGAATGTGTGGACGTCTTGAAAATAAAGTTTCAAAGTTAAACAATACTTGAGCTTTCAATCTTTTCCAAATAGATAAAATAATTGCAAAAGCAGATGTTACCATATACAGAGATATCATCTTAAAACCAAAACTCTATAAAGTATGATGAAAAAGTCATTTACCCTATAATCTAAACAACCTGAATAATGCCTTAGACAACTCCATGTCCTGATTCTATGTTTTAGTCATAAATAACTTTTTTGTGCAAAAATCTGTTGTCATAGAAGCAAAATTTTTAAATGCAATGTTTAACTCTATACACCATAAACTTTACCTAAAAATACACCTACGGAGTTCCCGTTGTGGTGCAGTGGGTTAAGACTCCAACTGCAGGGAGTTCCCATTGTGACTCAGTGGAAAGGAATCAGATTAGAATCCATGAGGATGCAGGTTTGATCCTTGGCCTCTCTCAGTGGGTTAAGGATCCAGCACTGTCGTGAGCAATGGTGTACGTCAGAAACAAACCGGATTCACCGTTGCTGTGGCTGTGGCACAGACCAGCAGCTACAGCTCCAATTGGACCCCTAGCCTGGGAATCTCCATATGTGGCCCTAAAAAGACAAAAAAAAAAAAAAAAAAAGAATCCAACTGCAGCGGAGGTGCAGGTTCAATTGTCAGCCGGCACAGTGGGTTAAAGGATCCAGCATGGCCTAAGCTACAGCTCAGAATTAATCCCTGGCCTGAGAACTTCCATATACCGCAGCTGAGGACAAAATATATAAATAAATAAATAAAAATGAAAATACACCTAAATACTGTTTTTAAAATAATTTTAGGAGTTCCTGTCATGTTGTGGCACAGTGGAAACAAACCCGACTAGCAACCACAAAGTTGCAGGTTCGATCCCTGGCCTTACTCAGTGGGTTGGGGATCTGGGGTTGCCATGAGTTGTCTGAGTCTCAGATGTGCCTCAGATCCTGCGTCGTTGTGTTTGTGGCATAGGCTGGTAGCTATAGCTTGGATTTGACCCCTAGCCTGGGAACCTCCATGTGCCGTGGGTGTGGCTCAAAAAAAAACAAAAAAACAAACCTAAAACTAAAATAATTTTAGATAGATCTGCTTCGTCATAATAATATTCCTATAATGCCCCAAATTTACCGAGGTATTTTGTTTTAATTATCGATCACAACAACAGTTGGGAAAGCCAATAACGAACACTGAGTACAGAATACTGTGGTAATATTTACAGAATTTACACATTGACAGATGACTCCAGGCAATCCCTGGAATATCCTGAAAAAAGGTATTCCTATTAATCTAAATTAATGAAAGTAAATATTCCACCTTATGCATAAGAATTCACTATTTATTCCGAAGGCAGCAAATTTGACTCCAACTCAGTTTCTTTTATGGATGTGAATAACTTTATTCAACTGTTGTCTCCTATAAAAAGTAAAATTTTCTCTCAAATTATCAATGCTAAGCAACTCTAAGTATGTTCTGACTCATTAAGGATACAGACCTAGATTCTCATTCTCATTTTATTTTCAACTAATGCTCTCAATCAGGTGGATTAATTTAGTTCATCAAGGTTATTGCATTATAGCATTAATCTAGGCAATTTTGGAAAACAATTAGTCTACATATGAGTCATAATCCAAAAATTAATGAAAACCAGGTACAGAGAAGAGAGGTCTTCTCTTCTCTACAACTTAAATTTCAAAAACTGCCTAAGATTCTCAAAATCCCAAATACATGTCTAATTGTTACGTGGGAAATGACCAAAGCTGCATCTAACCAGCAAATAAGTTCTTAATGACAATGCCAAAAAAAAAAATGCCAATCAATTATTCATTTAGGAGTTCCCATTGTGCCTCAGTGATAATGAACCCGACCATTATCCATGAGGACGAAGGTTCGATCCCTGGTCTTAGTGGGTTAAGGATCCGGCATTGCCATCAGCTGTGGTTGTAGATGCAACTCAGATACAGCAATACAGCTTTACTGTGGCTGTGACATAGTCTGGCAGCTGCAGCTCAGATTCGACCACTAGCCTGGGAACTTCCATATACCACAGATGTGGCCCTAAAAAGAAAAAGTGTTCATTTAGTCTGTTTGAGAATTCATAAAATAACAGGCAAGAAAAAACCTATAATAATATTAAAGTTCTTTACTGATAAGTTTTAAAATTGGTAAAAGTCCTGTGAAAGAACTCCATAGTGATTCTTTGAGAGTAAAATTCCCAAAAACCTATTTACACGCTTATCTCTTCCAAAAGACTGAATTCCTTGTTTTATCTTTGCATCCCTAATATCTACCACAGATGCTGGTATGCGGAAAATGTCTGAGTGAATCAGATAATTCTACTGATTCAACCAATATCAAACCCCAATCATATTTTCACTCCACTATTTTGCAGACACTAGAGTAGGGAACCTCTGTCCATAAAACTTCATACATGACAAGGTGCAGTACATACAGCAAATACAGAATCCTCCCCATAAAAAAGTTAAAGGATTCTGTCATTACCAACAGGATTGGTTGTTTATGCTGCATAGGAGCTAACAATTTACAGAATGTTTTGTGAAAAACTGAATCCTGAATGAAACTCATGCCTCTTTAAGTAGTTAATAAAACCTAATTACATCTAATCTGTCTTTGTAAAACGAAGCAAAAATCACACATAATCTTTTAAAATTATATTCGCCTTCTGAAAACGCTACATTAAAAAAACAAATTCTAGCAATATGTCCCAAAATCTCTTCTATCACCTATAAAGATTAATACCACCCAATACAAGAAACAGATTGCCAATTTGTACTCATCTTAAGTAGAGTTTCATTAAAATAGTTTGACATCTAAACTTTGCCGCATGGAACTGAATGTGTTAGGTGTTTTGAGTTAGACTTCTAAGTTAAAATGAGACAACTCAATTTTACATAGTGAAAGCAGAAGTAGATCTACTGTAATTTCTGAAACCTTGCTAGGTGCGCTGAAAACTACAGGACATCACAGAAAAAGACCACCTAACATAAATAAAAGGCCTGGAGGGAGATAAATGGACACATGTGTATATATTTTACCGTGTGAAGAGTTCTTTTTCTCTAGCTTCTACAGTTATAAGAATATGAAGGAAAAAACCCTCAAACTTCCAAAAGTTGGTTTGGGAGGAAAACGAAAAACAGGAAACCGAAACAGGAACCCCGACCTCAGCCTCACCTAGAACTGAACGTTCTGAGGATCTGGTCAAAGCCCCAGAGGCCAGAGACGCGGCAGCCTCCCCTCCCCAGACGCCTGGCCTCCCTGGCGCGCCCCGTCAGGGCCCCCCGGCCGCACAAAGTGGACGCCGCGCCCACCTGATACCGCGGTCGCCCCAGGACAGTCACCGCCCCGATCGCCAAGCCCTGCCCTGGCCAGCCTGGCTCCCCATCGCGGGGACTCCCGACCCCGAAAGTTACGTTCGGAAGGCGTTTCTAAGGCGCAGAAAGTATCCCCAATACGAGGGCTACGCGCCGAAAGCTACAAAAGCCCTCCTGCACAAGCGCTCCCCGGGCTGAGGCGGGATGGGGAGCGTCCACCCGCAGCCCTTGCCCTGCCGCTCCCTTACTCTGCGAGCCGTCGTCAACGCGATCGAACTCCCAGTCCGGGGACAGAGTCTCCACCGCCATCGCACCGGCGCCTCCCACAGTCACAGCCCCAACAGCCTGGACGACGGCAGCGGCCTCACCCCGGCGGCTGTCATAGCACGTGACTTCCGGCCCGGGCCCCGCCCCCGCTCGCCAGGGCCAAGCAGGGCTCAATGCCCCTGGGGGCCGCGAGGACCGCTGGGAAAGCGAGTCTTCCGCGGTGGCCGAAAGCGATGGCCATGGCGGCGGCGGTGATCTTCTAGGTGTCCTCCCCGCTCCTACTTCGGCCTTGCCGCCGTTCAGTTAGTCTCAGGCCACATCGTTATCTTCACCTTCGCCCTACTGTCTCCAGGCCGTTTTTTGTACCGGGGGAGTTTTTTCCTCAATGTAGGCTGAAAAGGACAAAACTGATGGACTGGAGGCTGGACAAGAAGGCGTGGTCCTGTAGGACGTGGCTGTCCAGGCGCTTCTGCCAAGAATCCCATACTGCCAACGCCTTCCCGCTCGCCACTGTCGGTGGTCTTTCAGCAATTGTCCTGCACACCTGTTCTTGAGGGAAAAAAAACAGAAACAAACAAACAAAAAAAAGCGTTGTGCAAGAGAAGGGGTTACTTTACGAACACCTTAAGCGAGGAATTTTACTACTCTGCTTGTCTTGCACTCACCGGTTTTCTACCCACCTCATCCAAAAAGGCAGGGCGGGGGCGGCGGAGTGGAGAAGAAAAGATGTTTGAGTTCTAAAATGTGCCTATCTCCCAACTGGCTTTTCGGTGAGCAGTGATACATGTTACCCAGTAATGCTGTATGTATACAGGTAATTGCATGGCAGTGTTCATTGCGGCATGGTTGTTAATAGGAGTATTAACAATTAATAAGGAGTAAATAGGAGTATTAACAATCAATAAGGAGTAAATACGTAAAGTTTAGTATGTCCATACTACGAAATGCTAGATAGCTGTCAAAAGAAATGAGGTAGATTTATAGAGACACGAGAAACTGACAGAAGGTAGTTGCAAAATAATGTGTATTTCTGGTTACATTTGTATTTTTGTGCAAACGTGTACTTGCATGTGTGCATGTAAATGCTAAGAAAGAGAACTCAAATCACTCTCAACATCAGTGCCTAATGGCTGGCACACTTTTCCTTTTACTACCTGTGTGATCATGAGTTTGACTTTGCTGTATTCTTCACATTTGTCTTATTCACTGTAACTAATCTCCCAGTAACATTATGATACGTTGAAATCACGTCAGAGCAATTTGAAACTGCATATTCACTTATCTGTGAAATCAGGGCAACAGGAAGTGTAATGTAATAAGTAAAAGCACAGATTCTACAGTCACATTGTGTAGATCCAAATCATAGCTCTGCCACTTACTAGCCATGGGGTATTAGGCCAAATAATTTAACCTCTGCCTTAATTTCCTCATTCGTAAAGTGAGAATATTAATAGTAAGCTCTCAAAGTAGTATTATAAGTGCTGAGGTCTTAGTGAATTTATTTCTTTTTTTTTTTTCTTTTCGTGGCAGCATGTGGAAGTTTCCTGGGCCAAACCAGTGCCGCAGTTTCAACCTATGCCACGGCTGCAGCAACACCAGGTCCTTAACTTGAGGCGCCGCAAGGGAACTTCCTGAATTTATTTCTTAATATACATTTAAAATATATTTCCTACACTAGGAAAATCTATGGTGAAAGCTTACTAAAGACATTTCTCTTAGTAATTTGTCTGAGTACAATGTGTACCTGTCAAGAAGATTCCTAATCTGTTAATTCATATATTTCTTTACAAAATAATCTAACATGGACAAGCGCCTGGGTCTTCCTAACTGTATCATTTTGCTATAGATGCATGACAGATCTTTCCTCTTCATTGTCCACACTCTGAGTAAAGTTCCTCAAAACCTGCCCGATCAGAGAATGTTCTACTTTAAGTCCTTCAGCGAATTCCATTTTCCGTGACATGGAGTTTATGCTTCACAGGATATAACATAAGGCTTCCCATCTGCCCTCTTATTATTCTCTAAACTTTCTGCCTCATCTATTCCCCAGTTTACACCCACTTTGTTCTGCTGAGGTACCAAACCATTTGCAGTTTCTCAAACAGGTCCTGCTGCCTCCAACATTCTGGAGTTTACACATGCCAGTCCATCCCTCAAACAAGAACATGCCTTCCAGGCTTGGTCCCCCAACCAACTATAATGTTCTCAAGAGTTAGTTCAGGAGTTCCCTGGTGGCCTAGTGGTCAAGGATCCAACATTGTCACCGCTGTGGCTCAGTTTACTGCTGTGGCTTGGGTTCGATCCCTGGCATGGAAACTTCCACATGGTGAGGGCACAGACAAAAAGAAGAAAAAAAACAGTCAGTTCAGACATTAATTTTTTATCAGAGACTAATGACCTCCCAAGACATTTTTCTTTCTTCCCACTGACAGAAACCAGCTTTTAGTTGGACCATGGCCACCCAACTCAAAGATTGCCTTTCCCAGCTTTACCTGAAATCAGGTGTGGCAGTACCATTAAGTTCTGGCCAATGAGATTTGTAATAATTAGGGGAAAAAAAAGGAGTAAGGGGGGGATTAGGTGTGATAGTAAAGATAACAGCATCTAACAGATATTTTACATTTACAGTGTAGCAGGAAGCATTTTAAGTCCTTTACATATATTACTTTATTTAATCCTCGTAAGACTGAGATTCAACCCACTGACCATCGATGCTATCTCTATCATATGTTAGGTTTCCACATATACATGAGTCTGTGTCTGTGTTGTTGAACAGTTCATCCATCCCTATACCAAAACTCCAGTCTTACTTATAACAGGTTTTTAAGTGTTCCTATCTAGTAAGGCAAGCCCCAAACGTGGTTCCTCCTCAGGAGTATTTTTATTTTTGGCTCTTTGATTTTCCAGATACATTTTAAAGTCCATATTTGTGGACTTCCATGGGAAACCCTGTTGGAATTTTAATTGGGTTTGTACTAAATCAATTTAGTGAGAGTAGATTTCTCTAGTGATGTTGAGTCTTTCTAAGACTATCATTTATTCAGGTTCTCCCTAATGTCTTTAGATAAATGTTTATGATTTTCTCCATCAATTTCTTGGAATCTTTTGTTAGCCTTATTCTTTATATGTCTGCTTTTAATGGTTGGTATTATAAATAGTATATCTTTAAATGTTTTCTAACAGTTTCTTGCAGGTATATCAAAATAATAGATTCAAAGATATTAAACTTACATTCAGCCGCCCTGCTAAATTCTCCTTTTAACTGTAACAATTGTAGATTCAATTGCATTTTCTGCATAGACAGTTATAATGTCTGTGTGTAATGATGCTTTTGTTTTTCCTTTTTAATCCTGATGTATTTTTCTTATTGTCTTTCTGCATTCTCTAGAACCTGTTCAATGCCAAATAAAAGTGGTGATAGCAGACATCTTTGTCTTGCTCCTAATTTTTTGAAGGAAGTGCATACATGCAAGTTTTGATCATGAAATAGTTTTTTTTAATGTATATTTCATCAAGATAAAAATAAAGTCTCCTAGTTTAGTTTTGCAAAAGGCGTGTTGGGATTTTATTTGTTTAATAGTTATAAATGCACATTGCTTAGAGCAGTGATTAGAATACTACCGCTCAATCTAAATCAAGTCTATTTTTACAAGCCCATAAACTAAGAATAATTTTTTCATTTTTCAATGGTTGAAAAAATGAAAAAAAAAATTTTTTTGACAACTGAAATCGCATAAAATTCAAAGATCAGTATCTATTAATAAAGTTTTATTGGAATGCAGCAATATCCATTTGTTTATGGATGGTCTATGGTGCTGATGCCCAACAAGCTCTTAGTTAAGTTGTTGCAGCAGAGACCATATGGCCTGCACAGCCTAGAATATTTACTGTCTAGCCCTTTACAGAAAAGATTTTCCAGTCCCTGGTCTAGAATCACACAGTTATATAAGATTTGTAAGGAAAAACAGCAAAACCTCACTCACCTCTTCACTCATTATCCCGTCCCCAAAGGCAACCATTTCTATCTCTTCCAGTTGATTATTTTAGGGTTTACTTCTGTTTCTCCAAATAGCATAACTACAGTATAATTCTTTAATTTTTGACTTTGGGAATTATATATTATCTTTCCACTATGGGAAATGAGGATATAACTATCTTCTTCCCTTCACCCCACCATCTGTATCTATGTCATTCATCTTTTTCTCCAATATTATATATATTATATAAATTATGTAATAACTTGGGTAGGTAAATATTCGATGTTATGACTCTGTTAATGCAATTCATAGTTGAGCCATGTAGTAGACTATGGTTTCTTTTCTAATGCAGAGCTTTTTATTTTTCCTGGCATAATTATCTTTTTTTTTTTTAATGTTGGTTCCTTAGTTTTGTTTTTACCAGTTCAACCTGAAAGTCTTCACCAATTGTCTAAATTTCTTCTCAGGATGTTCACATGCATTGGGAGCTTCACCAATTTCATTATCCTGAAGAAATCTTCTAGAGCTTTCTAGCTCACTACCATCTGCACATTTTTAGTAAGTTCAGTGTTCATTATAATTTCCTCTTTGATGGAGCAATTATTTTTATGTGTGATGTTGAATGTGTTTTTAAATCTTCAAATGCATGGGGATTTTTAGCTTATTTAAAATTGTTATGATAATTCAGTTGCATGTAGTCAGAGATGATTGCCTGTGTGATAACTATTCTTTCAAATATTATGAGACTTCATTTATATCCTAATTTGTAAACCAATAAGTGGTAAAATGAGAAAATGCATGTGAGCCTGAAAAAAAAATTGTGTTGAATGTAGAGTAGTATGTTCATTAAACCAAACTTGTTAATTAGAGAGACAATGAAATTTTGTTTCAGCCTCCTAATTATTATAAAATCTGCCATTCAGCACCCATGGAGTCCTGTACTCATGGGTAACCAATGATTATGGGATCATGTACGGTTACCCTCATATCTGATCCTGTGAATCCCAGATTGGACTGAGCACTCCAGCCCTGTGTTTCCATAGTATTTACTTCTTTGAAATTGTATGTTGATGTAATTGTCTGCCCTGTTAGGCTCTGTATTGGTTTCCTATTATTGCTGTAACAAATTGCCACAAACTCAGTGCCTTAAAACACCACAAATTTTTATGTTACAGTTGAGGCCATCAGAAGTTTGAGCTAAAACCAAGGTGTTGGCAGGGCTGGTTCCTCCTGGAGACACAGTGTAGAATCGACTTTCCTGCCCTTTTTGGCTTCCATGCATTATTTCCATCTCTAGATTCTGCCATCATATGTACTACTGACAGCAATTCTGTTAAGCACCTTTCTAATTACACCAGGTCCATCCAGATAGTCTAGCATGATTGCTCTTTCTCAAGAGCCTTAACTTAATCACATCTACAAAGTCACTTTGAGCAAGATAACATAATCATGGGGTTGGGGTTTAGGACATAGACATATTTTGGAGTCTATTATTCAGCTCTATACATATAGGATATATTTTCTGATAATTCCAATATCTAGATTTTTCTGTATGTCTCTATTCTATAGTTTGGTGTCCTGGGTTTTTTTTTCCCTCTTGGTTTTCCACCCAAATTTTGTCTTGTTTCTTGATAAGTCTGGTGCATTTTTTTAGTGCATCCTGGTCTTAAGCTTGAAAAACTATAAAGATAAGTTAAGAATCTGCACGGTGTTATCTTCCTCCAGAGAAGATTATTGTTTCTTTTGGGGGGTTATTAGAGTAGGGACAGATTACTTTAAGCCAGTCTGGGACTATTCCAATTCCAAACTGGGTTTCTGTCTTTGTGATGGCTGGTCTGTTTCCGAACCATCTTAATACTAGGATGTAACTCTACAGGGATACTTGGCAAGTCCAGCCAAACCACTGCTCAGCTTTCCAGTCTCACAGCTACTGCTTTCTGTCACTCAGCCTCTTAGATTCTCAGATGCCACTTCCAAACCAGAAAATGACTTGGGGTTCATCTCTCTGGACCCTCTCTCCTGAATCTCGGTTTCTCAAAAAGATTTGATACCTTTTCAAAAAGATTTTTAGTATAGTTCTTCTGTGACTCAGTGGCTTAAGAATCTGGCATTGTTACTGCTGTGGCTCAGGTCATTGCTTTGCTGCTGAGGCACAGGGTTCATCCATGGCCCGGGAACTTCTGCATGTCATGGATGCAGCAAAAAAAAAAAAAAAAAAAAAAAAAAAAAAAAAATTAAAAAAAAAAAAAAAAAAAAAAAAAAAAAAAAAAAAAAAAAAAAAACAAGATTTTTAACCACAAAAGCCAAAATGGACAAATGAGACTATACCAAACTTTAAAACCTCTGCACACTGGAGTTCCTGCTGTGGCACAGTGTGTTAAGAATCTGAACACAGCAGCTCTCAAAAAAAATAAAAAGCAAAAACAAAATCCTCTGCACATTAAAGGAAACAATCAACAATGTGTAAAGACAACCTATAGAATGGGAGAAAATAATTGCAAATCATGTATCTGATCAGAGATTAATATCCATTATATTCAAAGAGCTGCTACAGTTCAAACATTTAAAAAAAGTAACCCAATTAAAAATTGGGCAAAAGACCTCAAAAGGGATTCCACCAAAAGAGATATATTAATGGCAAAAAAGCATATGAAAAGGTACTCAATATCACTAATCATCAGAGCAGTGGAAATCAAAACTGCAGTTAGATGTCACTTCCCACTCATTAGGATAGCAACTGTAAAAATATTGAAACACACAAACAGAAAAAGCAAGTGGAGAAATTGGGACCTTTGAGCACCACTGGAGGGAATGCAAAATGGTACAGCCTCTGTGGAAAAAAATGTGGACATCTCTTTAAAAACTAAAATTAGGAGTTCCTGTCGTGGCTCAGTGGTTAATGAATCCGACTAGGAGCCATGAGGTTGTGGGTTTGATCCCTGGCCTTGCTCAGTGGGTTAAGGATCCGGTGTTGCCGTGAGCTGTGGTGTAGGTTACAGACGCGGTTCGGATCCCTTGTTGCTGTGGTTGTGGCTAAGGCCGGCAGCTACAGCTCCTGTTAGACCCCTAGCCTGGGAACCTCCATATGCTGCGGGTGCGGCCCTAGATCAGGCAAAAAGACAAATAAATAAATAAATACATACATACATACATACATACATACAAACTAAAATTAGAATTACCATGTAATCCATTTCTGGGTATATATCAAAAAGAATCGAAAGCGGGATCTTATTTTTTTTTTTTTTCCTTTTGTCATTTTTATGGCCGCACCGCGGCATGTGGAGGTTCCCAGGCTAGGGGTCTTATCGGAGCTGTAGCCACTGGCCTACGCCGCAGCCACAGCAACGCAGGATCCGAGCCGCGTCTACGACCTACACCACAGCTCACGGCAACGCCGGATCGTTAATCCACTGAGCAAGGCCAGGGACCGAACCCGCAACCTCATGGTTCCTAGTCGGATTCGTTAACCACTGCCCCACGACGGGAACTCCCGAAAGCGGGATCTTAAAAAGATATTTGCACACCCGTGTTCAGGGCACTTTATTCATAATGGCGAAGTGACCAATCAGCCCACATGTCTATCTACAGATAAATGGATAAAGAAAATGTGATATACACATACAATGGAATTTTGCTCAGCTTTTTAAAAGAAGGGAATTTTACCAAATGTTACAACACTGGATGAACCTTGAGAATATTATGCTGAGTGAAATAAGCCAATATCAAAAGGACAAATGATTCTATGTGATTCTATGTGTAAGAGCTATTTAGAGCAAATGATTCTATATGATTCTATGTGTAAGAGCTATTTAGAGCAGTCAAAACCATGGAAAAGAAAGTAGAGTGGAGGTTGCTAGGGGTTGAAGGGAGGGGAAAATGGGGAGTTGTGCTATGGAGTATAGAGTTGGAGCTTTGCAAGATGAAAAAATTCTAGAGATCTATTAACAGTGTGAATTAACACTACTAAACTATACATTTAAGAAGGTACATTTTTTATTTTTTTTTTTACACAATTGAAAATTCTCCCCCTCAAGGAGGGAGTGGGATGGACTGGTAATTTGAGGTTAATAGATACAAACTATTGCCTTTGGAATGGATAAGCAGTGAGATCCTGCTGTATGGCACTGGGAACTGTATCTAGTATTTATGACAGAGCATGATAATGTGAAAAAAAGAACGTTATGTATGTATGCATGTGTGACTGGGTGACCTTGCTGTACAGTAGAAAATTGACAGAATGCTATAAACCAGCTATGGTGGAAAAAATAAAAATCATTAAAAAAAATTCTCCCCTCCAAAAAAAGATTTTAAAATATATTTTACCACCTCTCCTAGATGTTTTCAGCAGATTTTTTTCCTGATATAAGCTAGGCAGTCATAGCCAGAAGCCCTAAAGTCTTTTCTATTTTTGTTTTTAATAAACATGGTTGCTGACTCCCCTGCTTCCATTCTTTTCCTCCTTCCAGCTAATTTTTTTTTTTTTTGGCTGCCCCACAGCATATGGAATTATAGGGCCAGGGATCAGATCTCAGCCACAGTTGCAACCTACACTGCAGGTGCAGCGACTCTGGATCCTTTAACCTACTGTGCCAGGCCGGGGATTGAACCTGTGTCCTTGACTAAGTAGTCAGAGCTTGATTTTTAAAATACAATCAGAGTATCCTACTCCTTTGTTTTAAAAACTGTCAGTGACTTTAGTTCTGCCTTGTGGCAGCTCAGTGGGTTAAGGACCCTATGTTGTCTCTGTGAGGAATGGAATGTATGGATTCCATTCCTAGTCTTACTCAGTGGGTTAAGGATGGGAATTGCCATAAGCTGTGGTGTAGGTTGTAGATGCCGCTTGTATCCAGTTTTGCTGTGACTGTGGCTTAGGCCTCAGCTGCAGCTCTGTGATTCCCCCTAACCTGGGAACTTCCATATGCTGCAGGTTCAGCTGTAAAAAAGAGAAGAGGAGACGAGAGAAAATAAACTGTCATGACTTCCAGTTGTGCTTACAATAAAATATAGCATCAATAGGTAAAACCTGTCTACCTCACCATCATTATCTTAACCCTTTCTTTTTTGCTCATTGTGATTCAGTCATGTTGATCTTTTAATTCCTCCAACAAACTGAGCTCTTTTCCATATGAAGGCCTGTATACATACTTATAGAAACCATAGAAGAATTTACCCAGCGACTGGTAATAATTATGCATCTGTAGGTTTTTACCTGATCATGTCCTCACCCCTTCAAGTCCATCTGTGAAATTCTACAGTCTTACTGGCTCAAGATGGTAGTGAATTAAATGCAGGGTTGTTTGAAGAAAATCTGGAAACTTAAGGGGTGGGGGAATCCTGAAACAAAGGGTCCACAGAAATGGTTGAGATCCTGATCCAACTAAAAACTCTGCAAATCCATGGCTGACCTCTGAAATGCATGCCAAGGGCCTGCTGAGATAGCAGTCAGGAGTCCTTGCGAAACAACGGCACTAGGTGAGAGGTATGTTTGCTGCCCTCTGACAACATATATTCCTCAGCAGATATGCACTTCAGGTAGCAAAAGCTGAAGCCCTGTGGGTTTACAATAGCAGAGAACAGAGACTGGGTTAGCAGAGCAGCTTGACATTCAGAAGAGAAAACTGATCATCAGGGGAATGACAGAGGGTCACCCCGTAATCTGAGCAAAAACTCTGGCCAAATCTTTGTTTAAATGAAGAACTAAGCAGAAACGTAAGCTGCTGCACTCTACAGGGCTTAAATCCAAGCAGATTTACTTCTTTCTAAAGCAAAAACCCCAATAATTTTCTTAAGAACATAACAGAATCCAGAATGTCCATGAATTGGCTTTTTTTTTTATAGCAAGTGATAAAGTTTAGTTAACTAAAATCTGAAAGAACTGCAAAGAAGGTATAGATAAAATTATAATTATAGTTAGAAATTTTAACACTTCTCTCCCAGTATTTGGTATAAAAAAATAGAGTATAGAGTTGAACAGTATTCTCAACCAGCTTGTCTTAATTGATATTTATAAAACATTTTACCCCCAAACAGCAAAATAGAAACTTTTTCAAGTATAGAAGGAATACCCAGCAAGGTAGTCCATATGCCAGGTCATAAAACAGTCTCAATATATTTAAATGGATCGAAATGTTACAGTTATATTCTCTGACCACAGTGGAGTTATATTAAAATCAATAGCAGAAGAACCTCTAAATCCCTGTAAATATTCTACATATTAGCACAAATCTCAAGGGCATTATGCTGAATGAAGAAAAGCAATCTAATAACTTAGATACTGCGTGAGTCCATTACTTGACATTCTTGAAGAAAATAAAACCACAGTGGAGTTCCCTGGGGCACAGTGGGTTAAAGATCTGGCATCGCCATTACTGTGCTTGGGTCACTTCTGTGGCACGGGTTCCACCCCTGACCTGATACATCAAGGTAGCTTTTTTTTGTACTTTTTAGGGCCACACCTGTGGCATATGGAAGTTTCTAGGCTAGGGGTTGAATCAAAGCTTCAGCTCCTGGCCTATGCCACAGCCATAGCAACACAGGATCCAAACCCCATCTACAACCTACACCACAGCTCATGGCAATGCCAGATCCTTAACCCACTGAGCGAGGCCAGGAATTGAATCCGCCTCCTCATGGATACTAATCAGATTCCTTTCCACTGAGCCACAACGGGAGCTCCTCAAGGTAGCTTTCTGATGCCTTCAGATAGATATGCCAAAAATTTTATCTGTATTTTCTTGATATGAATGCAAGCCTTCTCAAAGGGTTATCTCTTTTATGTTTTTAATGTCTATATGATGTGTACTGAAGTCAACTTTTCTGTTCTTAACACTTGTTATTTCACCTTTATTTTTTATCAGTCTCACCAAATTTTTATTTACTGTATGTCTTTTCAAAGAACCAACTTTATGTTTTGTTGATTCTTTTTTATTACATATATTTGGTTCTCAAAGAAGCAGATGCCAAGATAAGACTAAACATGCAAGAGATTCTTTTAGGAGAAACAGCTGTGAAGGAGGATGAGGAGGGAGCCAGAGGAGGCTTGGGAGAGCCATCAGGCTGCAATTCAGGGCTGACCCTTTGTGAAGGAGAGAGAGAAGGAAAGTAGGCTAAAGAGGAGAATCAGACTGCTGTGAAGTTAAAAGAAAATCCAATAGTCTAATGGAGATTCACCTCATCAGCAGTGATCTGTATCTCCCTGCCTTAGTATCCTTAGTATCTACTTCCAGTCATTGGCTGGGAACCAATGGACTCCCATGGCAGGCATGGACTCAACGTGGATGTGGAGATAAATTTTGAAGTATAGCAAATGAAGCCATCAGTCAGTCATTCTTTCTATAGTTGAATATTCATCAGTGGACGTGTTCAAGAGTACCATTACTACAATTTGGGATCACAGTAAAGTGGTTATACCGATGGGATACAAAATCCAAAAGAACTGCCTGGTCAGAAAGCTGGAAGGATCTCTACAAGTGAAAGATGAAAAGGAAAAACTGAAAAAAATTTCAGGCCTTGATGTCATAATGCATCGTTGTAAGGTTGTCCCAAGAAAACTTTATTAAAATTAATATACTTAATCAGATCAACTACAGAAAAAATTAAATGAATATTAATCTTAAAGTCATATTTGTGGAAATAAGAGATCTAATTATTTACTAGGAACATATTCCATATAGTATTTTTATTATGCAATCTAATTGCATCGAGTTTGATTCACTTAACTCATCAATGAAATTATTATCAGAATTCAGTTTTTCCTATTATAGATTCTTGAGCCAGTGCTCTCAAGTGTTTGTTTTATTACTCAATGAATTTTATTACATTTATAGTTGTACAATGATCATCACAACCAAATTTTATAGCACTTCCATCCAAACCCCCAGCACACCCGCCTACCCTCCAACCTGTCTCATTTGGAAACCATAAGTTTTTCAAAGTCTGTGAATCAGTATCAGTTCTGCAAAGAAGTTCATTGTGTCCTTTTTTTTAGATTCTACACGTAAGTGATAACATTTGATGTTGGTGTATCAGTCTGACTGACTTCACTCAGAATGGTAATTTCAAGGTCCATCTATGTTGCTGCAAATGCCATTATTTCTTTCCTTTTAATGGCTGAGTAATATTCCATTGTGTATAAGTACCACATCTTCTTTATCCACTCCTCTGTCGATGGACATTTAGGTTGTTTCTATGTCTTGGCTGTTGTATACAGTGCTACAATGAACAATGGAGTACATGTATCTTTTCGAGTCATGGTTTTCTCTGGATAGATGCCCAGGATTGGGACTGCTGGAGCAAATGGTAATTCTATTTTTAGTTTTCTGAGGAATCTCCATACTCTTTTCCATGGTGGTTTCACCAATTTACACTCCCACCAACAGTGTAATAGGGTTCCCTTTTCTCCACACCCGCTCCAGCATTTATTGTTTGTATACTTTTTGATGATCAAGTATTTGTTTTATCATAAAATTATTTTCACTTAAACTATAACTAAACATTAATAATAATACAGGTTCAAAAGTGGGTTAATGAAAATTTATTTATTTATTTTGTCTTTTTAGGGCCACATCCGTGGCATATGGAGGTTCCTAGGCTAGGGGCCAAATTGGAGCTGTAGCTGCTGGCCTATGCCATAGCCCAGCAACGCCAGATCCAAGCCATATCTGCATCCTACACCACAGCTCACGGCAATACCAGATCCTTAACCCACTGAGTGAGGCTAGGGATCAAACTTGTGTCCTTGTGGATGCTAGTCAGATTCATTTCCACTGAGTCACGATGGGAACTTCCTGAAATGAAAATTTATAAAGAAAACACCACTCTAAAAGTATTCAGCAGGAGTTCCCATCGTGGCTCAGTGGTTAACGAATCTGACTAGGAACCATGAGGTTGTGGGTTCGATCCCTGGCCTTGCTCAGTGGGTTAAGGATCCGGCGTTGCCGTGAGCTGTGGTGTAGGTTGCAGATGTGGCTCGGATCCCGCACTGCTGTGGCTGTGGTGAAGGCCGGCAGCTACAGCTCCTGTTAGACCCCTAGCCTGGGAACCTCCGTAGGCCACGAGTGCAGCTCTAGATAAGGCAAAAAGACAAAAATAAATAAATAAATAAATAAATAAAAATAAAGAAAATAAAAATATTCAGCAGAACAAATTAAAAATAAGTATACACAGGTATGTTTCCAAATAGTAAAAATGGTCGCATGTTATAGTCAAATAAGCAACCAAACAAGAGGAGAGAATGAAAATTCAAAGTTTTGGAGTTCCCATTGTGGTTCAGTGGTTAACAGACCTGACTAGTATCCATAAGGATGTGGGTTCAATCCCTGGCCTTGCACACTCAGTGGGTTAAGTATTCGGCGTTGCCGTGAGCAGTGGTGTAGGTTGCAGATGAGGCTCCGATCCCATGTTGCTGTGGCAGTGGCATAGGCCAGTGACTTCAGCTCTGATTGGACCCCTAGCCCGGGAGTCTCCATATGCTGCAGGTGTGGCCCTAAATAGCCAAAAAAGAAAAAAAAAAGAAATAATGAGATGATTCACAGTTCAGCTCTTTTACTAAGCCAGTTTGCTAGCCACAAGGAATGGTATCTGGAAGGTCATGTCAAGTGGGAATGTGATCCGTTGTCTCCTCTTCCTTAGAATTCCCTCTGTGGCGCAGTGGGGTAGTGATTTGGTTTGTCTCTGTGGCTTCTCCAGTTCAACCCCTGGCCCGGTGCAGTATGTTAAGAACCCAGTGTTGCCACAGCTGTGACATAGGTTGCAGATGGCGCTTGGATTTGATCCCTGGCCTGGGACCTTCCATATGCTGGGGTGAGGGGATGGGGGGCAATGGAAAAGGACAAAAAAAGAAAAAAAAAAGATATCTTAGTCTCCTCTGTCTTATATAAGGCTGCTTGATCTTTGTGGGAAGGGGTAAAATAGAGGTAGGGAACTGGGTACAAACTACAACTTATAAAATAAGCCACAAGGATATATTGTACGACACAGGGAATATAGCCAATATATTACAAAAACTGTAAATGGAGTATAACCTTTAAAAATTGTGAATCACTATGTCATGCCCCTGAAACATATAATATTGTACATCAAGTATACCTCAACAAAAAAGTTATTTGATCTTCATTTTTGTTTTATTCATATTGTAATCTCCAGAATTTTTAAAATGGTCTTTCTGCAACTGTTTCCTAAAAAAATCTACCCCAAAACTTTCATCTCCAATGAGAATAACTTGCTTTCCACATTGTTTCTTCAGCTTTCTCGAGTCACTTTTTCCTCTCATTTCCTTTATCTCAGCAAAGATGTCTCAGGAATGTCTGCAGACACAGTGCTCCCTCATTCATCTGACACTGAGAAAAGCAAAGAACATGGCTTTTCTTCTAGTGACTTCCCCTATCATTATTTAGAAGCATATTTCATAATTTCCAAAGAAGTGGCTACTACCCCAATTATCTTTATCTATTAAAAAGAATGTGCCTTTGGTAGTTGGGTACTTCTAAACCTTTTAATTAGGCCAAGTTTTTTTTTTTTTTTTTTGTCTTATCTAGGGCCACACCTGTGGCATATGGAGGTTCCCAGGCTAGGGGTCTAACAGGAGCTGTAGCTGCCGGCCTTCGCCACAGCAATGCGGGATCCAAGCCGCGTCTGCAACCTATACCACAGCTCACAGCAACGCTGGATCCATAACCCACTGAGCAAGGCCAGGAATTGAACCCACAACCTCATTGTTCCTAGTCGGATTTGTTAACCACAGAGCCACGACAGGAACTCCAGGCCAAGTTCTTTAATTATCTATTTTAAATATTCTGTGTCATTGCTAATATTTTTCCTGCTTCTATCGGTTCTTAGGAAAAGTATGTTAAAATCTTCAAGTATGGTTGCAGGTTTGTCTATTTTTCCTTGAAGTACTGTAATTTTTGCTTTATAAAATTTGAGGCTGTGTTGTAAGTGTATACAAATTTAGAACCTTTATGTCTTCCTGTCAGATTAACATTTTCTTTTGGTTAGTGTTTGGGTTTTTTGTATTTTTTTGAAAATCATCCTTTCTTAATCTTTATATTTTATTAATCTCTCTCATCAGAGTTGTTTTTTAAGCAACCTGATCATCTGTGTCTTTTTTTTTTCTTTTTCCAGTTTTGGCCTGCCCAGCAGTATATGGAGTTTCTGGGCCAGGAATCAGATTGGAGCCAAATCTGTTGCAGTTGCAACCTAAGCGCAACTACAGCACCACAGGATTCCTAACCCACTGTGCCAGGGATGCAGCCTAAGTCCCAGCACTCCCAAGATGCCACCAATCCCGTTATGCCACGGCCAGGGCTCCTATGAGTTTTTTTTTTTTTTTTTTTTTTGGCCTTGCCTGCAGCACATGGAAGTTCCTGGGCCAGGGCTCAAACCCTGAAACAGCGGCCAC